>CM062247.1:44001251-44624165 GCA_031216285.1 Syzygium syzygioides | reverse complement strand
ATTGTTTTTTGTAATCTAGGGCGTTATTAAAGAAGTCGAACAAGAACTCCGTGGCATTTACTAATGATAAAAGGTTTGGAGATATGTATTAAAAGCGGCGTCGTGGTGAAAACTGTCAAAAGCATTGTTTATTCTTTTAGCAAATGAATTCATGCGAGGAAAACAAGGTTTTCTTTTCCTATATAAACGCAAAGACTCTATTCATTCATCCACTGTAGTGCACAAAACAGCTCGCTCTCTCTCTCTCTCTCTCTCTCTCTCTAGCGATCCGTCTCGGCCCCTTCCAAAACAAAGAACAATGGACGACCTCCCGAAATGCGAAACGAATTACGTCCCGCTCACACCTCTCACATTCTTGAAGAGGGCCGCTTCCGCGTATGCCGACCGGACTTCTGCTGTTCACGAGTCCAGCCACTTCACATGGCGCCAAACCCACAAGCGCTGCCTCCGCCTCGCCTCATCGCTCCGCTCTCTCAATGTCGCCAAGAACGATGTGGTATGTTTTATGCTCACAGTTTCTCTTTGGTTTCATCTAACTTTGCTCTGAGTACATTCGGATTCAGTGAAATCATATTCTTGATAGACGGGAAAATGTCTGAAGTGGAAAGATTCGTTTTGGGACTCAATTTTGTCTTTCAGCTATAGACTTACTTTGCTTTGGCTGCACATGATTATAGAGAACCTTATCCAGATAAAGTTATCATATGAAATGCATGTATATAACAATCTATCAGGCGGATGAAAATTTTGTTACAGGTAGTCTTTATGGTAATATCAAACACATGATCATTCTGTTAATAATAACTAAATATATGCATGCAAGCGATTCTTCTTAATCACCAAAAGCTCACTTGTTGTAATGTTATCGTTTTCTTCCACTATTCGTCTAAATATTGGTACAAATCAAAATTATATTCATTAGCGTTTATACCTCTTTGTGCTCGCAGGTATCTATCCTAGCTTCAAACATTCCGGCCATGTATGAGATGCACTTTGCCGTGCCGATGGCTGGCGCGGTTCTCAACACCATAAATACCTGTCTAAACGCCAACAACATCGCTACCATCCTCCGCCACTCTGGAGCCAAGGTCTTCTTTATCGATTGCAAGCACATGCCGGTGGCTCACGAGGCGCTCACAATGCTCTCAGCCACCGGTTACTACTTACCCTCAGTCATCAACATTGACGACATTAACTTGCCGACTGGTGTTCGAATTGGCGATTTGGAATATGAGGATCTCATTCGGGGGGTGACCGGGCCTATGTCCCCGAGGAGCTTTGAGATGAGTGGGATCCCATCGACTCAATTACACTTCTGGGACGACATTGGAGCCGAAAGGAGTGGTGTACAGCCACCAAGGAGCCAACCTCAGCGCCCTCGGCTTGATCCTCGGGTGGGAAATGCGAAGCGAGCCGGTGTATCTGTGGACCCTGCCGATGTACCACTGTAACGGATGGACCTTCACGTGGGGCATCACCGCCCGTGGCGGGACCAATGTGTGCCTACGCATCGTTACTGCGCTCGACATTTACCAGAACATCGTTGCTCACAGGGTCACCCACATGTGCTGCGCTCCAATCATCTTCAACATCCTCCTTGAGGCCAAATCCCACGAACGCCTGGAAATTGTTGCCCCCATAGAGATTCTCACAGGCGGTGCTCCGCCGCCACCGGCCTTAATCCTAAAGATGGAGTCTCTTGGCTTCCACACCACGCATGCATACGGGCTAACCGAAGCCACCGGGCCAGCCCTGGTCTGCGAGTGGCAGGCCAACTGGAACCACCTGCCGCCATAGAAGCAGGCAGAGCTCAAGGTGCGCCAGGGAATCAGCGTATTATCACTCGCTGAAGTCAACGTCAAGGACTTGGACACAATGAGGACTGTTCCTCATGATGGCAAATCCATGGGAGAGATTGTTTTGCGTGGGAGCAGGATCATGAAAGGCTATTACAAGGACCCGGAAGCAACAGCAAAGGCTTTCCGACCGAAACGGGTGGTTCCTCACCAGAGATGTCGGAGTCATCCACCACGACGGTTACTTGGGGGTAAAGGACCGGGGAAAACATCAACAGTGTCGAGCTAGAGAACGTGCTCTATCGGCACCCTAGGGTCTTGGAGGCGGCGGCGGTGGCAATGCCACATCCGCGGTGGGGGGAGAGTCCATGCGCGTTCATCAGCATTAAAAAGAACTCCAAATGTCAAACTCACGACGTGAAAGAAGCGGAGATCCTATCTTTTTGCAGGAAGAATCTGTTGTAAAATTGACTTCTAAATGGGTAGAACAATGAAGTGAGATTTTGAGGCGTGATATCACTTTCTTTAAGGAATTATTTGCCCCACGAAGTTGCTAATGGTCACCGGCAAATTTCCCACCAGGATATAACAAAGTCTCGATGAGAATACTAGATAGCAATTCTAGTATTTCTCCAGGGTCTCTCTACGAAACAATTCGAGAAGATGGCTGTGTTTTTTAGGAATGAAAGTTTCGAAAAAGAAAGAAAACTTCTGTCATTCCAAAATAAAAAACCGACGAGTATATATAAAGGTATTTTAACGAACGATGACAACTTTTCGATAAACGGTTAAAATAATCAAACACAACTCTTCGGTCGACAGTTCATAATTGAAAAGGTATGCAGCCGAAATGGTATGTGAAAAGGCACGAAAATTCGGAATTAAAATAATTAAAATAAATAATTAAAATAATAAATATATATTTTTCACGAAATTCCGAATTTCATAATTTTCAAAAATTTCAAAATGAATGAAGACACCCTTTCGACTGATAACAGTCAACAGCATGACATAAAAAAAAAAATAATAATAAAAAATAAAGAACAAAGTAGAGGATTAGGCTAATTAATCCGCGAGCGCGCATGCGTGCAAAGTGCTAAGTGCGCCTAATAATCGCGCCATTATTCGCGCACCCGCACGCGGGTATTATGTGGACTAGCACACACCCCATTGTCTTTACTTTAAGGATCAAGAAGATATTCACAGTTATAAAGTGGCACACTTTCCCAAAACTTTCCTATGTGGGACAAAAGATTAATCACTTTTGTTTATTTTACAACATACTTCCAACAATCCCTCACTTTGTTTGTAAAATAAAGATTTCACATTAGAATAAAATTTTAGAAAATACACAGCCAAAATATCGATGAGATTAAATATACATACATAAAGGTCTCTTTCGAGTTAAACCTTTACTTAGTGCAAGTACCTCAAGACTCTATCAAAGTGACAAGTAGCTCGGCTTTAAACTTGTTCTTTTAAATAATAGAATCGGACATATTGCACATACACTAACCTCTTGTTTCAGCGAGAAGTTCTCTATTACTCAGCACTATTATGGCCTTGTGCTTGATCCTGTTTCATGAGCTCTCTAGAAAGCAACCCTAACTCTCGTAAGAAGCGGCACCACTTCTAAGCTCATATAGGTGAAGTATCTACCATGTGTTTCTGTTACTATTAACACTTTACATATTCGTACAATACTTCATTAAGAATTCAATTCAACTTTCAAACCGTAATAGACGATACCGACTTCTCATATTAGGGCAAGCGTCAGTATCAAACAATCACTTTTCAGTAACTTGTTTTTACCCATTAAACCTTGTAACTAGTGATGTTCTAGAGAAAGGTTGGGTTACCATTACTGGTGATTTTAATTAAAGGGTTTCAGCCCCATTTCTTGTGAGGTCACTTTTACCATATCTCTTGGTAATGCCTTTGTCAAAGGATCAGCCAAATTATTACTTGACCTCACGTAGACAATTGTTATGGTACTATCTTTAATCAATTGTCTCACAAACTCATGCCTTAGGCTAATATGCCTAGACTTCCCATTATAGGTGCTACTATAAGCTCTTGCCAAAGTAGCCTGACTATCACAATGAATAGAAATAGGAGGCATAGGACTAGGCCATAATTTGATATCCAACAACAAATTCCTAATCCACTCAGCCTCTTTTCCAATTGCCACTAAAGCAACGAATTCTGACTCCATAGTTGAGTGAGTTATATATGTCTGTTTCTTGCTCACCCAAGAAACAGCACCTCCACCTAGAGTGAAAACCCATCCTAAAGTGGAATGTTTATCACCCACACTTGTAATCCAACTAGCATCGGTGTATCCTTCTAATACGGCTGGATAATTATTATAGAACAAGCCTAAATTTTTAGTTCTCTTAAGATAACCAAAAATTCTAGTAATGGCTTTCCAATGTTCCATATTTGGATTACTAGTGCACCTACTCAACTTGCACACTGAATAAGCAACATCAGGTCTAGTACAATGCATTGCATACATTAATGACCCTATAGCACTCGCATATTCAAGTTGTGCTACAGCCCTACCAGTATTATAATTTAATTTAATACTGGAATCAAATGGAGTACTTATGTCCTTGAAACCAAGATGTTGAAATTTATTTAACATTTTTTCAATGTAGTCACATTGGCTCAGAGAATAACCCCCACTATGTTTTTTAACTTTAATACCTAAGATAGTATCTACTTCACCCAAGTCTTTCATTTTAAACATGGAAGTTAGATACTTCTTAGTCTCATTAATTCCAGTCATATTTGTTCCAAAGATAAGCATATCATCAACATATAAGCACACTAAAACACCATAGTCTTTAGTGAATTTAGAATATATACACTTATCAGCACTATTGTGTGAAAAACCATTAGACAATATGACTGAATCAAATTTCTCATGCCACTGCTTAGGAGCTTGCTTAAGGCCATAAAGAGACTTAATTAATTTACATACTTTCTTTTCATTTCCAGGAAGAACAAAGCCTTCCGGTTGTTCCATGTAAATCTCCTCATTTAAGTCTCCATTCAAGAAAGCAGTTTTGACGTCCATTTGATGAACACAAAGATCATAAATGGAAGCTAGAGAGAAAAGGATTCGAATAGAAGTTATACGAGCTACCGGAGCATACGTATCAAAATAATCTATCCCTTCTTTTTGTCTATACCCCTTGGCCACCAATCTAGCCTTAAAAGCTTGGATAGATCCATCAGAATAGTATTTCCTCCTAAAGACCCATTTACATCCAATAGGCTTGGATCCTTTTGGTAAATCAACTAACACCCAAGTATTGTTGGACATGATTGAGTCCATTTCATCATTTATAGCTTCTTTCCAAAACGAAGCATCTCTAGAAGACATAGCATCACTAAAACATTTAGGATCGTCTTCTAAGTTTAATACTATAGGGTATTTATTTACCACGTTATTTTCTCGGTCTCCTTCAACAAGGAAAACATTAGTAATAAAGTCTGGACCTAAGTCCTTTGACTTCCTAGCTCTAGTGCTTCTTCTTAATTCAGTCATGTCCTTAGAATCATTTGTCTCCTTCTCATGAGAGTCTACTTGAGTCTCTACAGGTTTTGAATTATTTTCAATAATTTCATAACCCATTGACAATTTATTCTCAAAGAATTCAACATCTCTCGATTCTACAATAACATTGGACTCTAAGTCAAGAAGCCTATAAGCTTTACTGTTTTCAGCATATCCAATGAAGACACCTTTGATGGCTCTGGGACCAAGTTTGGTTCTTTTGGGGTCCGGTACTCTATAGTATGCCAAACACCCCCACACTTTAAAGTATGACAAGTTTGGTTTCCTACCCTTCCACGTTTCATAAGGACTTATGTCATTTCTCTTGGATGGTATTCTATTATGAATATGACATGCAGTAAGCAATGCTTCTCCCCAAAAATTAATTGGTAGATTTGAATTCGAAAGCATACAATTAACCATTTCTCCAAGGGAACGATTTTTTCTTTCGGCCAAACCATTTTGTTGTGGAGTATATGGTGCCGAAACTTGATGAATGATACCATGTTCTTCACAAAATGAAGAAAATTCGTTCAAGAAATATTCTCCACCTCTATCTGAACGTAGAACCTTGATTTTTCTTTCCAATTGATTTTCTACTTCAGCCTTATATTTCTTGAACATGATAAAAGCTTCATCCTTCGTCCTCATGAGATAAACATATAAATATCTACTGCAGTCGTCCACAAAGGTAATAAAATACCTTTTACCACCTCGAGTTAACATGCTATTAAATTCACATATATCGCTATGTACCAATTCCAATAAATTCGAATTTCTTTTGACACTAGGAAATGGTTTCTTAGTTAATTTAGACTTAGCACATATTTTGCATTTATCAATGTCATTATTGAAATTTATCAAGTCTAACTTTTTCATATTCTTTAAATAACGAGTATTTATATGTGCTAACCTACTATGCCATAAAGATAAAGACTCAACAATGTAAACAGAAGTAGAAATATTATTATTGATACTTAGTTGATACATGCCATCATTGGCATAGCCCTTCCCAACAAACAGCCCATTCTTCGATAGGATAACCTTGTCGGATTCAAACAAGACCCGAAACCCTCTTTTACAAAGTAAATCAATAGAAACTAGGTTCTTCCTAATTTCGGGTATGAACAACACGTTAAGAAGAGTAATCTTCTTTCCAGAAGTAAAGTCTATTTCCACTGTGCCTTTGCCAGCAACCTTTGCAAGAGCATTATTCGCCATCAGGACCTCTTGAACATTTGTGTCGACAGTCTCTTCAAATTGCTTGAACAAGTATTTGTCCCTACACACATGGACTGTGGCACTAGAATCTAACCACCAACCGGTCTTGACAATAGTAGAGTTGACCTCAGAAATCATTGCCATCGAATTATTAAATTCGGAAATTTTCATGTTTGACAACATGGTTGAAATCATGGCCACATAGTTTTCTTCAACTAGATTCGCATCTGCCTTCACCGGTGGAATGTTCTTGTCCTTTGACATGCTCTTGCGTTGAAAGCATTCCTTAGCAAAGTGTCCCTGTTTACCACAAACAAAACAACAACCTTTCTTCTTCTTTTGAGTCTTCTTAAATTGATGCCCATTCTTTACTTTGAAGTTCTGGCTGAATTTTCGCTTTCGATCGACAACATTTACCTTGGAGTCATATAAAACAGAATTATCACGTAAACGTGACTCTTCCTCAATTCGAAGATGTTTTTGTATTTGCTCCAAGGAAATGTCCTCAGACTTGTGCATCAGCCTTTTTCCATAGTCTTTCTAAGTTGGAGGCAATTTTGCAATAATTGCTCCGACTTGAAAAGCTTCTGGAATATCAATTTTGAGGGCACGAATTTTGTTGACAAGCACTTGTAATTCGTGGACTTGTTCCAACAAGAGCTTAGTATCAATAAACTTGAAATCAAAATACTTTGCGATCAAATACTTATTGGTACCTTGCTCCTCCGCTGTGTACTTGAATTCAAGTGCGTTCCAAATTTCTCTGGCCGACTTCATCTCGGTGAATAGATCATACAGTCGATCAGACAATGTGTTCAGAATGTGTCCACGACATAGCAACTCGTCCTCCTCACGTTTCTTCTTTTCTTTGTTGTCCCTTTCAATTGCTTCAGTGCTCGATTGTCCTCCCTCAGTGGTAGGCTTCGGATCTTCAATAGGCGCCAAGTTTGGATCAAGAATGTAGGATATCTTCAGGGCAGTGAGTAGGAACATCATCTTGTCCGTCCAGCGAGCATAGTTGTTCCCATCAAACCGGTCCAGTTTGACCATGTTTTGGTTCATGATTTTGATTGTCTCCGACTCCATTGTTGAACGAATAATTCCTTAAAATTGTTGTAAAATTGACTTCTAAATGGGTAGAACAATGAAGTGAGATTTTTAGGCGTGATATCACTTTCTTTAAGGAATTATTTGCCCCACGAAGTTGCTAATGGTCACCGGCAAATTTCCTCCAGGATACAACAAAGTCTCGATGAGAATACTATATAGCAATTCTAGTATTTCTCCAGGGTCTCTCTACGAAACAATTTGAGAAGATGGCTGTATTTTTTAGGAATGAAAGTTTCGGAAAAGAAAGAAAACTTCTGTCATTCCAAAATAAAAAATCGACGAGTATATATAAAGGTATTTTAACGAACGATGACAACTTTTCGATAAACGGTTAAAATAATCAAACACAACTCTTCGGTCGACAGTTCATAATTGAAAAGGTATGCAGCCGAAATGGTATGTGAAAAGGCACGAAAATTCGGAATTAAAATAATTAAAATAAATAATTAAAATAATAAATATATGTTTTTCACGAAATTCCGAATTTCATAATTTCCAAAAATTTCAAAATGAATGAAGACACCCTTTCGACTGATAACAGTCAATAGCATGACATAAAAATAATAATAATAATAAAAAATAAAGAACAAAGTAGAGGATTAGGCTAATCAATCCGCGAGCGCGCATGCGTGCAAAGTGCTAAGTGCGCCTAATAATCGCGCACCCGCACGCGGGTATTGTGTGGACTAGCACACACCCCATTGTCTTTACTCTAAGGATCAAGAAGATATTCACAGTTATAAAGTGGCACACTTTCCCAAAACTTTCCTATGTGGGACAAAAGATTAATCACTTTTGTTTATTTTACAAACAAACTTCCAACAATCCCCCACTTTGTTTGTAAAATAAAGATTTCACATTAGAATAAAATTTTAGAAAATACACAGCCAAAATATCGATGAGATTAAATATACATACATAAAGGTCTCTTTCGAGTTAAACCTTTACTTAATGCAAGTACCTCAAGACTCTATCAAAGTGACAAGTAGCTCGGCTTTAAACTTGTTCTTTTAAATAATAGAATCAGACATATTGCACATACACTAACCTCTCGTTTCAGCGAGAAGTTCTCTATTACTCAGCACTATTATGGCCTTGTGCTTGATCCTGTTTCATGAGCTCTCTAGAAAGCAACCCTAACTCTCGTAAGAAGCGGCACCACTTCTAAGCTCATATAGGTGAAGTATCTACCATGTGTTTCTGTTACTATTAACACATTGCATATTCGTACAATACTTCATTAAGAATTCAATTCAACTTTCAAACCGTAACAGACGATACCGACTTCTCATATTAGGGCAAGCGTCAGTATCAAACAATCACTTTTCAGTAACTTGTTTTTACCCATTAAACCTTGTAACTAGTGATGTTCTAGAGAAACAATCACTTCTCATATTAGTGCTAAGTGCGCCTAATAATCGCGCCATTATTCGCGCACCCGCACGCGGGTATTGTGTGGACTAGCACACACCCCATTGTCTTTACTCTAAGGATTAAGAAGATATTCACAGTTATAAAGTGGCACACTTTCCCAAAACTTTCCTATGTGGGACAAAAGATTAATCACTTTTGTTTATTTTACAAACAAACTTCCAACAGAATCTTCCAAGTTTCATGGTTCCAAAGAAGGTGGAGTTCATGCCGGAGTTGCCCAAGACTTCCACAGGCAAAATCCAGAAGTCTCAGTTGAGGGCCTTGGCGAAGACAATCGTCGTCTCGGACGATGCTCCCACCACCTCACGTGCATTGTCTCGTCTTTGAAATCAGACAGAAGTTGTCATGATGCGTTTTCTTTTCTTTTTCCCGCCAATGATTGCTTTATCTTTTGAGCTTCGGATTCATTGTTAGTCTTTTCCAAACAATAATGCTAGAGAGACGAAGAGTGGTTTATAACAATAGACCTCTCGCAGGATTATGTAAAATCGCCAGAAAGGCTAAGAAACTTCGACTCAAAAAACGATACAGCAGATGGCTCACTTTTTAAATACTTATCTAAGTTTGCCGCATCGTTATGTAAATCAGTTTTATGAACTTTTATCCCTGACACTACTCTTATTTTAAAAACTCAGGCTCGTGTTAAGCTGGAGTACTCGAGGACTTATCTCTATTTGATGAATTCTGGAGACCTAGGAAGAACCCTCTTGATCAAAGCCCTGTTGAGCTTTCCTAATTACTGCACAATGTCCGGTGCAAACCATTCAAAGCTCGCCACCGCCAGACAGCGGTGCATAGTACGCAATACTCACGAAGCCAATTAATCTGATCAATGTGGTCCAGAGCGAAATTAATCGCCGAAAGGATGTCAAGAATAATTAGGTTAGGGGACAGAGCCAGTTCATCCGTGTATTCTCGTACTGCGTGGGCCATGTTTTCTTTTGTCTTATATATATGTTGTACCGTCAAGTATGTTTGGCTTGATCATACCGGGAAACTGATCGTGACATGTCAACTTATCTGTTCATATCTTTTCTTGTTTTTGAATGGATTCGGTCTGTCCGGGTTCTGAAGCTCTTCTCCATGGCATCAGACACCTTCTAGTTCTAGCCCAAAGTAACGACGCCAAGTCAGGAAGATAATCGGAATTGTTGAATGGGACGATGGGGCCCCAAATATTAGAAAACATGAGACAGTTAGAACTGAGACCAGGAAAAGGTACTGTATCTGCTCTATAGACAAGGGCCGCCAGGGGGAAGAGAGTGAGAGATGGGTGTGCTGTCGTCGCACCGACTAGCATGGAAATCTTG
The DNA here is from genome assembly GCA_031216285.1 of Syzygium syzygioides. Lineage (NCBI taxonomy): Eukaryota > Viridiplantae > Streptophyta > Magnoliopsida > Myrtales > Myrtaceae > Syzygium > Syzygium syzygioides. The sequence goes on along the minus strand of CM062247.1, from coordinate 44,613,729 downwards.
TGTGCCGTAGATTCATTAAATTGAATTAGTTGGGTGAGGTCAATCAGATTTACTTTTCTAGAAGAAAACGGAGAAAACAACGAAAAAAGCATAAATGGAAGATTGTGTTATATCTTTGAAAAGTCAGATTTTATCTCTTGGAAGCTGTTAAATTATGTCTTGAGTTTGAGCCATCGAACAAAACCAGATCTCAAATTAATTACGCGGAGCACCTAGATGATCTTGTGAGATTTTAGTTGCACATGGGTTTCGTTGCTTTTTCATGTAGTGTTCACTCCTTGCGCATGGCGTTTCATTTCTGACCGGCTGCCGCAGGAGAGATCTATTCTTCAACTGCAAATCACTTGAGAAATATGTTGTTTTGAGTCTAAGACAAATGAGATGGTGTCTGTGACTTTCTTGAGCTGTGCGAAGGAGACTTTCCATGCCACAAATATTAAGTGAAGGTGATCCGCGCGCAGCAGCAACATTAATTTAACGCATGATGGTGATTTATTTGACGTGGGAGAAGACATGAAAGGCACGGTCAAGAAAGATCAACAAAAACAAAATAAAGAGAGTGCATTTTTATATTTTCTTCGTTTGGTCGTACAAGAGAGTTCCAAACACTCATATTGAGTGTTTGTGTGAAGCTAAATATTGTGGGTTTGGGTGAAATCTAGAGTTGGAGAACACTCGAGGGCGTGAACAATTGAAACTCCGTAATTCTCCGATCATTTATTAAATTATTTGCTGGCTCTCCCGTTGACTTAGGTGCCAACATTCGAACCGAATCACATAAATCTCTTGTGCCCTTTATTGCTCATCACTTTATTTTCTCTGATAATTTTGTGTCCCGGTATAATTTTGACTACACAAACAATTAACCTCGCGATAAATCGACAACACATAGCTATCAATTCGGTAACTTAGTCGAATTATAAAAATTTAACTTTCTAGTTTAAATTCACCATTTCCACTTTTTTTTATCCTATCGAATCCTATGGAAGTTGATTAATCCCTACCTCGGCATGGAAAGACTTATCGACTCAAATTAAATGAACACAACGATTTATCGCGCAATCATCATAACTTTTTCACAATTACCATCAAAGCTCAAACCGAAATTAATATTCCACCAAACAACCAAGTCAAAAGTACTAAGTAGATCATTCTAGCTTAGATCCCAAAGTTTTCACTTACATTGAAAACTGACTTGAACAAATCAAAGCTTTAGTTACCTTCAAAGCAAAATAATCAGGAAACATAAATTAACAACTCTCAACCTTGTAAGCAGCAAAACTAGTTTGATAAGATGAAGATGAAATACAATGACTCACCTTGTATATACTCGAAAAGATGAAATTAGAAGCTTCAAGAAAACATAAGAGTGAAATTCTTGTTTTCAATCGGAAGATTCGACAGTGAGCATTGGGAGAGAGATGTTGAGGACTTGAAGCATTTGGGAATGAAAGTATATGTCCAAGGAAAATGTATTTAGAAGCTTTTATGAGATACAAAAAAATAAGAACAACTAACCATGGGTTAAAAGTAACGATAAAATTGGGTTAAAAACATGTGGTGAAAAATAGAATTGATGTGGTCAGATTAAAATGCTACAAATGGCTTAAGCTTTTGGTTTCAAAGTCGATATTTTGATAATTTGTTAAGATATCAAGTAAATCAATATATAAATAAGAAAATCGGTGTCCATTTTAAACATTGATAAGTCAGTATAATATTTTAAACCCACTAAAACGTTTAGTAAAAATTACCGGATGCTAGAAAGGACTCAACTCAGTAAATTTTCAACCTACCACTTATTGGATATGTAAACTCGAAATGTATTAGTCTCTATTAACAACCAATGTGGCATTATATTCCTCCACGCCATTCTAGATAATCCGCAATATAAATATTCATTAATTAACCCTAATGAAATCACTTTCTAAAAATTACAGGCTCGGAAATACAATTCAAGCCTTTCGCTACTACCACATTAATAATTCGACTATAATTTTCACCTGTGACATTTATTGCATACATTTGCTACTACAATAAATTATTGTAATTGGGTGCTAGAAAATACTGAAAGTGTTTAAGTAACTCAAGTATGGTTGTAATATCTATTGTATCACTTTATCTAGAATAAAATTCTTTACTATTCTCCCCATGGACATAAGTTACACCAAATGAATCATGTGAATCTGGTGTCTGATTTATTTCCTTATTTTGTTTATGTTACTATTTTTTTTTGGTAAGGGTCTATGTTACTATTTGATTTCTTGCTTTCTCAACAATTTGTATGAGAGCTAGGCTTCGCTGAGTTGAGAGGAAGTGATGGTTATAGAAAAAGGAAAAGTGAGATTTGAAGGATTTAATGGGAAGGATTTTGGTTTTTGGAAAATGCAGATTGAAGATTATTTCTACTAGAGGAGTTTGCACTTATCCTTGTGTGGGAAAAAAGCCAAAGCTGATAAAGCATGCTAAATGGGAATTGCCGAATAGACAAGTGTTGGGTGTTGTTCAGCTAATGTTAGCTCATAATGTCACATTTAAAATCATGAAAAGGAAGACCACTATGGGTTTGATGAAGACCTTGTTGGACATGTACGAAAAGCCATTTGTAATCAACAATATCTACTTGATGCGACGTCTGTTTAACTCAAAAAATAGGCAAACGTGTGTCACTTGTTGATAATATCAATGAATTAAATGTAATTATTGATTAATTGAGCTTAGTTCAAATTAACTTTGCAGATGAGGTATTTGCTTTGGTTCTAATTATCCCCATTGCTTGATAGTTAGAATATTATTGTTAGTAATTCCTTTGTTGCTGTAGCTGCTGAGTATGATAAGGTGCAGTTTGATCTCCTGATAGATTGGATGCAATGGTGGTTTTACTTTACCTGTGGTAAAGGAGGTTAAGTCGGAAAATCCTTATGGAGCAATTGAAGGTGCAGGTAGAGTTAGTATTCTAATGCGATCTATGGTTTTTTTTTTTTTTTGGTTAGCGGGTCTATGGTTATAATGAAGTTCAAGCGCGGCTTGAACTTGGAAAATATCTGTGAGTCCTTGATGGGCAGTGGAAGAATAGCATCGAAGTTCAGCTTCTTACAAAGCAATTGTGACTTAGTTCAAACATCGAATCAATATGGAGATTGTTGAAAATGTCTTGAGTTTGAGCTAAAAGGGAAAAGTTTCCTATTTTGAATAGGTTTCCTAGTTAGAACTGGTTTCCTGTTTGAGTGGTTATCAAATTTGAGTAGGTTTTCTTTTTTGTTTCCAACTCTTATTTATATATAAAAGTCGTAACTTCTTGTGAAGAGTATTCGAGATGCGACTTTTTTGTGAATTACACCTAAGAGCTTTTAGTGTAAAAGCCAACAAAATCTTATTCTTAAGATTTGTGCATTCCTCCGTGAGATCGAAATATTATTTCGTGAGGAATTATTGGGCTAAATACTATGAGGTTATTGGTTGTAATTGGAGGCTGGGAAATACTGAGAGTATTTGAGTAATTCGAGTATGGTTGTAATCTCTATTAATATCATTTGATCTACAATAAAATTCTCTACTGCTCTCCTGTCATAGGTTACACCAACTGGATCATATAAATCTAATGTTCGATCTATTTTCTTGTTCTATCTATTTTACTATTCAATTGCTTGTTTCTACAATAATTTTGATACGTAAGTATGAAGGGCCAGTTTGGATGCAGATTTTATCGAAATTGAAGGCCGTTAACCTCTGTGGTTCCTCTCCCAAAGTTTGCAGCAGATTATCAAAGGATGGTCCCTTGATTGGAGTTCTCCAAAGGCTTGACACATACTCGATTTGGGTGATGGCATGAAACTCAAAAGTCCTCCAGAAATCTCTCAAAGTTGTAAAACTCTGTGGCTGCTCAAGCTTTGGTAGATTGGAATTCTTAGAGGAGCTTGATATTAGTGAAATTGCTATAACCCAACTGCTTTCGACCTTGACTTTCTTAATGAAACTAAAGATATTATCTTCTCGTGGAATACAGATTACGATGCACTGAACTATAACAATCAGGTGCTTGGATGTCTCTTGTTGTAGGACTTAGCGCCTAAACTTTTCCTATTCGTGAGCTTAGTTGCTTCTAGCATTTGGAAAGAACTTTGATGTTGCTTTAGTGACTCGATCTGACATGGTGACTTCAAGGCTATATTTGTTGGACTTTAATTGGATATCATTTCTGAACAAACAGTTCATCTTTTGGCAACGGGTTTCTTGAGCAAAGCACAGACTATGCTGCTTCTTATGGTTGTATATTGCTGGATGCGATTGATCCTCGGCCATTATGTATAATTTCAAACTGAATATGGAGATCTGCCAAGGACTATGTTTAAGATTAGGATCCCTTTAAGTCGTCTGAAATATTGCCAATGATCTCTGAATGGTGATTGTGTCTTGATTTAAAGGGATAAAATCTGATTCCACGAATCGAGAGGTGCTCTATATGTTTGAGATACATTGTTTCAGCATTTGCAGAAAAACTGTCATTGCATCATATGTCAAGTCAACGGTTCATGTTCTGGTATTCTTCTTTCGATTATTCTCTGTTGGAAAGAATAAAGTTTTCAAGTATATGGTGCTTTAGGAATTCTCTATTTATCATTCAAAAGTGTCAAGGTAGAATAAAGAGTTTAGACTTGCCAATTACATTGTTTTCACCGGAAACGATTAAGGAAATAGTTATTCAAAGAAAATAAATGAAAGTCTCCAAGGAAGAGAAGCCAGATGTGGGTATCCTAAGTAAATATTGAGCCAATAATATCGATAATATCCCCCAAGCTGTCAAGTACTCTAGTCCCGGCCTCGGCGATTGTTTCCTTCACTGAATCGCAGTTGGTGTTGAGGCTGGGGAATTCGCTCACACCAGCCTCCATAGCTTGGTGTAGGTGCTCACCAACCAGGTCTGTTTGTCCATCTAATTGCTGAGCTATTGCCTCCCTCTCCTTGCATCCTTCTTTTATTGCTCCAAATAACAACCCAGTCGCAGCACCTTGCAGCACTGATAGTTGGAGTTCCCCCTAATCATCACCAACGAGAATGAAAATATTCATGAGTTAATAACCCATCTAACCGATCTCATTTTTTTCCTACCAGACCTCGAGAGGGGCTAAGCTTGTTATTACGGCACCGGGTATCCCCTTGTTTATGTTGAAAATTAAACTTGATTCATGAATCTAGGTGCACCATGTATGTGTCATGCATTTAATTAGTCCGTTAGATTTTCAAGATTCATGTACTACAAAGTTCTAGGAGTTTTATGAGATCTTAATAAATGCATACAATGTACTAAGGGTCTTTATGTACCTATAAAAGGACTTGCGATTGAATCATTTAAAAATATAGCCAAGCCACAAAAATATCAAAAAATATTATGAGTATTCTCTTGTGTTCCTTTCTCACAGCTTCCCAATTTCAACAAAGTGGTATCAAAGCTACGGTTGAAGATAAATAGCTCTTTTCCTTATGCCGTTCCCAAGCTTTCGAAACAAAATTATGGGCAATGGTGCATTCGCATGAAGGCGTTGCTTGGCTCACAAGACGTGTGGGAAGTTGTTCAAAAAGGCTATGATGAACCGGAGGATGAAGCAGCTTTGAATCAAAATCAAAAGAACGCGTTGAACAAGCTTCGTAAAGGTGATCAACATGCCCTCTCTATTATTCACATGGGCTTGGATGAAGCCATGTTCGAGAAAGTTGCTTCCGCATCAAAGGCCAAAGAAGCCTGGGATATTTTAGAAAATAATTTCAAAGGAATTGAAAAGGTGAAGAGGGTACGTCTTCAATCTCTACGTGGTGAGTTCGAATCTCTACATATGACGGGGTCTGAATTCGTTTTTGATTTCTTCACTAGAGTATCCTCCGTAACCAATCAAATGAGGCAATATGGCGAAAATATTGACGATGGTCGTATTATTGAAAAGATTCTTAGATCGCTTGACTCAAAGCTTGATCTTGTTGGTGTTGCCATTGAGGAATCAATGACTTGGAGACTATGACCCTCGATCAGCTCATGGGGTCATTGCAAGCATATGAAGAAAGATTAAAGAAGAAGGGAGAGATGGCGACCCAAGTACTCCAAACTAAGGTCTCTTTGGGAGATCAAGTGAAAAAGCATCAATGGTCTCATGGGAGAGGTCAAAATCGTGGCCCTGATAGTGGTCGTGGTCATGGCCGTGGAGGAAACTTTGGTCGTGGTTGTGGAAGGAGCGGAGACCAACATTCCATCAATGAAAGATCAAGCTTTCAAACAGGAGGGCGTGGAAATTATGGCTACATTAGAGGTGAAAGGAGAAGGTATGATAAAGCTAATATTCAATGTTATTCCTGTCACAAATTTGGGCACTATCCTAATGAATGTAGGAGTGCCACTACAAACAATGAAGTGAAGGTCAATTATATTGAACTTAAAGAAGAAGAAGACGAGACATTGTTGTTATTGGCAACGAATGAAGAAAGAGAGAAAGGAGAATGGTATATTGACACTGGTGCTGCAAATCACATGAGTGGCAACATAGAGTCATTCTCAACTCTTAATGAGGTGGTGAATGGCAACATCATCTTTGGAGATAATACTAAAGCCCCAATCAAAGGAAAAGGTGATGTCTTAATCCGTGCTAAAAATGGAAGTCATCTTTTGATATCTCAAGTTTATTATGTTCCTACTTTGAAGTCTAATATTCTAAGTTTGGGACAATTACTTGAGATGGGATATGATATTCACTTGAAAGATCGTTGCCTTTTTTTGAGAGATGATTCTCATAAGTTGAAAGCAAAGGTGCCTATGGAGAAAAATAGAATGTTTTTGCTCAATATTCAAGTTGATCGTCCAAGGTGCTTGAAGAGTTGTGTTGAAGATACTTCTTGGCTTTGGCACTTGAGATTTGGCCATTTGAATTTTGGTAATTTGAAGACTTTGGCGAATGAAGATATGGTGCATGGGTTGCCCAAAATCAATCATCCCAACCAACTATGTGAAGGATGTCTTTTTGGCAAACAAGCTAGAAAAAGTTTTCCTAGGGAGGCCACTTCAAGAGCATCGAAGCCACTCCAACTTGTTCACGCCGATTTGTGCGGACCCATTAAACCATCCTTACATGGTAAAGCCAATTATTTCCTACTCTTTATTGATGATTATTCTCGCAAAACTTGGGTCTATTTTTTGAAAGCTAAAAATGAAGTTTTTGGAGCATTCCAAAATTCAAGACTCTTGTTGAGAAAGAAAGTGGCTATTATATTAAAGCATTAAGGACCGATCAAGGTGGAGAATTCACTTCCGGGGAATTTGAAACTTTTTGTGACACCAATGAGATTCGTCATTTCTTGACTGTTCCAAGGTCTCCACAGCAAAATGGTGTCCTAGAGTGGAAGAACAGAACCATTCTCAACATGGTCCGAAGCATGCTTAGAAGCAAAAAGATGCCAAAGAAATTTTGGGCCAAGGCCGTTGCATGTGCGGTATATTTGTCCAACCTATCTTCTTCAAGAAGTGTTCGTGGCATGACACCTCAAGAAACATGGAATGGTAAGAAACCTAGTGTTTCTCACTTACGTGTTTTTGGAAGTGTTACTTATATTCATATTTCGGTAGAAAAGAGATCTAAACTTGATGAAAAAAGTGAGAAGTTTGTCTTCATCGGCTATGATCCTAAATCTAAAGGCTAAAAGTTCTACAATCCTTCCAATAGGAAGATCGTGATTAGTAGAGATGCAGAATTTGATGAAAATGCCTCATGAGTTTGGAATGTTGCTGAAAATGATGAATATGTCATTTGTCCTTTACAAGAGGGAGAATCAAGCCAAAGAACATATCAAGATGTTATTACTCCACCTCCATCTCCTACTTCTCAAGGTTCCCATGATAGCTACTATGAAGAGCCGGTGCGCAAAAGGAATCTTATCAACATATATGAAGAAACGGAAGTTGTTGATACTCCAAGTTTGTTTTGTTTCTTTGCTGACATTGAACCATTAAACTTTGAAGAAGCGATGCAAGATGCAAAATGGAGAGATGTAATGGAGCAAGAGATTCAAGCAATTCAGAAGAATGGCGTATGGGAAGTAGCAACCCTTCCTAAAGGACAAAAGGCATTTGGCGTAAAATGGGTGTATAAAGTGAAGAAAAATGCCAATGGAAAAGTGGAAAGAAACAAAGTAAGACTCGTTGCGAAAGGCTATAGTCAGAAGCATGGCATTGACTATGATGAGGTATTTGCTCCTGTAGCTCGTTTGGAAACTATTCGTTTGATTATTTCCTTGGCAGCTCAAAATAAATGGAAAATTTATCAAATGGATGTTAAGTCCGCTTTCTTGAATGGCTATCTTGAGGAAGAAGTGTTTGTTCAGCAACCTTTGGGCTATGTTGTCAAAGGACATGAAGATAAGGTCTCGAAGTTGAAGAAGGCTTTGTATGGATTAAAGCAAGCACCAAGGGCTTGGTATAGTCGCATTGACAAATATTTTCAAGATCATGGATTCATCAAGTGTCCACATGAGTATGCTCTATATGTCAAAGAAGATCAAGCTGGAGGTTTTATGTTCGTATGTTTGTATGTTGACGATTTGATCTTCACCGGCAACAATGTAAAAATGTTTGAAGAATTTAAGAAGGTGATGGCTCAAGAGTTCGAGATGACCGATATTGGGCTTATGTCGTACTATCTTGAAATTGAGGTGAAACACGTTGATGGTGGTATCTACATTTCCCAAGAAGCTTATGCAAAGAAAATTCTTGAGAAATTCAAAATGGAGAAATGTAAGCCAGTGAGCACTCCCATCAAATGTGGTGCAAAGATGTCAAGGATTGATGAAAGTAAAAAGGTGGATGCGTCTCTTTATAGAAGCCTTATTGGAAGTTTGAGTTATTTAACTTGCACAAGACCCGATATCCTCTATAGAATTGGTCTTGTTTGTCAATACATGGAAGCACCTACCGAGAATCACATGAAGATGACCAAGAGGGTACTTCAATACATAAAAGGTACTCTTGATTATGGTTTAATTTATTCTTCCGCTAGAAACTTCAAACTTCATGGATATTGTGATAGTGATTGGGGTGGTGATGTTGATAATCGAAAAAGCACCACCGGTTTCTTATTTTTCTTGGGTGATACTGCATTTACTTGGAGTTCAAAAAAGCAACCAATTGTGACTCTTTCAACTTGTGAAGTCGAGTATGTATCTGCTGCATCATGTGTATGTCATGCAATATGGCTAAGAAAGTTATTGAAGATGCTTTACATGCCAGAAGAGGTTTCTACCACAATTTATGTTGATATTCTGCTATTGCTTTGGGAAAGAATCTCATTTTTCATGATCAAACCAAGCACATAGACACAAAATTTCACTTCATAAGAGAGTGCATTGAGAAGAAAGAAGTGAAGCTAGCATATGTGAAGACCAATGATAAAATTGCTGACATCTTCACTAAGGCAATGAAGTTTGAAGATTTTGCAAGATTGTGTGCTTTGATTGGAGTCACTAGATATAATCAAGTTTAAGGGGGAGTGTTGAAAATTAAACTTGATTCATGAATCTAGGTGCATTAATGTAGTTCATGTATGTGTCATGCATTTAATTAGTCCATTAGATTTTCAAGATTCATGTACTACAAAGTTCTAGGAGTTTTATGAGGTCTTAATAAATGCATACAATGTACTAAGGGTCTTTATGTACCTATAAAAGGGCTTGCGATTGAATCATTTAAAAATATAGCCAAGCCACAAAAATATCAAAGAGTATTTTGAGTATTCTCTTGTGTTCCTTTCCCACAACTTCCCATTTTCAACAGTTTAGTCTATCCCTTATTCCATAAAATTATGTACGTACACGAGATCATTTGACTTTGCATGCTGCTAATAAGTTCACTGCCTAGTAACCTAGTTATTGGTAAGCAATATGGATATCGTTCCTGGAATTAGTTTATCTACAGATGATAGAGCCACACGAGCTCTTACACTAGAACTCTGTATAGGCCTATTCTACCATTTTAAGGGCCTATTTGGTTCAGCTTTGAGGGAATGCCTTTAGCAAAATGCAAAGGCCTTTGAGCTAAAAGGGTTTTTCTAAATGCAAGTAGTGTTTGGTAATATGTATTTTAAAATTACATTTAAAAGCAACTTTGGTCTAAATACTGTTTGGTAAAAATTATTTATAAAAGACTTTTGCTAATATTTTTTTTAAAAAAAACTGGCCAATCGGCCACCACCGCCGGCTAGATCTGGTCGTCGGCCAACCGCCGACGGCCAAATCTGGTCGCCGACGACCTCAGACAGCGTTGTCTGACCTCGGCGACCGCCACCTGAGGCCACTTGGCCCCAGGCGGTGGTCGCCTGGGGGTTGCGCGACCCCTGCGACCGTCGCCTGGGGTCGCGTGACCTCGGTGACGCCGCCTGTGGTCGCTAGACCTCAAGCGTCGCCTGCGTCGCGCAACCCAAGTGACACCTAAGGTTCCTGTGGTCGGCTACCGAATCAGTTGCTTGGAAGACAATGAACAGTGCGTGATGAACAGTACCCGATTGCATTTTGAAAATGCAACTTTCCAAAACTCCTCATGGGTTCCATTTAGCCAAAGAGCCTTGGAAAGTTTTGGAGATGCAATTGCATCTCCTCAAAGCTTCTCAAAAAATTTGCCAAACAGCTTCGCATTTGCATAAGGAACTTTAGACCCCTAAAGCAGCTTTTAAATGTTGAACCAAGTAGGCAAAGTAGCAAACAAAGTCAATCGCAATGCAAGAAACATGCGGATTCAACATTATGTCCCACTGTTTCTAAAGATATCATTGACTAGATGTATTAGGATGAATGTAGGCAATTCTTACTCACTTGCACCAGATGAACCCCTACGTAAATCTGACAGCAAAACAATATATTTTTTGTTGTAATTCTTCTTAGAGAGAATAACACTGAGTTTGCTGACTGAAACTAAAGAAGGAAAAGTAAAAGAAAACACGAGGGTTTACCCAGTTCAACTGTTGAAATCTCCTCCTATTCAGCAAGTCGTAATTGTCTACGAAAACTTTATGTCGAGGGTGGTTGAAGGCCTTGTTGTGGCATCAAGTGTGGCAGGCGTTGAAAGTCGGGTTGTTTGGCGACTTGCAGTCGTCGAAGCAAGGAAGGCAGGTATAGTACACACTCCTTAGGACGTTGCCGCAGTGAGAGCAGTCGCGACGTTGCCACAGTGAGAGCAGTCGCCTCTCTTGTCCATCAGATAGTACAGCATACGTACGTCGTCCTTGTCAAGATGGCCCTTCTGCCCCTGTCCGGCTGGCAGAACAGGGCCTTGGAAGTGCAGCGCTGTGACCTCTCCTCAACCAGGGTCACAAAAGTTTGGTAATCCACCTGGATCGCTTCCGTCCAACTATACACTAGAATCAATACGAGCTACGCCGTATGTTTTCGTAAGTGAATCTGTGTAGTTTTCCTTTCTTTCTTGTTTTAAGATAATGGGTAATTTTTTATAAAAAAAATTCACGCTTTTACAGTTTTAGCCTTTGACAAGAACTTTTATCAGAAGAATAAATTAAACTAGATAGCAAACAGGAATTATTTCCTTTAAAAGAAAAGAGATGGTAAATTTGTGATATGAATCTGTGCGGAAGATGATCGTTCTACGAAGATCTATGAGTTACGAATTGCTAACCTCGACCTCCAATCGAACCTGTGATTGGTAATCTCGGTATGAACGCGACCTGTTGACGAACCTGTGTCAACCAATCCACGCTATAACGCCACGAACAAGAGAATTCGCGATCTTGCTCGATAAGTTAAATTCGATCGCCACAAGGGAGCCTTGATAAGATCTAGTCCTCAAAAGAACTCAAGAAGAGAAAAACTTTGCTATATAAAATTCTGCCTTCTTAGAAACATATAAGCAACCTTATATAGGGTGCTAACCCTAATCCTAATCCTACTAGGATTAAAATTACAAAAATAACCTTAATTATTAAAAATTCGTCCAAAAATAGAAAAATGCCTAAAAGTTCTTCTAAACGACTCCAAATCGCTAAAAAACGTCATCAATCACTACTAAAGTAGTGAGTATTGATTAGCGGTCCGTTTCTAAGCGTCCGTCCAAATTTGAGCCAATTCGGAGTTCGTCAATTCTAAGCTCCTTCGGAATTCGCTGGAGCAAAAGTAATCACGTTGCGCCAAGGAGTCTCAGAATCTTCAAGTTTCGAATTCAGATTGTCTTCGTTCCAAATATCTTGAACCATGATGCCGATAGCTTGTTTGAATTCCTTCGCTCTCGCTCGAGTGATCGGGCCTAGCGGATAGAATAACGGGTCCCTAGCACCTCCTCCTCGATAGGGTTCGATGTCCACATCAATTTGGAAAGGTACAAACCTCGCATTTAGTTTAAATTATACATATACGTAACAATCTGTTCATGCTCTTCGTATGTGATTGACTTGTTTGGCCTGAGATCATGTTTATTCATATTTAACGTGGCTTTTTCTCTTTCTACTGAGCTGCTTAGTCGGTATAGAACTCCTAGACAGACTTTGCGATTGCAATATAAATCTCTTGGACCGCTTGCGATTGCACATTTGATTCCGAAACGCTAAGGCTGATTCGCGATGACTTCCTGACAGAAGCAAAAAGACAAGAAGACTCCAAATTAAGAAATTTTCAAGTTGCCAACCTTCCCAATGATTTGACGCAGTCACTTCACTGGCCATTGCTATTAACACAAAAGGATATTTCGAGGAAGGAAACCACATTCCTCCTTTTCTATATTTCTTTTACATAAGTATATATACAAAGAAAAGAAAGAATCTTACAGAATATATCCTCTAAACTAGCTAACTATAATCCTTGATTCTAGCTAATTACAATCATAAATATATTTTACAGCTTATTCTCACACTCCCCCTCAAGTTGGTGCATAGATGTCGTGAATGCCCAACTTGTCGAGTGAGCTGTAGAAGATCCTGCTTGATACAGCCTTCGTCAGAATATCTGCCAACTGATCTTCAAATCGTACAAATGGAAATCGAATCACTTTGGCGTCCAAGTTTTGCTTGATAAAATTACGGTCCACTTCAACATGTTTGGTACGGTCATGTTGAACTGGATTATGAGAGATATCAATCGCTGCGTTGTTATCACTAAACAACTTCATCTCGGCTTTCGGAGCAAACCCAATCTCTGACATTAACTTCTTAAGCCATAGGAGCTCACACACCCCTTTGGCCATCCCTCTAAATTCAGCCTCTGCACTTGATAATGCTACTACTTTCTGTTTCTTGCTTCTCCAAGTAACTAAGTTTCCTCCTACAAAAGTGAAGTATCCTGAAGTTGATCTTCGGTCATGAACACTCCCGGCCCAGTCTGCGTCAGTAAATCTTTCGATTTCAAGATGACCCCTTTTTAAGAACCTCAAACCGCGTCCTGGAGAAGACTTCAAGTAGCGAAGTATACGCAACACTGCATTCATATGATCTTCACTTGGGGCATGCATAAACTGGCTAACAATACTCACCGCATATGCAATATCAGGACGAGTATGTGATAGATAAATTAGTTTGCCAACTAACCTTTGATATCTTTCTTTATTTGTTGGCACTTGATCTGGGTACTCCCCAAGTCTATGGTTTTGAACAATTGGTGTGTCTGCAGGTTTGCAGTCCAACATTCCCACCTCTGCTAATAAATCTAGCACATACTTTCTTTGTGAGAGAAATATTCCCCCTGTCAACCTCACTACTTCAATCCCTAGGAAGTATTTCAACCCCCCAAGATTTTTCATCTCAAACTCCTCAGAAAGTTTCTCTTGTAGCTTAGATATTTCTATCAAATCATCTCCAGTGATAATCATATCATCAACATAGATAATCAACATTGTTACCTTCCCTTGATGTCGTTTTAGAAACAATGTGTGATCTGAGTCACTTTTGGAATATCCATACCTCTTCATCGCCAAAGTGAATCGGCCAAACCATGCTCGTGGAGACTGCTTCAGACCATACAATGATCTCTCTAACTTACACACCGCCTCAGGCTGTAAGGATGAAGAATAACCTGGCGGAACATCCATATAAATCTCTTCTTCGAGATTACCGTGAAGAAATGCATTCTTGACATCATACTGGTGTAGTGGCCAGTCTAAATTAGCTGCAAGAGACAACAAAACCCGAACAATATTAAGTTTAGCAACCGGAGAAAATGTCTCTTGATAGTCAATTCCGTAAGCTTGCGTATACCCCTTTGCTACTAGTCTTGCCTTGTACCTCTCAATCGATCCATCTGCTTTGTACTTCACAGAAAAGACCCACTTACATCCCACAGTCTTCTTTCCCTTAGGTAAATCTACTAGCTTCCAAGTCTCATTTTTTTCCAATGCAGCCATCTCCTCCTCCATTGCTTGAACCCACTTGGGATCTTTCAGAGCATCCCGTACCCCTTCTGGAATACGAACTGCGGACACGTTCGATATAAATGCCTTTACCGGGCCTAACAACCTTTTGGTTGACACATAATTTACAATAAGATATGTACATCTCTTCTCTTCGGCATCCGGCGAATATCTATTTGGAGGCTTACCTCGATTGTGTCTAGCAGGTAATTTATATCCCACAGAAGTATTAAGCTCATCAAAGATACAAGAAGGGGTAGGAGAGGTTACCTCAGGAATATTCTCAGGAGTTGAGTCGGGTACTGGAGAAGAGGGAAGCTGTTCTTGGTGATTTTGCTCCTGTAAAAGTTGGCCACCCTCATATGATACCTCTTTTACTCCCTCAGACGATACCACCGCCTCAGACGATGTCTTCTCCACACCCCCAGACGATGCCTCTTCCACCCCCTCAAACGATGCTTTCTCCACCCCTCCAAATAATATATGACCAGGAAACTCCCACCAATTCGCCATTTCTATCTGTATCTCCCCCTGAAAGGAAGAATGGGAACTTGGATAACAGGATTCAGCTTCTACAAACGAGACATCCATAGTCACATAGGTTCGCTGGGTAGAAGGATCATAGCAACGATATCCCTTCTAGTGTGTACCATACCCCAAGAACAGACATCGCCGTGCACAAGGATCAAGTTTCGTCCGCTGATTCTTTGGGATATGAACAAATGCAACACACCCAAACACCCGAGGAGGGATGGTCAGGACTGAAGGTAAAGACACATATGTGGACAAATTCTGTAGTGGTGTCTGAAAGTTTAACACTTTAGACGGCATCCGATTAAGGAGATGGACAGCTGTAGTCACACTATTGTCCCAAAATCTCTGAGGCACGTGACTTTCAATCAACAGAGCTCGAGCTGTCTCAAGGATATGTCTATTCTTTCTCTCTGCGATACCATTCTGCTGAGGTGTTTGAGAGCAGGATGACTCATGGATCATGCCATGTTGTTGAAAATACTCCTTAAGGTATTCATTCATGTACTCCCCACCATTATCACTTCTTAGAACTTTGATCTGTCCACTAAATTATGTCCGTAACATAGTATGAAAATATCTAAATATCTTGGCTACCTCATTCTTACTTTTCATCAAGAAAAGCCATGTCATTCTAGTACATTCGTCAACAAATATCACAAACCACCTACAACCCGAAACAGCAGTAATAGGAGATGGACCCCAAACATCTGAATGTATCAAAGAGAAAGGAGCTTCACTTTTATTCAAACTTATAGGAAAAGGAACTCTATGACTCTTAGCCAATATACAAGTCTGACATTGCAAATCTAAATCCTTCAAATTCAAAAACAATTCAGGAAATAATCGCTTCAAATAACCAAATCGTCGATGCCAAAGCCAAATCTGTTTTTCTCTACTGATGGATGTACCACTAGCATGATTTGCACTCCCGGAATTGAAGTCATCCATATAATATAGCCCCCCTCTCTTAGTACCATGCCCAATTATCTCCTTCGTGAGAATATTCTGAAACAAACAAAAGTGGGGATACATTATAACAGCACAATTCAAATCTTCAGTAACTTGTCCTACTGAAATTAATTTGGTTGATAATGAAGCGACAAGCAAGGTGTTAGAAAAAGAAAAAGCAGGAGAAATCGCAACAACTCCAGCCCCAGTCACCGGATAGGTGTATCCATTAGCATTTGAGATACTGTCACGTCTTGGTTCTAAAGTATGAACAAAGTCATCAGGAGTAAATGTCATGTGATTAGTAGCTCCCGAATCAATAACTAGTGATTGCAATCAATCTGATTAGAACTAACCAAAGCACTTCCATGGTTACCTCCTGACATCAAATTCTGAGGATCAACGTGAGGTATCAGTGACAGCTGAGGCTCAGCAGTCGCTAAAGAAGCTTTCCCTTTTCCTTCTGCTTGCTTTCGAGCTTTCAACTCTTTCCACCAATCTGGATACCCATGAAGCTTAAAGCACGTCTCCCTGGTATGCTTAGAATTACCACAATTTGAGCAACCTCCCCCCGGAGAAATTTTCTGGCGTGGTGCCGAGCTAGGCTTTCCCCCTTCCTGTGTAACTCCTGGCTTCACTATTTGCAACAGCGGTTCTTGATTTTCTTTGACATTCATCCTATTCCCCCGAGATACCATGGCCACCGAATCATGGACTGTGTCACTGTTGATCAGCATTACAGTTTGTCTCATGTCTTCTCGACGAACACGCGCATAGGCTTCTTCAACAGTAGGAAACGGCTGCATCTGCAAAACATCTGCTCTGACCTTGTCAAGACGGTCGTCTAACCCATCAAGAAATATGTATACTCGATCTTCCTGTATAGCCATATTGTATCTTTCAATATCTTCAGGATACCGCATTGGGTTCGGACGGCGAAAGTCGATTTCTCTCCACAAGCCTTGAAGGTTGTTGTAGTACGCCTCAATTGGTCCTCCTCCTTGTCGCATCCGAGTAACACGCCTCTTCAAGTTATAAACTTGAGAGGCATCCGTTCCGTCAAAGAAAGTCGTTGCAACTGCATCCCAAACAGATTTTGCTGTTGGGAAGCGAATGAAATTGCCAATCAACACCGAATCCATGGAGTTGATAAGCCATCCTTTCACAGTCGAGTTTTCTGTTTTCCACCTCCGAAAGCCAGGATCTGTAGGCAGTGGCTGAGGAAGATCTCCATTGATATATCCCAGTTTGTCTTTACCAGTGATGTACATCTCGACAACCTGAGACCATAATCCATAGTTGGCTCCATCCAATTTAATTGCAATCTGAGATGAAGCCGAATCATTCTGCGGTGTTGGTGATGGAGAAGGATGGTGCGTCTGGTTCTGAGTGAGAATCTGAGTTAATCTTGCAGTCAGATTCTCCAAAAAAGCTTCCGTGGTCGAATTCCCCCCTTGGTTCTGATGGGGAATCACCGCTCCGGGAGGGTTCTGATCCTCCATGGATCCAAAATCAATCGTGACAAAGAAGAAGAAGATAGAGTAGGACGCACGCCGAACGGCGCAATAGAGAAAGCGAGCCAAAAAAAAAAAATCGGGGGCGTTGCCCCCGCACCCCCAGCCCACTCACCGACGAGCGGGACCACCGTAATCGAGGATTCACGTACAGTACTCACAACGATCAAACCCTTGGCTTTGATACCATGTTAACACAAAAGGATATTTCGAGGAAGGAAACCACATTCCTCCTTTTCTGTATTTCTTCTACATAAGTATATATACAAAGAAAAGAAAGAATCTTACAGAATATATCCTCTAAACTAGCTAACTATAATCCTTGATTCTAGCTAATTACAATCATAAATATATTTTACAGCTCATTCTCACAATTGCCTCGGTCAACTCCTAGGAACTTGAAATTCATTGCTATGTAGACTTGAAAAAAAGAAGAAGAAAGAAAAGGAGAAGACTTGACTTATTCGATGCCTACCTGGGATGCAACTGAAATGACAAGCTTCCGTGGGCTGGAGAAAAGTGAACGCTTGAGATGAAGACACATGCACGAAATAACTGCATGAAATGACACAAATGATCTCAAATTTTAGCTTGGTGTGCAATATAATCTATGAACTTTAATATGAAATCTGAACTTTAGCTCAATGTGCAATGTTGTTCCTGAACTTTTAATTTATTCAGTATGATCCTTAGACTTTTGATATATGCTAATCAAATTTTGGCTTTTGAAGAATGTCCAATACCTCATTTTGGTAAGATTGGTAGTGTTTTAATATCTTTCCTATTTATGCATGATTGTCGAAATCTTATACTATCAAGATTATTTGTTCAAGATTGTAGCTTTACGAGAAAAGTTCAAAATCCATAAAGGAAGAGATGGGTGTTTAGCGATGGTGAGGGAACAGAGATGCCAAGCACATTTGCCTTGTGGCCTTAAAGGCAAGTGCATGCCCAGGTGATGAAGTCTGGAATGACGGAAAATATTTTCCTGGTCTTTTTCACATTTTAGCTGAATACCGGAAAATATTGTCATTTTCCTTTGTGAATAACAAATGTTGTCAAAAAGATAATAAGATCAAATCTATGTCCCCCGTGCAATATTACCTCTTATTCAATATTTCTTATCTGTGAACAATGCTAAAATCTTTTCTTGCCTTCCCTTAATTCCCTTTGTCCGCACGCTTGGTACCCTGCCCACCAGCTTAGCCAGATCCCTTTATCTTTTCTTTATTTTTATTTGCCCACATGTGCCTATAATTATTTCCTTGCCAAGAAAAAACATGGATTCAGCCCGTATCTTCCCCTTCGTATCAAGTGAATATATTAGCTCTTTTGCCTAGGGAAAATAAGATACCACATTAGCATTCCAAAGATAACTTATTTTCTTCCGAACTTGCATTAATATTCTCCACTTTGGCAATATCTATCCTTGTGAATTTCGGCCATAATATTCATGGGCTTGGTCGAATTCTTTTTACCGCGGGCTTAGTCCGGATGGTTTTAATTTAAGCTCAAGGCCATCCTCTTAGACCCATCTACTGACGGTCCAACATAAAGGCAATTATATGGGCCTATTTCTATCAATATTAAAAAAAATGCTTCTAAAATCCATATGTAGTTTTAACTAATATTTTTGTTTAGGGGTCGAGGTCGATCCCTAATTTTTATGCAATAAATGACTGAATAGTTGGTCAAAATTTAGGTATCGACAACTAGACATGCCATGAACAGAGGAAGCTAAACAAGTAACTTTTTTCATAGGCCATAATGAAAGTTTTATGATTCAATTGCACTTTCATGATAAGTTTTAGGACTTAAATGCATTTTTTAAAAGTTTCAAGACTCAATAGTATTTTTGTGATAAGTTTTAGAACTTCTACCTAACGCACTTATCCCTTTTTTTTATTTTTAAAGTGCCGCCAGCCCTCTTCACGCTTCAGATGTGAAGAAAAATCTAGGAGGACTTGAGGCTGGGCCTTTTTTAACTCCATCGGCCGTATGTTCGAATCGGCCTTTTTTAACTTCCAGTTTTTTTAGTGGTCCAAGTAATGCAAGTTGGGTCCAAATAATGTAAGTTGACTTTAGTGGGTGAGCTGGTGCGACTAAGGGTCTGTTTGGCAACTTACCAAATAGTAATTGATTCTGTTCTTTTGTTCCAAGAATCAGTTTAGGAATAGAAATCCGTTTGTTCATTCATATGTATTTTGCTCCCCTTTTTTGTTTTTTCCTAGTTTATACTTTTATAAGAACAAACGCTTGAATTGTCGGCAAAAATTCATATGTCGACATGTCTTGATTTGAAGGAAAAAAGTTTGATTCCACTAATTGAGAGGCCTCTCTCTCTCTCTCTGTTTGATATACGTTGTTTAAGCATTTGCAGAAAAAACTGTTATTACGTCAGATGTCAAGTTGACGGTTCATGTTCTAGTATTCTTCTCTCGATTATTCTCTGTTGGAAAAGAAAAAAAAACTTTCAAGTGTATGATCCTTTAGGAATCCTCTACTTATCATGCAAAAATGTCAAGGTACAATAAAGAGTTTAGACTTGCCAATTCCATTGCTTTCACCGGAAAAGTTCAAGGAAACAGTTATTCGAAGAACATAAATAAAAAAAAAAGTCTCCAAGGAGGAGAAGCCAGATGTGGGTATCCTATTGCAAAATGAAGCTGAGAATGTCCGTGAATGTGTCTGCCAATCCATTCCCTGTCTCAGTGATGGCTCCCTGCACTGAATTAAAGCCAGGGTCGAGGAGGCCCGGGGCTTCGCTCACACCGGCCTCCGGAGCTTGCTCACCAGCCATTCCTATCAGTCCATTGAATTGTTCACCTATTGCCTCGCTCTCCTTGTATCCTTCTTTTGTTGCTCCATCTAACAACCCAGTCGCCGCACCTTGTACCGCTGATTGTCGGAGTTCCTCCTAATCATCGCCAACGAGAACGAAAATATTCATGAGTTATAACCCATCTAACTGATCTCATTTGTCTCTTTCCAGACCTGGTGAGGGGCTAAGCTTGTTATATTATGGCACCGGCTATCCCATTGTTTAGTCTATCCCTTATTCCACACAATTATGTGCGTACACGAGATGATTTGCCTTTGCATGCTACTAATTAGTTCGCCGCAAGTAACCTAGTTATAGGTAAACAATATGGTGACCGTTCCTGGGATTAGTTTATCTGTAGATGATAAAGCCACATACGCTTTTACGCTAGAACTCTGTATAGGCTTATTCTATCAGTTAAGTCGTGAACAAGGTGAGTCGCATCGCAAGAAACGTGCGGACCCAACATTATGACCCACTCTGTCTAAAAATATTATTGACTAGATGTATTAGGATGAATGTAGGCAGTACTTACTACCTCATACCAGATGAACCCCTAGGTAGACCCGAAAGCAAAACTAAGATCTTTTTGGTCGTAATTCTTCCTAGAGAGACTAACACTGAGTTTGCTGACCGAAACGAAAGAAGGAAAAGTAAAAGACAACAGGAGGGTTTACCCAGTTCCGTTATTGGAATCTCCTCCTTTGCAGCAACTCGTAATTGTCCACGAAAACATTATGGTGCGGGTGGTTGAAGGCCTTGGCACGATTAACAAGCAGGGCAGACGTTGAAAGTCGGGTTGTTTGGCGACTTGCAGTTGTCGAAGCAGGGAAGGCAGGTACAGTACACGCTACTCAGGATGTTGCCGCAGTGAGAGCAGTCGCCTCTTGTGTCCATCAGATAGTACAGCATGCGTATGTCATCCTGGTCAAGATGGCGCTTCCTGCCCCTGTCCAGCTTGCGGAACAGGGCCTCGGAAGTGCAGCGCCACGACCTCTCCTCAACTAGGGTCACAAAAGTTCGGTAATCCACCCAGTTGTCGAACTGAGAGTCGATGCGTTCATTGATCGCTTGGATGGCCATCTTGAAGATACTGTTATCGCGGTAGTGCACTTTCGCAGCAGCACTGAGTTCTTCCATTGAGCTCTTCTGTGAACAGATCGGTTAGATGGTTGTCTTTTGTTGTTGTTGTTAAAAATAATGATGACTACAAAGGCAAGAGCTTCCTGAAATAGATTGAAGTCTTGCTTGACCAAGTCGTAGTCAAAGTAAACGGTGTTTACCATTTCCCTGCAACTTGCCAAGAAGTGACAAACGCAGACATTATGACGTTCGAGCTCTTACATCAGACACGACTCGGCAACTTGTTAAGGTCGTTATGGTTTTAATCTGCAAATGGTGTGACTATTTCGACGTCGTAACTTCAAATAGAAATTATGCTTGCCATTTGATCATGTATTGCAGACAATATTGAAAATAATAGGATTAAAATATCTCCCTCTAGATACTTAAGGATCGAGTTGAGATATTTAAGGAGCTTAATCTTAGTTCCCACAAGCTATAGGTGAAAGTGACATTGATAATCCGAAGATTTGACGTCATGCCGTGTTTATTACAATCACTAAGTATGATGCTTCTGTTTAACTATACACTAGAATCAACGAGTGCTTCGCGCCATATATTTCCATAAGTGAATTTGAGTAGTTTTCCCTTTTTATTTTTCAAATAGTGTGTATTTTGCATTTTTAGCATTTGAAAAAAACTTTTATCAGAAGAACATTTTGTTTAAATATACAGATACGTTACATTCCTTCGTATGTAATCGGTCTATGCTCTTCACACGTGATTGACTTGCTCGGTCTGAGATCATGTTTGCTCGGTCTATGCTTTCTATCTCTCTCTCTCTCTCTCTCTCTCTGCCGAGCTGCCGAGTTTGAAAGTCACTCTCCGGGGTTCATGGAAAAGGGTGCTGAGTCGATTCTAGTCTCCTAGACGACCAGACGACTTGCGATTGCCGAAGCAGAAGACGAGAGACTTGCCAACCTTCCAAAGATTTGCAAGTCACTGGTCTTCTCCTCATTCGACTCCTAGGAAGTTGCCATACCATGTTATGCAGACTTTGACACGTTCAATGTCTTTCTGGAATGTAACTGAAATGCGTGGGCTCGAGAAAATTCAACACGCTCGAGATGAAGACTCATGCATGATATAACCACAAGTGGAAAATATAATAGAAATAAGATGCAACTTAAGAGTATAAAGCAGCAGAGGCCTAGTTTTGCAAAACATACAAGAACACACATTACCAGTAGCATTGCAATGGAAGACATCCGCTTGGCTGCTTCATTATTCTTTGAGCAGAACCCGCAATCGAAGAACATTGCACTGACCGAATTCTCGACCTTGACCCAGACCAAACCAGGCTGTGTCACCAAGAAGGCCTTTGACGAGCACCTCCGGCAGCGTCTGCCCGGGTGCTAGAGTAGCAACTTGGCGGCCGAGCTTGACGACAACTACGACGGTTATCTCACGTTTGAGGACTTACTCGTATACCGCTACTTGTTCCAGACAAGGCCAGTCTGCGGCCATTGCAAGGCAATTGTTAAGCTCGTCTTCTACACCTGTCTTCAGTGCTTCGCAGATGAGTCGAAACCGCCGACCTATGATCTCTGTCCGAGATGATACCTCGGGAACAAGTTCTCTCATGCGCACAATCTGTTCGTCAGTAACAATGCCATGGTCAACAACGTCCGGAAGCCGCCGAAGGATGTTTCGGTATGTGTCGTAAACGTTGCCTTTAACTCCCATCTTCTCTTCTCTCAGTTTGTCAGCTTCTTAAGATCTTCGTGGCCCGTTACATGTATATATATATATCCATCTCAAAGCGCTAAGTATATTTTACAACGTGGGCCTAACTTTTATTTTAGTGAAAGGATCCAAGCAGAAGGTAATATTGAGATTGTTTGAAGTACCGATACCATTCGCTGCATTGTCACTAGAGAAGTTGTTCTAGTAAGGAACCAAATCCATTCATCGAATTAAACCGCGAACATGAAGTCATCCCTATTGGGGTCTATGTAGTGATCCCAATTATCTCGACTGCCTTTATACGTAGCTATGACTTGAGCGAATCTACGTCCTCTCGGTTAGGACATAGAGCTACACGAATTTGATGCGAAAACCGGCAGAAAAGGCTAATAAATTTTCGATGTTGTCTTTTTTTTGACAGATTGGGGCAAAGGTGGCGACGACAGTGGGAGTTAGATTGGCCTCTAATGCTCTGGGCAAACAAGTCATTGACGCATTCTTGCCTAGCTCAGGCATTTGAAGAAGTGCTCGACCATTGGACGAAGAACTACATATCGAGTGTTTCGCAACGCTCAATGTAATCCCTGGAGATTCAGAATAGGAGGGGCCATCATCGATGTGTTCTTGAATTTCTTTGACAAGCAAGCAGTAAAATAGAAGAATTGAAAGTCCGATTATGCTTTAATGGGTACAGTGTTGTTGGTACTTTGTACTCATAAACTTGCGTTTAATGGCTGTATATTATCATTGCGAAGATTCGGACTGCACTTTGCTGCTTTATTTACTCCTTTCACGTAGACATGGCCACGGGCTGGTTTCGACCCGGTCAAACCCAGGCCAGACCAGTTGACCGGGCCAGCGGTTCGGAACCGAAACTGGCCCGTGGCCATGCTACGTGAAAGGAGTAAATAAAGCAAGAAAGTGCAATCCAAATCTTCGCAATGATAATACACCACAATTAAACGCTAAGTTTACGAGTACAAAGTACTAATAACACTGTACCCATTAAAAGCATAATCAGACTTTTAATTCTTCTATTTTACTGCTCACTTGTTAAAGAAATTCAAGAACACATACCCCCTCCTATTATGAATCTCCGGGGACTATATTGAGCGTTGCGAAATACTCGATATGTAGTTCTAAGTTTAGAGGCCAATCCATCTCGATATGTAGTTCTAAGTTTAGAGGCCTCCCCGGGGACTATATTGAGCGTTGCGAAATACTCGATATGTAGTTCTAGTTTAGAGGCTAATCCAACTCCCACTGTCGTTACCACCTTTGTCTCAATTTATCAAAAAAGCGACATCATCGAAAATTCATTATTAAATTTTTTTTTATAAAATAATTTGAACTCCAATTGCCATGTATTATAAGTGCATTAATCTCTAATTATAATGCTTGACTTGGGTGTTTTGAACTCAAATTACAAGACTTGACTTGGCTTTTTATACACAATAATTCTAATGCCTCTTTATTCCCATTCGATGTGGGACTCTCAGCTTGCCTTGAACACATTCTCTTGGTTTGTCTTGATGCAAATGCCAAGAGTCCCACATCGAATGGGAATGAAAAGACCATTAAAGGGTTGTATATAAAATCCAAGTCAAGCCATGTGCATGTGAAGTTGTATGCATTTTGTGGCTACCATCCTTTGGTAGTTAAGAGCAAAGAATTCCATTGGACCGCTTGAACCGGACCAGACCATTAGTCCGGTTTTCGATTCTATGATTTGCCGATCCGAATTCTAGTTCTAAAATTAAGGAACCGATCTTACCGGTTCGGTTCCCAGTTTCGAGCAGAACCGGACCGAACCAGGAACCGATCACTCTTGCGATTTACATTTTGATCACAATTTATATTGAATAATTCATTATTTCATAATTTTATAATTCATAATTGTTTTATTTCGCGGTTATCAAAAAAAAATAATTGTTTTATTTCATAATTTATTTTTAATTTTAAATTAGAAACCGGAACCGACTAGTTCAAAATCAGAACCGCTAAGAGCGGTTCCGATTCACACATGGCCACGAATCAGAACCGCCGGTTCCGAACCGTGGCCATGTCAACTTTCACGCCTTCGCTAGTCTCTAAGTTTCAATTTCTCTGTAAAGTACAGATCTTCTAATCAGCCATTTATAATGGCCATAATTCTTCCTCTTATTGCTACATTGCATCTATATGAATTGTTAGCAAAGATAAACAATATCCTTTTCTCAATAATTGTTAGCGACAATGCAAGATAAGGTTCATTTTCCAGTAATTTGCCTAGTAGGGAAGTCATTGTCGCGACCTCCCCGAAACGGCCCCGCCGCCTAAGGGGTTTGGCTAATAGATTGCTAAGTTAAACTTAGCTCGAGCTCTCCCAAGTCCATATCAATTCGCGACTTATGCTCAAGTTATTAATATGCAAATCGATTTCATTTAGGAGTCGCCACTAATCAGTTTTTGATTGGTCGATTAGACACTTAAGTAAATCACGATAGAAAAGCTTCACTTCTACGAATCAGAGATTCAACAGATTCGGGGACTTGATTACACTAATCGACTAATTAGTACCCTTTCGGTACCTAATCTTGTTCAATTCATCACCTAACGTGTTCTTGCTAATCGGGAATCTCAAAATTCCGTTCCTAACTAAACTAACGGAAGCAACAATTAATATCTAAACCTAGACATACCTAGTCAACCACATTCGAGGTTAAATTAAATGTGCAACTCGGAATGTGTGAACCGAGCGAAGTAGGATTAAATATAGCACTAAACATACGAAAAGGACGAGAAAACTAATTCCAAAATCCAAATAAAACTTCTAATTTTTTTTATTTTAAAAAAAAATTTAAATTTTTTTTTTAAAAAAAATTGATTCTCTTTTTTTGGAATTTCTGAAAATTTTCGGAATTTTTTGAAAATTTTTTTTTGAAAAAGGAAAATAATAATAAAATAAAATAAAATAAAATTTGAGCTTTTCTTTTTCTTTTATTTAAAATTTTCCTTTTAAAAAAAATAAAATAAAATAATGCAATATGAAAATAAAATAAATGGGATCTGGGTCGGATCTCCGCCTCCGACCCGGATCGAAACTGACCTGGGCACGCCGGCCTGGGTCCGAAGACAGACCGGGCTCGTTTGTTGAGCCCGATTAAAATTTTTTTGAAATTTTTTGTTTTTAAAAAAAAAAGCCCAGCCCGAGTTTTTTTAAATAAGAGCCCAGCCCACTATATATAAAAAAAAACTAATAACACTTCAGCCCAAGTCCCAAAATTCCGGCCCAATCGCGAAAGGCCCAAAACCCGGTCAGACCCGCGAACCCGACTCACGAAAACCCTAGCGCCCGACCCGACTCACCTGACCCGGTTCACGGTCGCCCCCACGCGCACAGACACCGGCCTCCGCGAGCTCCGGCCTCCGTGGCCGATGCTCCATCTTGATTCGCATCGCCGCCCCGACGAGGGGCGGTGAGCGTCCTCCAGCCGAGTCACTAGTCAGCGAGCGGCGACCGCCTGAGATCAACCGGATGAGCCTCGGCGAGAGGCCGGTAGGCTGTTCGGCCAAGAAACAGCTAGATCCCGACGGGGGATCGGCTGCCTCACCTCCTCGCGGTAGCGCCCGGACCGCCGTCTGACCCACGGGCCTCTTCTGCCCGCGTCAGTGCCGCCGCGACCAGCTCCCAGCCGAGATCGTCCGGCGTTCCAGCCCTCAGAAAGGAAAAGCAACAAAACAGAGACAGAGAAGGACCGGTTCAGGCGGAACATCAAACATCTTGCGAGCGTCAACAAAAGCGAGGAATTTTAGCGCGATCGAGGCTCAAACACGTCCGCAACTCACACGCAACAACACGCAAAGCAGTAGGACCGACCCAGGGGTGTCACGGGTCGAAACTCGCGCGAGCCGAACGGCCGCGAGCTCCGGCCAGCGACACCCCCAGAAGAGGAAGAACAAAAACGGAAGCAGGGGAGGCGGACACGGTCCCTACCCGACTCGATGGTGGCGAATGGAAGGCGACTGCGGTAGATCGGGCTACACCCGCGCGCCTCGCACACCCACGAGCCAGGATCCTCAGGAAAACACCCCGAATCGAGCAAAAACAGCCCAAGTAAGGCTCAAAGGAGACTCAAACCGGGTACCTACCGCGAGGAAGAGGGTTCATCGGGGCCTCGCCGGCCACGGCAGAGGTGCGGCGGCGGTCGTCGACGAGGGACCGTTCGACCTCAAATCCCCCTCTCTCCCCCTCTCCGATTTTTCCCTCTCTCTCTCTCTGATCTCTCCCGACCTCCCCCTCTGATCTCCGTCTTTTCCCCTTCTGGACGTGCGTTCATCCCCATAAAAGAAGAGGGCAGAGTCCTCTTTTTGTCAATTGTGAGACTCTTCTCTTTTGTGTCCTTTCCCCGTTTTCTTCTTTTTCGCAAGTGTCAGAGGGAGAGTCACGGGGAAGAGCTCCCCTTTGTCTTCTCTCTCTTCTTTTTTTTATCCTTTTTTCTTTTACTTTTCCTTTCCTTTCCTTTTGCCTTCTTTTTTTGTAGCCCCCTTCTGACATGCCCTCCCAAAAGCAGATGGCCTTCTTCTCTTTTGTCTCTTCTCTCTTTTGTTTTTTCTTCTTTAACCTCTTTTTTTAAAAAATTTATAATGATTTTTTTTAAATAAATAAAACAAGAGAAAAAAATATGTTTTTACTAAATTATATTAATGCAAATGCGCCTAACATTTATATGTCATGAAAATATTTTTGTTTAGGGGTTAAAAATTAATCCCTAAATTTTTATGCAATAAAACCCTAAATAATTGAGCAAAATTTAGGTGTCAACAGTTATTGTACCCAGTTTGTCAAATGTCTTCCTTGGAAAGTTGGACGTAAACATTGATTCTTACATAAACATGCGCAACACCTTAAAAAATTCTAAGTGCACACCATAAATGCCATGAACAGAGGAAGCTAAATAAGTAAATTTTTTCCTCGGCTATAATGAAAGTATGAAAATTACAGTGCTACAGCTGAACAACAATAAAAGCCAGGAAGAGTTCATGCAACAAAATTTCCCGGGCTTGTCTGTTGTATGAACGCTAAACAAAACTCTATAAACACCCACCGCCGCATCTATACATAGCCTCACAACTGCTACTAAACCAAAGATAAAGCACACCATAAATGCTACGATACCCTTGTTCTCCAATGATGTTTGATCCTTCCGCACCATCTCGACCTCAGATCTGCGGATCAATGGAATTTCTTAAGTCTCAGTTAAGCCATGCATTGACACAATGATTGGATCCTGCACTAATGTGCTATTGAGAATGTATATCAAGCAGATACATGCCAACCTCGCACAAACAGGTTCTGATTCAATAAACGCAGCAAAGTGATATGTCAATGTGGGGTATGATGACTTCCCAAACTTCCTCACAAGTGAAATACTGAATTTTTATTTGTAAGTCATTTATTGTAATTCGATTCATATTTCATAAATTAAAGTGAGATTGTATACTTAACTTGTTCTAGTCTCATCAATTCTTGCAATTCAATCTTTTTTGTCAAATTTTTTCATGGAGATAATGAAAGTAAATGTCGTAATCGTATTCTTAACGAGAAATCATTGTAAAAATATTCCATGTCTGAAGTTCCTTAAATAGAACAAGAATTAAGTCATGCGAAAACCCAGTCGTTTACAACTAGTTTTATTTCAGACACGTACTGCCAATCAATGCTTGGGGAAGAAAAAAACAGAAAATCTTTGCAGGATGCATTACTAGGAACACTAGCCATGCTAGACTTTCTTTTCCTTCTTTCGCCGTAAAGGTTTGCAAAACTCAAGTTATGCCATGGTGGGAGAAAAATCTCGCATCTACAAGCTGACTTACAATGATCAAGTAAAAGAAAAGGCTAAGTTTAGAATAGAAACCTGAGGACAGCATTATCCTTAACCAGGTTATCAAGCTGCACAGAAACAATAGTTTTCCAAGCTACAAGATCACCAACATCTTTATTCTGCAACCAAACATTAACGATTAGCTGAAGCGAAAGCAACACCCAGAAAAGGAAAGAAAAGGAATATGTTTGGCTCACGGACCGTGGCCTCCTTCTCATCCAGGAGAACTCTAATATCTGATCTAATGTTTTCCAGAAGTAGATTCTTGTCTCCAATATCCTTGTCAAGTTCTTTGAAAATATTGCCGTATCTAGAATTCAAGTCCTCCAGGTAACGCTCCAAAATAGACAAATTCACATCTAGGGAGTGGACTTTTTGCATCAAAATCTTCATGACAGTGTCCCCAGGCATTCTGCCAATTTGCTGACGCCCCTCCTCTACAGAGTCACGTGAATTCTTGTAAATGTCATGCTTTACATTGATTTGTTCCGGCATAACGTCAGGTTCCATTACATGAGCCAGATCTGAGTAGAAATCGTCAGCATTAGGTGATTCTGGCTGCTTTGATTCTGCATGTTTCTCGTTATTTTCTTCCTGATTGGCAAGCGAGTTTTCCGGAACAGAAATCAAATCCTCCAACATTCTTTCAACGGCATCAACTCCATAAGCCTCAAGGATGCTCAATGTACAGTAGAATTCATAGCCATGGTGACTTACGAGATTCAACTTCAGATATCTCACCCATTTTGGTTCGGGAAGAGCAAATCTCTGAGCCTGTTTGACATTGGCGGCAGTAAAATTCCCAAGGTTGATCCATGTGTCTGTAGGGTATACCAAACTGCCAAGAAGTTCAAATTCTTTGAGATTGGAAGAGTAATGCTCAAAATTTGCAATTTCAATTGTATCTACCAAGGTTTCTTCTGAAAGTTCGATGACAACAAACTTCCCTTCTGCAGAACATGGGTTTCTCAGGTATTTGTCCTTGTCCCGGCATAGGATATTCAAAGCACCCTTAGCTTCTTTGTTATAAGCCAAGACTTTTGCTCCTTTTGCAGCGGACGCATAATTATATTCTGCACCCCCAGGCTCCACCCTGTGGGTGATGCCTTCAGACATACCGGTGCCTGATTTGCTTTTAGAACTGTAACTCTTGCTCTTGAACTCATCAAGACCAAGTGGCACTGCACGAGATAGGCGGTCTGTAGCCATGGTAACTTTTCTAGATACATAATTTGAGCCTAAACTTTCTGTCTCAGGGGACTCTTTAGTAGATGGGGAGTTGCGCGTATTTCCTTCAGCAGAATGACTTTCGCCCTTGGGAACCTTGAATCCAGCATCATCATTGCTATCAACAGAAGATTCTGACACCGGTCTATCAATATGTCCAATATGTTGATGATGTCCCGACGTTGCCTCAGCCCAAGGTGATGTGGTTGGTGGAGGTTCCTCGGATCCATCTGAAACCAGAGTAATGACAAGGACAATCTCTTAAGACAGAAGACTTGCAGCAAGTTCCTAAGACTATTTATGATAAGAGCAAGAATGAGCTCAAAAGAAAATACATCTATAGCCCAACGTTAGGATAGGGGTAGCTCTTGTGCAATAAGTTGTAACAGTAACAGATGTTAGTACTTCCTATCAGTTTGTCCCGCATTGTGTGCTATATACTTCCATTTTCATGCCACTACTTGAAACCAGAAGTTATAATGGGTATACAGCATTCCACCTATCAGAGGTAGACGCATAAAAACTTGATGTGTTCATAGACTTACTAAATCTAACTCTGAATCCACAAATATATGCCTGATCTGTACATAGACACACAAACTGCATTTATAGCCTCAAATACATTTCGACATGAATATCTCCGCTGAATTGAAACAGTGGCCCATCAATAATCTCACCGAGGGAAGAGAAGAGATGATTTCAATTTCAGAACATAACCTAGGGCTCAAAATGAACTTTCATGAAAACAGTGGGTACTGCACTCATTTAAGATTCCATTAGAAAACAGTAAAGAAAGTAATTAAAAAAATCAACCATGTGACACAAAAATAATGGAATTTAGAAGTTTACGTCTGTAGCCATCACCACGGCTGATCCATAAGCTGACAAGGAGTACAAGGCCCCATAGAAGAAACACTAATGACAAAGAAAGTTTGTAAAATCGACTTCGACAACTCATCGCCCTGTCCAAAGCCCTCCTTTGCAGAAGAGCTCTGCGTGATCTCTGCATCGGGCATCAAATCCAATCACTCTTCTCGCTCTAGGATGAGAAAATACCAAAGAATGTCCTGCAACAAATGCAAGCATCCCGTTTAGTTCCGCAACACGAGAAACAGAAAAGAAAAAAATTCTTCCTTTTTCCGGTGAAGCCGACACATAGAAGAAAACTGGCATCTAAATGGGGAAGGAGAGTAAGCAAAGCTCACTTCA
This sequence comes from Syzygium syzygioides, assembly GCA_031216285.1. Lineage (NCBI taxonomy): Eukaryota > Viridiplantae > Streptophyta > Magnoliopsida > Myrtales > Myrtaceae > Syzygium > Syzygium syzygioides. The sequence continues at coordinate 44,582,433 of CM062247.1, read as the reverse complement.
GAGGCAGATGATCTAGTGGTGAAATTGATCACTAAAGCCTAAAGTTTCGAGTTAGATACGAATTGATTGCAGAATCAGCTATTGCTCTGACTTATAAATTCATTTGGCAGCTCACAGTTTGTTACATTCCCCCTCTAATAAAAAGACAAAATCTACTTGAACGTCAAGTAAAACTAGGCTTTAAACAGAAGGAATGCCAGATATGACCGGGAAATCACTAAGTCTGCATCCTTTTCTTGAAGTAGACGAGAAAAACTTCAACAGAGCACTGCACACGGGAGTCCAATTGCCACCAGAATCAAAAGACTGAACATAAAAAGAAGAAAAAAAAAAACCTTTGCTACCAAATAGCATCGGTTCGAAGTTTCAATTTTCCTAGGAACTAGAAGGCCGATCATCGTCGTCCTAAAAGAAGCACACCCATCATCCGCATCCATGCGAAAGCACCCATCAATCTGATCTCCCACATAGCATTTCAAGAAACAAAAACTGGGGCAGGGCCCGTCGACGGACGCGGAAATCATGCCGGCGGATCTCAGCGACCGCGATGTCAACTTCAATCGCTTCCCGAAAAGAGCAAAACCCAATGTCCTAACCGACGCAAGAAGACCGGGCAAGACCGATCTCCGGCACGCGACACAGCTCGGGAACGACCAGAATTCGAAACTCTCGGAAGGACTCAGTCCGGCGCAAATCACCTGGGCTTTGCCGAATCGGGGGCTCCCCGGTCTCCGGTCGATCGCCGGCGAGGGAGGGGCGGAGGCGGGAGCGGGGATTCACATGCGGAGCTCCGGCGAGATCGGCGGGCGGAGGGCCGCGATCGGAGCAGCGGGTGGGGAGCCCTGGGAGGGAGCTGGGAAGCGGGGATCCTTGGCGTTGGCTGGTGGGTTTGTCGCCGCCCTCGGATTCGTCCTCGCCCTCATCTTTTTCCCCTTCCGTTTTTCCCCCCGTAACGTTCGCCTCGGGGGCGGGCGAATGGGATGCTGCTCCCCTCGTGCTTCCGCCGGACGCGTCCCCCCGTTTTCAAGTCGCGTTCGCGTTTGAAATCTCCGTCTCCCGATCTCGAGACTGGATTTTTACTCCATTCTACTGTTACTAGTCTCTCTCTCTCTCTCTCTCCGTCTGGAGTGCGCGTTTGTATATGTACAGGAGGTGAAACTGGAGGTTATGAACAACATATGCATTGGTGGGTGTTGGAAGACGAGGATTTCTTTCCTTCCAAGGGAAATCCTTGACATCCACAATAACGTGGCATGCCCTTAATTGTCTCAACCCCGTGCGTGAAAAATCCGTGGTTTCTATCCTACTAATTTGCTATCGAACTTCTTCGTCATTTTCGGGAGACCCACTCCATTAGAATGATCAAGTTCGTTTGAAATGTGAAACAATCGGCACGAAGAATCACAATAACGAGAAATTTCACTTTTGTTGCGGGCGTGTTTGTGTTGGTAAGTCTTTGTCTTGTAGGGTTACGGGTTATTATTGACGAGGGGACTCGCCGTCTCTCGATTTTATTATTGAACATTACAAATAGGGTAAAAAAAAAACTTAATTGTGCTTATCTAGAGTAAGACTTGTCTTGCTTACGATGATTGGGTAAGAGCTTTTTTTTTTTATTGACACGGAACGATGCAAATGACACTACCTTGGTGTAGAGACCCTTTGAGAATTGAAATCTCACCCGGGGGGAAGTTGAAAGAAAAAAAGGAAAGAAAGGAAACCGGCTACTACGAGGAGTTGACTAAAGGCAAACAGTTGGAGGAGGGGTGAAGTGGGATCTAGCCACGTGGCAGCCAGCGAATCACCGCCCCATCTTTATCGACCCCGCCGGATGTCGTGAATACAAAATTGAAGGACAAGTCCATCCTCGAGTAAAACTATGTTCCTATTCATCGTTGGATCATTAATATAATAATTAATGTTAGGATGACTCGAAGTGGGATTAACGCCGATAAGAATATATAAAATGAGAAGGAGTTGTCTCCACGTCAGAAAGAGCTCCACGCATGCCGAATGATTGATTGCCGGAAAATCAAAGATTACATATGTATAATATTCCGAATCCAACCAAAGTAGCAAAAAAAAAAAACATTGCAAACCTAAATTAACGTTCCTTAATCCGGGCCATGTAATGTTTAGTTTTTAGAATATGAACGGCAAATTTTAAGAATAAGAACAGTATGAGTGTTATAACTTTTGTATGCCGTTTACTTGAGTGTCATAACTTTCTTTTCGCTCGCATAAGTGTCACATCGGAGTAAAATTGATTATTTAGGTGTCACTTCCAACAAATTGACCTACATGAATTTTTCGTATTTTTTTTTAAAATTTTATGATTTTTTTATTTTCTTTATTTTTTTTTCTGTGTGCCGACCACAAAGGCCTCGCCCTCGATTGGCGGGGACCACGAAGGCCCTAGGCGAGGCCATCACCGGCTGCGGGCGAGGGTCTTCATGGCAAGGCCAACTCACCCAAGGCCATTATGGCCTCACCAAATCTGCGTAAAGCTAGCAGCGGATTTTCCGACGAAGCAAATTGTCGATAGCACTTAAGTGATTGATTTTTCAAATTTATGACGTTCAAAGTGATCGAATTTTCAAATTTATAGCATTCAAGTGAACACCGTATAAAAGTTATGGCACTATTGCTGTCTTTATCCTACAAGTTCTATCGTTAGATATGAGGCACACAACTTGAGATTAAATTAGATGTGATCGGTTCTCGGTCTGGTCTGATCCGATCCAACCCAAGAACCGAGAACCGGACCGGGAGAACCAGACTAGCTAATCTTGGGACCATGGATCAGACCGGCAAATCCTAGGACCGTGGACTTCAATGGGACCAATCACTTATTTGTAAAGACGAAAGGGAATTGAGAAAATTAAATTAGGCTTTTTATTTTGTTCAAAAATTTTAAAAAGTAAATAAATATATATATATGAAAAAATTAGAAAAATATATATTTATCGGTCTGGTTCCCATCCTAGAACTAGGAACCGACCTCCTGGAAACCAGTTTCATTTTTAGGAACCGGTAACTGGATTGATATTCTCGAGAGCCGGACTAAATTGATCGGTCCAGTCCAATGTCTGATCTAGTCGGTTCATCTTGCTCACCCCTAGGTTAAATTATAAATTGCCAATGCTCAAATACCAAAGAGTCAATGTACTGACGTGCAGGACTTGGCGATGCCATGTGATGGTCAAGTGACTCCGTCGACACGGAGGCGAGAAGTCGGCACATTGGAGCGGCCTTCGGGAACGTGGCTTTTCATGCGCATGAGCTGGAGGCCGCATAGCATTTCCGGCAATTCCGCCTTCCGATTGGCCTGTCACCCTTTTACACGACCGAAAGGACAAAAGATTTGAAAAAAAATAGCGATCGAATGATAAAAATCTGAAAATCTAAATTTGAAACATGCAAATTAATAACTTTAAAAAGGGGACATCCCTTTAACGTAACATGACCGAAAGGGTCATGAAATAATTATAAAGAAAATGTGTTTTTGTGTATATATACAAAATATGTCAAACACTAAATGAAAATGTATACAAATATCTTGAATATAGAAATAGCCAATCTTAATTACTCGGTGCATGAGTTAAAAGGTCTGATGCATTTTGGCACTAATTTCACGAGTATTGCAACAAAAAAAATTTATAGTAAACTGGTAACTCTGTATTGTGCAAACAAAGTTTCATAAGAGTAAAGTTGAAACCAAGATATCTATATAGAAAAATGCAGTGAAATAAGGTTTCCAATTGGAAACCTTATCTTACACTTGGGTCGTCGTTGAATAGCTTATTTGAGGACATGCAAAAGAGCATCTTTTCACTTGCCTGGTGCCGAACCGATGCCCCTCCGATCTCTACCTCTTTGTCTTTGTGACACAGAGACGGGGGATCATGACCCTCACGTGAGGTTTGCATAGATAATAGTGATCACGAGAAAGCCAATCGAGAGGGCCACAAATGGGACAACTAATTCGGGGCACTACGGGGAGTGTCAAGTGGCGGGTGGAGGCCGAAGTAGCTGGATATGACAGGGGATGTTTAAAAATTTTCTATCATATTTTAGGTTACACCACACATATGATGTGATTTTTTACAATTCGGATGATATTCGGAGCATTTTTAATCATCTCTTATCCTATCATATCCTAATCCGAATCCGGATAACTAAATACAATCCTAATCAATAACGTGTCTTTTCTTTATCCCGAACGGCCATTGAAATAGAATTGACAATTGAAACCTTCGCAATAAAGAGACATGGAGCAAATTTGGAAAGGAATAGGAGAAATAAATTCTGAGATATTCGACTATATAGGCTAATGATGGTCGATCGCAGATTGTAAAAGAAGAGCCATCAAAATCAGATTAGATCTGTTTAAATTATTCTCGGGGCTCTAAACAAGATCCGATTTGTGAAGCAATCCTTGAAATCAATCGCGGAAGATGGTGAAACAGGAGAATTTGGTGGAGGATGAGGATGACGGTGAAATTTCTGATGCGATGTCCATTGAGGAGATCTACAAGGAGGACTTCAACAAGCAGGAGGTGGAGACCAAGGAAGTCTCGACTAGGGTTTGGACAATGCAGGATTTGCACAAGTAGCTGTTAAGCGAGGTGGTTATCATGGAAGTTGATGCGGCGATGGCGGACGGCAAGGACGAGAAGAAGGGCAGCGACGAGTCGATGAATGGAGTGGAGATAGTCGTGAGATTGACGATATGGGGACGAAGGGGGCGCGAAGTTTGGTACCGATGAGAAGGAGGAAGGAGAGCTTTGAGGAGGGTGATATCGATTTGGGGACGCGGAGGTGGTTGCTAAGGTTGATGCAGAAGGTAGAGAGACAAGTTTGACTGCCGAGTCTATCACAATGGCGAGCGTGAGATGGAATTGGTAGAGGAGGAAGTGAAATCGGCAAAGCAAGTTCTCCGGTTTCTCTGAAATATTTGCGGTGATGAACGCGAAGAAGGTGACAGTGTGTGATTCATACATCGCTTGCCATCTGTAAACTAAAACAAAGGGAAGCCTGATATCAACAAGTTCTCACACTACCATTGGTGGTCCATCATTTCATTAGTCTTGTTTTGCCATTTACTATGCGATCCGAGTAAAGTGCAGCCGCCTCTCCGCTTCCTCCTCTCCCAATTCCATCTCACATTCGCCATTACGACAGACTCGGCACTCAAACTTGCCCCTCGACCTTCTCCATCAAACTTTTATCAACCACCTCCGAGTCCAAATAGATTTCACCTTTCTCGAGCTATCCTTCCTCCTTTTCATTGCCACCAAACTTCGCATCCCCTTCGTCCCCACTGTCGTCAATCGCGACTTCTTCTCCACTTCCTTCTCCGAATCACCGATGCCCTTCTTCTCGTCCTTGCCATTCGTCATTGCCGCATCAACTTCCATCATGACAGCCTCGCTTAACAACTGCATGTACAAATCCTGCACTGTCCAAACCCTAGTCGAGACCTCCTTTGTCTCCTTCACAACCTGCTCGTTGAAGTCATCCTCGCTGATCTCCTCAATCGACATCGCATCGGAAATCTCACCTTTTACCACATCCTCCACTAAGTTCTTCTCTTTTACCATCTGTAAAACCAAATCCGGCAACGAAAAAGCAATAAATATTAGGATAATTACTAGCCCTGTGCAACCGGACTGGTTCTATTCAAGAACCGGACCATATCGAACTACCTGGGAATTGGACTGAATTTGGAATACCATAGCTTTTCTCTTGACTTCATTTTCTTCTAACCTTGGCCTCTTCCTCTGCTTCTCATACTCTATTTTTTCTTCTTCGTTCGCGCGGCGCGGTCGCCCTCTCTCGCCGTACGAAGCCCTCTACACCATCGCTGGTCCTCTCTTAACCTCCCACTTCCACCCGCGCCTGCAGCAACCCAGCCTGAAGCGACGAAGTTCCATCTCTCTAGTTGTTGCCTCCCTGTCTCTTTCTCTCTTTATCTGCAGCAACCCTAGCTCTGCCTCACTCTTTCTTTTGCGGCTCGTCGACTCTGACTTACGGCCTACCTTTGCCATCAATGTACCTAGCATGCCGATTCTCCATCGGAAACAAGGTGAGTCTCGTTCCTCCTTTGTGTGCGAGCTTGTCAGATTGCGAGATGCGGTGCCCGGCGAGCACCAATTGCCCCCGCCATGTGCGGATTAGAACGCCATCGCCCCGCCCCCTTAGGTTGAGTCCAGGTATAAGGTTCTATGAGCTCAAAATTCATGGTTTGTTCCTTTTGGAGTTTCGGTTGGCTCTGGAGATGTTTGACAAAAACTTAACGATGCCTTTCCCCCGGTTGAATTGCCACTCAGCGCGTGTATTTGGCCTTATTAACACTCTTGGAACACCATGTTTAAAAAGGTGTGCCAACTATGCTCATAACTTCATCATCATGTATAATTTATTTTCAGTAGAGTCAATATCGTACTAAATATTACTTCATCATGTATTTAGTTTCTTCTTTGGTTTTTAGATTTGGATTGTTTTGCCAAGGGCATTATCATTGCTAAATAGAGTTCACGAGTTGAAGTAAAATGAATATATGTGGTGAGAATTTCTATTAGTTGTTTTAGTTTTTAATACGAATTTAATTTAAACTTTCGTTACACGATTAACTATGTTGTTTGTTTTATTTTCAGGTGATTAGAATTTGCAACACTATTGTTATGGATGAATGAGGAATGGAGTTTTATAATTTATGTTTTATGTTACGTGCTTGAATTTTTTATCATTTATAATTATACGTAACTACTTGTTCATTTTATGGATTGTTGCTCGGATGAGGATTTCTGCTATTATCTTTTACTTTGAGCTGTTATGTTGCTCATATTGTTTTGCTACAAAAAATGATACCATAAAAAGGAACGAAAAAATAAAACAGGTTTTCGAGTAAACCTTGGAATCGGACTGGAGAAATAAGGTAGGTTCTAGAGTCAATTCTAAGGCAAACAAGTTAGGTTTCAAGTTCCAAAAACTAATTCTAACAAGGTAGGTTATAAATTCCAAGTGTGGAACCTATCTAGCTCGGATTGATCACCTCTAATAATTGCATAAATGGTCCATGAACTTTTGTCCAATGTGAAATATCGTCTCTGAACTTTTAATTTTTTCAATGCGATTTCTAAACTTTATATATATATATATATATATATATATATATATGTTCAGTCTAATTTCTAAACTATATGAAAATATTCAATGTTGCCATTTCATTAAACAATTTCATATGGTACTAGGATTAAATTAAATATATATAAAAATTTTAGTGACAATATTAAATAAATAAAAAATTTGGAGATGATATTACACATTAAATTAAAATGAACGTACCATTTAAGTCATTTTCTCATAAATTTTTCGCGATGGATTCCAAGTAACGATCCATCACTTTACTTCACCAAAATCCAACTAAATTCGCAATGATTACTTCTCAAATCGGAACTTGTGCAGAATCCCAAAATAAGTTAAACAAATTAAATCAGATTTCAGCGGTTATTCTTTCATGATCTGCGATCGATCCATTACCAGTCTTGGTTTCATTTTCTTTCTGGAGGTAGAAATATCGTCGAATGTCTTAAAAGTTTTTGTCTGAGATTATTCTTCAAATTTGCTCCATGTCTCCTTATTGTGAAGATTCCGGTTGCCAATTCTCTTTCAGTGGCCGTTTGTGGTAAAATAGGCACGTTACCATAGCAGGACTCAAAATAAAATAGGACAAGGTTGGCTCATACTTGTTGGTTTAGCCATTGGTTCAATCATTTGCATAGGATCGGGATAAAATAGGATAAGGTAAAATAAAAGAAAATTACCCAAATTGTAGATGTGGCTATACTTATTTTCATCAAGTTTTTGGTATTTAGAATAGGATTTTTAAAAAAAAGTAATCAAAAAATTCTTGAATCTGAGGATTCTAGTCGCCACCGGGCAACCACCACTTCGGTGGCGGGGGTCGGTGGACATCGTTATCGCCTTGGTACGGCGTGACAAAAACCATAGCAAGTCGAGGGCGATAGAAAAATGAAGTTTGGGCATTGTGGGTGCTGGTGGCATCCTCCAGTGATCAAGGCACAATGGCGATGTCACTTAGGGAGTGCGACCAATTGCGAGTGGTTCCTGAGGACGGTGACCCCCGGGATGGTCGCACATGATCCTAATTTATAAATCTAAGGTCACGAGATAGCGAGAAAGAGAGGAGAGGGGTGACCCCCGAACGGCGGTCGTGAGTTGTGCCGCCGTCGGCTTTGATGGCGACTCTAATGAACATTAAGTTTCCAGCCTCTGATAGTAACATGAGCTTCATTCTCTTTTTTTTCCCCTTTAAAAGGGGGTTTTTTTTTATTAATTTCGCTCGTCGAATTCGAGTCTATCCTATCCTTGAATCCCGATATTTTATCCAAATATATCTAGGCTTCATCCCATCCAAAGGACATTGGCAAGCACTGGGTTAAATAATGAGATATCATATCTGAGCTCAAATTCAGGCAAACAAAAGCAAAATGGGTCTTAATCCAAATTCCAAAACCCGTCCGAGAGTGCTTCTCGAGCCCGTTTCGCGTGGACAGGCTTGGGGGAACCGCTGATTGTGAGGGGCTATGATCACTCGATGAGGATTGCACATCATATTAACAAGCAACAAGCTCGAACACGAACTCAAATGAATGCCGAAAAACCGTGCAAAACGGTGAAGTTGAACAGGAGTGGGCCGAATTGGACATCGAACCGGGTTGGACCGTCCATGATGTCCTAACCATCCCAGCCATTCTGAATACACTCTCTGGTCGTTCCGCTCCAAGCGAAACGAAGCTCTTAGCGCGCTGCTGCTGCTGTTGCTGCAAACTGCTGGAATTCACCGGTCAATGGGACTTACGAGCAATGGAGGTTACCATGCGGAGCGAGCTGAGAAAGCTGTAATCTGCGAGCATTACAGACGGTGTTGTCACCTCACCACCATGCGGAGTTGCAGTCGATGACAAGGCCTCACCACCTTCGCAAGCTATCCTCGCTCCCGTCGCTGACTCCGCGATGCCAAGCTCCCGACTGCAGAAGCCCCCTCGAATGGGCACGCGCGGCCTCCACCCGAGCCCAGCTCCAAGAAGCCCTGGCTCAACTGTACGCTCTTGCCTTGCCCATTGACGACCCGGCCTTCGCCGCTCTTTTCCACGCTTGTGCCCGCCACAAATGCCTGGAACAAGGCGAGGCCTTGCATCGTTGCATGCTTCTGAACCAGAAGGGCTCGCCGGACCTCTTCGTGTCGAACCACCTGGTCAATATGTATGCCAAGTGCGGGGATCTAGAGGGTTCCCGCAAGGTGTTCGATGATATGCCGCGCAGAAACCATGTTTCTTGGACGGTTCTCGTTTCTGGGTATGCCCAGCATGGCCGCGGGGACGAGTGTTTTAGTCTGTTCTCGGGCATGTTGGCCCACCACCGCCCGAATGAGTTTGCGTTCGCCAGCGTGCTCAGTTCGTGCCGGGAGTGCGATGGTGACCGTGGCCGACAGGTACATGCGCTTGCCCTGAAAATGTCCTTGAACGCGTGTCTTTGCGTTGGGAATTCTCTCATTACAATGTATAGCAAGACGAGTGGCCGCCAAGGTGGTTTCGATGAGCAAAAAGATGAGGCTTGGACTGTGTTTAGAAGTATGGAGTCTCGCAATCTGATCACTTGGAACTCAATGATTGCAGGGTTTGAGCTCCGTGGCCTTGGAAGACTGGCTATCGATCTATTCGCCCAAATGCATACAGGAGGATATGGGTTTGATCGTGCTACACTTCTTGGAATCTTTTCTTCCTTGTCTGGAAGCAGCAATGCCAGTGTTGGATTTGCTCTCAATTGTTGTCTTCAGTTACACTGTCTCACAGTTAAAACTGGTTTTACCTCGGAAGTAGAAGTGACGACCGCACTGGTGAAGGCTTATTCAGATCTTGGAGGGGATGCCGCTGACTGCTACAAGCTCTTTTTGGAGACCAATTCTCACAAAGACGTTATTTGTTGGACGGGCATCATAACAGCACTGGCAGAACGGGAACCCGAAGAGTCCTTCTTCCTCTTTCGCCAGTTGCTTCGAGAGGGAATATCTCCAGATTGGTATACGTTTTCTAGTGTCCTCAAAGCATGTGCTGGTCTTATGACCGAGAAACATGCCTTGTCAGTGCATGGTCGAGTAATTAAATCTGGATTTGATGGGGATACAGTGCTTGCCAACTCCCTAATCCATGCTTATGCAAGATGTAGCTGCATGGCTTCGTCTAAGCAAGTCTTTGATCTGATGGATTCTCGTGATTTGATTTCTTGGAGCTCGATGCTTAAAGCTTATGCTCTGCACGGGCAAGGTAAGGAGGCATTGCAGCTCTTTGTACGAATGAACTTCAAACCCGATAGCACTACTTTTGTTGCTCTCCTCTCTGCATGTAGCCATGCTGGACTGGTGGAAAATGGAATTAGCATATTCGATGCCATGTCTACGGACTATGGCGTTGCTCCACAGCTTGATCATTATGCTTGCATGGTCGATATTCTTGGAAGAGCTGGGCGTGTTCTTGAGGCACAGGAACTGATAAACAGAATGCCTATGCAACCTGATTCAGTGATCTGGAGTGCACTGCTGGGAGCATGCAGGAAACATGGAAATGCAAAATTAGCAAAAACAGCGGCTATTAAACTGAAGGAGTTAGAACCTAGCAAGTCCTTGGGATATGTGCAACTGTCGAACATATGTTGTTCAGGTGGAAGATTTGATGAAGCAGGTCTAATACGATATGAAATGAATCGGTCCAGAGTGAAAAAAGAACCAGGTTTAAGCTGGATTGAGATAGGAAATCAGATCCATGAGTTTGCATCTGGAGGATGGAGACATCCAATGAGGGACAAGATATATGCGAAGCTCAATGTATTTATTGGGAAGCTAAAAGAGCTGGGCTATACGCCAGAAACATGCTTGGCACTGCATGACTTGGAGGAGGAGCACAAAGAGGAGCAATTGTATTACCACAGTGAGAAGTTGGCTTTGGTATTTGCAACAATGAAGGAAAGTAGCTTGCCTACAGCAATTAAAATCATGAAAAATATCCGCATTTGTGTCGATTGCCACAACTTCATGAAAATAGCCGCAGATCTTCTCAACAGGGAGATAGTTGTGAGAGATTCAAACCGATTCCACCATTTCAAAAGCAGGGTTTGCTCTTGCAATGACTATTGGTAACTCATTTGCACGATTAGATTGGATTAAGAGGCTATATCATAGTCCCTTCTTGAGAGGATTTGAGCAACCCCTCCAAGAGTATATGGCTGAGTGGGATTTAATTTGTTCAGCATCATAGCATGGTAAGAATTTTGTGAAGCAGAAAGCACTTTCTGTTGATTAATTACGTATATGTTCCGTCGAGTCCCATTTTAGCTCCTTGGACATGGAAGCACCTGAACTAGAATGTTCAATCCGGATGTTGAAAGTCTTAGAGGATGATCATACTACAGCTTCTAAGCATGTATTAGTAGCTTTTTAAGAGCTCAAGTACCTTTCAGTAAGATATGATGTCTTAAGTGACATGAATATCCTTCAAGTTCACTCCTTTGCACTTTCTGAACTCATAATCTGGTGGCACTTGTCTGGTGGGCACATCATCCGACTTTTGAGGTTGCGAAGCTGAGCACAATGAGAATTCATTTTCTTTTCTCGTTACTGATGTTTATTGTATTATTTTTTAATCTAATAATTGCATGTTTGGCCTTTTTTAAGTTTTGACTGGGCCTTTGGAGAATTTTGAGTGCCTTGATCTCATTCAACTAGAAAAAATACATCTATGTATGCATTCTGTGCAGTATAAAAGTTGTTACCATATCTAAGACTTGCATTATTATATCTGTGCATGTTTTTAGTTTTGACTCCATGCATGTTTTCTTTTGTAGGATCAACTTAATCTCAGAGAACTCTCATGTAGGATGGTGATATTACTGCTGATGAGGATGAAATGTTTGAATAAGTCCTCGGTCCAAAGAAATTGAGTTACATCCGGGGTTTGGGGGACCAGCCAAAAGCCTCAGACATCTTCTAATCAGGGGGTCTTGCAAATGCTAGAAAGTCAAGTTCAGAAAGACACTAGGCATGCGGATGAGGCAACAAAATGGCGAGCAGACATACAAACGAATCGAGATGGTACGAGTAACGAGCGAATGCAAAGTCAACTTGGGAGCTATGCTTCCAGTAGTAAAAATTGTAGCTTCAAAACAACGGAAAGTGCCTTATACGTTCTGGACTGAGGTACATAGTCAAAGTTCCAACACAGACATCCATCAATACCAAGTTGGTGAAATTGTTGTTTTGATATTTTGGCCTTAAGTCAACGGACACTTGCCATTGAGAGACGTTGACTGTTGGCAACTTTGCCTCAAGAAGGTATCTGGTCCTCAGTTGTTTGACGATCTAATCTCTTTTTGCATGTGTACTGTGTGGTAATACATGATTTGGACCTTTGATATTGCAAATCCCCAGAAGTGTAAAACATCGGTGTATTCAAATCCAAGTTGTTGATTTACTAGCCAGTATTGGTTGAGCAGTTTGCCAGTTACCTAATTTAACAGTCATGCTTATTAACATATTTCAAAAATTATTATTACTAGATGAAGTCTGTAAATGAGACACTGAACTAGGTCGAGACTCGAGTCAATGGATCCATAGAACTCTCCATATACGTATTTCGTACGTACGTACGGTTGAGTCAATGCGTGTATTGGCTTTACTATGCTCAGCTCAATAAACCAGGTCTTATTTGAGTGATCGAAATAGTCATCAGTTTACAGAGCAATCTTTCTTTCTGTTCTAAAAAGTTTCATTTTGTCATTTTGGCAAAACATTTCCATTCGAAAAGTGTAACTTAACAATTAAATTACTTATAGTCCAGTCAATGGCAGTACAGGATCAGGAAATCCGATTGGCTGTTTGGTATGGCCAACTTAATTCATTAGGTCAAGAAGACATATTTTATTAAGCAATTTACCCAGCAAAATTTCGGAGCATTTTGAGATAACGACAGTAGAAATCCTAATACTTGTGTCAATTTGTCATTTTAGTCATAATGTTTTTTTTTTCATCTAGTTATTAAATCTTTGAACTTATTGCCATCTTTCAAATTAAGTGTGTTACTACGTCCATCAATAGGGGCCCTCGCCTGGCGGGGGCAGCCATGGCGACCCTTGCATGGGTTGTGAGGTCCGCTGTGAGTAAGCGAGGGACCTTGCCTTGATTATCCTCTAGTAAGCTTACACCCTCCAATTCTCTCTTGCTTCACTGTGATTTTTTCATTTTTGGTACGTTCTTTTTGCGAAAAATGAGTGATTTGAAAAATATTTTATGTAAAATAATTAATTATATCGCTTATAAAAAATAAAAGAAAAATAAATATAAAATGCCACGTGAAATATTTCATTGGAGAAAAATTGACAAAGTTAGCACAAGGATTGACGTAAAGAACAACGACAATTTAAAAATTTTTAAAAAATCCAAAGGAAATGAAAACTGAAGTGACAGATTGACATGAAGGGCCTGTTTGGTTCGACTTTGGGGGAATGCATTTGGAGAAATGCAAATACCTTTGGGTGAAAGTCCATTAGGGAAATGCAATGGTGTTTGGTAAAAATATTTTGTAAAGTTACTTTGGCCGAAATATAGCGTTTGGTGAATTTTTTTTTGCAAATGGACTTTGAGAATTATTTTATTTATTAAAAAAAACGAAATTTACCCATCGCCGGAGCCGGCCGCCGGAGCCGACCACTGGCCGCCGAAGCCCGAGGTCAGGCGACCCCCGGCGAGCCAGATCCGCGGCCGCCGGCGGTCGCGCGAGGCCAGGCGACGGCCGCCTGGGTCGCGCGACCTCAGGCGGCCGTCGCCTGGGGTCGCGCGACCCAGGCGGCCGTCGCCTGGGTCGCGCGACCCAGGCGACCGTCGCGCGAGGCCAGGCGACGGCCGCCTCGGTCGTGCGACCTCAGGCGACCGCCGCCTGAGGTCGCGCGACCCAGGCGATGGCCGCCTAGGTCGAGCGACCCAGGCGGCCGTCGCCTGAGGTCGCGCGACCCCAGGCGGCCGTCGCCTGAGGTCGCGCGACCCAGGCGGCCGTCGCCTGAGGTCGCGCGACCCAGGCGGCCGTCGCCTGAGGTCGCGCGACCCAGGCGACGGCCGCCTGAGGTCGCGCCGCTGCCTGGGTCGTGCGACCCCAGGCGGCCGTGCGACCCCCGCCGAGGGTCGCCTGGCCTCGAGCGACCGTCGGCGGGGGCGAATCTGGCTTGCCGGCCGTTCTCCCTCGCCGGCCGCCATCGCCTGCTTCAAACCCTAAAAAAAAAAAAAAAATTAAAACAGCAGCATTTGGCCAAATGCTAGGCCAAATGCTGAACCAAACACATTAGCATTTCGGGAAGGGGCTTTCGAGGCCCAAAGCCCCTTCCCAAAGCTGAACCAAACACCCCCGAAGTTAAGATTTTCACTGTCAATATTCTAGATATTTACACAAATTTAACTGAAAATTCGGTGCCGTTCTCGATTGCCCAATCATCCCATAGATATAGAAAGGTCTGAGAAGCAGAAGGAACAGAACGTTTAGGATATCGACAATGATAATCATATGTTAAGTCAAAAGGAGTCTTTCTAGAGTCAATTTCAATGTCTTGCTAACAAGTATTGAAAGGTCATTAGTTGAGACCAGGCATATCTGCTCACTTACGAAATTGACCAATAACACATTTAACAAAACTCGCTCACCTTGACTTTGTTTATTTCATAAAAAAATATATATTTTTTAAAATTAATTGCTTATATCGCTTAAAATAATTATTCAATAGTTAATCATTATTAACAATAATTTATGTCTAAAAATTTTCGTGTACGATGAAAATATTTTTCATTTATTCATTTTTATAAGCGATACAAGTAATCATTTTCTTAAAAATATTTTTTCAAATCATTATCTTTCGCAAAACAAATGGAGTTTTCGAGTGCATTGGTTTCGCAGAAAATTTCATGATAAAAGAAATGTTTAGTTTTTATTTATTTTGCAATTTAAGAAAAGTGATTTTCTACTTGTTATTGTAATTATAGGTCATTAATTGCTCAACATTAGTGAGACGTCTCTTCAGCTCGCTTGCATGTAGAAGATTTAATAGTGGTCTCTTTAGTGGACTTGTAGGAAGTTCTTTGTCTTTAACAAGACGTGTTTAAGTTTGTTCTCGAGGTGTGTCGGTATAGAGAAGTGTTCGACCGAGTCATGTTTATATAGATGCTGATACAAACGAGTTTGAGGTGTTGCATCTTGGGAGGCATAGTTTTCTCAAATCTGCAAAGCACTAAGAACTAATTGCTTGAAGGAGATTCCATAATTCGTAGTTCACCTAATGTTTAATTCTTTTCCGATTTTATAGCATTTAGCAAATCTATATATGGTTTGTGATTCAATCATCTTTTCTTGTTAGGATAATATTTATATTGGCTTGGTTGTTATTGAATTTGTTATCGCTTTATCAGAGTTATTGTCTTTGTTTAATTTTTCCGATTACTACAAACGGTATCGTCACTTATTTACAACATTTGCAAGAAGGGGAAGTTGTTTTTCCCATTTAAGCTTGTCGTTTTTCAGTCCATGGAAAAACGTTTCCGTAGATCGATTGGTATTCTGTCATCAAAACACCGAAAAATCGGAAAATAATTTATCGAAAACAGTTTTTTTTCAAATAAACGAACCCTTTAAATAGAAATATTTATGCTCTCGAAAAACAATTAATGACCTTTAAAAAGTGGTTCAACAACACTATGATATATTGGATTAGTACTACGACTCAAATTGATACATAAGTGATAAATTTACCTCAAATTAATTTTTTGACCATTAAAAACCCTAAATCAGTACATTCGTAACAAATTTATCCTCTGTTAAATTGGATTAATATTATGAAAAACTACAAATTGGTAAACCTGTGATAAATGAAGGGATAAACTCCTAAACTGGTATATCTGTCAACTACACGTATGATCCAACTAAAAAATTTGATGATAAAATTTAACAAAAACTAACGGATGGTAAATTTATCACAGATGTATAAGTTTAAGGTTTTTGATGATTAAAAAATTAATTTTGAGTAAATTTATGACAAGTGTATCGATTTGAGACTTTTCGTGTATTAACCTTTATATATTCTTTCAAGACGAAGAAGAAGAAGACGACATTTATGTAATAATGACCCAATGTTGAACTTTGAAAATTCTTGGAGGGACACCCAATCACGTAGTGGCACCGACCGACCATCTGCATCCCGTGTAGTATGTAACATGTATATTAGTATCAGCAGCTGCTTTATCCAATTGGCGCATCTTCTTCTTCTTCCCTAAATCCAGACGGGAGCAGAGTATCCGGTGAATCTTTCTGGTGGCGACGATCCAGGAGACAGTCATGTCCGCGAACAGAGATCGCACCGTTTATGTTGGTCAGTATGCTCTCTCTCTCTCTCTCTCTCTCTCTCTCTCTCTCCTGCAGTCACATCACTTCTTCACTTTTCTCTTTCCCTTCTTTCGTCGAGCTATTGATTTCTTCTTCCTTTGGTCGAGGGGGGAAGCTGCAAATTCTTGAAGCGAGAGTTCTCTCGAGCGTTTGGCGTCGCGTCGTTCTTTTACGAGTGTTTTAGGGTTTTATCTGTAAACGTCGTGTTCATGGGCTTAGGGCAAAGCGGGGATTTTTTGTCTCTTTTGGGTGCTGCTGCAGTGCAAGTGTTTGATTTTGGGTCTGGGATTTGAGGATCGGACTTCCTATTGGGTTTTTGTCTGATGATTTCCCTGATGAGAATCTTGCAATTGATGATCACCCAGCTTCTTCTTTCGTCTTGGGTTGGTTTGCTTGATTATGAAAATTGATTCTTGATGCTTCGAAATTGGCAAAAATTAAAGATAACCTGTGGACTTCATTCATTAGGATTGACATGGTAAGACTGGGCAATCGGTATTATCTATCTATTATGTGATGTATACTGTAATGGGTGTATCTGTATTGATGCAAAGGGCATTGATAGAATGTCTTGTTTTTCTTCTTCTTTTTCGAGAGAAAAAAGAACTTGGATGCCTTTTGCCTTCTCTCCCCTAAGATTGCTGATTGGCATATGCCTGGATACTCGGTTTCTTATGCTTATGAAATTTTTTATTTGTGGCTACTTTGATTGGCCCGATGATCTGTTATTTAGTCCGTATACGGTTTTCTGTGCATTACAAAGCAATGCTTCTCCCTTGGTTTTTTATCTGATGATGGATTTCACCCATTTTCCTTTCGAAATTTTAACTTGAATTTGGAAGTCGGAGTACTTTGGCAGCACCCTTATGATTGAATGATTATGCTGAGACCATACAAAGCAAGTATAGGTACTAAGTTACTCCTTTTGGGTTTTTTAGAGATATTTCTCTGGTCCAACAGAATATCTTGGGAGTTCTGCAATCCAATTTGCTTTGCATTTTCCTTTTCCCGGTTCTCTTATTTTCCAGCGATGTGCACATCTGATGAAATTCTGCTGTTTAGTTTGTGGTGCAATTGACTTCTTGGAACTGAAATATTTCGAATAAGTGTTGCCAGTGTTGACTCTTCTTATTAGCGGTATAGCTGGATGCTGCTAACATTATATCCATCTTGCACAGGCAACTTGGATGAGAGGGTGAGTGAACGAGTCTTGTATGACATTCTGATACAGGCAGGAAGGGTAGTAGAACTGTATGTTCCTCGTGATAAGGAAACAGAGAAGCCCAAAGGTTATGCTTTTGCAGAGTATGAGACAGAGGAAATAGCCAACTATGCTGTTAGGCTGTTCTCTGGCCTTGTTACTCTCTACAATCGAACTCTTAAATTTGCGGTATGTTCCCATTGTCTCATATGTCGTTCATCCTTTCTCCTGCTGCTGCATGCTGAATCATCTTTCTGTGATTTTCCAAGGATTTTGCATTACCAAAAAACACTTTCAGATGATTAATATTACTCTTATGGCTTTTCCTTGTTTCTGATGTATGTATGTTTGCCATATTCCCTGTGCTCAAGCTTTCAAGTGGGGCTAGTCTTGTTTTCTAATGTCATTAACACTTCTAGTTAGTCAGATGACCATGGATGGGATTGGGGATCATTATGATCACTAACAATCTTTTCAAATGATCATAACCAGTTGATAGATTGACTTTTACCGTATACCCGATAGTACTGCGCTTTAGCTTTTTTATAATGACATTGAAAATTTGATGTGCAGATATCTGGGCAGGACAAGTCGTCCTCAAATACTTCTGCAGCACATACCTCCCAGAATCTAAGACCAAACCGTCCAGAAAGTGACAGTGTTGACATTCCTCAAAATTCCGCTACTCCTGGCAGAGCTTCAGCATTTTCAGATAACCATTCTCACGGTAATGTACATTTTTTTAAATCTCTGTAGGTATTGTATTTGAGCATGCATGAACTTGTCATTTCCATTTATATTAATGGTCTATTCATTTTTTTGGTTCAGCTTCCGTTCCTACTGGTATGACAGAAGAACGTAATGGCTTTGGATCTCGTTCGAGTAGTTATGAGTACAGTCGAAGAGTTTTTGGGGCAACCCTGGAAAATATTAACCACAGTAGGTCACGCCGTTATGATACAAGAAACCCGGTGTCTTATCCCTCCTATTAATTGCCAAGCTAGCTAGTTTCACATCATGCATCACCATTCTTCTCAAATTTGTGTAGCTTGGTAGTCAATTTGTGTTGTAGTTTTGGTCATTGTCTTGATTGAAAGTGGGGTAGTGCAGGTGGCTAGTCATCCTTGTAAAATAGCATAGACGGTAAGTCTTGGTGGCATTTGCTTTAGCAGCTAGAGCTAGACTTGTTCATAAGTAGTTCATTTGGTTGTATAAGTATTTTAGTTAGTTTTTATTTGTGAAGGTTGAATTTCCTTGTTTAGGCATTGGATATTCATTTGGTTGCTTATGGTTGCTTTCAGCTTGTAGTAAAGTAGTACAGTTCTTGCCTCTGCTTCTATGCTGTTTTTTGTTGATATTTTCTTTTGATAGGCTGTGAATAAACTCAGGCTTTCTTGTTCTTTTTCTTTTTCTTTTTTTTTTGGGTTGAAAAATTGTCAAGTGCGTGACTTGAGAAGGCATTTTGATGTGTGTGTTCGGAGTGAAAGGATGCTGTTAGAATATGTTTCAAGAGCAGGAAAGAGATAGTTTGCAGTGGTTAAAGTATCAATGTTCTAATTGAAAACAAATCTCCTGCTTCTCACTTTCAATTTTTTATTTTCTGGGGAAATGATTTATCAAGAATGAATGATGTTTGTTTGGAGATGTAGTCTTCTTTTACACCACTTGTAGATTGGCTGAACTATGATCTGCATCATCTTTTCTGTCACAGTCACTATATTGGACATTCTTGGGTTCAGTGGTCGGTAAATATCCTTGAAATAATAGTACTGATCAAGATTGGGAACAAAAATTCAAGCAAGTCAAAATAAACTCTGCAGTCTTGAATTTTCTTTTATGTTATTCTTGTTTGGACAGAGGATGGTTTGCGGTGTTTTTTAATATTTTTTTATGGAATATGTCAAACGAATCCTGTAATTATGAAATTAAGAAAACAGAACAAGACACATTGATCATTAACTTCAGATTAGTGAATCAAGCTAAGACCAAGGGATCTTCATTTACACTTGGTTGGCAGTATAGATCCCCCCTAGCTAGGTAGTTCATAATCATCAACGCTGACCTATTCAAAGTCATGAACTTTGTAAGCATTGAGATGCAAATTCTTTCATTCAAGTTGAGTATGATGCTGCAAAGTACGCCAGAGGTCCAACGATGGCCCCGTTGATGTACGTTGCAGGCTCAGAGTGGCTGTAGTCGGTTCGGTCATCTGAGAAAGCATCGTTCTGGTCTGGACCCCCAACGATGGCTCCGGTGAGGATGTTGGGGTTTGGGCTCGATGTGTAGTAGAATGGTTGGAAGCCACCTTGACAGCCTATCGCCTGCGGGTGGCTCACCAGGGAAGGCAGGGATGATCCTCTGTGGTGAATTCTCCTGGGGAATGTGGTTCCATATCCCACCATGTATGACATCTTCAGAGGGTTCACCCCCAGAATGTAGTCAACCTGCAATTTCCGGGGTTGAGAGAGAGGGAGAGAGAAAGAGAGAGATAAGTGCGAGAGAGTTGGAGGTTGAGAGACCTGCTTCTTGGCAAGGTACTTTAAAGTGCTAGGGGTGATGAGCATGTTGCCGCAACTGAAGGTGTGTTTTGCTGAGGCCATGTACTTAGAGTAGGTTGTAAGCAGGAACGTTATGGACGTGACGTACTGGAGATTGCTTTCGCTCAGCTTGAACATGAGCCCACCTGCACTTCGGCCGTAAGCACGCAATGATCAAGTTTCTAAATCGCTTGCAACTTGTAATATGATCTTTCAACTATTGATTGCCATGCGGGATAAAAGAAAAAGTACATACCTGGAGTGTACTGTGTGGTGGAAGAAGGAGAATTGGGGAGAATCCTGCACATGAAATCTTCCGCTTGTTGTCTGAACTGGTCATAGCCGCCGTCTTTCTTCAACAACGCATTCTGAAGAAAGACAGTTACGAGGTTGTTACGAAGCTTAATCAAGGGTTAAGTGTGTCCTAATTTATTGTCGAAAACTGTCCTGTACGTCAATGTAGTTATATAAGATGTTTTGTCGAAAATCTTCTGGACGTTTGTCGATACTTTTTATTCAATGGGGCGGAATATACCCTCGAAAGAAGAACTCGAGCGCCGGCGAGCTTGTTGTCCCAGCTGAAAATGTCCGTGGCATCATTATCCCCCAAAGATTTCAAGAAATTGGCATAGTACACATCATTCGTTGCTCTATAAAGCCATGAAGCTCCCCACAGCAGTTCATCCTGATAATTTATGACAATTGACCAAATTCTTCAGATTGACAATCCAATTAGCCAAAGACAGAATGCACACGGTGAAACCAACAAACATAATCAATCGTTAAAAGAAAAATTATACCTTATATCCCGAGTATGAGCAGTAAAATGGGCAAACGGCGGAACCGAGGGAATCACTGTACGCACCGCGGTATTGTATAGCGAACTGCATCACCTGCTTCGCCGTCTTGAGCAACAACTTCGAGTACTTGGGGTCGGCCACCCGGAAGACCAAGGAGGCAGCGGCGAGGGCGGCTGCAGTCTCACCTGCGACATCGGAGCCCGGGTTGCTGGGGGAGACCGAGTAAACGGACCGGACAGTGTCCATGTCCTCTGGCCGCTCCCAGCACTTGTGGTCCACGTTGGGGTCGCCGACTCCCACGTAGAGCTTTCCAGGGGTCGCCGTCGCGCACTTGAGGAGGTAGTCTGTGGCCCAGCGGATCGCGGCTCTTGCGTTGGGGAGCTGAGCCCCCATGCGCTTGCCGTACTCGAGGGTGCTCCAAGAGAGCATGGTGGTGGTGTAGGCCATGGGGAAGTTGAACTTCACATTGTCTCCAGCATCATAGTATCCTCCTGTCAAATCCACCTGGCAAAAAAAAAGAAAAAACTTATGGCACATGCAAAAAAGTTAATTTTGTTTATAGGATCTAATATGCTTTTTGTCTGTTCTTTTGGGGGATAAAGTTGTGATGGCAATTGGACAACATAACGTGATTGACGCACATTTTGTCACTGTCCATGCATGTAATTCACATCATTACAATCACAACCACCAACATTATCACAGAGGATGCTTTGATCCCACAAAAATAAGAAAAGAACATCATATATGATCGATAAATGTGCATTGCCTAAAACTTTTCAAGCATGCAAAGAGGTTGGCAGAAAGATCCAGTTGAATGTATGTTTTCCTTTTGAGCCATACATTTAAATACATGTTGAAATTGCTTTGATGCCCTTGAAGCTACCTCCAATGGAATAGAAGATAAAAAAATTTTGAGCATTCTTTGCCCACAATGGAAAAAGATTGATGATACATAACAATACATAACACAAAAGAGTGTAGACTTACATGGGCAAGGGCACCATCTGAAAGGGCAGAGGTGGACCTCCAACTTAGCAGCTGGTTGGTGGGGAGCCTCCCCGACCTCTGGCCTTGGAAGAACAATATGGACTTCGCAAGAGCATCTTTGTAATTCGGGTTGCCTTGTACAACACCAGCGCCAAAGCACATAACAGAGCACAGCGACAATAGTAGCCACAAAGTAACCCTCGTCTCCATCTGTGAAGAACGTTACTTGCTAAAGTGCAAATGTTAGCTAGCCTCTCCAATTTGTCCTAGCTCATATGGTCTTTGATTTGGATAGGGCTGGTCATTATATATATAGAGAGAGAGAGAGAGAGGCTGGCCAATCGCCGAGCGCAATATTAGGCTTTTTTGTTGAGGGTCTCATTGAGTGTTGACCGCGTAGCAAATTAAGGGGAGTTGCTCATGATGCTCCCTAATTTCAAACTTTAGTTTGTTGTCTTTGCACTTTCTTTGGGGGGGATTTTGGAATGATTTGGACGTCAGTCCACCAATCTTGCAACTACATCCGTTAATCCTACGTTTTTGAGCCGCAATGAGATGCCTTAGAAAACGGGGAGTTGTCCCTCGTGTTTGCATCCTCATTTACAAAGTCATTTCCTTCGTTTTGTCGTTCGTCTTTTTGACCATCTTTCATTTTCAGACATTGTGCATGTCCCATGCCTTCTATATGTTTCTTTCAACTATTATGTTCCCCATGTTTGCGTCGTTTTCGTTGCTAAAGAAGGGCAACATGGCACGCTAGTTTCCGAGCATCGCCGAACAAAATTTCGCGTTCATGATCACCCGCTCAAAGGAAGTTCATCTACACCAAGACTAGCCAAGAGACTTTTAGGAGAACTCGAACTTGAGAACCTGGTATTTGTTTTTTTTTTTAAGCATAATACATCAGCGGATGTCTTACGAGTTAAGTAATCAAGGATTAAACACCTTAGAAAGTCACTTGCAAGAAAGGAAACCCCAAAGATACCATCGGTTGTTAAAAATACTTGTCTCGAACGAAAGATCCTGTGTTTTCAATCGACAGATTTGTATAACTTTGCTGAGCAATATCCCTCGAGATATGTAGTCACAATTTAAGGTTAGGAAACTTCTCATATAAAGTATAATAAATAAAGAGTCCTAAGTTATGTATCTTCTCTCCTCCGTGTTCTAAAACATTGCAATTGAACAGTGAGAAGTAAACGGGTATAAATCTAACCCGGATCAAACAATCTAACTCAATATATCACATTCACTACATGGAAAACTATACTTATCTGAAAGGAAATCAATGAGTTTAGATGATTTTGCTCGTATTTTCGGCTTTGTTCATTTAACATAGGCAGGAAAAATAATGCAATGACCGGGTCACATATGTTATTTTCTTAATTAGCCCTTTCATGATTATACAGAACTCCACTTTAGGATAATAGACATCTATCTAACCTTGGAATTATGTCGTTAACTTCATAGAATCAGCAAACAAACATGAGGTTCAACCGGAAAAGGGCATCAAATACGATGTTAATTTCACTAAGTGCGACATGGAATATTAAATCCACACATCGTACTCCTAAGCGGCTTTTGGCTGTCCGCACTCCTGACAGAACAACGACAAGGCCTCGGGCATGAGTTCATCTTCGTGGTCGTGCTTAGGTTTAACCCGACCAGTGCGGGAAAAGAGTTCGAGCACCGAATTTTGCGTAATTTTTCCTATCAAATAGAGAAATTGTATTCCTCTTTTTAGGTATGAGAGACTTAAAACAGAAAAACCGGCAGATTAGCGTCTTACTTTTTCAAAGTTCGTGGCTGATTTTTCAACTCCACTTTGGTCAAAGTTATTATAAAATTATGATGTTCCCCTTTTCTGTGTTTTTGTTTTGATTAATCTCCAGTTAGGTCAAATATGATAATTTGCAGATGAAGGCGCGATTGGCGCCCTTGGATCACGCTAAGGAATCGGCGCCCAAAAGTTAGAAAGAAAGCCTCCCGATAAATTCAAATGAAAAAAAAAGAACATAATAGTAGAAAGAAAGCCCAATACAAATTTACAAAAAGAAAAATCAATAATAATAATAAGAGGGAAAAGATTAAAAAAAATTGAAGAAAGTTATTAAACGGGGAACTAAACAAAGGCATTGCTTTATGGGCGTTTGTTGCTTCCGCTCGAAACGCTCCCTGGGATCGCATTTGACCTAATCCCACTTTCTAAACTTGCTTTATGACTAAGCTTCGCTTTTGCAACGTTTATAACTTCGGCTCTTGTGTGAAAAGTTCGTTCTTGCTGTGGTGGGAACACGATTAGGGTTAGGAAAAATTGTCCAAAAAATCTTAAACATTGCACTTTTGCCCTTCAATATTAAAATTTTCAATTTTGCCAATTAAGTTCTAAATCTTTTATGAATTTGCCAATTGAGTCCATCCAATCAATTTTGGCCGAAATTCGCTGATATGGATGCCGGCCATCTTATGTGTCACAGCTAGCGCTGACATGAATAATTATTAATAATATTTTAATATATTTTTGGATTTTTATTTTTATATTTGCTTTTTTTCTTTTTTCCTTTCTTCTTCCTTTTCAGTGATCTACCACTAGCCATAGGCGATGGCCAGGTGGGCTAGACTCACCTAAGTGAGGATTGCCATCGCCTGCCACAAGCGAGGCCTAGTCGGGTGTGGGCGAGAGCTCCCCTCGCCAGATCTAGCCTGGCGAGGGGAGGCCAACCCTTGCCCAGGCTCGTCCTCACTCAATCAAGCCTCACTTGTGGCAGCGACAGCGACCCTCACCCAAGTAAGGCCAGCCTACCGGCTCATGACCAGTCACCAACAAAAGGGGTAGAAGAAAGGAAAAAAAATAAAAAATAAAAAGATCATAAAAATAATAAAAAATCTAAAAAAACATTAAAATATTATTAACAAATTTCCATATCAGCGTTGGTTGTGCCACGTGGAACGGCTGGACAACTATTCAAATAATCGCTCAAGAATCAGTGACATATACATTACATAATCATTGTACATGCATCCGGACATCTGATGTAAGTCAGATTTTATTCATATACATACACAAGTTATGTCCACCCTGTACATCTTATTGAAAGCAGAGTTAAGGAATGTTCGCCGCCATGATAATGTCCGACGATACCTTTATTCATCTTTAGTATGTTCAAAGAGCGTGTGCATAACGTAACAGGATAACTTTTACAAGCTCTACAAACAAACCTTTATTAAAGAAGGGAGAACTTGATTATAAGTTATCTTATCTCATGGTGGTTTCATCTCGAGGAAATTGCTTTGCGGAACGAGGTACCCGATTGTAGTACATAACAAAATAAACATGAATATGTTCAAAGATAGATCGAGCGACCAGACAAGTTGGTGTGGCGATAGGCTCGATGCATAAGCACATGGAACAATGACCCAAAAATCTGCGGCGATGGTACGAAGAGTTATCCATTTCCTGGGATTTTCGTCAATGATTAGAACGAACTTACGTAATATATTCTATCACACGATCTGGACCTGACCATTTTTCTGATTATGAAATGGAACAAATTCACGGACAAATACTACTGCAATCGATCAGAAAGACATTAACAATGGATTAATGGCGGCTAATGGGTGTCTTGCAAAGCTGGAGACTTGATATAAATTGTGCGGTCAAACTCGTGAACATGTGTCGAGTGGCATGAAGGATAAGTATATTAGGGTTTAGGCTCTCATTCAATGACTTGCAGCTAGGTTTATTATCAAGATTGGCGACCTCTATCATGAAAATCTTTTATTTGGATAAAGGAAGTTTCGTGAGATATCTATTTGCCGCTATTTGAAGCCATCCCTTTGAAGTCTACGGTGAAATTTTGAGGCGTACAATTGCAGCATATGATAGTCTCATTATTGTTCGCGTCTTTTAATGCATGGTTTATGGTATCTCGTGCAGCATGCATGTAATAGAAGTGAATTCCGAGACTTTGGGACCATAGCATATAGCTTGATTGATTTTCACTCCATGAGTATAAAGAATGGGAGCCAGCGAATGAGGGAGAGTGCGCTCCTAGAATCTCAATGGGAGGTGGTTTAGTTGAGGGGCACGAAAGCTGGTTCAAACACCATCCGATCGCTGAAAAGAAAAGTATGGCAAACTTATAAATGCTTTCAGATGTTGGATGGCATGCAGTTTATGTTCATGGCTCAAGTTCTTGTCGTATCAATTAAGGGCATATATTTGGCCAAGAAAAATTAAAGATTAATACCATCAACAACTTCAAACTGATACACATGTAATAAACTTATCTTAAATTATTTATTTTACTACCAAAAACTTCAAACTGGTTCACATATGACAAATTTACACAAACTAATTTTTTGCCAACTAAAAACCCCAAACTGATACATTCATGATAAATTTACTATCCGTTTGTTTCCCTTAAATTAGATTTATACCACGAAAAATTACAAACTGGTATACCTATGACAAACGAAGAGTAAAGCCCCAAACTATTATACCCATCAATTGCCACGTGTCATTTAATTTGGTAATTTGATGGTAAAATTTAACCGAAACTAATGGAGGGTAAATTTGTTACAAATGTACCGGTTTAAGATTTTTCGTGGTATTAACCCAAAAATTAATGGCATATCACGGGGCTGTGTTTAAGGCAGTTTTTGCCCAATAACTTTGCATATGCATGGTGTTAGGTGGACACCTTGTAAAATACTTAATGCAAAGCAAAGCTTTGTGTCTTTTTGATTCACGGACTTACTGAAATCCTGAGAATCTGTTTCTTGCTTTAATGGCGGCTAATGGGTGTCTTGCAAAGCTGGAGACTTGATATAAATTGTGCGGTCAAACTCGTGAACATGTGTCGAGTGGCATGAAGGATAAGTATATTAGGGTTTAGGCTCTCATTCAATGACTTGCAGCTAGGTTTATTATCAAGATTGGCGACCTCTATCATGAAAATCTTTTATTTGGATAAAGGAAGTTTCGTGAGATATCTATTTGCCGCTATTTGAAGCCATCCCTTTGAAGTCTACGGTGAAATTTTGAGGCGTACAATTGCAGCATATGATAGTCTCATTATTGTTCGCGTCTTTTAATGCATGGTTTATGGTATCTCGTGCAGCATGCATGTAATAGAAGTGAATTCCGAGACTTTGGGACCATAGCATATGGCTTGATTGATTTTCACTCCATGAGTATAAAGAATGGGAGCCAGCGAATGAGGGAGAGTGCGCTCCTAGAATCTCAATGGGAGGTGGTTTAGTTGAGGGGCACGAAAGCTGGTTCAAACACCATCCGATCGCTGAAAAGAAAAGTATGGCAAACTTATAAATGCTTTCAGATGTTGGATGGCATGCAGTTTATGTTCATGGCTCAAGTTCTTGTCGTATCAATTAAGGGCATATATTTGGCCAAGAAAAATTAAAGATTAATACCATCAACAACTTCAAACTGATACACATGTAATAAACTTATCTTAAATTATTTATTTTACTACCAAAAACTTCAAACTGGTTCACATATGACAAATTTACACAAACTAATTTTTTGCCAACTAAAAACCCCAAACTGATACATTCATGATAAATTTACTATCCGTTTGTTTCCCTTAAATTAGATTTATACCACGAAAAATTACAAACTGGTATACCTATGACAAACGAAGAGTAAAGCCCCAAACTATTATACCCATCAATTGCCACGTGTCATTTAATTTGGTAATTTGATGGTAAAATTTAACCGAAACTAATGGAGGGTAAATTTGTTACAAATGTACCGGTTTAAGATTTTTCGTGGTATTAACCCAAAAATTAATGGCATATCACGGGGCTGTGTTTAAGGCAGTTTTTGCCCAATAACTTTGCATATGCATGGTGTTAGGTGGACACCTTGTAAAATACTTAATGCAAAGCAAAGCTTTGTGTCTTTTTGATTCGCGGACTTACTGAAATCCTGAGAATCTGTTTCTTGCTTTAATTGGGTATGCCCGTCTCTCTTGGTTGTTGCTCCTCTTTGCGTGATTTTGAGTTTGAAGACGGCGTCGTTCTAGAGCTGCGAGATATCGCCGATGGCGATGGGAACTAGGGAAATGTAGAGAGATGGAAAGCTCCTCATTCCGAGGGTTGTTTCCGTGGGCGATGAATCGTTCCCGTCTAAGCCGTCTTCTTAGTCTCTGAACCACATGGGTCGTGAGGTTGTGCGACGGCCGCCGAGATAGCATGATGTTGGCCAGATCTGAGCTCACCTGAGCCCTTGCATTGTCAGGGGAAAGCTGTACAAAAAGTCTTCAACGTATTACACTTTTGCCAATTTAGTCTTGAACATTTTAATTGTGCCGATTGAGTCATAAATATTTTTACTTTTTGTCAATTAAGTCCATCCGGACGGAAATCGCTAACGTGGACACTAATCGTTCTATGTGACACGACCGGCGCTGACGTAAATAATTTTTAGTATTTTTCAAATTTTTATTAATTTTTTCCTTTTCTTTATTTTTTTTTTACAATTCTGGTTGTCAAGGCCTCGCCGGCCGCAGGTGAGGGCTTCGTGGCCCTCGCCAGCCACGAGTTATAATCTTACCCTAGGGACTCGAAATAGATAAAAGAGTGGAAGGTGGTTTGTTCAATAACATTCATTTATCTCTTTTGGCGTCATCATTCAGCCGATAAATTGGAGAGATTGTTCATCCCAGAGCGACAAGCTAAGAAGAGATTACCTTAGAAAAAGGACACCTAACGCATGATGCATACGGTTGGTTAACCTCCGCGTGTCTCCCCACTCCAAGTCCCACCATTCGGAAAATCACATCTCGGCATCATCAAACTATGTAAAATGGTCGCAAGAAAGCCTTGAAAAACACTAATGGAATGTCGGTGATGATGGTGTCTTTGGTCGCAATGATGAAATTTTTCTGATGGGCAGCAATTCACCATTCGACTGTAAATCTACAACAGAGGAGAATTACGTCAGTGCGTTAGTGGTTTTGTTTGATTCGGTAAATGAAATGCTCTTATTTGGTTAAATGCTGCGGGAACAAAAGAAAGGACGCCCGAAATGTCTTGCCACCCCCTTTATTCTCTTTACCACAACCATCGCCCGATAAGTGCGCTGTCAAAAATTACTCATGTTAGAATATCTAGATATCAAATCACGCTTTAATTTCATAATTTAAACTTTTAGAACAGTTAAAAGTGATTTTTCAAAATTTTATAACGTGACCATTACTGCGTAATTGACGGTAGGGTCACTTATTGTGATTCTACGTCAATGTTGTTGCTAGTGTTGGATAGTCGATGGTAGATTACCTGCTAAGGCGATGGTAGCTCACCATGTGGGTCGTCGATGAGGCTCTGCAATGGTTGTTCTTCGGCACAGTCGATCAGTAGGGTAGTTGGAAGCAGACAAGTCGTTGATGGGCTATAGCTGGCCGTGTTAGGGTCATAAGTAATTGATAAATGGGCCATTAAAGGGCATGAGAGATTATACACAACCATATTCTAGGATTGCTATGGGAGGAAATTTCCTTCAACCATATCTCTATTTTGTAAGTTACATACATGGACATCTTGTTAATTGAGTTTGTGTAAAGACCACAATAATTGGATAATTTACTCAACGGCATAAGTTATATTTAACACAAAAAATGCTAAGTGTAAGACCAATTTGTAAATTTATGTTACAAATCAATGCCAGACACTCTCATCTGATGTCGAATATGAATGAAATGTTTGAATACCCACTAACAATTTGTTACTGTAGTTTGCGAATCAATTTATGTAAACTTATGCATAAATATGGAACAGATGGATATGTCATCGTATCAAAAGCACATGGCATTGTGCTCGGGCCATTCAATGACTTGCCATGTTTCATCAGCAAGCCAAACTTTCACTGCAGATCCTCAGGAATTTCAGTTACGTCCATTGATTCTTTTCCCGTGCTCATGGATCGACCAAAGCCTTAAAGATAAGCCAATACAGGTTCACCATCTTATCATGCTCATTTGTCCCTTTTCCAACCAATCCATGCATCTTCTGTCTCCTCCCTCATTCTTCCGGATTTCTATAAGCAATAACGATTCTTGCACACTGCCTCAATTCCTTTCCGGTATATATTCATCAACGAAATCCTCTCTCTCTCTCTCTCTCTGATCCTAAGTCGCCCCAAGAATTTCCCATAAATACCCATGAAGCCCAACCTAACTCATCCCACCTTCCTCTTCCTAAAGCGTAGTGCATAAGCGAAAATGGCATGTTTTAGGAATTTTAGATGCATTTTGGGCCTGTTTGTGATTGTGGCCTCAGTTTGTGATGCTAGGGTGGTTCACCTTCGGGGTTCGTGTTCAAGTTAGGGGCACCAGATTTGTCCTGAACGGCTCGCCCTTTCTCTTTAATGGGTTCAACTCCTACTAATTGATGCATGTGGCCACCGAGCCAAGCGGTCGGATCAAAGTGTCCAGCGTGTTCCGCGAGGCTTCCGCAGCTGGTCTGACTGTCTGCAGAACGTGGGCGTTCAGTGACGGCGGAGACCGGGCCCTCCAAGTATCTGCTGGAGTCTATGATGAGCGTGTCTTCAAGGTTATCTTTCGCTCACACTATCGTTCCGACTTCTTTTCTTTACTACGATACAAATACATAGATATAATTTTGAATATATGAAACAAATACATGCTTTGAATTTTCCTCTTTTTGGTCGAACATATAGTAACTCTTAACTAAAGAGGACACTGCTCAACTAATGACTTTCAGGCACTTCATTTCGTGATCTTGGAGGCAAGTAGACATGATATTTGACTGACTTTAAGTTTGAGAAATAACTATCATGACTTTAGAGGGAGACCTCAGTACACTCAGTGGGCAAGAAATGCCGGCAAACCGATCAACAACGACAATGATTTTTACACTAATGCCGTCGTGAAGGGTTATTACAAGAACCATGTCAAGGTATAATTATACATCATTCAAATGGATTATTTTCTAAACTTACTCTACAGTATGATCCTCTTCTCATCACTTTCGGTTTACCTTTTCAGAGAGTTCTCACGAGGATCACCTCGATCACGCATGTTGCTTATAGAGATGACCCGACTATCATGGCATGGGAGCTAATGAATGAACCTTCTTGCCAAGTTGGTTATTCTGGCAATACCGTTAATGTGGGCACCTAAGAACATTCAGTTTCGCCATACTTCTGAGCGTCATATTCTTGTTCGTACATTCCTGACTAGCCACACATGATTATTGAAAAAAGAAAATTCAGGAATGGGCTCGGGAGATGGCATCATACGTGAAGTCCATTGACAACAAACACTTGCTGGGGATAGGCATGGAAGGTTTCTACGGCGACACCATGCCATCTCGAAAGCAATATAACCCGGGTTACCAAGTCGGGACGGATTATATCAAAGAATACTCTCATTAGAGAGATTGGTTTTGCAGCAATCCATGCGTGTCCTGATATTTGGTAATTAAGGTTCCCTAACAATGATTGCCTCCAATGTTTACTCATTTCACTAATAGTGTACAAGATATATTAAGAAACCGTGAGCATGAAGTAAAATATGACACCTATGCATAGTTAGTTTTGGACAGAATACGTATGTTTAGCAGTCTTTTTATTATACAATAGTAAATGAACTATTTCACACTGATGATGCTTCTAATAGGAATTAAAATTGTTTTCGCTATTAAGCTAACATGACGGGTGCGCATTCGAATCAAAATCTACAGGTTCTTGGGCAAGGATGAGAAGGCTCAAATGGTTGTCGTGCAGAGGTGGATGGAGAGCCACTTAGCAGATGCGAAGACAATAATAAGGAAGCCGTTGGTTTTCACCGAGTTCGGGAAGTAGAAGAAGGATGCCGACCACAGCCCAAGTGTGCGAGACTCGTACACAAATTCTGTGTATGCGGACATCTACAGTCTCGGGAGGAACGGAGGGGCGTTCGGCGGGGGTTTGGTGTGGCAAATATTGGCCCAAGGGATGGAGTCATACCACGATGGATACGGGATTGTTTTTTGTCGAAGGACCAATCCACTAATGCGATTGTTTCTCGGCAGTCGAACAAGATGGCTTCTCTCGAACATACTTTGAGTGCTCATCATGGTTGATTAGTTGCAGATAAAGAGATATATAAGAAAGGATTGGACATTAATAGTGGCCGAAATGGTTAGCAATCTATTTGGGTTTTTTGCTGTAAACCATGGTAAACAATAAAGCTTTCCTCTTCCTTTTGTTGCCAAAATATGTTAGTAATTGGTGGTTTAACAATGTCGCTGAGCTTTATGTCGGATTCAATCTAATCAAACTATTAGGGATGTATGCCATAAAAATAGTAACTTATCTCTTACCTGGACCATGAGGCAGCAAACTCTTCTGAACAAGAAAATATTAAGTGGTTTGTAACTATCATGTCACCCGCTTATTTGGTGCGACTGAGCTTACGCGATTTCATTCCAAACGTCACACGTGTTCTTTAACCTAAAATAAAAAATTAAAATCGTAAGTGATATTTTCCCTCTCCTCTGGCGTACTCGTGAAAAGCACCGAGCCAAGCAAGCTTGCATTTATTGCTCCCCTCTCTCTCTCTCTCCTTCTCTCTCCTCTTTGTAACAAAATTGATTTCGTTTGAATGGCTTTCCCTTCCAAGTTTGGACTCTCTTCTACAACAACCTTCCATCCTCGTTCTTCGCCTTCGTCCTCGTCGCCATCGTTGCCTTTCCGGCTCCCGCTCCAACTCCGGAACAAGATTTTGAAGCGGAAGAGGCTGTGAGGCTGGATATACCAGTGACATAGTTTTGGGATTCCGGTGGAAAGGCTTCCAAGAATCTTTCTCTGTGGATTTTGACACGGAAGCAGAAGAGGCCTCCAAGGTCTTTTCTCTCCCAAGAGCCCCACCGATCGCAGTGGCTGGGTCTTGAGCCCTCTTCGCCTCCGCCGTCACCTCCGGAGCCCCATCGGCTCGAACGATAAACTAAAAGGCCTTATACATAATCATGAACTTGCTATTTGTTACATGGTTGTATAATTTCCGACAATAGTAAATGCGGGTGATATATCTTGAGTTGAATTCTATAAATAGCAAAGAATTTAGTCTGCACTGATGGTCATGTATATTGACTGACTCTAAACCTGAAGTGTCAAGGCTTACGGTGATAATTGGAGTCACCTATTCTCATAATTATAGTGCCATCGAAAATATTACAATTAGCAAAACAACTCGTAAAAATAATATTACCTCTAATATAATTAGACCGAAGGCTTGATGGTTCAGGATCTGAGCAATTTTAGTAAATCCCTTAATTTTTAATTTGACATGAGTCCCTTGTATACAGAAGGTGCCATTTGAAGTTAATTATATTTTTGATATAATGAGGAAGCTAAATTAATGATTACACATATCAAAAGTAAGTGGAGGAACTTACTAAGATATGATGCTCCTAAGACCCCTCCACTTTCCTATATTATTTCTCTTGGCACAATCACTAATTCATTACGAGTCTTATTTTTTTGCGATATTACATAGAATGAGTCTACGGGGGATAAATGGCATCTTCATAAGTTTGGGAAAAGTGCTAAAAAAGTCCTAAACCTTTTGCATTAGTGCCAATTTAATCTTAAACTTTTTTTTGTGCCAATTCAGTCCTAAACCTTTTTCATTGGTGTCAATTTAGTCCTAAACCTTTTTTTGGTGCTAATTAAGTCCTAAACCTTTTAAATTGGTGCTAATTCAGTCTTAAACCTTTTTATTTTTATGCCAATTTAGTCCTTCCGATCAATTTTGACCTGAATTTGCCGACGTGGACGCCTACCGGCTAGCGATCGGTCACCGGTGCTGACGTGGAGCTGACGTAGACAACTTTAATAATATTTTAATATTTTTTGAATTTTTATCTTTTTTCCTTTTTTTTGGCCCCACCCCCCCTTCCTCTGGTCGATCGCCGGTCTGGCGATCAACCAGAGGCCAGAGGCCGGTGAGCTCGACCTCACCGGCCACTGGCAAGGGCGGCGGCCTCGCCCGGCAAGGGCGAGCCTCGCCTTGGTCAGGCGAGGCTCGACCTCGCCAGATCTGGCCAGGTCGGGCCTCGCCACGGCCTCCGGCGATGGCTCGAGCCTCGCCATGGTCAGGCGAGGCTCAAGCAGTCGCCAGAGGCCGTGGCGAGGTTCGACCTGGCCGGATTGGGCGAGGTTGAGCCTCACCCGACCATGGTGAGGCTCGAACTATCGCCAGAGGCCGCAGCGAGGCCCGACCTGGCAGGATCTGGTGAGGTCGAGTCTCACCCGA
Source organism: Syzygium syzygioides (assembly GCA_031216285.1). NCBI lineage: Eukaryota > Viridiplantae > Streptophyta > Magnoliopsida > Myrtales > Myrtaceae > Syzygium > Syzygium syzygioides. The sequence goes on along the minus strand of CM062247.1, from coordinate 44,548,125 downwards.
CCATGGTGAGGCTCGACCTCGCCAAATCCGGCGAGGTTGGGCCTCGCCCGACCACAGCGAGGCTCGAACAGTCTCCGGAGACCACGGCAAGGCCCGACCTGGCCAGATCTGGCAAGGTCGAGCCTCGCCCAACCAAGGCGAGGCTCGCCCTCGCCGAGCGAGGCAGCCACCGCTCGCCCTCGCCGGGCCGGGTGAGGCTACCACCCTTGCCAATGGCCGGTGAGGTCAAGCTCACCGGCCTCTGGCCGGTCGCCGGTGCTGAACCGGCGATCGACCAAAGGAAGGAGGGGGGGCCAAAAAAAAGTGGAAAAAAAAAGAAAAAAGGGAAAAAAATAAAAATTCAAAAAAATGTTAAAATATTATTAAAGTTGTCCACGTCGGCGCCGGTGACTGGTCGGCAAGTGTCCACGTCGGCAAATTTCAGTCAAAATTGACCGAAAGGACTAAATTGGCACAAAAACAAAAGATTTAGGACTTAATTGGCACCAAAAAAAGATTTAAGACTGAATTGACACCAAAAAAAGGTTTAGGACTAAATTGACACTAATTCAAAAGGTTTAGAATTTTTGGCACTTTTCCCTCATAAGTTTACTATCTATGAGTCCTTGAATAACATTTGTTACGTGCATGTCCAATTAGATCGTTATGCATACAGATTATGAGTGTTTACATGATATGGGTGGTCATAGGTGTAGAGCGAGGATGATTTTGAAAATATGACGCGAAGCAAATGCCTTTTTCCCCAACAATTACTTGTAGTGGGTGGCTTTGTTACCTATTAGGGCTGCAATGCATGGATAGTAGTTTGGAAGTGAAAAAGTGAGACAAATAGGACTTTTTCACTGTATATAATATAAAATAATATTATATTGTATATATACACACACATACATATTTGTAGAGAGCATTAAAATATTGAGAAAAATTGTAGGTTTTGACAATAAAAAAATGGTTCAAAACGCCAACCAAACTGAATCGAAACCTCTTTTGCGGTTTTGGTCTGTTTGAGTGTGCTTTCTTAGAAGAAAAACAGTTCACAAGTCGAACCAAACCGCAAAATTGTACTAGTTTTTTAATAATATTTTAATTCAAATGCGAAGTAGCCTTTCCTTTTAAATGCGAAGAAGCTTCCGTTTTCATTTCGCCTGCAACATCGGAATAGCCATGACTTACGAGTATAGAGTTTGGTTTCTTCTACGGCCCCTAGTGATATATAGAGCCACTTCAAACGTGATAACTGCGTTTCTGTGGTCAATAAAATTTTGAAAGCATAGCAAATTTATCACATCTAGTATGGAATTACTCATAAAAAGATATAGATTTATCACGTTTGAGATGATTATACAACCCAAAGCCCCGTAGACAATTCGTGGAATTAGCCTCCACATGGACGTCACTCAACAAACCACATGCATCCTGCATCAATTGCTTTCTTTAAAAACCTTTAGGCCTCTGATCCACCGCCCACCCAGCGGCTATTTTTCTTTTCATATCGAGATGAAAAATTTATAATGCTTCAGTTTAAACATGACGCTAAAGGGAGTTATGTCAAATATAGTATTTTGCAAAAATTTAGCACTATTTCCTTATCTTCTCCTACTCAGGACTCGTGAGCATTATTGTATGGCAGGAATAACGTTAGTGGCATGGAACGTGATCCGTTGAATGCACTTGCTGCAGAGCTCAGCAGCGGTTACCGAAGAGAAATTTATGGCTAGGGCCATAGATGAAAGCCTTCCCCAATTTGAGGACATTGGGAAAGTGAAACATTGTTGTTTGAGAAGGGACCCTTTGAAACTGATGATGTCCTGGAATGCCTAGAATTGAATGTCTGAGTAAAGTGTAGCAAAGAAGTAAATTTGGTAGCGCTTCTCGATGTTATAATGAAAGACGCAAATTTGTGCATCAGCCTTGTCATTATAACATTGAGTTTATATCCATTTGAGCACCGCTAAACTTACTAAGAATAGTTTACAATATTGGTTCACTAAGTGAGGGGTCACCTAGTTTTGCGCGACATTGCTCATATTTATTTGCAATGAGACCAAATTCGCACTCGTAATCATGCCATTGGACATACTTCGATTCCAAAACTTAATTTGATGGATGTTTGTGACATAGCGCCTCGGTTTCGCAAGATTAAAATCTAACATCCCATGTTAATTTTTGCGAGCCCTGAAGTTTCCTTAGAGGACTCTGGAGAGTAATTTGCTCTTCGAGAGGAAACCCTAGTCATGATCTCCCGGGATAGGCTTGTATTCCAAGTAAAAACAAAGTACATGGGTATAGCCAGGTGGAGGGCGAGATTTATATGCTGATGATAGTTTTGATGTAAACCCAACGCTCCACGAAGTTGTCCACCTAATTAATCACTGAAAATTAAGTGTAACGAAAATATATAGTTTTTTTCTTTGAAATACAAAGTAAAGAACTGAAAAAAAAAAAAAAAAGAACCGGTGATGCACGAATTCGGTGCACGAGTTTTGCCCAAACACGATTGCGATTAACAAATTAGTTTGAAAAGACCTTTTACAGTGTTTTCAACATTTCTCATTTGGAAATTCTGCTGTATTTTGCTTGGGCAACGTCAATATGTCACAAGATCAAGAGCATATGCATTTGGGTCAAGCCATCAATGACTTGCCATGTTCTAGCATCCAACTTTCATTGCAGATCCTAAGGAATTTCTGTTGAAATCGATGGCATGCGTTCACGTATCAACCGGAAAGCCTTAGAATACGTAACCAATACATGCTCAGTCGAGTTCGGTCTCTTATCAATATCATGCCTGTTGTCTCTTTCCAGCCAGATGCAAACCCACCGCATGCACTGCACCTCCTTCCTCCTTACTCATTTTCCTCTTCAGCTCCTCGCAACTGATGATTTTTCCTCGTTTTCAACACCGTCTTTAATTTTCCTCATCTCCTCGCAACTTATGATCTTTCCTCATTTTCAATACCATTTTTGGTGCTTGCATTAACGCCTTCAGTTACTCTCTCTCTCTCTCTCTCTCTCTCTCTCTCTCTCTCTCTCTCTCTCTCTCTCTCTCTCTCTCTCAAGCCTCATCAGACATTTCCTATAAATGCCCACCAACCCCAGCCTAATCCATCCCACCGTCCTCTTCTTGAGACACAACTAGCATTACATTAAGCAAGATGGCATGCTTGAGGAAACTTAGCTGCATTCTGGGCCTGATTGTGCTGGTGCCTTTAGTCTGTGAAGCTAGGGTTCTAGTGCCCTCAGGATTTGTTCAAGTTAGAGGCACTCAATTCATCCTAAATGGTTCGCCCTTTCTCTTCAATGGGTTCAACTCCTACTGGATGATGAACGTGGCCACCGAGCCGACTGATAGGATCAAGGTGTCTAACGTCTTCCGCGAGGCCTCGGCAGCGGGTCTTAGCGTCTGTAGGACATGGGCATTCAGTGATGGCGGTGATCGGGCTCTCCAGACGTCTCCCGGTGTCTACGACGAGCGTGTTTTCCAGGTGATTTTTCACCCCATGTCTTTGATTTTTTTGCGTTAGGGAAGAAGTTTCTGAACTGAGTAAGAGAAGAATCTGATAACCACTTCCTCAGGCCCTTGATTTCGTGATCTCGGAGGCGAGAAGATACCGGGTTCAACTCATTTTGAGTTTGAGCAATAACTACCATGACTATGGAGGGAGGCCTCAGTATACTCAATGGGCTAGAAATGCCGGCGTCCCCATTAACAACGATGACGATTTCTACACTAATGCAGTTGTGAAGGGGTACTACAAGAACCACGTCCAGGTAAAAATTAACAAGCAATTAAGACATCAGCAAATGAATTTGAAGGCTTCTTTTAACTTATTCAGAATTACATGATTGATCAACCTTGAGTACATTTATTTTTTTTCTCAGAGAGTGCTAACGAGGGTCAATACGATCAGCGGTGTCGCATATAGAGACGACCCAACCATCATGGGATGGGAGCTAATGAATGAACCTCGTTGTCAAGTTGATTATTCCGGCAATACTGTAAATGTAAGCGACGGAGAATGTTCGTTTTCCCGTGACATTTGAGAATTTGGTCCGTTCATTGTTTATTAGTTGTAGTTTTGTGGATAAAATAAAATTCAGGACTGGGCTCAAGAGATGGCATCCTATGTAAAGTCGATTGACAATAAGCACTTGCTGGCAATTGGCATGGAAGGTTTCTACGGTGATTCCATGCCGGATCGGAAGCAGTATAACCCAGGCTACCAAGTCGGGACGGATTATATCAAGAACAATCTCATAAGAGAGATAGATTTCACGACAATCCATGCATATCCTGATATTTGGTAATGTTTTCAAAGTGTATTGTCACATTAAATTTTGCTGCAACAGAATACTTCGGTCCAAATTTTCAATCATAGTTCAAGCTAGAAGCTTAATTAATGAAAAATCATTTGCATGAGCATGAAATATGCACAAGTTGAGACGAGAATTGTTGTTTTTATCGACACACAAATTCCCATAAACATGGCGTGCGAACATTATGCTCCAATCTACAGGTTGTCGGGTCAGGACGAGGATGCTCAAACGGCATTCGTGCAGAGGTGGTTGGAAAGCCACCAGGCCGACGCGAAGGCGATCATAAGGAAACCTCTGGTCTTCACCGAGTTCGGGAAATCGAAGAAGGACCCCGACTACAGCATAAGCGTGCGGGATGCGTACATGAACACCGTCTATTTAGACATCTACAACCTCGCGAGAAACGGAGGGACCATCGGCGGGGGCCTGGTGTGGCAGATTCTGGCCAAGGGGATGGACTCCTACGATGATGGGTACGAGATCGTCCTATCAGACGAGCCATCCACAAATGCAATTATTTCTCAGCAATCAGCGAGAATGACATCTCTTCAGCGCACTTTGGGTTAAGTAATTGAAGACGGAGAGCTATGGACGCAGCGACTAGCGTTCAGATAATGAAAATCAAACAGTTCTTAGCTAACGAGATGCTGAATTTTCCTTAGTGAACTAGGCTGAGCAGCGACGCTTGAATTATTATGTCCCTGATGAGTAGTGTATCGAACTTTAGTTGAACAAACTTCTTATGGTTTTAGATTTATCCACATCTTAGGCTCCGTTTGTTTCGCTGAAAACATTTTCCAAGAGAACAATTTTCTCATTTTCCTAAGCGAACCAAACGTTAGAAATCATTTTCCAATGTTTGGTTCGCTTAGGAAAATATGTCGATGGAAAATGTTTTTCCAGTCGATGGAAAATGTTTCCTACCAAAAATCAAATTCAGAAAAATGATTTTTTTTGGAAATCATTTCCCAAAGTATGACTAGGTATTGGTGTTTGGACCAAAAACTCTGCACTTAGGCATCAGAACCCCAATGTTCGTTCCTGAACCCTTGGCAACAGGGCTAGGTCCCTAGCGCCCAAGCCTGGATCCATCGAGATTGGGCCCCAATCTCTCTAAATTGTGCCCAATACCTTGGCAATAGTACCCAAGTCCATCGAGGCCAGGCTTATGACACCGGTGCCCGGGACACTAGGCTTGGAAATTGCTGACATGGACATTGACTGTTTTACATGATATGGTTGGAGCTAACGTGGATAATTTTTAATATCTCATTTTAAAAATTTTAGAATTTTTTAATAATTATTTTATTTATTATTATTTTTCTTCTTTTCTTTCTTTTTCTTTTTCTTTTCTTTTTCTTTCTTCCTTTGCCGGTCTCTAGGCCTTAAGGCAACCAACATAAGAAGAAATAAAAATAAATAATTAAATAATTAAAAAAATTGTAAAATTTTCTATGTCAGCACCAACCATGCTAGTAGGACGGCCGGTGCCCATAATAGTAATTTTGGTAATTTTTGCCATCCGAATAGTATACGTCTATTTAAGAAAATCAATTAAGATTTTTCTTACCAAACAATGGAAAATATTTTTCAGTTCATTTTCAGGTTTTAGCCAAATATCATAAAATATTCCTAATTTTTTTTCCATATATGTCACATTATTTGCAAAACAAACAAAGCCTTAATCATATTTCTAAATGTTCCAACTCTTCTCTCTTTTCAGAGTGATTGTTTCTAGTTAGCAAATATCCTACATCGCTTTGTCCATGTCTATATATTTTTTGTAAGGGAAATTTTCAAATACGGGTTCGAAGTGCTCTCATTTTCTCAAACAAGGATTTGAAGTGAACATTATTTCAAATAAGAGCCTAAAGTGCCCTCATTTTCTTAAATAAAGGCCTATAGTAAACTTTGTTTCAAATAAGGGTCTGAAGTGGTCATGTCAATTTCAAAAAAAAAAAACTCACATCACCAGGGTTAAGGGCATTTTCTTCTTTTAATTTTTTTTCCTTTCTTTCTTTTCTTTTTTTTCTTTCCATAATAAAACAAACTCAAAATATTAGCTTAAAAATTAAAAAACAAAAAAGAAAATACAAGCAGCCCTCCTACCTAGGGGTGAGCAACTTGGACCTCCTAAACTGAGACCGGACCAGACCGGACCGGACTAACGGGTTTGGTCCTGTTCTCGGGACTATCGATCCGATTCCCGGTTCCTAAAAGCGGAATCGGTTTCCGGGCGGTCCAGTTCCCGATTCCAAGGGGGAACCGAACCAGACCAGACTGATCGGACCGGACCAACTATTTAATATATATTTTTATTTTTTTCTTTAAAAAAATTAATAAAATGTGAACTAAACTCTAAATGAACTTCACTATCATAAATTCATTAATAAAAATTAGTAAAATGTGAATTAAACCTTAAGTGAACATCATTGATATAAATTCATTCACAAAAATTAGTAAAATGTGAACCAAACCTTAAGTGTTTAATAAAAAAAAAAACTAAACTCTAAGTGACCGGTTCCATTAGACTGAATCGGACTGGCGGTCCGATCCGGTTGCGGGTCCTAGAACGAACCGGTCCGGTCCGCGGTTCCCAAAATTAGGAACCGGTTCTCTTGGTCCGGTTCCCGATTTTACCTTACAACCGAATCGAATCGGGAACCGATCACCCCTACTCCCGCCTGTGGCCGCTACCCCATCATCGATGGGACAACGGGGTCATCGGCAACCCTCGTTAGAATAGAGAGGGTACCAACCCTCTCCCTGGTCTAGGCAAGGGTTGTCGACCCTCACTCAAGTTTGGAGGAGGGCTGCCAGACTTGTGCGAGGGCAGCAAGGGTCATCGGCCCTCATTGAGGCACCGCACCTCCGGTTATGGGGTGATGACCATAGGCAAGATGGCTGGGGCTTATATTTTCTTTTTTTAATTATCTTTTAATTTTTAATCTAATTTAACTAAAATTTATGTTAAAATTGTTTTTCGAAAATGCCCTTGGCCGACTGGAAAATTTGGTCAATCGGCGAGGTTAGGCCTTTATTTAAAACTGTTATAACCACTTTTCGCCCTTATCTGCGAAACTGTGGGCATTTTGAGCCATTATTTGAAAAAATGATGGCACTTCAAGTTCCCTTACTTTGAATTTTTCCTCATTTTAATATAAAAAAAATTAAACATGGAAAACTGGGGAGATATGTTATTTATGGTAAAAGAATTACGATATCTTTTGCTAATTAAAAAGAGCTTTATTCTTCTATTATTGGGCCTCTTCTTTTACGTGATTGTAAGTTAGTTCTTCTCATTCTTGAATATAAATTAGACGAACATCTCTTTTTCATATTTTATTTTGTTTCTTTAAGAGTTCTAAAGAGGCAGGTGCAGTTAAGCCAGCTCACTCATAGGATTCATTTTGTTGTTCGTTAGGTCATTTTGGCCTTTTTAATGAAATGGTTGGGATTATAAGATGACAAGAATAAAAGATAAAATACGCGCTTTCTACGATTCTGTTTGGAATGACCTACTTTTTTTGCATCTCTTGCAATTTTTGCTACTTTAACGATTCCAACCTCTTTTTTTTTTCCAATTCAAAAGGCTCAAACTTTTGGATATATGTAGATATCGGTGATTGACATTAATTGTTAATGTAGAAAAAATAAATAAAGGGGTGCGTTATTTCCACGTTCTAAAGAGCTATATGCACGATATTTATCAATAAAGTGACAAAAATGCCCTCAGATGAGTCGAATGCTATCGGTTGTTGGAAGTTTTCTGTTTTTTTTCTCCTCTCATTTGCCAGAATTGATTTTTGACTTTGGAATTCTCCATTCGATAGCACCCACAAGTCCCCATAATTTACTAAATAGATTTTTGTTCAGTTCTTCACGAATTTTTCTTATTTAATTTTTTTAGCAATTCCCTCTTTTGCCGGGGATAAGCCCGCGAGACTGTAGGAAGGGTAGTTCCGTCTCTTCACAGAAAAAGCTGTGGAAATAGTCATATAATCAATGAGCGGACTTTCCGCTCCCGAAGAAGCCCCTTCATATAGACGCCTTCTTCGGCCATTCACCTGCGATTCTCTGAAGGACGTCTTCAAAAGATTTGAAGGTCACTCTCTCTCTCTCTCTCTCTCTCTCTCTCTCTCTCTCTCTGTATGAATTCTTGGGTTCCGATATTCCAGTTTCCTCTGTAATTCCCTTTCTTTTCTGGAACGCAATTCGATGGGTTTCACTTGATCAGTCGCTAACCCATCACCAGAATCGCCTGAATTCCGCTTGTTTGATTTTGTGTTCTATTTGGGCATCCGCAAAATCGAGACTTTTGGCTGTAGTAACTCGATGCGCTTGCGTCATGTGTTGTTGCTACTCCTGTTTGGTCACGACGTGTATTTGGGCTCTTGACTTGTCTGGTGTTTTGAGCATATGGATTGGTTTCCGTGGGTATAGGAACGTTACAACATTGGCTTGAAGCTTATTGTTTATGCAATGTTAAAGAAAGGAGACCGTCGAGCTATTAGGATTTGGTGAATCCTGAGTGGATATATGATGGTGCTTGCTACCCATTAATGCGCTCGAGGCACAAGAGAATTCTTGTAACTGACTGGTGTGTGCCAGTGAGTTTTCTTGATAAAAAAAAGAAGATCATGCGTGTGGGTCTGGATCTATGCTTCACTCTTTTGAACCCTGTGAAAAGAAGTTGCAATCGAAATTCAGAGTCTGTTATGTGCTATGATATGTATATGTTCAGCTTGTCTTCGCGTAAACGGGGATGGCTGTTTATGAAAGATTGTATTCAGAGGACTTGGTGGGTATTCTTTATAATTATCTAAGGACTTAGTGGGTCAATTTCTGTGCTGATTTTGCTGTTGAGATTATTATCTTTACATGATTGGTCCTGTTCTCGAGAAATTTTCATTTGAACAATCTCGTGACCTTCGCTTGACCTTTTATGTTGTTGTTCTACACGCGAGAATAGTTGCTGCCAGCTTAGCTTAGCTTAGCATATCCTACTGGTGAGTTTTACTTGGTCGAACCATGTTGTGTAGATTCAAATTGTTGATTTCTGGTTGCAGACGAGAAATCTCATGAGTTGGTAAGGTGTTTTCCCCATGGATGCTGTTGAAGGAGAATCCAATTATGATACCACGCAATGTATGCCTAAGAAGGAAGAGGGCTCGTCGGTTGGCATAAAAGTCTTGTTTTTTGCGAGAGCTCGTGATTTGACTGGGTTGAGTGATGTGCGTTTGGAGGTCCCTTTTGGTAGCACTGCAAGTGACTGTTTAAAGGAGCTCGCTGTAAGATTTCCGGGCCTGGAAGAGATCCGTCAATGCATAGTTCTGGCACTGAATGAAGAATATGCAAGTGAATCAACCGTTATTAAGGAGAACGATGAACTGGCCATCATCCCTCCCATAAGCGGGGGATGATTCTTCCTGTTAGCGGCCATTGGCGCAATCATCACCCACAAACACAAGCTATTATGTCATACATGTTTCATCCAGAGAGAGGGACACTGTTGAAATTACTAAGACCCAGTTACTGGTGTGTAATTTGTTTGTTTCAAACACCACTTTCCTCCCTTGTATGGAACACTGTAAAGATTAACTCCTGATTTGCATTTGTATGGGAAAACCCATCAAGGACCAATTCCTCAAATGAGATATGTTTAATAAAGTCTACAGTCCGACAAATTCGGGTTTTCATAGCAGTCTAAAGAACTTCAAGAAATTCGGGCTCTGGGATGGTATCACTATCTATGCAACTGAGGTGGTCTTGTCTTCTAAATTAGAAAGAAGAAAAACGATTTGAACTTGCAGACTTGTTAAGAAACTGCAGAACCTGATGCGTGTGGATTTTAGAGAAAGAAATATACTTCAGGAGAGGAGAGGAGGTTGACAAGGGTTCTGCCTTCGTTTGAAGTTGGCCATTTTAGTCCCTGCGGGGAGGAGGTTGACATGTCCGTAAGTTATGTCTTATTATGAGGCAGACACGGTTTAGAGACGCGACGTTACACTTTGATTTGAGCGGAACCCTCTCTGATTTTGCAGACTCTTACTAACAACCTAACCAAAATCGCAAGTTCTTCCTAACACACAGTAACAACTACCATTCTTTTCCATCAGCATTCTTTTTGTCGAATTGTCTCTATTCACTAATAACCAGTGGAGATAAATCAAATCGAGTATATATGAAACACACAACCCAGCTTTGGTCGAAGGCCTGTGTCCACCTGTTCCCACAACGCCACGCGCGAATATATAACGGATCGGATCTTCTTCACCAAACGGAGTATCAGATAATAGATCGGAACTGCCATACATTTGATTCCCAAATTCCTTTGCAGGGGTGCCCCCAGGTGGGAGCATGTATTGAGGAGAAATGAAACGTGGGCATGTGGTTTACCTCACATTAAAATGGTTTCATCAGATTTTTCATTCATATTCACCAGAAACATAATTACATGAGTACATACCCCCAGAAAAGGCACAGCAAAAGATAGAAGATTTAATGCCAAATCCCACAAGGTCCAATATCTTTTTAAACAAGCCGAGACAGACATATTTGAGAGATTATACACAAACAGTTGTACCACTTACATCGATACAACACATACCAATAACAACACGACAATTTACTCTGAAGAGTTTCCCAGTGAACATACTGCTGCTCCTTGTGACCGTCTCAAAGACGTTTATCTCAAACTCATGACAGGCCATGCAGCGACACCAGACGCAGGAAGTGCAGGCCGCACAATCGGGACGCGTTTCACCACTGAAAAAGCTTCATTGAGACGTGCTGCACGACTCATGAACTGGGACACCTTCTGTGAGCATTAACCATAGATTTGAAGGGAGTCAGATATAATTCCCGCAAAAAGACTTGACCCGAAGCCTTCCTCAACTCCGGAAGGAGGGTAAACTCGGTCTTAGTAACAGGCAAATTATATATAAAGCTTACTTCTTCATTGACAACATGCAAAAAATGAGAGGGGCAAGAGGAAGGCGTACAACAAACAGCATCTAGTTTTATTCCAACTCTAATGTAGTACGGAAGAGGCACTTCTCAACAGCTTGTTTAAGAAATGTGAACAATCAGGAATTTTAGCCTCTTCCAAGAAGATAAAACTATTGAAACACAAAAACTTCCATGTCCTTTTCTTTTAAGATTTCGAAACAATAGGACATCTACTATAATAGTGAAAACTTTTCATAGGGTACGTGTCTTTCTTTCCAGAGTCACACTCTTGTATAAGATGACAACGCCCAATCTTTTCCTAGGCCCGAACCTCTTTCCGTGCATCCTTTTTGTAATGTTGAGTTTCCATACTTTTGAACTTGGTGATAAACAGTCAATGTACTTGTATATAATGATTAAAAAATAACCCGGGCCAACTCCTAAAGGGGTTCTAGTGGAGTTTCAAGACCTAGCTCCATTAAAACCTGATAGAAGTTGTATGGCAGGACTGTTTTCGTCAATGTGTACCCCAAAGTACAGTATTTTCGACCCTAAAGTACAGTAGCTTTTTAGACTATTTACCCCTTTTATATAAAGAATAACAGTTTCTCTCTTTTCTGTATAGAGGATTCCGACAAACCCACGCAATTAGATAAGAATACTGCACTTGCACAGATTCTTAAGGTGCTACTTGGGTATATTACCGCGTCAACCTTCCTGCTTTTGATAAATCAACGGCACCATATTAAAAAGATTTTCTAAGGTCCAAACACATGGAAAATCCATTTGGATACACAAACTGAATTGATGTGCCTAGAGAAAAGTGTAAAGCACCGCCAGATCTGATAAGATAGCTTCACCCTGAAACTCAGAAGATGACTAGTCATAGAGTACAGTTATTTCCACATCTCTCATATGTGACAGCATGCTCAGAGGATAAGATTATTTTTCCTCATAATGATAATTTGCTATACATGTCATAGTAATGATGAAATCACCATCAGCACACAACATCAAAATATCAGAAGCATCAAAATCTAGTTGACTATGTACCTGCCGCTAACATAAGAAAATTACTCCTTTTTGTTGCGGCTAAATGAGAAAATTAATTACACGTTCAGATTTAGCTTTTAATAATTCCTTATCCAACTAACAGAAGAAACCTAACCGTGATAAACATAATGGCATATCCATGCTATAAGTGAATATTGATAACGCTAATATTGTTGAAGTATTATCCCATCGATTGACAACGGGTCCTAAATGCTTTTTATATTCATGTGGTCTCCTCCACCTACTAGCTTAAGCTTTTGCATTGGAATTTTTAACAAATATTGAACCTGAATAGCATCTAGTCCAAACATATTATAAATTGTGAACATGTTTCTTGTGAGCCTAAGCATTCTTTTGAGTAGATTATCAGACGTGGACAGCAGAACAAAAAATATCCAGATTCTGTCCCTTGATACAAAATGTCAAGTTGGAGTACAGTGTATTTGCACCAGGACGAGACCTTGGTAGTGGAAACATGCTTTCGGATGTAATTTTATCAAACTAGATTAAAAGGACGTGCTTGAAGGGATCATCAACCAAATTGACTCAAAACTTAATAGATCCAAGCAGATTATACAGCCACAAAGTTTGTAAATCTAAGGACTTCATAGCAGCCACAACATCAGTGCACTTGATAATAATTGACAATTTGGCCAAAATAGCCACCAGAGGAATTATTTACAATGAGAAAGTGCCAAAACTGAATAGAGGATGAGAGAACTTACTCAGAGCCTGTAACATTTCTTAGAAAAGCCGAACAATAATGTAACAGAAGCATCCATTATTTCATAAGAATCACAGCGCAGTAATGATTGGGACACATGAAGAGTGAATGAAGATCTGATAGTAGGTACACTTCAAAGGAGAGACTGACAGGCGTCTGTGCTAATTCAAAGAAAATGCAATGTCCCACAACGACAAAAAGTAGAAGTACCTCCAAACAAAAGAAACATCATCAAGTCGTAACGACTATGTACTTGCTAAGACAATCAAACAATTATGGCATCAATCCAACGTCAAAAAAGCACTTGTTATTGCTTCTAGGAGATGGAATTGACATCAATCCAATACAAAAAAGAGAATACTTATTGGAGATGAGAATGGGAATATTAACAATGCAACCCCTTCCAGAAAGATTTTCAAAAAAAGTTAATTTTACCTCATTAGTCAGCCATGTAACTCTCATGGCATGCTTGGTCTGTGGAAATGGACCAAAGGAATGGTAATTCCATGGGAATAAAAACGAGTAGAATGCACCTAGATAGACGCTACCCAATAACTGTTCAAATCGAGAGACGGAACAGTCATCATCAAGAATGGGCTGGGAATGGAATGGTCATTCCCTCAATCCAGACACTCTGTCAGTTATATAATAACGGGAGAGTACTACGAAACAGTATATAGCATTTTGAATCCAGTCTTGTCAATAGAACAATGCCCATAGAGCAAAGAACGTTGCCACTTGGCGAAGCAACTAAGGAAAGCAACCAAACAACCAACCAATTTTACCAATTCAAAGCACATCGTGTATAATATCAGCAAACAGAACAGAGAAAAGGCTCGAGCTGAGTTCAATCGAGACAAGGAAAAGAAAAGCAGATTGACCTTGTCATCCACGGTAATCTTCAGCTGCAAAGTGCGGGTCTTCTGCTTCGTCTTGTACAGCCTCCTTCCCAGGACGACAAATCCCAAAAAAGCAGCAGCTACAGAGAGCGACCAAAAGGGACTGACCCTAAAAACACAGTACCTCAACAGCTCAAAAGGCACCTTCCACCACACCGTTCCTCTTTTCTCTTCATCACCCTCCGGCTCCGCCGCTTTGATCGCGAGGCTTTCGTCCTCGACTGCTCCGTCCCCACCCTCTGCCTCCGCCGCCTGATCATTTCGAACCCCCAACACCTCTTCCCCGCTCATGTCCTCTCCAAGTTTCATCGCACCCAATCTCTCCCCGCCCGAAGCAGACCAGAACTTAGGAGAATCCTCGTCGAGACCTTGAATTTCACCAACATCCACCTCCTTCTTGCCGCTTCCGGAGAAACCATACTCGCCCTCCAATCCCAAATCCCCCAAATCGAACTCCCCCAAACCGAAACCCGACTTCTCGCTCTTCCCCACCAATCCCCCGGCCGCCTCCGCGGCTACCTTCGCGCCCCCCGCCAACGCCGCGGCGGCAACGAGCTCGCCCACCTTCGGATCCAAATCCACGAGCTTGCGCTCGTCGGAGAGGTCGCTGCCGGAGTCGGACCAGAACTCGCCGGCGTCCTTCCGCGGGTACCGAGCCTCGGGCCCGGCGGGATCGATCCAGCTCGGGTTGTCGGAGTGGTCGGAGTCGCCGCCCCCCTCCTCCTCGCTGGCGGCGGCGGCGGCGGCGGCGGAGGCTGCGGACCTGGGGTACGGGCCGGAGCCGTCGATCGAGAAGTAATCGGGCCGGATCATGCCCCCGGATTCGGCCTCGATGTCGTCGAGGCTCCTAGGGTTGTCCTCGTGGACGAGCGAGTCGGTGTCGTCGGAGGAGGAGGCGGAGGAGCTGTGGAGCAATTCCCAATCCTGGAACTCGCCTTCCATGGCACGCAAAATCGGGGGTCGCGCCGCCGCGAGAAACGCCGGAAGGAAAGAGGAAGGGGAGGGGAATTCCGACACGAACGGCGGCGGATGGAACCGCACGAAGGGAGGGAAGGAAGGGAGGGAGGGAAGGAGGAGGAAGATGTGGAGGAGGAGGAGGAGGCCGTTTTTATGGGTGAGACAATTAATAATAATGGGGGAAAAACTTTGAAGCAGCCGATGTGCTCTTACCAACAGCACACACGCACCCCTCCCCTCGTCCTTCTCTCTCTCTCTGAAAAAACACCACCGAGGATGTCAGATTCTCTCTCTCTCTCTAACTTTGCTTTACCACCATGTTTTTTTGTAATTTTCATAATTGTCAGACCAAAAAAATAACAATTCTTATGATTTATTTTTTTTTGATATTTAGGGTACGCATGAATACCATTCTGTATCCGGAAACTATTTCTGAACAGAAATGATTCTTTTTTTATTCTGTGCCCGGAAACAATTTCCGAGTTTCTGAAGGCGTTTGATAAACTGTTCAAAATTTCTATTCGTAGAGTAGAAAAGAACATAAATGCGTTTGGTAACTATACAAAATTTCTTTTTATTAATAATATTTTTAAAATATTTTGAATTATTTAATTTTTTTTTTCTTTCTACCCATTTTCTTCTTTGGCCATGGTCGATCGCCGGCGACTGGCGACCGGCAGCCGGCCACAGCCCAGGAAAGACCAACACAAAGAAGAAAATAAAAAAAAGAAAAAGAAGAAAAAAAAACTGATTCTCAAATTTATGCCGAGAAATAAGAAGCATCTTTTTTTTACTTCTTGTTTCTCTTCCCAAACTATTTCTGGGCACAAATTTTTGCAAAAATGTTCCCGGGAACAAAAAGTTTACCAAACGCATTTCTGTTCCCAAACTATTTCTGAGAATAAAAGAACAGAAATTTTCATTATTTGGCACGTTACCAAACGGGCCCCTAGAGTGGTGGAGATTAGGGATGTTCTAAAGAATCGGGAGCCGTCCGGAACTGGATCGAATCGGACCGTCACAAGAACAGGCAAACCATAAAATCCATAATTTGAAACTCAACTCTCAACTCCCATAAATTGACGGTCGCCCCTCTAGCAGTAGTTCATTGCCTACCCCTCTCATACTCTCGGTCACCTCCACTTGCGGGAAATTTGGAGGGACCAGTTCCGTGGTCCCATCAGCGGACGGTTCCTGGTTTCAATTTCTCGGAACCGATACTTAGTGGGCAGTCTCCAGTTCCGTGTTTGGAAATCGCGCGTCCGGACCATGCTCACCCTTAGGGGAGATAGAGAACGCGAGATCCTACGGCTCGGGGGGAGACCCACGTCATCCGCGATTTCTTAGTGGATTTTGTAGATGATGACGATGATTAATTTTTTTATTTTTATAAATGAGTTGTTTTAATCCGATATTAAGCGCTGTTTATTTTTTATTATTTTTTATTTATTTTTTTAAAATGTTTGGGCTGATTATGTTTGGTAATTTGCGGATTCGTTTCGTGGGAAATCTGTCGGAATGGATGGACGGGGATGCAAGTTGGGATCGCTGCCGCTTACTGGTCGTGGGACTTGCAAGGGGGGACAGGTAAGGTTTGGTCACGACTTTTGATTTCTCTACGCTTTTTCGCAATAAATTTAATGGTGGTATTGCATCTTTCTCTCTTTTTCCTCTTTTTTTTTTCTCTCTCTCTTTTTTTTTTCGTTGGTTGGGGATTGGCCGGTGGATTGAAGAGGAGGGTGTCGAGACATGCCTTGCTTGACGTGGCGGAGAAACAGAGATCCATGGATTTGGCGAGAAAGGGTCCCCTTCGTTTGTACAGGGGTCTGATTTTTCGGTATTTGAACAGTGAGGGGGAATTGATCGATTTAAAGAAAATATTTTTTATGAACCAAAAAGTGAAAACCGCGAGCTTAAATAGGGGGGAATCGATTTTTTTTTTCCGGTAAAAAGAAAATCGCTTTCCATAAATTAATGGACAAACGGAAAGCGACCGTTTTGCTTGAAAGATAATTTTCAATGGAAAACACCTTCCTCGCTATTTTTTTTTTCCTTTTTTTCTTTTCTTTTCTTTTTACTATGGCCGTTGGCGAAGCCAGCCTCATAGGACCACGGTAAAAGGGAAAAAGGAAAGAGAAGTAAAAAAAAAATTAAAATATTATCAACGTTAGGCCGGATGTGCTACGTAAGACGGCAGCGTCCACGTCAGTAATTTCAGATCAAAATTGGTCAAATAGACTTAACTGACAAAACGTGAAGTGGTTGAAAATTCAATTAACACGGTTAAAAAGTTTAAGACTATATTAACAAAAGCGCAATAAATTTAAGTTTTTTCTGATGATTTTTTCCCCAAAAAATGAGGAGTGAGTTTCAATGACAATTCAATCGATCGATTGCCTTCGAGCCCCTGAATGATTTAATGATTTTTTCGAACTGTAGAATCGTCCGAAAACACAATTTTTTTGGTCCATCGGATCAAAACTCTCCGAAAACGTCTCGTAAAACCCCCCAAAGAAAGATTAAAAAATCAATTTCTTCTGATGTCAGTCCTGAACTTACAATATCAGGATAAATAAAGTGCGAATTTTTTTCTCTTTCTTTTTTTTTGTCGGCGCGACGGACCATATAAATACTAGAATATAGGGAAGCATATATAAAAAGGACGAAAGGCAGGCAAGCTCCCATCCCTATTTATTAACCCAATTGCGATCCTCACGTGCCGTCGTATTTTATCGCTTGCCATTACTGTATTTTCCGACAGTGCATTATCCAGACCACAAAATTCCCAAAAAAAAAAAATTAAAAGTTTAAAAAATTAAAAAAATGAATAAATGTGCATCCCTCCTCCAGATTTCCAGAAGAAAGGATATGATTAAATAGAGAAAATAAATCGGCCCCCCTCCAGCCAGGCACCGTGCACACGTGGAACCGTCCCCGGGGCGACACGTCACGGTGGCAGGTTAAAATATGGAAAAATTGCTATGTTGTATTATATCAATGAACCCTCAAATTTGTTTTTGACCCTAAGCATGGTCCTTTCGTTTATGATCAGAATTTTCCTTAACGGGTAATAACACCCGTGTCGCGTTTGGCACGGGGGGCGAAACGGAATTCCGCCGATTTCCCGATGTGCGCTAGCCCGGCTCGAGCTCGCCGAGGGTGAGCAGTAATCGAGCCCGATTTGAGCGTCTGGGACGGAATTCGGCGGCGTCGGTCGGTGTCTTGAGCGCGGAACAAGGAAGCGTGGTGACGTCTCTTGACCTCAAAGGACTCGGAGTGCCATTGCACCGAGCACGCGTTATCAGCACAAGACTTAGCCAGAATAGGGTCAACAAACCAACCCAGATTCCACCCGCAGGAGCAGCGCAACCGGTTTGAGCGCGCCCTGCAGGTGAATCCGTCCAAGGCGTGTCAATTCACGCCTGACTTTGCGAGTCTCCAAACTCAATAATAGGGTCAGGAATTGCCCGTCTCCTTTCCATGTCTTGAAGAGGCAATTGATTAATGGTCCTAAGCAAGACCTAAAAAGGAGCTTCATCCTGAGGTCTCGGAGTCTCCAAGAATATAAAGTAATTAGAGGGTAGTTTCACTCTTCTGAAAAGACAAAGAACGGGAGGGAATTTGAAAATGCAAGCCGTACAAGCCCCGGCATGTTAAAATAAGGTGTGAAAGTGGAGGGGCTACGGAGGCCTTTGTAGGAGCGCAAGCACCTTAACCATACCAAGAATCCAAAAAGTGCTCGTCTCCTTTCTATGTCTTGAAGAGGCAATTGATCAAGAAATGTTCACCTAATATAACTATCGCGAAACTGAGGGCTGCATAGCGTGTGGGTCTCGACACATTAAAATAAAGAGTGCATTAATAGAGCCCGCCACCACTCGTGGAAGTGGAGAGGCTACAAAGGCCCTTACGGGAGCGCAAGCGCCTTAACCACACCAAGAATCCAAGAAGTGCTCGTTTCCTTTCTATGTCTTAAAGAGGCAATTGATCGAGAAATGTCCATCTAATATAATTGCCGTGAGATTGAGAAGTGCAAGGCGTGTGGGCCCCGGCACGATAAAATATGAAGTGCATCAGTGGAGCCTGCCACCACTCGTGGAAGTGGACAAGCTACAGAGGCCCTGGTAAGAGCACGGGCACGATACCAAGAATTCAAGAAGTGCTAGTCTCCATTCCGGGTCTTGAAGAGGCAATCAATCACGAAATCTTCACCTAATTTAACTGCCGTGGGCGTGGTGTTTGATGCTACATAACTTGTGGCGCGGATTTTCTTTACTTTGACTTTCAAAGATTTCTCATTTCTCCTCGGACTCTTTCTTCTTTGTTGCTATGTTGATTCTCTTTCGTACTTTGTTGACTGTGTAATGTCGGATCTTGCGAGCCAAACCTTTTCCCCTACGCACGCCATGCCTTTCCCTAGGGTCAAACTATACTCCGGAGCAACAATGAAAACGTTTACCTGTCATGTTCACTTGCTGTAGACATGTGACCGACCTCATGCTTGCCAAACACGCCAGCTGCATTTCACAGTGACAAAGAAAAGGCACGGTGCATTTTATGATGGGACTCTTTTTGATCTTTCTAAGTCCAATGTATATTGCCACATATGATTTTTTTTCCGTGGTCCATACTTCTTTCTTGTTTCTTTTATTTATGTTCGTCCTTGATAAATTGCGAGTATAAATTTGATCAAGGGAGATAAATTACAACACGGAATGTCTGGACAATCCTTACAATCAAGCTGTTTGATTTCATATGTACCAATCCGATCGCGAGCCACGATACCAAACTTCATGCCGACAGATTTGGCCTTCAGAGTCCAAGTATTCGTCTGGCCCATTAGCTTTAGACAAATGATACCGTCACGCACGGTGTGGAATGAATGGAGTACAGGGCACTAGCTTTGTTTAGGTTTACCTACACTTCTTTTAGCTCTCCGCATATTTATAGTACTCAGACTTCAGCCATTTTCATTTGATATGGAATAGTCGAAATCTTTAAAAGTATTCAAAGAATCACATGTGGTATCATGTACACAGATTTCTAATACTCAAACTAAGTTTCTTTAGGATCCAACAATTTGTAAGGAAAGTTCAAAGCAGAATTAAGACTCTATATGTTCCACGAAAAATGTAACATTTTTTGGAAAATGTTTTTTACGAAAACGACTTTAAGGGATTGGCGAAGAGACAAAGGAGGAGCTATAGAGCCAAAGAGAGATAAGGAGTGCACAGGCAAGAAGAGGAAGGAGAAAGAGTGCACGGAGGAGAAGAAGAGGAACTATTTTTCCACTTTTGAATGTGTTTTTTTCTATTGATCGATAATGTTTTTCTTGATCAATTTATTTTCTATAAATCAAACACCGAAAAATTCGGAAAACTTCTTTGTGGAAGCTGTTTTCCACAAAACAGACTTGACAATGAGTGCGTCTTAATAGATAGGGAAAAAGCGCAGCTCCAATTCAAACATAGATTTGACTCCATCATCACAAAAGGTTGGTGAGCTAGTCGCTCCTTCCTATCCATTTTACTATATAAAAAAAGAAACAGATTTGACTCCTACAATGCAGAATTCCCGTAGTAAGTCCTGGCAACAATTTCTATATATAAATGAATATTAAATAATATTTTCTATTGTTTCAACCTTGTTGCTAATGCTAGAAGAAGCATTTTACAACCCGTAGAGGCTTCTATTTGGCATCATAAGCATGACAGACAACTACTATTGCTTGCCGGTAATGTTAAAAATGGATGAACAGTACGGAAGTAGCATAGAAGTAGCAAAGTTAAAATGGATGAACAGTGTAGAAGTAGTGATGTAATTTAAGTTCTCACAACTTTCAAACGGTTGAGAAGTTCTTGAACCATGGCGCTTCTAGGAACCACTTCGTCTTTGGCATTCTCCATACCTTTCAACTTCACCACACCTTCACTCAATTCCCGCGCACCTACTAGCACCAGCAAGGGGATCTGGTTTTTTCTGGCGAAATCAATGTGCTTCATCACTTTCTTATGGATCATGTAGACTGCTCTCAATTTGGCATCCCATAACTCAGTCACTAGACCTGCAGCTGTAGGCAAGTCATCCTCATCCCCCAAATATCCGAGCAACACTTGCGTCTCTGTAGCTCGAATTATCCTCTGATGTGAAAAAAAGAAATATGAAGACTCAATCTTTACATTTTTCAAATGGTATTCTCATCATTCATAAGTTTCTCATCTTTCCTCAGCAGTATGAGTCAAGTCTATGACTTTACGTACATTCAACTCCTAGGAGTCTACAGAACATCTAAAACCTTCGAGTAGTTAACTTCCGTCGAAAACGGGAGATGCTAAGGGAGAATGTTAAGCTCAGTTGTCAGAATTAGATGTCTGTGAAGGTGACAGAAAGCAATGACCCTCACTAATATTCGGTTGCAAAGAATAGATGAAATTCTGGAAAAATTTATAACTATTTTCATCCAACTTTTCTGTTCTTTTATATGCTCAGGGATTTCAATCCTGTATAAGGATATAAGAATGACGGAAAGGTCCAGAGACTACTAAGGTCATAAAATTAATCCCTCGTGTCAACTAGGATGGAAAAATCAACAAAAGTGCTCATCAAAATTTTCCTCAACTACGTTCACTCACAGCTCAAAAACGAAGGCCTATAATTATCTGGAAATGAGCAACTTATAAAATGCATAAACGAATGCAAGCATGACATTACAGAAACAAATAATTTGGATAGAACGGTAAGCAGCACCCACTAAGAGTTTTCTTTTACTTATCCTCATAACTATTGAAGAACTTTGATACACGTAATCTAACGTTCCTCCAAGAATCGGAACGAAGCAAACAAACAATTTACTTTTCACAATTAAGAAAGAGCCTAGAGAGACTGTAGTCATAAGAAGACATGAAACTTATTGGAAAGTGAAAATTAATTAGTCAAAATCTTACTTATCACATTCCAAACCAAAAACTAGGCGAAAACGGGTTTGGAACCCCTTGAAAACAAAAGGCCAGAAGTCTTGGCTCTGGTATGCCATACAAGCTAAGGGTCCAATTGATATTTAACATTAGCCTATGGCCATTACGATGTCTAAATCCCAGAAAGTAACTTCAAATGGTCAGTACCACCTATACAACAAATTTAATTACTCTTTTGTTTTAACATAAAATTATAGATCTTTTGACACATCCACATTTCTGTTAAAAAAATAGTGTGTCATCTATGCCTTCTGAAAGATCATCTCGGTCAGTTAGCTAAAGAATTTCAAGGTATCTGCACTATTAAATTGATTACGCAATTAATACAGTAAGTCAAGCCACAAGTTCTTAAAATCTCCAAGAAGGCTTAAACACATTAAGGGAGACCAAGATAAAAAAAGAAGTACATAGAATTAAAGATAGATCTTAAATATGAGTACCTGACCCTGATCTTTCCGACGCTGCTCCATTATTGCAAATACTCGTTCAATTCCTAGACTAACACCAACTACTGGAACTTGCTTTCTACCAAACATTCCTATAAGGTTGTCATAACGCCCCCCGGCACCAATTGATCCAACCTGCATATATAATCTATTATTAATACAGTCTAATGACTAACAAGATCAATCAGAAGATTAAAAGCATGAAGAAAATCCATAAAGTGATTGCACTATTCTATCGCTATAGAAAGCAATAATTGAAGTTACATCAAATCCTATCATGACAAGCACCACGTGATGGATCGAAAGCTACATCTACCACATTCAACCACATCACCATATAAAATCACCAAAGCACTCAACTCTGTCATCTCTTACGAGAGTGGCTAAGGGCAAATATTTGTTCCTCCGGGGCTTCAAAGCAGTTGTACATGTGCAAGAACAGCAAAAACAAGGCTCTTACGACCTTAAAAAATACAAAAACAACGCTCTGACATGTGGATGACAGTTCACATTCACTTTCATAACCTGGCATCTTAATTTAATTCGGTAGCTTCTCTAAACATCTCAGGCCTTGCAATTATTCAGTTCATCTCTATTCGCATAAAGAGGCCTTTGATACATTCTGTAACTATGTTACTGATTTTTCAGTAACAAAATAAAGTGATAATTTGCGCACTGTATTCTACCAAGATGCAGACAACTCACCCATAAGACCTCATCAATGTCGCTTAGCAAATTTTACATCTCTCTCTCTCTCTCTCTCTCTCTCTCTCTCTCAACCTCTCCCTCTCCCCCTCCCCCTTTTGCGCCCTCTCCCTCTCCCTCCCTCTCTCCCTTTCCCTTTCCCGCTCCCTCCCTCCCTCCCCCCACACCCCCCCCCTCTCTCCTCGCACACTTGCTTTTGCATGTGCAAAACTGACCAACACCACAATACAACAGCAACTACAAGGCAACTCCTCCATTCTGTAAAAAAGGAAGCGATAGCTTCTCTGTCCTAGCTTTCACAAACAAACTGTCCAACAGAAATTGCTTTTATGTGGAATATTAAGCGGGAAGTACTTGCAAGGAGTTACCTGTGTGTCCCCTTTAAAAACTGCTTCAAATATCACCCCTGTATAATAATCTAGACCTCTGGCAAGACTCAAATCAAAAACAACTTTGTCGATGCACTTTGACTCTTTCAAGGCCTTGAACAATCTTTCCAAGTCATTCAGGGCATGCACAGATCCTTCATTTTCCAGAAATCGGCCCCCCTTCTGTTGAAGCTTTGACAACAATTCCAGAGGGTGACCCCTTTCCTTTACAAAATTGCCAATCCTGTCTACCATCTCGGCAGTTAAACCTTTTTTTTCCACCTAAACGATGTTAAAATTGTTAGCAGTAATATGAGCTCATTTATTTAACAATAAGATAGTGCGTGAAAATATCAGTTTATCCACCCAAAGAACACATATGTTTCCATAATCACCACAGCTCATGACAACCAACCCAACCATTAAGTTGTTAAAGAGCCCCATCAAATAGATGAGAACTGAGTACAAGTTCATACATAAGCAGTGAAGAACACAATGCAACTAGCTGATATTAACTGAATGATTACACGTGCACTTCACCTTTAACTTCTCTGGATATTTCATGAACCATGCATTCTTTTGAGGAGCCTCAAATGTGCTTAAACTCTTCATTCCAGAGAAAAGTATTAATAACTTTTTCCAATGTTGAAGAGCAAATTAATTGTCAACAGATAATTACAAAAACAGAGCTCTTGCATTGCAAGTGCTTTCAAGTATGTCCACATTTTCAATCGCTCAACAATATCTTTTCCTCCATTGCAAAATTGAAACAATAGTACAAAGAAAGTTGAAAAAAAAAAAGAGTTTTACGAAGAAAATGACATTCACAACACCAAAAATCTGGTTTTGATCTGGTCTGACAGTTACTTCAGACGCAAGTATACATGCAAGGCCACTAAAAATTTCTCATCATTGCCTTCCTAATTCAGACACAAGTATGCAGACAAGGATGTTATAATCTCTTACCATCTCCTTCCTAATGTGCTCAAATGACTGCTTGTCTAACTTGTCGATACTTGAGCAAATAGTTCTGAATTTCTCCGATGGCACACCACATATTTCCAACATACCATCCAATAACTTCCGGTGGTTCAACTTTATCTGAGAATAAACATTATGAACAAAATTAAAATAATGAAAAAAACTGAGGTGAAGGTATTCAAACCATGACAAAAATGCCAAGCATAAAGAATATCGTTTTCCATGTGCATCTCTAGTCTGAATACCAGATACTAAATATTTACCAGCAGTCATTAAATCCTGAAAGTAAATATAACGATAGTCTGAAACCTTTCGACATCTTTCTTGAATTTCTACGTACACATCATAGTTCATAAACCATCATGGACATCAACAACAAAGATATAAATATTACATCACAAAAGGGCAATTCTTGAGGGAGGCAGCCAACTGTCACCCATTTAACCATCAAGAACTCTCCTTCCGTTCTTCTTCATTTCCTGTTTAAAATTTTATTGTTTCTTCTTTGTATCTGTCTTCTAAATTTCAAAATATAGATAAACAATGTAGGGTGTGTGTGTGTGTGGGGGGGGGGGGAGGGGGGAGGAGAGAGCATGTGGCTGGCGACGGGAGAGCAGGAGAGAGGATGTTTACCTCATAATCTCCAATATTCAGTTCATCAAGCAGCTCAGTTAGAATTTTTATGACCTCAAAATCTGGCCCCATCCTTACATTTTGCCCAGCGATGTCAAAGTCACATTGGTAAAACTCGCGGTATCTACCCTTAGAAGGTTTATCCCTCCTGTATACTTTATCAATTTGGTATCTTCTCCATGATGTAAGTCCATTCATCGCCATAAATCTCGCAAATGGAACAGTCAAGTCGTATCGTAGAGAACAAAGCTCTCCATCCTGTCAAACAAAAAGGACAATAACCTTCAGAGGGAAGACAAAAGATCATTGATCATATTAAACGTAAAGCAGAAACATGAGTATGACTCACAACACAGAGAATACCTAACATTAGTACAGTGAATCAATTATGCCAATCCCTGGTTCTCCGAGTCAGTGAGGGCTTCACATTCGCGGAGCAAGGGAGCAAGGGAGTTTTATCAACTTTAAGAACTTTCTTAAGCATGATATGCATAAGAATATCAACCATCAATACATCTAAGGTAACAAGCAAGGTGAACTCAATAAAATATCCTCGATGTTTACCTGGTCAGCAAGATCGTATATCAACTTTGAGTCCTCGCCGTATTTTCCCATCAGAGTCTCTCTCAATTCAAAAACAGGAGTATCAAATGCCATGGCACCATGCTTCTTGAAAACCTCTGTTATAATGGAGAATGCTCTTTCTATTATTGCCATTTGTTCTTTCGCAAAATCACGAGTTCCCTGCATGGACCATACTGTGCAAATGTCAAACTGACTCAAATCTCCAACAGACATCGAAAGTAGTTAACATTTATCGAAATGGTAGAAGTCAGCAACGGCTTTCGCAAGTTCCGATACAGGATAAAGTTCTTCCAATCACAGAAAATGATATTCTAACGTGAAAGTTAAACAAAGATGGCCTTGTCTGTAAGCAGAATAATTCATGACTATTTTGAATGTGAGTAGAAGCAACAACTTAACCTATCACAAAGGTGTGCTTCGATAGAACTCAGGAAATTGCGTGGACCGAACAGATATCTCAAGAGAAGCTCAATATTTCTTGTCCTGCAGTCACATGCTATCCTCAACATAAGTCACTTAACTTGATACTACTCTCTCTCTCTCCATAATCTACTCATAACTATGCAGAAGTAAACGTACAGAAACCAGTTCTGCTAGTCCACACCCCAACTTAAGTTTTCAGCAGCCTCATTAGGAACACCAAAATTTCTATTAGTTAATTAGTTTACCCTGCCTTTAGTCATCAAGCAGCCACATCATGAATGAGGTCGATATAGTCCATTCAAAGTTTTTGGACCAAACAATTCATATGACAAACCATAGCATGCTAGGGCTACAAAAAAAAATGTGGATAAGAGCAATTCTGTTGATATGATACCAATCATTTCATAGCTTGAATAATTTACCTTGGGAACCTTGGGCAGCCTTCTACTCTCATTACTGTCCACAATCTCCCTCACTTTGTTTAAGAAATCGTCAAATTCCGGACCCCTCGTGTCTAGGAACAGTAATAAATCTTGTACAAGTTTCTCTAGTAAAATTGAACTATCACTGTCAGATTCTCCGTTCCTCTGAAATCTACCCTTAATCAATTGCACCACAACAGCTGTCCCTCTCCCCAACAACACCTTCTTCTTCTTCTTCTTCTTCTTCTTCTCACTTTTCTTATCTGCTTGCACTCCATTAATTTCCTCATGCGTTCCCTTTTCGCTCAACTCACTTCCCTCAAGCGCAACAAATGCAGTGATTGCCTCCCAAGCCACTATTTTCCAGACGTGACCACAAAGCACGTACAATTCGTGCACAAACTTCTCAATATCTTCGCCCATTTGCGCATCGTTGAGCACCTTTTTCTCCTTCTCCAAATCATCCATACATACACACTCCTTCTCAAACATTCCTGTTAACCTGCTTTTCAGGGCATCGGCACCAATTGAATCTAAATTCATCTTTGCTCGGCATAAAGAGGTCCTACCAATCGCCAGCAGCACAACTGCCAGCGGCGACATCACAACCTCAACAGCCTTGGCCGTGCCATCAGCGCCAGACCCAACTTTCTGTATCCTAACTCGCGAATTGAGGTACACTCGCACCTGCGAATGCACTGACGTTTCCACCCTTCTCAACGATGCGTGAAGTTCGGGAATGCACGAAATTGCCTCGCTCTCCACCTTACCCACCAGCTTAGACCCATTAAGCAAAACTCGCAAGTCACTAGCGACCCCGATCTCCTCCTTTGAGTCAAAACCATCCCCCGAGTCCATAAGATTGAAGACCGCCACGTCAGCTCCGATGGCCTCGCACGACAATGCAGCAACCGCATCGACCGTCGTGGACAAGGCCGTGGACAAGGGGTCCAAGACCGCACAAATCCCATACAGAGCAGCACGCGAATGTTCTAATATATAAAGCTCTTCATCGGTAAGGGCATGCCCAACATCAAGGCATCCCTGCGGAGGAGGGACAGAATCCAAGCAGTCCGAAATACGGTCGACAAGGTCCGTTCGCGTACCGGAACAACCAGAGATAAGGAGCTTGTTGCGAAGCACCGCGAGAGAAGCGCGCGTTTCCGCAACGCTGAAGTAAGGAGGGAAGCGTATCTGGAAACCAGCAGTACCGGCGGACACCGCGCGCGCCGAGGACGAAGAGACGGAAGAACCCTGGCCTCCTCCCAAAGCCACCGCTCCGGCGACGGTGTCGCCGCCGTCAGCCATTACAAGGAGCTCGGCCGCCGACGTGAAGGAAAAGCTTCGCTTTCTGTGGAGTGAAGCAGCTCCAATGGCGGTCTCTGGGGGTTTTGGGAAGTTGGCTTGGAGAATGGGCAACCGGGCTTTTATCAGCTAATATAGGAAAGAAAAAATTCTCTCCGTAAGTAGAAAATCATATTTTTTTTTATTTAAAATAAATTACACTTCGATAACCAAAAAGAAAATATCATATTAGGAATCACGTTGTACATTAGATTAAAATTTACCCCTTAAAAGAATTAATTTCTTTGGGAAAAAAAAATTATACTTCGATAACCGAAAGACTGATTTTTAAGAAAAATAACACGATGCCAATCTACTCGAAATCGTAGGCCGGAGCCTATTTCAACTTATAAGTGGCGTAAGTGCTCGTGCTTCACATGGGTTTCGTCATTTTTAATTTCTAAAAGAAATTTATACTTGTCAAAGTTTTTTCTCTAATTTTGTGCATTCCGGTTAGGTCAAAATTTAATATTTTTGAAATTATTGCGATGATAATTATGAAATTTGATGTATGAGATAAAAAAAATAATAAAAAAATGGAAAATATCCTGTGAAAGGAATATATGCAATACCATAAACCGAAGCGATTTACATCTAAATTCACTTGCCTATATACTTTGTCCATCCTTCTAGTTAGCATAATAAATAGCAAAGCTATTACATGTTGTGTTGGACAAAAAATAAAGGTGTAATTTTACTATCTGTTTTATGAAGTAGCCTCGTATTTATGTGAAAATGATTAAAGGTATATGTACATCACAAAAAGTAATATCATCGATACGGTTTTACATACTATGATGTGTTATTTTATTTTTTTTGAATTCAGCCTAATCTTGATATACTGAGAATTGTAGCACACAGTTAATTTTGGCCCTATATTATCGTGTGGATATATATATGCTTGTGTATTTATAAGTTTTCTCTTTTATCACGTGGAATGATGTGAACAACAGAATATAATAAATTCAAGTCTATGATTATGAATACTCTCCTATTGCCAAAAAAATTCGTACGATTTTTTTTTCTTTACCCAGGGTCGAGAATATTAAAGACCGTTCGGGGATATAACAGACTCGAGCAATTAGATTGCGTTCAGGAAAAGAACTCTAGACAAAATCGTGAACATAATTTAACAACAATCCCTTTGATATCGTTAATGATACAGTATTGGGTACACAGAGGGAAATTGAATATATTATTTTAGATTATATTAGATTAGATGAGATGAGATGTTTATCCATATTTCATCGTCGCGATAAGGCCTAATTCTAGCAAAAAAAAAAAAAGTATCAACTTTACCTTAAATGACAATTGTGGCCCGAACTTTCTTTTATCTTATAAAAATTTATCAACTTTCACTTTAATTTCAAATCTAGCTTGAACAATCTGAAAATTTTACATCACAACCAGATTTGGGACTCGAGTAAAAGTTGAAGTATTTTATTGAGACCAAAAAAAAAATTCAAGCCAGAAATATTACTTGAGGTGAAGTTGGTGCCTTTTTATTGGAATCAGCCCAAAATCCAAATGGACATACATGGCGATTGAATAGACATCATAAAGAGATGAATTTGTTGAATATTGATGTTTTCTTTAAGATTTACACAAAGGGGACCGCTTTTTTAGTGGCTGCAACAAGAGGAGAATTTCATTATGTTGCGTAGAACACTAGCAACACTCCATCACTAAATTTATGTGGCAATCTTAATTTAATTGCGTAAGTTGACATAATATCACAACTTCTTCATTTAGTAACTATGTACTAAGAATTTCTACTTAAAATTCAGTTATACAATCGAGTGCTTGTTTGAGAATAAGGAGAGGAAAAGTTTCTCAAGTTTTTCCGTATATTTCTGTATGACGGTCCTTACGAAAATATCCAAACAAGTAAAGACTTTGATTTCTCTGGCATTTAAATTATTAGATATAATTAGGATATCTTCTAGAGATATTTAGGATATTTTTCATATTTCTCGTGATTTAGCTATTGTTCATATATTTGGGAGATTCTCTATATCCAGGATTTTGTGTATCTTCATTGCTTGTACTTGATTTGATTACATTAAATAGATATCGAATAAACCTACACATAGGCTCATGTACTTTTCATTGGGTAACGTCGAAATTATAAAGAAATTTCTTGATTCTCCCTTCTACACATAATTCTTATCACAAATAATTAATAATGATATTCATTGGTAGCCAGTTGATTTTTTTTTTGTATGTCCTATTTTAACTCTTAACTCACTCTCAAATTTTTGTTTAACCTCTTTACAGAGCGTAAGAGTCAAGGTATCGAATAGTTTTTGCTAGAGGAAGGGATTTCAAATATTCTTTGCTTTCGCATAATGGGGAAATTAAGATCGATAGATTATTAAGAAATTGGAAATGCATTGGGTATTTTAATGTTCTTCATAATCTAGCTCTTGTGAGATCAAGAGCAAGTAACCACCAAGGGCTCCGATGTTAAGTGGTCGATTAAGCAACCAGAGAAACAAGAGCATTGAAGAGTGCTCGGCCTCCATTTATTTCATGAGAAATGAATAATTTTAAAAAATTTTCCTAAAAATAATTTATTGTTTCATTAGTCGATGCGCTAGCCTCCCTCGAGAACTAGTCAGACATCATCGCTGGTTTGAGCTCTAGCTCGCCGGCCACGCGGACAGCTCGGTTATCAAAAAAAAAATATTTTCATTATCGGCAATGATTTATATCTAAATGTTTTTGCGGACGATAAAAATATTTTTTGTTTATTCACTTTTGTACGTGATACTAGCGATTATTTTTAGAAATACGAATAATAAGAATTCTGCTCCAGCCTCCCAGGAAAGGGATATGATTAAACAGATAAAACAAATCAATAAATCATCCCCTCTGCAAACACAAACCATGCATGCATGCAGACACCCAACGTACGTGGACTAGACCCACATTGACACGTCACCCTCCACAAGGATGACCAAAGAAAGGTCTAGCCGGTTAAAATAGGAACAATTTCATATTATATGATCTAACCCCAAATTGTTTTTCGAATTAAATACGGTATTTCTCTTTGCGATTAAAATTTTTGAATCCATCCAAGGCATGTCAATTCGTTTCGACTCTTGTGAGTCTTAAGCTTAATAGGTTAGGAATTGCTCGGTCTCATTTCCATGTCTGGAAGAGGCAATTGATTAAGAATGTTTACCTAAATCATTGCATGTTCAATTCTGGTCCCCACGTAGAATCTAAGGCACTAAATTACCGATTTACTGAGCATGAGGTCCGATTGCGTTCTAATAGACCCACTTAACTGAGCAGGGATCGGTTTCATTCCATACCGCGACAGTCCAATTAAATTGTCGTGGGTTTGGAATTAATTTTGTATCAACTTGTGGGGGAAGATTTCTTTATTACGATTCCGTTTGTTTCGTTGAAAATAAACGATTTTGACAATTATTTAAAAAAAAATATTTTCATTTTTCATGGGACAAATATAGTCTTCGACTTTGAAAGATTTTAATTATCCTCCTACTTCTTTTTTGTTACATTAATTCTCTTCATACTCTATTGACTATGTAAATATAGACATGCGATCGACCTCATGGCTCACTTTTACTTACGATAGATATGTGATGTAATCCGCCTTCTATTTCAGAATGATTGACAAAGGTATAATACACTTTATAATGTAACTTTTTTTTTCATTATTTCTATGTCTAATAAATATTGCCATGTACGAATTTCTCCGCGGCCTACACTCTTTTTGATTTTTCAAATCTATGTGTCATTCACATATTGCGATTATAAATTCAATCGATGGAGATAAATCACAACTCTGAATTCTCGAAAATAATATGGGTCCCTTGAGCTTGAGATACGAATTAGGTACTGTAGACTCACTATTAACTTCGAGAAATTATAGGGGACTCACTGCAAAACTTAGATCAGCTCACTAATCTTGCTTGCGTGATAGTGTGAATTCTTTAGATATGAGGCCGACATTTTGTGCACTAACATCCACACATTGTCCAAGTCAATCCTTGCCATTATCATCAAGTTGCCTGAATCATGTTTCATGCCGACAGAATTGGCCTCCTGAGTTTCAAGCATTCATCTTGCCTTCTGGTTTGAGTGGAATTAACCGTAGACACCTTACTATAGAGTTAAATGGACCATAATAACTTGGACTTCTAACTTTCTGCATATTCTGCAATACTCACAATTCACTTGAAATCTTTCAAAGCATTCACAGAATGATAATGTAGAATCAGGTATACTTTTCTCGATGTTTTCTAAGATCCGAACCGAGTTCTTTAAAGTTCCACATATTTTAATAGAGTTCGAAGCAGAACAAATGAGTAATTCTGTAAGTTCCCACACAGGCGACTTTCAATAGAGAAGAAATCATACAATTTCAGCTACAACCAGAGAAATTTTGTATTAAGAGTTTCTCCAACATCAAAATGGTTAATGACAGTAAGTTCCACTAAATAGGGAAAACAACAGGAGATAGTTAGGCTGATCGTCCCTCCCTATCTATTTTCATTGTTTCAATCTTGTTGCTGGAAGCAGCATGTTACCGCCGATAGAGGCTTGTAAGTGGCATTAAAAGCATGAACAGTAGAGCAGTAGTAGCCTAATCTAAGTTCTCACAGATCATAAACGGTTGAGAACTTCTTGAACTATTGCATCTCTGGGAATTACTTCCTCTTTAGCATTCTCAAAATTTTTCAACCTTACCACGCCTTCCCTCAGTTCCCGCTCACCTACTAGAACCATCCAGGGGATTTGGTACTCTTTGACGTAATCAATGTGTTTCATCATTCTTTTATTGACCAGGAATTCTGCTTTCACTCCGGCATCCCAGAACTCCTTCACTAGCTCTGCTGCTAAAGGCAGATCATCCCCCAAAGATGCGACCAACAATTGTGTCTCTGTAGCTCGAATTATCTGTTGATGCGAAAAAGGAAATCAGATGACTCTATTTACATTTTCCAAATGATATTCTCATCATCCATAAGTTTAGGTCGTTACGTAAATTCAACTACTGAAAGTCTACAGAACATCTGAAACTTTCAAATGGTTAACTTCCGTCTAAAATGGGAGATGCTAAAAGAGAATGTTAAGCTCAGTTGTCAGAATTAGATCTCTGTGAAGGTGACAGGAAGCAATGATCCTAATATTCGGTTACAAAGAATAGATTGAATTCTGGAAAAATTTCAAACTTTTTTCATCAGAAATTTTTGTTCTTTTATATGCTCGGGGATTTCAATCCTGCATAACGATATGAGAAATCGACAATGGTGGAAAGGTCCAGCGACTGCTTAATCTCACGTCAACTAGCATGGAAAAATCAAACAAAAGTGCCCGTCAATATTTTTCTTCGCTTAGTTCACTCACAGTTCAAATAAAGCCTCCTACTATCTAGAAATGAGCAAGTCATAAAAAAAATAAAGAATGCAGGCATGGTATTACAGAAACAAATAAACTGGTTAGAATGGTAAGCTGCAACCACTAAGTGCTCTTTTGTACTTATCGTCATAACTATTCGAAAAACTTTGATAAACGTAATCTAACACTCCTCCAAGAATCGGAATGAAGCAAACAAAACAATTTACTTTTCACAATTAAGGAAGAGCCTAGAGAGATTTTAGTCATAAGAAGAGATAAAACTGATTGGAGGATGAAAATTAATTACTCAAAATCTTACTTATCACGTTTCAAACCAAAAAGTAGGCAAAAAAAGGTTTAGAACCCCTAGGAAAAAAAAACGGAAGTCTTGGCTCTGGTATGGCATACAAGCTAAGGTTCCTATTGATATTTGACATTAGCCTCCTATGGCCATTACGATGTCTAAATCCCAGAAAGTACCTTCAAATGGTCCGTAACACCAATACAACAAATTTATTACTCTTTTGCTTTGCCACAAAATAATCAATCTATGAGGCATCCACATTTCTGTTAATAAATAGTGGGTCGTCTATGCCTTCTCAAAGATTATCTCAGTTAATTAGCTATAGAAAGGCATCTAAACTATCCAACTGCTTCTGCAAATAATACAGTAAGTCAAGGTACAAGTTCTCAAAATCTCCGAGAATGCTTAAACACAATAAGAGAGACCAAAGAGAAGTGAAGCAAGTAGAATTACAGATAGATCTTAAATGAGTACCTGGTTCTGATCTTTCTGAAGCTGCTCCATTATTGCAAATACTCGTTCAATTCCTAGACTGACACCAACTGCCGGAACCTGCTTTGTACCAAACATTCCTATAAGGTTGTCATAACGCCCTCCAGCAGCAATTGTTCCAACCTGTGCATATAATCTGTTATTACAGTCTAATGACCAACAAGATCAATCAGATGATTAAAAGCATGAAATTGATTGCACTATTCTATCCTTATAAAAAGTAAAAATTGCAGTTTCATCGAATCCTATCATGACAAGCACCATGTAATGGATCAAAAGCTATATCTACCACATTCAACCACATCACCATCCAAGATCACTAAAGCACTCGACTCTTTCATCTCTTGCAACAGTGGCTAAGTGCAAATATTTGTTCCATTGGAGCTTCCAAGAAGCAGTACCTGTGTAAGACCAGAAAAAACAAGGCTCTGAAATGTGGATGGCAGTTCACATTCACTTTCAAAACCTGGCATAATAATTTAATTTGGTAGCTTCTCTAAACAACTCAGGCGGTGCAATTATTCAGTTCATCAGTCTTCCCAAAGAGAAGCCCTTGGTCCATTCCATAACTATGCTCCAGATTTTTCATGTGAACATTAACATAATAAAGTGAAAAGTATCCTATCAGGATGCAAACAATTTAGCAATAGGACCTCATCAACGTCTCTTAGCAAATTTTACGGCTCAAATCTTTCATATGTCTCATTCTGGCATGAGCGTGCTCTTTGAAACATTTAGAAATGACCATGGTGACAAGAAAACCGCAACTACAACACAACTCCTCCATTTTGTAATCAGAACCGGTTACTTCTATGTCCCATCTTTCACAAACATAAATGTCAGATAAAAATTGCTTATACATGGAATATTAAGTAGGAAGTGCTTGCAAGGAATTACCTGTGTGGCCCCTTTAAAAACTGCTTCAAATATCACCCCTGTATAATAATCGAGACCCCTGGCAAGACTCAAGTCAAAAACAACTTTGTTGATACACTTTGACTTTTCCAAGGCATTGAACAATATCTCCAAGTCATTCAGGGCATGCACAGATCCTTCATTTTCCAAAAATTTGCTCCCCTCCTGTTTAAGCTTTGACAACAATTCCAGAGGTGCACCCCTTTCCTTTACAAAATTGCCAATGCGGTCCGCTGTCTCAGCAGTTAAACCTTTTTCCTCCACCTAAATGATGTTAAGAAATTTTAGCAGAAATTTGGCCTTGTTTGTTTAACAATAAAACACCATGTGAAAAGATCAGTTTATCCACCCAAAGAACACATGTTTCCATAATCACCACAGCTCATGACAAACAACCCAACAATAAAGTTGTTAAAGACCCCATCAAGTAGATGACAACTGAGTACATATTCATGCATAAGCAGTGAATTGGAACAAAACATAACTAGCTGATATTTACTGAATGATAACTCATGCTTGTTACCTTTAACTTCTCTGGATATTTCAGGACTCATGCATTCATTTGAGGAGCCTAAAATGTGTGTAAACTCTTCCCTCCAGAGAAAACCATTAAAGTCTTCCAATGGCGAATGACAAATCAATTGTCAACAGCCAATTATAAAAACAGAGATCTAGCAAGTGCTTTCAAGCATGTCCACATTTAAATCACCCAATGCTATCTTTTCCTCCATCGGAATCATTTGAACATATTGTACAAATGAAGTCGAACAAAAATTGAGTTCACAAAGAAAGTGACATTCACAACACCACATACCAAACCTGGTTTTGATCTGTTCCGACAGTTATTCAGACACAAGTATACATGCAAGGCTACTAAAGAGTTTCTCATCATTACCTTCCTAATTCAGACATAAGCATGCATACGAGGATGGTATAATCTCTTACCATCTCCTTCCGGATCTGCTCAAATGGCTGTTTGTCTAACTTGTCGATACTTGAGCAAATAGTTCTGAATTTCTCTGATGGCACACCACATATTTCCAGCATACCGTCCAATAACTTCCGGTGGTTCAGCTTTACCTGAGAACAAACATTATGAACAAAATTAAGAAAAACAAAAACAACAACAGCTGAGAAGAAGGTATTTAAACTCCGACGAAAATGCCAAATATAAAGAACATCTTTTTCCATGTACATATCTAGTCTGAACACCAGATACTAAATATTTACCGGCAATCATTAAATCCTGAAATTAACTATAAAGACAGTCAGAAACCTTACGACTGAAGTGCAAGATCTTTCCTGAATTTTTACATAAACATTAAAAAGCTATCCTGAACGTCAACAACGAGGACATAATTATTACATTATAAAAGGACAATCCTTGAGGGCAAACAAGTCTCACCCATTTAACCATCAAGATATTGCATTCTTTTTCATTTTCCTTTTCAAACTTTAGTTTTTTGTTTCTTCTTTTAATCTGTCTTCTAAATTTCAGGATATGGATAAAACATGTGAAGGACGGGTGGAGGACAAGAGAGAGGATGTTTACCTCATAGTCTCCAATATTCAGTTTATCAAGCAAGTCGATAAGAATTACTACGACCTCAAAATCTGGCCCCATCCTTACATTTTGCCCAGCAATGTCAAAGTCACATTGGTAAAACTCGCGGTATCTACCCTTAGAAGGGTTATCCCTCCTGTATACTTTAGCTATTTGGTGTCTCTTCAATGACGTAAGTCCATTCATAGCCATATATCTCGCAAATGGAACAGTCAAGTCGTATCGTAGAGAACAAAGCTCTCCACCCTGTCAAACAAAAGGACAGTAACCTTCAGAGGGAAGACAAAAGATCATTCATCATTTCAGATGTCAAGGAAAAACATGAGTATGGCTCACAACACAGAAAATACGTAACATTAGTACAGTGAATCAATTACGCCAATCCCTGGTTCTCCAAGTCAGTGAGAACGTCACATTCGCAGAGCAAGGGAGTTTAGCAACTTTAAGAACTTTCTTAAGCATGACATGCATAAGAATATCAACCATCAATACATCTAAGGTAGGAAGCAAGGTGAACTTAATAAAATATCCTCGATGTTTACCTGGTCAGCAAGATCGTATATCAACTTTGAGTCCTCGCCGTATTTTCCCATCAGAGTCTCTCTCAGTTCAAAAACAGGAGTATCAAGTGCCGTGGCACCATGCTTCTTGAAAACCTCTGTTATAATGGAGAATGCTTTCTCTCTTATTGCCGTTTGTTCTTTCGCAAAATCACGAGTTCCCTGCATGGACCATACCATGCAAATGTCAAACTGACCAAAATCTCTGACAGACACCAAAAGTAGTTAACATTAATCAAAATGGTTGAAGTCATCAATGGCTTTCACAGGTTCCGATACAGGATAAAGTTCTTCCAATCATAGAAATGACAATCCAATGTGAAAGTTAAACTAAGATGGCCCCGTCTGTAAGCAGAATAATTCATGACTACTTTGTATGTGAGTAGAAGCAGCGACTTAACCAATCACAGAGGTGCTTCGATAGAACTCGGGAAAAATTGCATGGACCGAACAGATATCTCAAGAAAAGCTCAATATTTCTTCTCCTGCAATCACATGCTATCCTCAACATAAGTTACTTAACTTAATATACTCTCTCTCCATAAACTACTTGTGACTATGCAGAAGTAAACCTACAGAAATCAGTTCTGCTAGTCCACACCCCGACTTAAGTTTTCAGCAGCCTCTTTAGGAACACCAAAATTTCCATTAGTTAATTATTTTGCCCTGCCTTTTATCATCAAGCGGCCACATCATGAATGAGGCCGATATAGTCCATTCAAAGTTTTCGGAACAACAAATCATATAGCAAGCTTAAGAATTATCCAACATCTACTTTAATTAGAAATCAAACCATAGCATGCTACGGCTACTGAAAAAGAAGAGATAAAAGCAATTTTGTTGATATCATACCAATCATTTCATAGCTTGAATAAATTACCTTGGGAAGCTTGGGTAACCTTCTACTCTCATTACTGTCCACAATCTCCTTCACTTTGTTCAAGAAATCATCAAATTCTGGACCCCTCGTGTCCAGGAACAGTAATAAATCTTGTACAAGTTTCTCTAGTAAAATTGAACTATCACTGTCAGTTTCTCCATTCCGCTGAAATCTATCCTTAATCAATTGCACCACAACAGCTGTCCCTCTCCCCAACAACACCTTCTTCTTCTTCTTCTCACTTTTCTTATCTGCTTGCACTCCACTAATTTCCTCATGCTTTCCCTTTTCGATCAATTCACTTCCCTCAAGTGCAACCAATGCGGTAATTGCCTCCCAAGCTACTATTTTCCAGACACAACCACAAAGCACATACAATTCATGCACAAACTTCTCAAGATCTCCGCCAATATATGCATCCACGATAACCTTTTTCTCATTCTCCAAATCATCCATACGCAGACACTCCTTCTCAAACATACCAGTTAAGCTGCTTTTCAGGGCATCGGCAGCAATTGAATCTAAATTCATCTTCGCACGGCAGAAAGAGTACTTACCCATCCTCAGCAGCACATCAGCCAGCGGCAACAGCACATTCACAACCTCATCTGCCGCGCCATCAGCGGCGGACCCAGTTTTCTGTATTCTAACAGACGAATTCAGGTACACTCGCACCTCCGAATGCACCCATTTGACCACCCTTCTCAATGTCGCGTGAACTTTGGGAATGCACGAAATTGCCTCGCTCTCCACCTCACCCACCAGCTTAGACCCATTAAGCAAGACTTTCATATCACTAGCAACTCCGATCTCATCCTTCTGGACAAACCCATCACCCGAGTCCATCGGATTGAAGACCGCCACGTTAGCTTTGATGGCCTCGCACGACAATGCAGCAACCGCATCGACCGTCGTGGACAGGGCCGTCGACAAGTGGTCCAAGACCGCACAAATCCCGTACAAACTGGAATGCGCATTCTCCAATATGCACACTTCTTCATCGGTCACGGCGAGATTTCCAAAATCCCGAGGAGGCACGGAACTCAAGGAATCCAAAATGAGATCGACGAGCACCGTGCGCGTGCCGGAAGAACCCGACAGAAGGAGCTTGTTGAGAAGCACCGTGAGAGAAGCGCGGGTTTCCACAAAGCTGAAGTAAGGGGGGAAGGATATCTTGAAATTGGCGGCCGGAGAGATCCGATTGGCCGGCGAAGCCGCCAGGCGATCGCTCGCCGACGAGTCTACGCGCAAGCGGGCGGTGCCGGCGGCGACCGCGTATGACGCGGACGGGGAGAGGAAGGAGCCCTTGCCTCCCAGAGTCACCACCATGGCGGTGGCGGTGGCGGTGGCGGTGGCGGTGGCGGTTTCGCCGCCGTCGGCCATTGCAAGAGCAGGTGTGAAGAAGGCTGGCTTTCTTTCCAGGTGAAGAAGCTCCGATGGCAGCGTCTAGGGTTTTGGGGTTATGGGTAGTTCGGCTTGGAAACAACGCATCCGGACTTTTTATCAACCAAAAGAGAACAAAAAATTCTCTGCAAAAAAAAAAATCACTTTTTTTTGTGAAAAGAACGGAAACATGACACAAACAGTCCATGAATTTTAATTTAATATGTAATGTGATCATCGAAATTTTATTTTATTCAATATGGTCTATAAACTTTAGCCATATGTGTAATTTGTTCATCCTAAATTTTCAATTTGTTCAACATGCGCTTTTAATACATGCTCAATTTAGTTCTTAAACTATATGAAAATATTCGATGTTATCCTTTAACTTGACTTAATGGAACAATGGTATTGAATATTTTCATTTAATCAAAGGATTAACTTAAATATGTACCGAAAATTTAGGGATCACATTATATATTGGGTCAAAGTTCGAGACTATTTTAGTCATTTTCCCTAAAAGAATAGATTCCTTTAGGAAAAAAAAGGTGAAAATTATACTTCGATAACCAAAAAGCTAAATTTTCAGAAAAACAATACGGTGCCAATCTACTCAATACCGTAGGCCGGAGACTATTTCAGCTTATAAGCAGTGCAAGTGCTCGTACTTATTAAAGTTTCTTCTCTAATTTTATGCATCCCGCTTCTATCAAAATTTAATATTTTTAAAATTATTGCCACAATTATCATGAAATTTGACATGCGAGATTAAAAAAACAATGATAAAATGGAAAATATAATAAAAAATTAAAGTGACTTACATATATATCTATTTTCTATACCCTTCTAGTCAGCATAATGGAGAACAATTCTATTTAGTGTTGCATTGGACAAAAAAAGATGCAATTTTACTATTTGTTTTATGAAGTAGACTCTTATTTATGTAAAAATGATTAAAGATATTCATCACAAAAAGTAATATAATTAACACAATTTTACATACTATTTCTGTTTCGTGATGTATTATTTAATTGAATTCAGCCTAATCTTGATATACATCGAATTGTATAGCACACAATTATTGTGTGGATATATATGCTTGTATACTTATAAGTTTTTTATTTGATACAAAACACTTGAAAATTTTTAAAGTATCGAGACAATGATTCATATCCTTCACTCGTAGGTTTCTAAGATTCAAACAAAGTTCTTCAGGATTTCGCATTTCGGATGGAAAGTTTGAAGAAATTTTTTATAATTCCCAAAGTGGCGACTTTCAATTGAGAAGAATTTCTAACATTTCAATTAAGTTGAGAATCTAGAACTATAAAAATTTGACTAAAAAGTTCTAATACAAAAATGGGAAAGATCCATCCTTTTTAATCATTTAGAAAAAAATATTTGACTTAGCCAACAGAGAGAATAATTGTCCAAAACAGCCTAAATTCCCCACATAGGTCGGGAATCAAATTCCTCACTTTTTCACGGGTTTAGAAGTAGGGACGTTTAATTTTAAATGTGGGTTTTGACTCCACTCTGTAAAGAGGCAGAGTAAAAGTCTGAGAATAAGTTAAAAGTTACGGTAAAACAGACAAAAAAAAGAATATTCCCACTAATAATTTTTCTTCCTTTTTTCGTCCTCGCTAGACAACTCTCGGACTCTCTTCTCTCTTTGACTTGCGAGCATCTCCCTTGCCGCTCGTGATCTTGACGGCTCCTCCGTCCGCGGCTCCATTGCCACCTCCCACAAGATTCATCGCAGACATACTCTCAAGACTCCCTGCCGACACACTCCTTGACCTCCGCCGCGTCCGTAAGTCGTGGAGCACTCTCATCCTCCTCCCCCCCATCCTTCGCCACAGGGCAACCCCGTCTCCCCGTCTCCCGCTCCAAACCTCACCGGAACTTCCTCCCCCTCCACTTGCCTCGCATTCCACGCGATTGGCCTATTCCCGCCCACGACGCCGGCTTCTGCCTCCGTCCTATGCTCCAACCCTGCCTCTGTCTCCTTCGTCCTCCGCACAAAGTGTACCATCCCTTTTGACAAGCACACGTTCTCCTTCGAGGTTGTCGGCTCAGTCGACGGGCTCATCCGTGTGCCGCAACTCCACAAGAGGTTTGAGCTCTAGACCATCCAGAGCATGAATTCATGGAACCAAGCCACCGGGAAACTGAGGGACCTGGGGAATAGGGATGCGGTGGAGCGTGTTGCTGGTGAGAGCAAGTACCAAATTCACGGGTTTGGGCACGACCACGGGGGCCACACTTGGCTGGGTGTGAGGATCACTTACGGCCGCACGAGCAAAAGGGGGAGAAGGAGAGTTTGATGGATGCCCGCCAGGTGTTGGTGCAACCCCTATGTCGTATATGTCGTAGCTTTTGGTGCAAGTCTTTTAGCGCTTTGATTGAATCAGTGACTCTTGTGGTGAAGAAACTAGCTTGACCTAGGGGTGTTGCCTAAATCGGGAACCGTCCAAACTAGATCGGCCGGTCTGGTCCAATTCCCGAGAGTGTAGGTCAAATTTCCGATTCCTAAAAGTAGAACTGATTTTCGGGCGGTCCGGTTCGGATCCCAGTTTCAAAGGAAACTAGACCGGATCGTATCGTCTAAATATATTTTTTATTTTTTATTTTTTAAAATAATATAGTAAATTGTGAATTAAATCCTAAATGAAGCACATTTTTTTATTCGTCTTTTCAATTTGAGAAATCACTTAATTCAACATGAAAAGATGGCATCAAGCAGTAGAAAAAAAAAAGTGATCAGTTCCATTGGACCGGATTAGAACCGGATCGGACCGGACCGGGAACCGATTGCCCCTAACTTGACCTATCATCAGCTATTAATTTGTTTTGGCCACTTATGTCCATTTGACTTTATTTTTGGTAATTAAATGGGTCGTGTGCCTCGTGCGGTGAGAGTGGAAGGCTGTGAAGTGAGAACATCTTACCAATGATTTGGTCTGAGTAGCGCTTTCCATAGCACGGATGTCGTGGAAATTCTTACTTGGAATTTATTTTATTTGTGATCAAGGTAGATTGGACAAATTCGAATGTAGAACATAAAGTTTAGATTTTAAGTCCAAGAGTGTAATGACCAAAAAAAAAAGACAATGTCCAAGAGTGTTAATTAGTCATCTTTATGTTTATGTTCAAAGCTGACATGGGGAAACACATCAGTGAAATTCAA
Organism: Syzygium syzygioides; assembly: GCA_031216285.1. Lineage (NCBI taxonomy): Eukaryota > Viridiplantae > Streptophyta > Magnoliopsida > Myrtales > Myrtaceae > Syzygium > Syzygium syzygioides. The sequence goes on along the minus strand of CM062247.1, from coordinate 44,505,682 downwards.
AGCTTTTTCTTGGTTATGAAATAAAAAACCGTTCATTGGTGACAAGATATACGCCCACCAAACAAGCTACTGAAATTAATGTCTCGAATTTGAATGTGATTAATCGAGAGTTGGTACTCGTTTCTTCATTTATGGATGCCCCGAAAACCCTAATATTGCACAAAACTAAACTTGTATCATTATTTGTGGATGATCAGGGTCAAACTTTCATCACCATCTTCGCACCCCTGTCCAAAACCTGACCCTTGAGCTCCTTTGCTGACTAGATGAGTTGGTGTATGGAGTTGCCCATTCTTCAAAGGCAACGATTTAAAGAGAAAAATTGCTAAAAATGGATCTCAGGTTGGGTTAGGTTAGGTATAGATCACTAAAGTTGTTTGCACATAAATGGGTCAATTTAAGTCGAGCCACTTTCAACCTGACCTATCAATTTGACCAGTCTAACTCATTAAAATAAACACATTAACACTTTACTTGTCTTGCAGTAGTTCGAGGTAGTAATAAAGTTAGTGTAAATATCAAACGACCATTTTCGGTTTTGGGAGTCAAAAATGTATTCTCGTGAAAGGTAGATGGGTCTTATCATCAACCTATCACAATATTTGGACAAAGTTGTTCTAGATTCATCGTTGATCAATCTTAAAGGGGTTTAAAATGACACTATTTTGCACATGTCGACTTCTCGAGCTTTAACTTCTTTTTTTGCCAAGGTCCACTTCTTGTGTTGGCTTTTGGTGAAGAGTGTTTCTTACCTTTTTTTATGCTACTTTCCTTTTGTTTACTTGGTGGATAACCAGTTTTATAAATTTATGATATATTTGAAGGAAATGTCACGATTGAATTGTTTAATATTATTCAATAATGATACATACATGGAGCACGGAGTCAATTTAGCCAAGCTCAGCTTGCTAATTTTCATACACGCATTATTGAGCATTGTTTTTTTTTTGTCGAAACATTATCGAGCACTGTTCACTGTGGAGATTTTTATAGATTGTATTGATACTGTTAAAAACCTCAAACTTATACGTTCGTATCATGTTTACCTCTAAATTAATTTTTGTGTCACAAAGATTTACCACATTTCCCCATACTATTATGACCATACCACTTTTACCATAAATTGTGGTAAATCTATGATTTTTTTGGGTAAATATGACATGGGTGCACGGGTTTGAAATGGATGCGGTACGGTTGCATTGGTTTGAGATTTCTTATGATATAAAAGTTTGTTTGGGTTAAATATGATATGGGTGCCCCTATGTAGGGTAAATATGACACAATTATACTAGCATAGGAGTTTTTGTGACACAAGATTTAGTTTGGAGTAAATACAAGACAAATACATTGATTTGAAATTTTTTTATGGTATTAATCCTGATAGATTATAACATAGTAACTAGGGAATCCTAACAATCAAAATGTGGATGAAAAAGAGCAAAAAAATGATAATCTTAATTTTCATAGAAATAATCAACTTGTATAATTTATGGTGACAATATTGACAATCAAGTCATATGAACTTTCTAAATTGTTTAAAAATAAAATTAGTATCACAAAAATCCAAAATTGATATAGTCCAATCATGTTTACTGAACTAAAATGACTGCATACGTGGGGCGTGTTTAGTAATCATTCTGTTCTCGAAAATAATTTCTGCTCAGAAATGATTATTTTATTCCATTTCCAAAAATAATTTACGCTCAGAAATTATTATTTTTATTCCATTTCCAAAAATAATTTCTAAGCATTTTAAGGCGTTTGGTAATTGCTTAAAATTTATATTCCTGGAATATAAAAAGAATAAAATAGATTTGGTAACTGGACAAAATTTCTCTTTATTAATAATATTTTGAATTTTTAAATATTTCTTTTGTTTTTTTTTCTTCTTCTCCTTACTTGGGCCATGGTTGGGCTGCAGGCTCCGGCATCTAGCCACAGGCTAGGGGCGGCAAGGGCTGGACCCTCACGGCCTAGGCGAGGGTCTAGCCCTCACCAGATCTGGCGATGGGGATCCGGTGATGGGGACCCTCACCGGCCATCAGCCACAGGCTAGGAAAGAAGAAAAAGAAAAAAAATTACTTTTTCATATCTGATTCTTGTTCCCATAATCAAGAATCATGTTCTAAAAGTGATTTTGGGAACAAAAACCTTATCAAATAAATTTTTAATTTTTTTTTATTTTCGAGAACAAAAAAATAGAATCAGGCGCTATTCAATCGGTTACCAAACAGGCCCGTGGAGTCCATCGACCCGGTCCAGGCAGGACCGTCTCAGCTCCGAGGTATCAAAGGCTCACATTGGTTTGGTCCACTGTAGTCTCTGTGAGCGTGATCCTCTTGCGAGGTTACTTTCGTCTTTTCAGTTAAAATGGCCGTGTCTAAACCCTAATCTCCTCTTCCATTCCCTCCTCTCTCTCTCTCTCTCTCTCTCGCGGAGCATCTTTCTTCTTCCAAAGTTCAAGCTTCCAGAAACCTCCATTGCCTCCGGCGAGCGGTCGTCGGAGATCGGAGCTCCTTCGTTCGGCCGCCAAGTCCTCGCGGTTCGTGCTCTCGCAGATCAAGCCGTAGTCCACCATTTGAGCTGTCGGTTCGTGTGGTTCGTGCTCTTCTCGTCAGCGTTCGTTCGCTCTCCCTCTCTCCCTCTCTCAGGTTTGTTCCTTCTCTCTCTTTCTCTCTCTCTCTCTCTCTCTCTATTGTTTGTTGGGGCTAGTAGCTTCGTCTTCCGCAGAAATGGCGCTCGCTTCGCGGGATCGTCGGGAGGGAGTGAGTAGTGACCGGGTCTTCATTTCTTTGAATAAAGAATTGCGAAACTTGGAGTTTCGTACAGTGATTACTGTCGCTGTTGAAATTAGGTTTTGGTATCTAGTAATTGGAATGCGAAGATATGCGGGATTGTAGATTGCTATGTTCTTTGCCGATTGCATAGATTCGGTTAGAAGCCTTTTTCTTTCGTGCGTGTGTCTTGGTGATAAGGCCCACAGGTTGTATGCATGCTTAAATAGCTTTAGTCGACAGTTACGCGATGCGTGTGATTAGATTTCTTTCTAGGATTGCTCGTAGTTTTCGGAATTTCAGTTTGGTGTATTTTGTTGTATGTTCGTTCGGACTCCCTTTTGATTCGTGTATATGAGAAATTGGCTTAGCGATTCGGTGAGTATGCGTCGTGTTCTCGACTTGATGTTGTTTCAGTGTTGTGTTGGTCGGGATGCTGGTTATTCTTCATTTAGATTCGAGGAATGTAGGGGTCTCAGGTGTCATTTGAAATAGTTGTTCGAGAGTATTCATTCGAGATCACTTTATTTAACTTTCCAGAACGGTGGCATGAAATATGGTGAGATGTCTTTCAGCCTTTATTTGCTCTTGAATTGATGTAAAGCGAAAGTTAAGTGAAAATACTTAAATCCTTTTGGGTCAATTTCTTTTTGTTTTTTCTTTATGATGTTGGTTGATCGGGTGTCTTAGAGCATCCATGAAACTGTGTAGCTTGTTCTGCAATGGGATCATTACTGAGGTACGAGGTTGCTTGATGGCCATAAGAAAGTTGCCTTCAGTGGGGCTTGCTGGGATGTGAATCATGGCCTCACTTCTTGAGGGGCAATCTGGTGTTGAGTATTGACCAACTCTGCTAACCCTTAGGTCGCAGCAATCTTTTTGCTGTTTGCATTAGAAGGAACAGGATGTACACTGCTATGCTTTTAATATAATTTTCAGGGAAGAAGTTCATGGGTTTATTCACTCTAGCAGTTTATCTCAACCATGCAGGAATTTAGTCTGTATTTTCCATGGGAGACGCAGAGAACGCCCTTCCTCCCTCAAAGAAAAGGGCTGCTGGTAGAGAACTTAATCGCGACAGACCTGAACTTGATGATGAGGAGGATGCATCAGAACAAGAGAGCGGGACCTTCAAGAGGGCAAGTAATGAAGTGCTAGCAACCAGGAGAATTGTCAAAGTACGTCGAAATCAAGGCACATCTGCCCCTTCTTCCAATCCTTTTGCTGGAATTCGCTTGGTTCCACCTGCTGAGGCAAAGCCCACGGAGGTGAGCCTTGAAGAGGAAGTTGTGAGTGAGAAGTCTACTGCTGGTTTGGATGAAGAGGATAAAGAGATCGAGAAGGACACCAATGGTGATAATAAACAAGCAGAAAGCAAAACTGATGAGGTTGGAACAAAATCTGCTGCAGATAAGGAGGATATCGCAGATAAGGATGTTGATGATGATGATGATGATGATGATGCTAAAAACTCACCTGAACAAAAGCCAGAGGGTGAGGCAGCAACTGGAGGTGAAAAAAGTGAAAGCAATGTCAAGAAAGACGATGAAAATTCAAATTCAACTACTGAAACTACTCCGCTGAGCTCGTTCCAACAGCTTTCAAGTACACAAAATGCATTCACCGGTCTTGCTGGTACTGGCTTTTCTACTTCTACCTTCTCATTTGGGTCTATTCCGAAGGAAGGGTCTGCAACAGGCACTGGTTCTGGTTCTCTTTTTGGACTCAAAGGTGACCAACCTTCTTTTGGTTTTGGTCTCTCCAGTAATGGGAACTCCTCAATTTTTGGCGCTTCTGTCGTGTCCAAGGGGGAGAATAGCAGTGTCCCAACTCTGCAGGAGGTTGTGGTTGAGACGGGTGAAGAAAATGAGAACGTGGTTTTTTCTGCTGATTCTGTGTTGTTTGAATATGTAGAGGGTAGCTGGAAGGAACGTGGTAAGGGTGAAATCAAAGTGAATGTGTCGACAACTGGTAATGAGAAAGCCAGACTCCTCATGAGAACTAAGGGGAATTACAGGCTTATTTTGAATGCCGGTCTTTACCCAGAAATGAAGCTCACAAATATGGACAAGAAAGGCATCACTTTTGCATGCGTTAACAGCATCACTGAAGAAAAGGGCAATCTTTCTACGTTTGCTCTTAAGTTCAAAGATGTCTCCATCTTAGAAGAGTTCCGTGAGTCTGTCGCAAGGCACCAAGGTAATCAAGCACAGAAAGATGATGCAGCCGCGGTTTTGAAGACTCCAGAAAATTCCCCTAAAGATTCAAGTGAGTGAAAGGTAGTAGACGTCTGAATAGATGATTCTGTCATGGGTCGATGTCGTTTGTGGAAGTCATTCGTGAGAATAATCTCATAACTAAGCAAATTTCCGGGTCCTCGTGAAGCAGAGTTTAGGGTATATGATCTTTTTGGTCGAGTTGGCCTTTGCTGACATGTTTTTACCTTTCTCATGTATTGTGTCTTAAACTGTCAACTGTCATTTACAAACCTGAGAGCATGGAGCAACGAGAGGATTAGTTATTGTCCCAATCGGATAGTTACTCGACGTGTTAACTGGGCATAGGACATAATGAAGCAGCTTCTATTTTTCTTTTGGGTTGCTAAGCATGAAGCGATTAGCTCATAATAGCACTCATTAAACTTGGCTCTACAGTCTACACTGCCTTAGACTAGAATTCACTGTGTCCATATCTTCTCTGATTGTCAATTGTCTCCTCTGTTCCCTTAGGAAGAGCGACTGGATGCTTGAACTGAGTGGTAGTGGTATAGTCTTTCCATATTCTAACAGGAGAGCTGTAGCCTTCTCTGGGTGAGTCTATAACAGGATAAAGACATCTGTTTTGAATTTGGCATGGCATTGATAATTTGGCTGTGGTTGGTCAAATTCAAATCAAGAATGTCGTCTCGGTAAGTACAGGAGTCTACCAGTGATGAGGCTTCTTTTGTAATATATAGGATATTAGAAAAGGTGAAGTTGTTAGGATTGGCGCACCAAATTTTGGGTTTTCCGCGTCCTTGCACTCGCCCACAATCTCTTCTCGCTATTTTTTTTTAGCATTGCTTGCTAGCAGGACAGCACCCGTACTATACACTGATGGCAGTGGCGGTGCAACGATGACCACGTATTGCAATTTGGGGAAGATGGGACAATCGGAACGAGGATTAGAGATAGTTTGATGCATTTAAGGAAATAAATCCAAGGATATTATTCAAGCCAAAACAAAAAGCCATGGGATATTCAACTGCAAATTTGAGGCGACGGATATCATTCCAAAATCTAGTGTGATCTCTATAACGCTTTATTTGTGATAAATAGATGAATATAATACGGTTGCAAAATTTAGTGTGTTTTTTTTTTATTGTTTCAGAAATTTTTCTAAAGAAAAACTAGTTCTTTTTTAAAATTTCAATAAATAAAAGGATGATAATATAACGTATAAATTATTTACATTAAGTGCTAAATATGTTTTGCGTTATAGTTTCAAAATCGTAGAAAAGAAAAAATAGAGAGAAAAAGCTAGGGTGCAGTTTTTTGTTGCGTTCGCATTAGGTGCAAGATAAAAAATGGATCGGCTAAGTCAATTCGATTGTATGCAATGGCGAGAATTCCTCTAGCGGAGTTTGAGACAAATAGCAAAAAGCCCTTTCGAACCGACTTAACAAAGCAAGTAGAATGAGAAGTCCCGTAAGCGCACAATAACATCTTCATTGATGTAAAAGACAGATCATCCATGTGTTTGTGATATGACTTGAGCATACGAACATTGGATGGAACCTTAACTTTGGGGGAAGCTCAAGTAGACATGGCCATGGGCTGCTTTTGGCCCGGGTCAAACCTGGGACCGGCCCGTTGACCAGGCCCATGGTTCGGAACTAGAACCAGCCTGTGGCCTACAGGCCCGGTTCAAAAAAAAAACTTTGATTACATTTTAAGTTCAAGCCCCATTTCTTTCTCTCTTTTTTTCCCCAAATTTGATTACAATATATATTTTGATTACATTTTATATTGAATAATTCATTATTTCATATTTTGATAATTCACTTATTTTTTTATTTCATAATTTATTTTTTTAATTTTGACCGATCGGCTCCGAATCGGGCCGAAACCACCGGTTCCGATTCATACATAGCCACAAACCGGAATCACCGGTTCTGAATTGTGGCCATGTCTAAGCTCAAGCTTCTAGGCAACCTTCTCGATTCGTTGAGAACTCGAAAAGGTGCTGAAGAAGGCCTAATTCTAATGTTATTTTCTTTTTGGAAATCTAATTCTTATTTTTAATGGCTTTAATAATCTCTTTTTAGAGATACTATTTTAATACCTGTGATTATCATATTGTAGTGTTCAATTTTCTTCAAATTAAATTTTTCCCTTGCCTTTTATTTTTAATATTCAAGGACCTCACCTAATGAGATTTGAGCAAATCCCAAGTGAGATTTTCTGGGATATTTTCTGTTCACTAAGTAAAAGAGTTTCCCGATTTCATTGAAAATATTAGCGGCGGATGTGGCACTTGCGGTTAGTTAATCAATTCTCTCCTTTTTCTTTAGTTAATTCCAAAAAAAAACTCAAAACTAGTACACATGTGACAAATTTATCTAAAACTAATTTTTTGACCATCAAAACTTTCAAAATGGTACACTTGTGATAAATTTACTCTTCTTTAAATTTTACTGTCAAATTGCTGAATTAGATGACACGTGGTAGTTGACGAGTATAATAACTTGAGGTTTTGTCCCTTTGTTTGTTATATGTTTACCAATTTGTGGTTGTTCGTGGTAGTAATCCAATTTAACAGAGGATAAATTTATCACAAGTGTACTATTTTAGCGTTTTTGGTGGTCGAAAAATTAGTTTGGGGTAAATTTGTCACAAGTGTACCGGTTTAGAGTTTTTGGTGATAAAAAATTAGCTCAAGATAAATTTATTCTACGTGTATGAGTTTAGGATTTTTCGTGATATTAACCTTTTTATGGGGAGGGGGACTACGGATACCAGAAAAGGAGAATTTTCTCCATGAACTCAAGATGAATAAAGCGCGTAGAGATATGATCAGCCAGCAACAACGCCCACAGAAGCACATCTTTTGGCGACATGCAACCCTCCATCAATCTATATAGGTGTCTACATGGTTACATTTATATTTATATCAGTCGAACGGTTGAGTGGGTTTATTACTGCACTAAAAGTTATTTTCCTTCATAATATATTTTGCCTGCGTGCGGCGAGCCAATCACTAATTTGAGGATTAGAAACGAATTCTGTGGAAAGAATACGTCATTCCAAGTACAAATTTCAAAGATGGGGCAGGCTTAATTTGCAAGAGAATGATGACAATTGAAGTAACGAAAGGAATGTGAAATCCACTTTAATTTTACATCTGCATGTTCTCTGGGGGAAGGCATGTGAATCTACTCCTGATTTGCAGTCCAAACTAGCATTCTTCATAGTATAGAACTCTCCGTATATACACTTAAACATGCTGCCGCTTGCGAAACTGTATCATGCAGTATTACTTGCCGACTCGCGAGGTGCGTGACATTTCATCCGGTCCTTCCAGGACAAAGACATGTTCGAGATTCAGCTTCCTCCAGCTTGTTGTGGATCGACGTTTTAATTTGTGAGGGAAGTGGCCGTCAGGAACGAAAGTTCTGAAGATTGATGAGCATCACGGTTATGTCATCCATGCTGCCTCTGGAGCAAGCTAGTTCCACAAGCTTCTTGCAAGATTCTTGCGGGTTGATCTGTTTGGACACCAGATCAACTGCTTCTTGATCACTAACCTGTAACAAAACGAGGTGGTTGAGCCGAGATTCAAGGTTCTCGTGTTGTAGTCATGACCTTTAAGTTTGATTGCATCAGATTCAGCTAATTTCTTTTTAACCATATGAACCTGAATGTCTTTGATAACAATATAACTGCGAGCCTTGGCAGTATGATCTTACCTTGTCCCACAATCCATCTGAAGCCACGACGAGGAACTCACAGTCCGGTGTTATCTGACACGTCTTAATCTCTGGATCGGAAATTATCCACTCTTTCAAATGTGAGTCTCCGATTGCTCTAGAAATTGCTAGAGAGCCATGTACTCTCCACACCCCGTTACGGCTATGTACGAAGCCGCCCTGCAAAGCTATTGATTCTTCATTAGATGTCCGATCCTCATTCGTGGGGTAATGAAGAATGCTATTGAGCTCTGAAATCGGAAAGACGACTTACCGAGTTCTCGATCCGGAGGCGCTCGTCTTCTTGGCTTACTTGGTGGTCTCTGGTCAATGTGTCAGCTACTCCTTTCCTACATAGAACTACCCTACAATCACCTACATTTGCTACATGTAAATGCCCATCCTTCAGCAGCACACTAGCTGCACAAGCTCCGCTAACTACACCCTGCATTTATGTGAATCCTTTTGGCTGTTATCAAACTGTATCAGCTCTGGCAATTCCTTAGTAAAACTAAACAGAAAGCGTTGGAATGATGATGTTCATGAAGGAAAACTCTCTTGGAGATTGTACAAGTAAGATCTAGTTTGGCCAAGTAACCATCACATATACTATGCCGACTCAAGGGGAACAGTCGACTCGACAATCCATACTCACTCAAAACTGGGTTGATCTTCACTTATCTAGCTATTGGTCTTCAATGACCAAATTATTCAGTGCACTCGAGCTCGACTCGACTCAGTTTTGCAAGGAACAACCAGAGTCTGTGTGGAGTATGGTTATTAGGCGGAGTCAAATTCAAGTAGCTTAAAAAAAGCTCGACTCGACTCGTTTCAAAGTCCAAGAAATCATCTAAGAGGACTTTTGGGTTATTGAGCAAAGTCATAATATGGCGCAATATCTGGGTGAATTGTCCTTTGAATATATCTGCTTACAGACATCATATTCCAGTTCAACTACTTCAAAACGTCACGCCTGTCTATGAGAGATTTTAAAACAGAAAGCACGTTAGGAAAAACAATAGGACCAGGTCTCAGAGTCAAAATTCCAAAACGAGGAGCAGCGACCAAGCCCCATCATCTAGATTGCAAGGTTTTCTAAGCAAATTTCAGGTCTTTAATCAACTAATTCAACTCTCAATTATTTAGTCCCCATTTGAAATTCCCCAAAGCACATGCATGTAACATGAGACTCATCACTATTTCTTATATTATTTCCCGAAAGCAGACGGCTTACCTGACTAAGAAACTCCTTGTCTGTGACCAAGTAGCCCTTGCGAATGGCCTCTTCTAGAGAACCTCTTTCCTTCCCCAGGGCTCCGACTTCTCTAAGGATGTTGTTTCCTAGATTTTCAGCGACGTAATCAGCCGCGGCTTGGCCTCCGTGTCCGTCTATCACAGCGAAGAACGCCTGCAGACGAGAGGAATTATTATACCTCCAAGAGTGTCGGAAAGTATAGCACTTCCTATGCATTCCCAAATAATAAGCTCTGAAGTTGAATAATTAGGACAACCGGATCAAGTCCTGATTCACCCATTAAAATTGACCTCACAGAAAACAGCAAGGTCAAGGTAGGAACAAGCAGACTAATCGTCACTCGCTCCATGCCAAATGCAATCGTCCAAAATACTAATCAGCACCTAGGAATGACCAATCCATTCGCCTGTGTGGCGATAGACTCTGCGTCATCCTGGACAAGAATTCTTCTGTTTAAATCATTCTGCACCAGTGAGTAATCCAAAACTATCCATGATCCATGGTTTCTTACCACCGACCGCGAAAAGGTCGACACTAATAGTGTAGCGTTATAGCTCGTGATGAACAAGAATCGGAAGATTGGTTGCGAAATAAGGATGGTCACCGGTATAGCAAAGCTAGTAGAATTACTATGAAAGAATGAATCATCATCAATTCTCAAAAACATGAAAAATAAAAAGAACAAAATGCCTGCGAATAAATTTAAACCCTACCTGCTTGGGATCTCCGGCGACATCGACCGTGACTCCATACCTGTCCTCCATTACATCTCTCCTCCCTTTCTTGCTAGCCAAACAGTAATCTCTTCCCTCAACCTCAATCTCAAACTCCTTGTTCTCTCTCTTCTTCGACCTTTCGCAGCCCAATTCGAGAACCGGGAAATTCTCCGGCAAAATAAGCCTTGCCGGCCTCTTCCTTAGCTTGTTAGCACTCCCCTTTTTGCCGGCAATCACTTTCTCCACCGATAAAGCCGGGACATCTGACAGGGCCTTGGAATCAATGTCGTGTGTACCTACATCGTGCATGCCTTTTTCACGCACTTCTCTGCATTGCTCGAGCCTCAACAAATCATCATATTTCGCTGGATGCCACTCGTCCCGTGAATCTCCCGGTTCGGCGTGGGAGATTTCGCCTTCTCTAGGGGCGCTCCCATTCCCGAGGATCAATATCTCTCCCTTTGTGGAAGCTAGGCTTTCTAGGGTTTCAGGCCGGAAGCTCGGAGAAGCCGGGGACGGCCCTCTCCGCGCCACGAGGACCTTGGCAAGCGACGGCAGGGGACCGGGAGACGCCGAGAACGCCGAAGACTCGTGCCCGACAGCGACAGACATCATCAGGCTCCGGAGCCTTCGGATCAAGAACAGCACCAGAGAGAAAACAGAGAAGCCCCACAGAAGCTCATGCAAATCAATCATCATCACTGGATGAAAAGGGACGAGGATTGGGAAGCTGGTGACGCTGCATGGGAATAAAAGGGAGAGACCCTTCCGGAAACCATGCACGGTGTGTGATTCGTTAAAGGCGTGCAAGGGATGATTGTGCCTGCAAAGCAAGGAAGAATATGGAAGTCTCGATCCAATTTGGAAAGGATGGACGGCGAAAGGGACGAGGATTGGGTCGACGGAATTAGCAACGACAGGAGTTTTGGTGGATTACGAGGACGTAGTGTGTTTGCCCACGAAGGCAGCACGAAGGCAGAGACAAGAGAGAGATGAACAAAGGCCCAAGGTTTTCTTGAAAACTTCAAAGCCAAGGAAGTGGTCGTTGCCCCTAGGAATCGGCAAAAGAGTGCGTGTTTGTATTGTTATCTGAGGTTTCGGCGTCTAACTTCGTTTTGGGGGTTTCCCTTTTGCTGATTCAAAGCTTGCCCGATGAGGAAACAAGATCGTTTGACTGGGTAAAGCCATCTAAATCTTTGATCTCTTTCTGGCGTTTTTGCTTGCCTGTTATTTTGGGGTTGAGCGTTTTGAGTTCTTTTCCCACCGTGTCGGCTATCATACCTTGTATTCTAAGTAATGCTAGGAGGAACTGCTGATTGCGTATTCAGGGGGGGAGAGGTGCTAATTTTAAACCTATTGCATTTGTACCGAGTCAATCCTAAACATTTCAATTGGATCAGTTTAGCCCTAAATATTTTTATATTGGTACCAATTTAGTGCATCCGGCCAATTTAGGCTGGAAATTACTGATGTGAACGCTGGCCATTCTGACGTGGCACGGCCGACGAACGACATACGCTAACGTGGACTTGGCAAGCGTGACCCTCACCTGTGGCCGGGGTCACTGACCGGCCACAGGCCAAAGGAAAGAGAAGGAAAAAAAAGAAAAGAAAAGGGAAAGAATGATTCAAAAAATTCAAAAATGATTAAAATATTATTAAAAATGTCAACGTCACCGCCGGCCCCATGCTGAATGTGTCATGTAGGACGGCCAGCACCAAATTAGTAATTTTCGACCTAAATTGGCTGGATGGAATGAATTGATATAGATTTAAAAATTATTTATAACTAAATAGATCAAATTGCGAAAATATTTATGATCGAATTAATATTAGTGAAATAGATTGAAGACTTTTGGTACATTTCTCCATGTTCATGTGCCGGATAACATGTCATAAATATGTAGAAATCGAAGGACACGTCAATATTGCCGTTTGTTAGACAGTTGCTGGTTGGAAGGAGGGTTTAACACCACTTGTCGCGATGGGCATGTGATCGAAGAGCTTGACGATGGAGACAATCTGATGTTGAATGTATTTTGGTTTCCATCAACATCAATCAACTCGCAAAGTCTCAATAGTTCTTCTAAACATAGAGTTGGTATGCATAAAAACAAAAAGAAAAAGCAATTCAAATATCTCTCTCTTTATTGACGAGTCTCGTATTCGCACTGCATTAGAAAAATCAAAAGATCATGTAGAAATTTAGAGTCGATGCGCATTGAGGATCATTAAAGTGATTTATTATTATTATTATTTTTGGAAGAATTAAGTGATTTATTTATCTTGTTGCTATTTTCACATTAATTAATCCGCATTTTGCGCAACATTAAAGAAAAAGAGAAATAAACATCATGCATCGCACGCTTGGTCACTTATAAGGTATTTTCATAGGCGAAGAATCTCTAGCATTGCATATAGATTAATTCCACATATTTTATCATATAGAATAGATTTTTTTAGTACAATAAAAAGCGCATTGGCTGCTTTCGATCTGCGCTTTCATCACGCATCGAACATTCCCAGGGCACGTTTCAGAATGGCCGGACAGACTAAGACCGGACCGGCCGTAATCATGTCGAGAGTAAGATCGAAAAACTCGCATCCTGTCCATGTCGAAGTCCATGTTGGTAGGCCTGTCAAAATGGATTATAGACCCGTGTCTAAAATTACCATACGAGTTAATTATATTCGGTAAATGTGTTATAAATGGCTTCAGAACGGTAAAACCCAAAATAATACGAGCGTTAAGTGGGTTCACAGCTTTCTTAAACTCAACTCGCCACTATGATTCCCTCTCGCCCTAATTGATCTCGAGCTTGATCACTCCGTCCTCTCACTTCAATTTCGCGTATGAGTTATAGCAGATTGGGTTAGATATAGAATTGCCTTAGCAATGGGGTGTAGGGTGTGATCGAGTATGGACCATTAGATTTGTACTACGCGAAAATAAGTCGAAAATTGATGGAATAGACCGATTTGGGCGGGATCATCTTCCGTCCGACCCGACGCACACCGTTGAACGCAGCGGGGGCCCGATGATCCAAGGGGCCGTACACGTTTTTGGGAACCCAGACATCATCCCCGCTCGTTTTCGATAAAAAAAAGGTGCCAAGGTCGCCGTGCGGTGTAATCCCGGCAGTAAGCCCTCTCGATCGACGGGTGGACGGAGGCCACGTGACGATGAATCTAACGTCCGGGGATGGCCGAACGCTGATTCCGGGCGCAGGCGATCAATCCCTAAGCGGGGGGAGACAAGGTCTGTGTCTCGGCGCAAATCAAAGTGAAAAGCGGGGTACGCGCCGCTCCCAGAAAGGGAAAGAGAGAGAGGATGGCGAAAGCCGCCAAGAAGGCCCAAAGACCAGAGAAGCACGCGCAGGAGCAGCAGCACCGCCCTGCGACTGCGAAGCTCTCTCTTTTCTCTCTCTAAGCTCTCTCTCCTCTCTCTCTTCTGGTGGAGCTCAGCAGTGGCCATGGCGTCGCTCTCCGCTTCGATCTCCTGCCGCCCCTCGTCGCTGCCGCCTCCGCCGCCGCCGCCGCCCCCCCTCCCTCGCGCATTGCTCGGCGGGGCAGAGAAGCCGAGGGAGGGGAGGAGGAGGACCGCCGCCGCCGCCGCCGCCCGCCGCTTCCCTCCGCCCCTTCTCTCTCCGCTCCCGCGCTCCCTCGCTCGCAGGTGCGTGTCCTCTCCTACCCCGCCCGACTCTCGCTCGCACTTTCTTGGGCTCTCCCCGGGGAAGTTCGCCGGAAGGGGCGAAAACGAAATGAGAGGGTTCAGATTTGCGCTCCCCGGGAGTTTCTGCATCGCTGCTCTTCGATTCGGCATTCCTTCGTCTTTTCATTTTGGATTCCGCGAAAGAGCTCCGGCACAGGTTACCCAATGGGACGGATTTTGCGGTGGGTGGATGAAAGTTTCTGACTTTCTCGCTAGTTTTCAGCGGAGACGGGGAATAGTGCGCGTGAAATGCGTGGCTATAGCCCACCGAGCATTGTAATTAGCTGCTTCGCGAGCAACCGGCGTACCTTGTTGCGACGAATGTTTGCTGCGGTCTTTTGGCATTTTTACATTGCCGTTGCTAAGAATATTCTTTTAAAGAACTTGTTCGATTAGTTTGTAATTCCTTCACTAGAGATTCCTTTTCACCCTTGAAGAAGCACTTGCTTCGTTGGACGCATGACACTCGTCTACGGTTCACGAACAGCAATTTACTCATACAGAAAATCGTGGAGTTTAAGAGGTCCCAGAAACTCGGGCCGCATCGCGATAGATTCTAGTAGGATTGGAACACTAATCAACACCTTTTTTTTTTTTTTCTTTTCCTTATAATTCGAGTTATTTGGGACATATTCAATTTTCTTCTGTTTTAGGTATCCTAATTTTGCTAGCTTGCTCGTGAGTTTATGGAAGTACGTTTGTTTTAGTAAGGATCTGCTGTAAATTCCTTCGTAGTCATCCAAAAATCACCGAGAATCTGTTTCTACATATTGCCATTGCAGAGCAGGTGTTGTACCGTCTCAGAGAAGAAGAGATCTATCAAAGACCATTCATGCATCTGTCACAGGTTCGATCCCTCAGCATTTGTCTCTTGTTTGTGTAATTATCAGCATATGTAGTAATATTTATCTTTCAATGTAATTGTCAACATATATAACACAATGGTACTGTAACCTAACTTTTTTCCCATCAACTCCTCATGTCGAATTGCTGCCGGATGTTTCAGTGGATACAGCTATGGAAGAGGTTCAGCTTCCTAAAGGTGAAACATGGTCAGTTCATAAATTTGGCGGGACTTGCGTAGGAAACTCTCAGAGGATAAAGAATGTGGCCAATATAATCATGAAGGATGATTCAGAACGGAAATTAGCGGTTGTCTCTGCAATGTCAAAGGTGACTGATATGATGTATGACCTTATCGATAAGGCGCAGTCACGAGATGATACCTATGTGTTTGCACTAGACAATGTTTTAGAAAAACACAGATCAACGGCACTTGATCTACTTGAGGGGAACGATCTTGCAAATTTTCTATCACAGTTGGATGGCGACATCAATAACCTAAAAGCCATGCTTCGAGCAATATATATTGGTATCAAGCTCTCTCTCTCTCTCTCTCTCTCTCTCTGTACATTATTTGTGGCCATTTGTAGATATTACCTCAGACTTTAGCATTTCACACCTTACATTTGCATTTGTATGATGTTGGCCGTTAAAAAGGTATGCTCATCTCAAGGAGTAGAGAATATCCTTGCCACTTGTACATTTCAAAGACCCTTTGGACTGTTAATGATCAAAGCCCAAAGAGCGAATTTACCTAACTTTCATAGCTTACGGTAGAAACTTGTTTTATTTTATTTATGTCCCCAGATTTTTCATTTAATTCATTCAGTTAATGTTTATTGCCACCTTTAATTTTTGTTGTGGCACCCAATGCCGCCACTTCTTTGGGTGATATCTTGTTGCACATAGTAGGTTCTTAGATTGACTGTCTATGCTGTCCTGCAGCTGGCCACGCAACAGAATCTTTCACAGATTTTGTCGTAGGCCATGGGGAGCTCTGGTCAGCTCAACTGCTTTCCTCTGTCATTAAGAAGGTTTTATCATATCCACTTCCTTCTTCTGAAATTTTTTTTTATTATTGATATCTGATGTGCTGATATTAGCATCTGCTCTATACTGTTTTTCTGCTCGCTGCAGAATGGGATCGATTGCACATGGATGGATACAAGGGAAGTCCTAATTGTATGTCCTACTAATTCTAATCAAGTGGATCCTGACTTTCCTGAATCTGAACAAAGAATAGAGAAATGGTACTCCAAGAATCCATCTAAGACCATAATTGCCACTGGTTTTATTGCTAGCACTCCGTATAATATTCCTACAACATTGAAAAGAGATGGGAGTGACTTCTCAGCTGCAATTATGGGTGCTCTACTTAGAGCACGACAGGTCACTATATGGACAGACGTAGATGGTGTTTATAGCGCTGATCCAAGAAAAGGTTTGTGATGGTTCTGTTCTCTTGGTTATGAGCCAAGATAGCCAATTAAAAGTTTCTGATTCTTGGAGATAGTATTTGGTATTGGTATCGATGATAACTGGTGCTAACTGGGAGATATCTGTTTGAAGTGTTGGGTTTGTCTTGTTGCAGTTGGTGAGGCTGTGATACTAAAGACCCTGTCCTATCAAGAGGCTTGGGAAATGGTAAATAAGATGACTATTTAAATACCAATCAAACATCGATCTACTCTGCTTCTCATTCATTTACATTTATCTGCAGTCATACTTCGGGGCTAATGTTTTACACCCTCGCACCATAATCCCAGTGATGCGTTACAACATTCCAATAGTGATAAGAAATATCTTTAATCTCTCTGCATCTGGAACAAAGATTTGCCATCCATCTGTGTGCGAAGATGAGGATGCTCACATGCTGGAGTCTTACGTGAAGGGATTTGCAACAATAGACAATTTGGCCCTCATCAATGTTGAGGGGTGAGGGGACTGCATATTATGGCCAGTACAAATTGCTTCCATATCACTATTTCAATTTACATAGGATTTTGCAATTTTTGTATGGTTGAGTCTCTTTCATATTCTCTGTTTTTTCCCCTTGCCAGAACTGGAATGGCTGGTGTTCCCGGTACTGCCAGTGCCATATTTGGTGCTGTGAAGGATGTAGGAGCCAATGTTATCATGATATCTCAGGTACCTCTATCTTCAGTTTGATGGATGCTACATTTGGTTAAGTAATGTATGATCAAGAAACTTATACGATGCAATGTAGGCTAGCAGTGAGCATTCTGTTTGTTTTGCTGTACCTGAGAAGGAAGTTGAGGCGGTTGCTGAGGCTCTACAATCCAGATTTCGTCAGGCTCTTGATGCTGGGCGTCTCTCAAAGGTGTTTACATCGTTTGTAATCGGGGTTCATCTAGTGTGTAGATGCTTATTTGGTTATGGTCACTTGTGGGAAATACCTTATGGACCTATTATTAGTTTGTATGAAATAGAGCAGTGCCTGCATTTGCAAACAGAGGAAACTGACCTCGGTGTTGCTGAGTGTCACAGACTCTCTATATAGAAAGCTGTGCAGCATACCAGAAACAATCCTGCATGATGGAATTTTTTTTTTGAGCAAGCCTTTAGTCTTTATACTTTCTTTTGGCTATGGCCTTCAGTGTTTAGGCTTATTTTTGCCGTTATTACTGTGTCCCTGATTTTCTTTATTATCGAGACTGTCTTCTAAGGCTCTCCAGAAGATAATTTGTTAGCTTTCTCCCTATCATGAGATCTCAGTTTTGTGTTCATTACCTGTTGCATCAACGCACATGGCATTGTGTGTGTGTGTGTGTGTGTGTCAGAGAGAGAGGGGAAGGAAGGTTGCCCCGTTAAGCTGCTTTTCTATTTGGTGCCTGTTAGAAAGTCCAACCCGAAAACTTAAGCTGATAGGTGGAGAGAGATCACATGAATATAAAGAGCATTTAGGATCCATTGTCAAGCGATGTGGGACAATACTTAAACAGTGCCGGACTTTGTAACAGAAGTTCATGTTTTGAAATAGAGTGCATCAAAGTTTGCCTCTGACTGTAGATTTTATCCTGAGGAATAAACACACTTGAGTATGTTAGTTGCTTTTTTCTCAGAATTCTGGAAAATGTCAAGTTTATATATCAGTTTAGTGGGTTTTTAAATAACTCAGTTCTTTTCAGGTTCAAGTGATTCCAAACTGTAGTATATTGGCAGCAGTTGGCCAGAAAATGGCTAGTACCCCAGGAGTCAGTGCCACACTCTTCAATGCCCTGGCAAAGGTTAGAAATTTATATATCCTCTAGGTCTATTGTGATTGCTTGCTGAAATAAAGATAATTCATTACTTGTCTCTTTTCTTGTGTTACTGATTCCAAAATTGAATTTTATTGCTTAAGTACATGCTACTTAATCTCGGTGTGTTGTCATCTTTTTAGATTTGGTCCAAGAGATTTTGTTTCTCCTTGAAGTTTAAGCAATCAGTCCTCTGAAATTGTCTTTATCTGATGCAGGCAAATATCAATGTCCGCGCGATAGCTCAAGGCTGCTCCGAATATAATATCACAGTAGTTGTAACGCGGGAAGATTGTATAAGAGCCCTTAGGGCTGTCCACTCAAGGTTCTATCTTTCAAGGACAACGATTGCAATGGGTATCATTGGACCTGGATTAATAGGCAGCACCTTACTCGAGCAACTGAGGGATCAGGTGCATCTCGGTGATAGTCTATGTTACTTAAAAGCATGTAGTATTTGCTTGTGGCACTCACCATAGTATTAGGTAATTTAATAAGAACGTGCTGGAAGAAAATGTTGCTTTACTTAAGGTTTCGGATCATATTGTTTTTTTCCAATGTCGTATTATGAAATTTTTTTTTCTTTTTAAATCTAGATGGTTAACAACATCATGGTAACACATAATTGAAGGGTGAATTTTTGAACAAAGCACAAGCTGTTGCGGTTAGACCTGGCCCATTTGACATTGTCCTTGAAGACCCAAATATAACTGTTATGGACTTAGCTGCAGAAGTTTGGTTCCTCAATACTGGTGCAATGTTATTTCTATGCTATACCAATAGATGTTTCATGATTGGGTTGACAAAGCGATATTATTATAATGTACAAAGAGAAGAGGTGGAAAGTTCAGCATACTTAGATCTGTGGTTGTGAGAATTTTGGTGGATTAGATCATGAAGACAGCCGTTAAGTGTATGTTTTAAAAAGGTGCTTTCTAGATTCTCATTCTTGCAAGCGGTAGGAGGGTGCCGTGCCCCTAAAAAACAGCTGTCACTTAGATGCTATGTCCTCATCAGACAAGAAGGGTATAGCTTATCTCAAGTCTTTTTGTTGAAAATCTAGCATAAAAGCAGCTAAATTAAAAGTAATGGAAGTATTGTATGGAGCTCTCAGATATGCTTAGTACTAGTGTGTTCCATTTTTTCCATGCTGGTTCATGTGCAATTTCTCTATGTATGTTGTACATGTAAACAAACACTATATTTGTTGCGCAGGCAGCTGTTCTTAAGGAAGATTTCAATATTGACTTGCGTGTCATGGGAATCACGGGATCAAGGTCGATGCTTTTGAGTGAAGCGTAAGTCATAAGACTCTGAATAAATTTTCTTGCTAAAGAAATCATCCGGTGACAGTTTCAAAATTAAGTACTTTTTGTAAAGCTTTGTGTGTTATTCACCTGTTGTGCCATATCATTACTGCTTCACTGTTAATAAGAAGATGATTAACTCTTTTCTCATTTCAAGCTCACTCTGGTCTGTAGCTGATTTGTGTCAACAGCTATGGTATAACAATTACTTTGTCCAGTTAATAATGTGCAGCTGGCAGAATCGTCATGAATTTAAATAATATATCCCGTTTTAGTTTGGTAGCATCAATATGTTGGCCTCTTGAGAGTCGAGACAGTTTTTCATACCCAAAGGAGTAATTGTTACATACTCCTGGAGCATTGCTACCTATGCTTGTCAACCATTGGTCATGGGGTATAATGCACTCCATAGAATTCAACTTCACATCCTAAATGGTTGAGGTGCTTTGGGAGAGAGCGAAGGTCTTGGAGCTCCTAATAAAGTTCTTCAAGTGTGATATTTTAGGTCACGTCACTTCTAGTCTATAAGATGAAGAATCTCAGTTTTCTCATTGTGAAAACTGTGGAAATTTAGAAATTTGTAATGATGTAAATTAGGTCTTGGGCTGGCAAATCATTGTGTAGAATGTTAAATTAGATAAGTAGATGGATCAAATAAGGATCCAACTTTATGGTAGTGTTAAAGTATGGTATTGCCCCCTGTGCCTGAATTTAGATTATTCAAATTTTTTCATAAAATGGAAATGATGGGTTTTTATGATTGCATAAATTCCTTATGAGAAAATAAGGAACTAATATTTTCTACTGGCGAACTAACATAGAGGGCCACATCAGTTTACGCACAGATCATCTGGACAAAAAGTATAATGCACGCTATATTCTTGCACAACGCTTTTTCATAAATTTACCCTGAACACTTTGAAAATAAGCTAAATTATTTAACTTTCAACCAGTGGTTATGGTTTTGAAAGTACTCTTGTACAAAACATCATGCTTGTTCTTTAGTTCTTCCCAGCTTGTCAAATGGACTCCACTGTTCTCCTTCAAATTGAACCAGCTGTCAAAATCTGAATCATAGTCACTTTGATGGCTGATAATATGGGTTCCCATACGTCAACCATCAAAATCTGCTAGCCTTGGAATCTTTCCCTTATGTATATGTTAACTAAGATGGTTGAGAGCTGCTTGTAATGGCCAGTTGTAATGCTGCTAGTTTTGTTCACCACAATCTATGTAGCAGAAGATACATTTTACACCACAGTCATTCCACTTCTGAATTGGGGCTTTGCATCAGTTTGTTTTACTTCTCCCCAACCTTCTCTGGCCAAGTTCCAACTTCCCTCTGCTTTTTGCTCCATTGTTCATCTTGCACAGAATAAAAAACTGCTGCTTAATTAGATGGTTCATTCATTGGCATCCTCTCATGTTCCACTAGTCTGGCTTACTAACAAATCAAAGTGGGAAAAGCTATATTGTATATCATCACATGAATGGGACGTGGATTATTTTTGTAAATTCTATCAACGAGTATGAGATTTAATTGAAATGCATGTTTCAGAAAATGTATACACACATTTTTGAGGGAACATCTTGTGATACGGTAATGATCTTCTTCAAAGCACACCACTATCAACCTGAAAATCTTCAATTACCACAATGGTTGCCCACTAAACCTTTCTCTGGACATCTGCAACTTCTTGCTTTGTGTCAAACTGTCAATTATCAGTAAAGGGTGTAATTCTCCTATGCATGCTTATGTTTTGCTTTCTATCTCTGTCTGAATCATATTCAAGGGTAGAACTTAGCAACACTAACCCATATGAAGTTTCTGTTTATTGTAATAGCTCAATTGATAATTCTGGTTGTAGAGGTATTGACTTATCTCAATGGCAAGAGCTCTTAAAGGAGAAAGGAGAAGTGGCTAATTTGGAGAAATTTGTTCAGTATGTGCATGGAAATGGCTTTATTCCCAATACTGTGCTAGTAGATTGTACAGCAGATTCTGTTGTTGCTAGTCATTACTACAATTGGTTGCGACAGGGAATTCATGTGATCACTCCAAACAAAAAGGCGAATTCTGGGCCACTTGATCAGGTAATATCTCTACCAGCATCGTGATGAAAAGAGCAGTTAATTTTCTAGATTTGAAAATTGTTATGAATGAAACAGATCCTTCATTTGTCCTGTATGACTCTGCCACTTAGCTTTTTGACGAATTTGATATTGAATTAAGATTAATATATGATCATAATAATGGTGGTATAATTGTCGAGCACTCTTTCCCTGCATTTCTGCAATGCATGCAGTTCTATGTTACCTTTTCCATTGCCAAAAACTATTTTGACAAACGTTAGTGGATTAGAGGTTTAGGGATAGATACAAAAAGAAACAGACTGGATAAACCTAGATTAGCTGAACTGTCTCTTTGGAGACAGCAAGGGAATCAGCTCATAACCAATAATGGACACTGCCAAAAACCCTATTTATAGATGATTTTCACTTTCAAGATGGTCACAGACTTTTATCTAACAAAGCTCATTGAAAATCTTTGTTTCTTATAAGGCTGTGAATGCTATATGCTTGAATGCTATTTACAGTTTTGAACTGTCTTGTACCCATTGCTTTTCATAGTCATGTTGAGACTTTGAGGCGATGCCATGGAATTTTTACATCAATTATTCATTGGGCAGTACTTGAAATTGAGAGCTCTACAACGGCAGTCATATACTCATTACTTTTATGAAGCTACGGTTGGTGCTGGTCTCCCAATTGTTAGCACTCTACGAGGTCTTCTCGAAACTGGAGATAAGATTCTCCGTATTGAAGGCATATTTAGGTATGTTCATCTTCGACTTTCTTTTCTATATTTGCAGTTCAGGGCATTCAGGATGTTGCACGTGAAGCAAGGTATTGAATGCATGCTAGTGCTTGCAATGTATCCTTTCTGAGTTGTTAAATTCTTCTTGTGCTGTTGCAGTGGTACATTGAGTTATATATTCAACCACTTCATTGGCGAGCGATCGTTCAGTGAGGTGGTAGCAGAGGCAAAACAGGCAGGTTATACAGAGCCAGACCCAAGAGATGATCTCTCTGGGACAGATGTTCAAAGAAAGGTATGTCCTATTTTGTATATGTGTAGATGCTTTAAATAACTGCAGTTCACAGGATTATTACTTACTAGGAGAGTGTTTATACGTTAGAGCAGTAGTATCTTTCAGGGTGATTTTCAAAAATCTTAAACCTCATATGAAAGTATGGTGCCCAATGGACACGCAGCGTGTTGTTGAGGAGAGGGGAACAAACTTACCACTTCTTGGCTGAATGGCTGGCACTATTATTGCATGTTGGCCTCTGTTTGTCAAGATGTTTTTGTGTGATCTTCAATGGCTTGTTTCCATTTAAATATGTTTTCCAAAGAGAGTTTTCTTCATAGGGAGACAGCTTTCTAAACTAATGGATCTGCAGAGCATCTGGACTGTAATTTTCCTTTGTCTTTCAACAATTCCTTTAAGGACCTAAAAACGTGCACTGCCTCAGCACTCTTGTCTGATAAATTGGTTACTTACGTAATTCCTTTCAGAGTGGGTGGTGTGCATGACAAAAGACTGATGCCCTTACTGTCACATGTGAATTCTTATGTTCTGGTGGATATCTTATTTGTTGTGATGGTTTTGTATGAAGTAGCCTTTTTTCTTTACTTTCTCCCGAAGTTTTCTGGATTCTCGATATAATATTGAATATAATTCTTTAGCCCATGGACTTTGATTTGTTTTCATCAATTCATACATGAAAACCTCAAGTTCCTGTTCCAATATCGATGCACCTCACACAGTCTCGACAATTCAGGTGATTATTCTCGCTAGAGAATCTGGTCTGAAGCTGGAACTTTCTGATATCCCTGTGGACAATCTTGTCCCAGAACCATTAAGAGTGAGAATTCAGTTTTCCCCAATTATTGATCTAACAGTTGAATGATTGGGAATATACTTTATGATGCATTTATCTGATTATTCTATGTAGACTAGTGCATCAGCTGAGGAGTTTATGGAGAAGCTACCGCAATTTGATCAAGAATGGACTAACAAGCAACAGGAAGCCGAGGCTGCTGGCAAAGTGAGTATATAAACTCATAATACTACTTAGACTTTATCCAATAGTTTCCTTCTGATGTTAGTGCTTCAATGAAACCTCTAATTTCACTAAAGTCAGATGAGATTATCTTGTGATGAAGTTCATCTGTATGTAGTTGGAAGCAAACTAAAATCAGGTGTATGAAATCTAAGTGCAGTGTTATTTTGATCTTCCATTTGATGTACTACTACGGCAAGAAACTTCACTAGCTATAGCCACTGCTTCCAAGGAGTTTGGGGTTTTAATTACCCCCTTCTCCTAACCTCATAGCTTCATTGAACTTCTCTTCTTCAGTGGATATGGTGGAGTCCATAATTATCTGAATACATCCTATCGGTGATGTAGAATTCATCTTTGAAATTCCGTCTGTGCTTTTTTAGCATGCCATAGTCAACTTTTCTCCTATTCTTCCTCTATGATGAAACATGCCCCATTTGCAGGTACTGAGATATGTGGGTGTAGTGGATTTGTTGAATCATAGAGGGGCGGTGGAGCTGCGGACATACAAGAAGGATGACGCATTCGGTCAACTTTCAGGCACCGACAACATAATTGCTTTCACCACTACAAGGTATAGTAAGCAGCCTCTGATAGTCCGTGGGCCAGGTGCCGGGGCTCAGGTCACTGCTGGTGGCATATTCAGTGACATACTTCGGCTCGCCTCTTATCTCGGCGCCCCATCTTAGCTGAGTGATATAGTGCCTAAAGAAAGTCTCCTCCTCTCAAGCCTGTTGATGTTCTTCCAACCTTGGGTGACGCGATTTTTCTGTTACTTAGGCTAAGATACTTTGTGTTGCTTTCTTTTGCTACTTTTGGCTGTCCTATGTGGTTTTCAGTGACACCGTGTCGGATGGGTTAGACTTCTGCTGGTCCCTTGAACATGCCAGATTTGATGATTAGTAGCTGTTCAAGTTGACATTTTCATGCGTCGGGGTAAGAATCTTACCGCGGCAGACAGGTAGAGTTGGACCAGAATGGGAGCAATGCGAGATGGAAGTGTAATTTGTCTTGGGGTCTAATTTATTAGGGTATGGCGTAGTGCTGAAGTTTGTTAGTGCTGTAACTGAGACACATTCTTCTTGACTTCTGCATTTGTGAGTTTTGAGAGGGAATAAAGAATAATGAATAAATGCAATTGAATAAGAGTCGAAGTAAAGAGTTTCACTCTTATGTCTAGTCATTCCAGAAGAACTACGAAGGGGAAGTTCACTCTAAGAACGTGTTTCCTACTTGGGAAGGCAACTATTCTTCTTGCTGCTTTGCAATATTATTTGCAATGGAGAAAATCTAGATCTTACAAAAAGACAGAAGCTTAGGGTGTGTTTGAGCAAAAGAATTTTCTGCGATATAGTATTCTAAACTCTTATGCATCTGGTTTGTCGAAAATGCTCGGTCAATGGAAAATTATTTACGGTCAAAGAAAATGTTCATGCTTGAAGTTATAAAAGTAGATTTTCTAACCCGATAAGACGAAAGCTTTTTCCTGAAAGATGATTTGATGAGTTTTTTTCGGCAACAAACACACCCTCATATTCCGATTTGGGGACGCTGGAGATGAAAGTACTAAACAAAAGGGTTCATACGTGGCAATTGAAAGAGGATCTCAAAAAAGAAAAGGCTTTAAATCGTGGAGTTTCAATGCCCTTATTAATTGACAACCTCAATGTAATGACCCGAGATCCCACCTTAGCACGATATTGTCCTATTTGGGTCGGAGTCCTTATAGATTTAAAACGCGTCGTACTAGATTAAGGCTTCTCAAGCCTTATAAGCAAGCCCGAGATTTCCTCGTTAGGCGATGTGGGATAAGAGATATGTGCTTAGCCTTGCCTTGCGCACGTCCAGGGTGGAGACGCAGCCTCCCCTACCATCCCTCATCCTGCGCCTGCCGCCTTGGGTCTGGCATAAGGTAGAATGTGACGACCCATACCCTAGAAGATGTGGGACAGGAGATATGCGCTTAGCCTCGCCTTGCGCACGTCCAAGGTGGATATGCAGCCTCCCTTGCCATCCTTGACCCTAGGCAATGTGGCACAGGAGATATGTACTTAGCCTCGCCTTGCACACGTCCAGGGTGGAGACGCAGCCTCACCTGCCATCCCTCATCCTGCGCCCGCCGCCTTGGGTTTGGCATAAGGTGGGTAGAATGTGACGACCCAGATCCAAGGCGGCGAGTGCAGGATGAGGGATGGCAGGGGAGGTTGCGTCTCTACCCTGGATGTGCGCAAGGCAAGGCTAAACGCATATCTCCTGTCCCATATCGCTTAGGGTTTGGATCGTCACATTCTACTCCCCTTATGCCGTGGGTCTGGGTCGTCACATTCTACCCCCTTTACGGGACAAGGTCCTCGTGGTCCTCGTTGTGGCCCCACATGTGGTCGGGAGTCTACTTTAATATCACTTGTAACGACCCGAGGCCTCACCTTAGCACAATATTATCTGCTTTGGGCCGTACCCCTCACGGATTGAAAACATACCGTAGTAGGTTAAGGCTCCTCAAGCCTTATAAGCAAGGCTAAGGCTCTCTCCCTAGGTGATGCGGGACAGGAGATATGCACTTAGCCTCGTCTTGTGCATGTTCAGGGTGGAGGCCCAGCCTCCCCTGCCATCCCTCATCATAAGCCCGCCGCGGCGCCGCCTTGGGTATGAGTTGTCACGCTCAATGTTCTAAATTATAATTTTTAACGCTCAGGCAACTCATATGCATATTTGCTAGCCCGAAAAGGAAGAAAGAGGCAGAAGACATGCACCATCGGGCTTAACCTAGTCAATAATCGACAAGGTCCATCGCACCATCCTCGTCGATGAGGTATTGCAAAACGAGCTATTGTGATGGCGACCACGTCGCGAGTTCGATTGCCCTTGTCCGTGAGCCCTGTCGATTCCTCGTGGCGCACCTGTCAGGACAACACATGCGGCTTAATCGAGCCACGGGCTAACAGGGTGTTCACGGATTCTGGGGAATTAGCCAAGGGGAAACTTGAATCGCTCCGTCGGGAAAGGAAATGAACTAAGGCGCCATAAAAGTGGAGGAAAAACAAGATCATGGGAGGGTCAATTTATAGGACTCGACCTTACATTAAAAACAAACGATTACCTTTTGTCATACGCGCAAAATGCGAACGGCGACCGTTGTAACTTAGTAGGGGGTCGTCCCTACATTAGGCATCGTACCATCTAATTCATCCAAAACTCGAAAAGTTCAAGATTAAAAGCTTATCATTATAACTCCGTTGACGTGTGTCGGTCTAGTCCTAAGAGGTAGCAAATGTCCAAGTCATAAGTTGAGCGGAGGTGCGTTCTTGAAAGCTACTAGAACTTGTAGTTTCATGAAAGATAGGCGACTCTTATATGATTTTTCTTTTTTTTGTCTTACTTCTCTCTCCTATGTACAGGTGTGTGCATTGCTCACGGAGATCAAATCCCGGGCATGATACTTTCCAGTCCCACCCCTAACCCCCTTACTAGTAAGGTCGCATGCCTGTTGGCAACTCTTGTATGATTTTTTTTTTGGGGTTGAACGATTTTTACATAATTTAGGGTGCGAATCATAATCATTATGTTTCCCTGTTTTCCAATTTTTTTTATCCAAGGAATAGATTTGGAATAGAAATTTATTTGGTAAAATAATTTAATTTTTCTATTTCCGGGACATATTTTTAGGTTTGTAACATAAATGGCCACGCCGTCTGTCGTTCGCCGCCAGTCTATCGTCGTCGCCTGCCGGCTGTCCATCGCTGATGCTCGTCGGTCGTCCACCTACTGGTTGTTCGTTGCTACTGCTCGCTAATTGTTTGCTCGCCTGTTGCTTCCACCTACTGGTTGGCCGCCGGAAATAGAAATTTAAGAATAACCAATCAAACGGATTTCTATTCTAGGTACAAAAATTTTGTGTCGCTTAGAAATTCGTCCGAGGAAAAGATCAGAAAGAGGGTCGGGGAAGAGAAATTTTATCATTCGCGCTCTTAGCTACCGGAGTAAATTGAAAAGACAGATTTTGTTTGTGATAATAACACAAACAATCTCTTAACTTTGGCTTAATGTGCAATTTAGTCCTCGAATTTTTAATTTGTTCAATGTAGTCCTTGAAATTTAGCCTAACATTCAATGTGGTCCATGAACTTTCAATTTGTTCAATGTAGTCCTTGGACTTTTGATACATGTTCAATTTAGTCCTTAAACTATACAAAAATGTTCAATGTAGTGGGGCTATATTGAATAAATTAAAAGTTCGAGGACCATATTGAAAATTAAGCTAAAATTTAGGGATTATATTGAATAAATTAAAAGTTCAAGAATCAAATTGTACGTTGAGTCAAAGTTAAGAGGCTATCTGTATCATTTTCCGGGGGAAAAAAAGAATATTCTGCACAGTTACACGTGGTGCTATCGCGAGGCAGGAGAAGAAGCAGGGACAGGCTCCGCCTTATCGCCCCCCATGGCTCCACCCTGACCAGAAGAAACTCCACGAAACCACAGCCAATATACAGATTCAATCATGGCATTCTCATTCTGATATCTCTCTCTCTCTCTCTCTCCATACGAGGTAGATGTCACTTGTGGCCTCCTCGCTCTCACGCCTAAGATGCACTCTCTCCGGCTGAGACCCCCGCTACCACCCTCTTCTTCGTCGCCGCCGCCGCCGCCATCGTCGCCGTCGTATCTCGTGTACAACCTCCATTTCGCGTCCCCGCCTTGCTCCTTCCTCTACAGCTTCAGACCCAACAAGCGCTTCCACTTCCTCAAGCCATGCTCGTCCCTCAAGCAGACCAAGAAGCGGCAGTCGCTCCAGAAGACGAGCGCCCCGCAGAGCCTCAGGTGGTTCTTCGGCCCCAAGGGCGACGGGGACGACGAGAAGCCGCCGCAGCAGCTCCAGGGAGAGGGCGAGGGCGAGGGCGAGGGCGGCGGCGCGTTGGAAGGTGACGCGGCGGTGAAGGGGACCATCTTGGCCGGCGTGTTGCTGGTGGGCGTGGTGGGCGGGTTCGGCACCGTTGGGTACGTGTACAGGGACCAGATCAACGCCTTCTTGACCCAGTTCTCTACCTTCATTGACGGTAATGATGCGAGCCTAATTTAATTGCTGCTTCTCTTGTCATCCGTGTGTGTGTGTGAGGTAGAGACGGGTTTCTGTCTGAATCTTTGGTGCTCCCAATTTCTTGTGATTGCTTGTCAAAGTTGAAATTTTTGTGGACCCCATTGTTGATATCTTGCGATTGGTAGTGGGGATGGGCATTCAATCAAGGCATTGATGATTGTTGTCATGAAAGAACCAGTAGTGCTGTGCCTGGCATTTACACACCGCGAAATGAATCAGTATTGCCTCTGATTCCGTAGAGAAGAGCTGAGTTTTTGTGCCTGAATGGGATCATTTTGGTCAGTAGTGCTGTGGCCCGAGCTCAATCGTCGATAATCATAGTGAAAGGAATATTTGATTGGCAAGAGAACAAGGGAGCTTTAGTCCTCTTCATAGTTCATTGGTGAACCTTTTTATTTTTTACTTTTTAAACGAGCTCAAAAAATCGAAACTAAGATTATTTCCAGCCAAAAGTTAATACGTACAAAATCTTTCTAATTCAATCCAATGGTCTCCTGTTTCTCTCCCTCTTAGGCATTTAAGTTGCTCTTCTCATTCTGCCACAACTTAGCTTAATCCCCTAATTAGAAGATCACAGTCCATGGGATCCACTGTGTCGACTAATGCTTTGGGGGAGCATGACATAGTTACGAAAGTTTCCTCCTTATGCAAGTTATTAATGGACGATGTGCTTGTCTAGGAAGCCTGCATTTATCAGGAGGCTTTTGCATAGTAGACAAAAGCATCTCACTCTCAACCAGTTTATGCTTATATTGAATATTCAATTTTATCAAAGTTTCTGTTGAATGAAGTTCGACGCCCCTTTTTCGTTCTAATGAAGATGTTACTTTGTAGTCGTGCCTTTTAAGGTACTCAGGCTTTTTCAAAACAATCTGATCAGCAACATGGTCGTGCCAAGTTATTGTCTCCCTCTTTGCGACAGCTCTTCCTGCATAAGCAGTGGAAGTGCCACCACTTCAGATCCAATGCAGGAAATTTCAGTGTTCTAAGTTTTCTAGCAAATCCCTTTTTCAAATACCTCAGGTTCACGCGCACCCATACCTGTCATAGCATGTCATAGTTCACATTTTACTTTGTTGGTTCATAGGTTCAGACTTGTGAGTTGGTATATTGTGAACACATTTATCTGATTATTGTAGACTTTTAACTCTAGGAGCACTATGGGGGGAACTAGCGGCACTTATCTTGTTTTATAACCTTATATTCACGTTCTCCTTTTACAGTGTGTGGAGGTAGAATTAGTGATTTCATTCATTTCATCCAACTTATTTCTTTTCATATCTTTTCACCTGTTTTTTTTTTCCTGGCTAACATTTTTATTTCAAACTGTTTCTTCTCATTTACAGGTTATGGCCCGGCAGGATATGCTCTATTTGTAGCTGTTTATGCTGGTCTAGAAGTAAAAATTCTATGCTCTGACTTGACCATCGCAACGCGACTCCTATACTTTACGCATTTCATCTAAATGTTTTTTATTTCCTGTTAGAATGTTTCAGAAATTTTAATGTAACCTCCTTTACTTTCCTAAGCATGGATGCTATTCTTCGTTAAAGCAGAGAGTGGGTTTGGGTTTGTTGGTCTGAGCCATCACATCTCTCGAACTTGTCATGGCATGATACCTTTCATTTCTTGGCATTTCGCTATGTTTTTCTACTAGCTTCTTTTATGGTTTCTGAATCTTCACGGAACCCGTTTCTAACTGGTTCATCTCAATGTAGATCCTTGCAATCCCCGCAATCCCTTTAACAATGTCAGCTGGACTTCTTTTCGGTTCCCTAACTGGCACAATCATTGTCTCCATCAGTGGAACGGTGAGTTCTGGATTCCAGAGCATGCTAATTGGTATAGTAGACTTTCGCTGTTAACCATGTTCTTATTCTGCCTCTTTCAGGTGGCTGCAAGTGTTGCTTTTCTCATTGCCAGATATTTTGCTAGGGAGCGAATTCTTAAGTTAGTTGAAGGAAATAAGAAATTTCTTGCAATTGACAGAGCTATTGGGGAAAATGGCTTCAGAGTCGTTACCCTTCTGCGTCTGAGCCCTTTGCTTCCATTTTCTCTGGGGAATTATTTGTATGGACTCACATCTGTCAAATTTGTCCCATACGTATTGGGGAGGTATATATCTTTGTTGAATTTGATTATTATTAATGTCATGTATACCATTGCAAACTTTTGTGATCCAAGAATTTTATGGTTTAATGAGCATATGAGCGTGCGACTGCAATCTCTTTAGAAGGTTATATACGTCTCAATATTATTGAACTAGATTTATTGCAGTTTTTTGTGTACTGAGAGATGCAAACTATTTTGACTAAAGGAAAGTTTTGTAGTTAGTGCTATCTCTGGCCTGCTGACAAGTTGTAACAGCCATATATGAGATAATGGCTTTTTTGTCTTCTTTGCTCTTGAGCTATCAGCAGTTCTCATTTTTTTGTTCTCTGTATGGTTTTTAGTTGTTTGAAAATTGGATTTATCAAGTGAGGTGATAATGATCACATTGATCTGTTATTTTCTCTCTCTCAATCACGAGGTCAAGTAATAAAGTCCCTTATAATTTCTGTGTAATTTGTCAGACAACTCTTTTTGCTGGACTTAAAAGATATTGCTAATGTGCAAAAATAAAAAAAATGTGGATGTAGGGATGAGCTAGATTCATGTGCATTTGGTGGACACTACTGGGAATCCTATTCTAAGCCTTCCCCCTGGGTCAAATTTCTCATTACTTTGGATGCAGTTGGCTAGGAATGCTTCCAGGAACGTGGGCATATGTTAGTGCTGGTGCTTTCGGGCGAGCGATCATTGTATGTTGACCTTTTCCATCTTGTTATTAATTTTTTTTGGAACAAAATCTTGTTATTGATTGAGTGGCTGTTACTTTATATATTTTTTAGTCATTTGGTTGTTTTGCTCCAAAGAAACCCAATTCTTGTAAGTAGTATGGAGAGGACCATATTATGTTTCTTTTTCTTGGATAAGTGAGCAACACTTGTACTGCCTACTCAAGAAACATTTGCAGGAGCACTGCCCCAACAACATGGCCAATACATGCTGATAATCAAATTTTAATTAGGGGCAATGATACTGCAAGTACTGAACTTTTGCCGTTTTACAATCGAGTACCTTAACTTTTTTTTTGTTCAATCAAGTTTCTCAACTTTCAAATTTAGCTCAATGTGAGACTTCCTTTAAATAAATTGCCATGTAATGTGATTTTGCTTACGTGGCTTGCTTAGTTGGCAAAATTTAAGCACAATTTTTGACGTGGCTTGCTTATTTAGCAATAATGGTGTCATCTGCATTTAGGTGTTGGGTGATTAGGGGAGAGAGAGTCCTGTCTCAAGTGGCTACATTGGATGCCAATGTAGATAGTTAATGTCTATTCAATGGTGTTAGTGTCCATGTTGGCAATTTCAGTTCGCGATTTTACAGGAGGCCTCACATTGATCCATATTTTGAAAAGTTGAGGTAGTTGATTGAACAAAAAAAATTTAGGTACTCAATTATAAAGTGGGGTACTGGTGGTGTCATTAACCCTTTTATTTACCCAATCAACACAGTTTTCTGTGCATGTCATTGCAACTTTTTCTACACAAGCTCTCATATCCTTCTAGACAAGTTGTAAAGGCTAACTTAATTCTTTTGACAACTACATTGCCACAATGAGCGCATGTATCATGCAGCACATAATTCCTAGCCTTCTAAGTACAACGAATAGCCCTATTTGAATTAACAATGCAGTAGTCTTAGTCTTTGGTGATAAACAATATTCTGTTGTCAAGAAGCAGCCTGTTAGTTGCATAAATTTCATCAGGACTAGTTTGTATGCTCTTGTGTTGTGTAAGGAGATTCTTCAATAAGTGGCATTAAAGGATGTCTAAATGTAACCTGTCGAAGTAGCTGGAAGTGTAGCACCTGTAGATTGTCTATTGCTAGAGCCTAGTGGCACTTATTTTTAGGACACCTCGAAATAGTTTCCAGGGACTCACTGCTAGCAAAATAACCTCAGAACCTTGACGGTATACCCTGAAATGTTATTCTGTTTGAGATCTAGCCAAATAACCTGTCGAAGTAGCATTTACTCACTATACTCCATGTATTGATGAGTTCAGATTTCAAACTTCGAGCTCTTCTGGGAAGGTGATGTAGTGATTAGAGTAAGGCTGAAGGGTTTATTTGTTAATTACCATGCGATCTTTGCAGCAAGAAGAATCTGAGATTGGTTTATCTGGAGGAAATGGTCAGCTGCTGACCCTTGGGCTCGGACTTTTGGCCACTGCGATAGCGGCAACCTATGTGACCAAGCTTGCAAAGGTAATACCTCCACTCATGGTACACTCTTCTTCTACCCTCCGTGAGCACAACTGTTGCTTGGGGGCTTAGCGTACCCAAGTGCGCTACTTCAATGGACAAAAGAAAACGCGTAATGTTTCAACATGAATGGACTGGGTCACAATTTCAGGTGACCCGTATCACTTGCAAATACTGTGATCGTATAGGGCAATCCTTTCGTCTGTCAGCGAGAGCATTATATCATTATCATAATTGTTTCTGAGTTCCTGTTGGCGCATGTTAGATATTTGCTTCTTTTGTATATAGTAAGTGCGGATTCTTGTTTGGCTCTGATGTACAGAGCTAAATTTGTTTAATTGGGGACTTGGAGAAACGTTAAAACTCTCTTTTAAGTCTCAAATGATGGCAGACAACAACTCTCTCTCTCTCTCTCCGTCTCTCTCTTGCGCATGCAGATGCTCGCACAAAAGCTGAGCGTGCCCTTTTGCCTCTGCTCGTGTTGATTCATGGTCATTCTTAGCAGTCGTATTTGTGATGAAAAATGCATGTTTTCTTACGTCACCTAGTTTTTTCGCCCTGTGTTTTATTGCGGCTGTGCAGGATGCCGTGAAAGACATCGAGTGATCGCCGGTTGCCGGCCATACCGTAGGTGGGAAACTGTAAAATCAAGGATGAACTTAGCCGCATGTAAAGATATAGCAAAGTCGCATTCTCAGTGAAATCAGAGTAGATTTCTGTTCATCCCTCCATTTTTGTTCCAACTACTAACGTGCTTCCCATTTTTGACCTTTCCTGTAATTATAAGTATATAGCTAGAAAGTGCATGATTATTTTATTTCCTTGGCTCTCTCTGGTGCTACATCACACACTGCCGCTTGTGGATGCGGCACGTCGTATTGATCGGGAGTTACAAAACGACCTAACGGTCGGGGGCGGAGAACTAGTAGGTTGTCAATTTGCTTCGGACATGTCAATGACCGCTAAAAGGCCAATTGGAAGAGAATATGCTTTGTCTAGGAAACAATACAGGAAAATGAAACCTTTTGTTGTATTAGCTGCTGTTTATTTCGCGGAAAATGAATCAATTGGAGTGTATCTTCATAAAAATGATCTCTTGTATCACTTGCAAAAATAGATGAATAAAAAAACGTTTTCCTTGCTCACGAAAATGTTAACGAAAATATTTAAAAGTAAATTGTTTGTTGGTAATGGAAAGTGTTTTTTATTGATTAATTATTTGAAGTGATGTAAATGAATATTTTAATCAAAATGAATATCAATTTGTGCATGTGTTGTTGCGTAAGAGGAGGGATTAAGATAATTGCGAGAGAGGAGAGAAAAGAGCAGAGGGTTTGAAGGGATCGAGTGACGATGTTATTTGACAAAGAATGATGAATTTACCAACATGTATGATCCGATTCTGACCAATTTCTTTTGTGTCTTCCAATAATTCTGTCCATCCGTGTATTTAGAGACTCTTTCTCTTCCCTCCCAAACATCTCCTAGTAAACGTAGTGCGAGCTCCTTGGCGAGTAAAGATGTAATTCACGGGCACCGGTTCGCTCGACACATAAGCGGGTTCTCTCCTCGTAAATAGTTCGAGCTCTTTCAACGTCGCTTGGTGTAAAATCTCATTTTCCAAACGTGTAAATATCCATAATTAATAAGACATTCTGAATCCTCTACAAAGCCTTAATTCGTGGTTTAATTGTGTGAGCTCGTGACGCTCGCTACTATCAATATTATTTTCCGGGCCACCCAAAGGACATTTCTACTAGTTTTCAATTTCTCAACAATTGAGAAGAGAAAAGAAAAAGGAAATTATCACCCGCCTGGGTGGCGTTGCTGGAACGCGCACTCTTCCTCTCGCAAAAGGTTGAGTGTTCGAATCCCGGACGCCGCAGGGTGACTTAACCGGTGGCACGTGTGTGGTGGCTAGCACGTGTCGCCCCCAGGGTTTACTCCCCGGCTGTCGGCTGTGCGAGGTTCCCTGGGTTACAAAAAAAAAAAAGAATTAATTTTTTTAAAAAAAAGGGGCCCAAAAAAGAGGAAGAAAAATAGAAAGAGAAAAAAAGAAAAAAAAAGAAAAGGGGGAAAAGAGCATATATAAATACAAAAAATTGCAACCGCCATTTCTGGGTCGCTGGGTTGTTCCTCTTCTGGTTTTTGCTGCTCCCACCGAACGTTCAACTCCAACCTGTCCTCCTCCGGAGGCCTCCTTCGCCTTCTTCTTCATTCTCTCTCTGCCTTCTCTCTCTCTCTCTCTATCTTCTCTCTCTCTCTCTCTCTAAGTTCTTGCATTCGTCGAAGCATCTCGCTTCCGTGAAGGAAGCACGGTGCGTCGCCCTCACGGAACCTCCGCTCCCCTCCGCTCCGCTCCTTGTTTGCTATTCGCGGGGAGCGCGAGCGATCACTTGCGTGGGGTCAACTCCCTCTTCTCCCCATTCGCGCGACGTGAACCCCGCCGATTCGTGCCGCTCGGGCCCTGCCTGCGACTGCGGCCAGATTGAGATTTCGGGGGAGCCGTTTGGGGTTCGTCCGGGGACTTGCTCTGATCGGTTGAGGGAATTTGGGGTGGGTGCTGATGTGATACGCCGGCTGCGGGGTCGCGGTTTCGGGGGCGGAGGATTCGAGTGGAAATCGGGCGGTCGCGGCGGTCGGGGGCCGGCTTCCGATGGCCGGCGGCTCCGAGGCGATGCCGGGAGGGGAGGGGGGCGGGTCCGGGATCGAGGAGGCCACGCCCGATTTGCTGAAGAACACGCCTTCGAACATCGCGAGGTTGGAGGACGTGATCGAGCATTGCGAGGGGCGGCGGAAGTACTTGGCTCGGACTCGGAGTCCCTCGGACGGCAGCGACGTCCGGTGGTATTTCTACAAGGTCCCTTTGGCCGTGAATGGTGCGGTTCTTTCTGTCCCTTCTCGTTCTCTGCTTTCGTGCATTGGTTTGGTTCATTTTGTTTCTTCCATGAGATGCTTTGTGACAGTTTGGTGATGTTAGTCTAGGAAGCTATTTGAGTAAGCTGAAGCTTGAACAAACTGATTGTAAGTTACAAAGTGGAAATGAATGGGCACTCTCGTGTGTCATTGAAGCTTTGGAAATCACGGGGAGCATTTTTAGGCATCAGAACTGTGAGATTTTTGTAGGACAGCAGCCAACTGTTCTAAAAGCTTAAGCTGTTAGGTGAAGACGTAGTTTAATATTTAATTATTCTGACAAGAACGATTTATTTGAAGTAATTGTTTGGTATGACATGCTCACTTGCTTGATTTTCTTTGTACACGGTGGAACCAGAGAGTAAAACGATATTAAAACTAACAAAATTTCAACAAGTAATTTTGACTTTACGTGGTATTTGCTTGATTTTTTAATGCATTTCCCTTTCTTCGTAACTTGCCAATATAAGTATAAGTATTATCAGTGAATTTATAGTATACTTGGGTCAAATCGTGGAATAAATTGAACACGTGCACTCAATGGTGGAATAAGAATACTAAATGCACAGAAGTAATGGGTAATGACAATAAAAAGAATAATCATTGTTGAGGACAAAACATGTATAATAAATAGTGGAATATGCCAAATACGCGTGCTCTGAATGACAGTATAAGAGTACTAGATGCAAAGAAATTAACAGGTGATGCTCTTTTGGTCATGCAATCTGGTGCAATCACTTTTAGTGCATCACCCACTTATATATATTAGCGTATTGCTTCAATTTGTAAGAGTAGGTTAGATTATTTATTGTTATTTTCCCTCTTGCTTTTATTTTTATTTTTGATTTTGCTAATAGATGTCAGAATTTTGGCAATCCATCTTGATATTCCTTTCTTTAAAAATTGAAGTTGCCATGTCGGTGTATCAGGGATATTATAGATGGACTTGATTGCAAAACTTGGGTTTCTTAGAGGATTCAATTACATAAGAACCGTCGGAAAAATAAACTTGCACAAACAACACAACTCAAATTCTGTCTGACCCCTTTTGTGGCAGAGTGGATGTATTTCACATTTTTGGGCCACATCCACTTAATGTTTAGTCTAGTCTGATCTCATGTTGTTGATGTTTCAGATGGCATCAATCAGTGTTTCTATGCTTCTTAGTTCTGACGTTGGTCAATCCTGGAAGCGAAATAAATCGATAGCTTAAATGCTTCTGTATCTGTCATCTGCTTTTCCCCCAATAACTTTTTAAGGTTCCTGAGTTGTATTGGACCTATTGCTTAACTTTGTGTACTTTCTTTTGTTTTTTATTGCAGAGTTAGCTGCCTCTGTTCCTCGCACTGAGATAGTGGGAAAGAGTGAATATCTTCGATTTGGTATGAGAGATTCTCTGGCAATAGAAGCCTCCTTTTTGCAGGTAATTTCTTGTGACCCCTGGTATAATTCCTCAGGATATTTTTACTCTTTCTTAGCTAATCCAGTTGGCAATAGAATACATTTTCCTACTTTGCCATCTTTCAATTAAATCACGTATTTTTTTCAAATTGGTATCCAAAAGTATTTTTCTCAAAGACAGTCTGTTAAGTATAAAATTAACCGCATTAAGATGCAGGGAGGGTCTTATTGTTTTCTCCAACCATATGGGTGCCTTCTTTTTCCATAACAGACTCCTTAAATCTGTCTTTGTGATGGTGGATTCTTCTGCTGATAAGTATATAACTTGTTTGACTTCTTGTCCTCATTTCGATTGCCTGAAGTTTAGCTCATGTGTTTCATGCGAGAAATTCTTTCTCAGTTTGGGTACTGAGGGTTCTGTTTTTATTCGATTTCTGAATCACAGAGAGAGGAGGAACTGCTATCCTGTTGGTGGAAAGAGTATGCAGAATGTAGTGATGG
Source organism: Syzygium syzygioides (assembly GCA_031216285.1). Classification (NCBI taxonomy): domain Eukaryota; kingdom Viridiplantae; phylum Streptophyta; class Magnoliopsida; order Myrtales; family Myrtaceae; genus Syzygium; species Syzygium syzygioides. The sequence continues at coordinate 44,467,517 of CM062247.1, read as the reverse complement.
TCCAAGAGCAAGGCTAATCTCAAGTAGTGAGGTTCCACAGTCAAGAACATCCACCGATCTGTCAACTCAGCTATATGAAGTCGAGGAAGAGAGAGTTGGTGTTCCAGTCAAAGGAGGACTTTATGAGGTGTGTCTTGCTTTCGAGTCTTTTCGGGATTTTATCACTTTGAACCATCTCTTCCTTGTTATTGTGAGAAAGGTCTTCTGAACTTTTAAATGACCAAGCAATTAGCACTTGAAACTAAGTTTGTTGCTCTCCTCTCTGTATCATAAATACAAGGGACAAAAACTACTTACTTTGTGGTAAAGTTTAGAGAGATTTATTGTATTGCCCATGATGGTTGAAAATTTGAAAATGAAGATTTCCTCAAGAGTATGTTGCATGAGACCTACACGACCATTACTCATGCAAGATCTTCTTTATTGCATTGTATTGCTTTCGCATTTTCCATCTCTATGAAGAAATCTCTGGATTTATCTCTGGATTTATCACGCCAGCATATTCCTTCATGACAGCAAAATTGAATTTCTTTTGCATTTGTATTGACATGATGTGGAATTTCTGTGACACATTGTGATAGGTAGACTTGGTGAGAAGACATTGTTTTCCTGTTTATTGGAATGGTGAAAACCGACGTGTATTACGAGGGCATTGGTTTGCTCGAAAGGGAGGGCTTGATTGGCTTCCTCTCCGTGAAGATGTCGCAGAGCAGTTAGAGTTTGCATACCGTTGCCAGGTATACAAGTGCTGTTTCTTTTGCTTTATTGACTTTTGGATTGATAAACGATAAAATGATGTATCTTTACCAAAAAAAAAACGATAAAATGATGTCCTTACCAAAAAAAAAATGATAAAATGAGGTCTTGTTACTTAAATTTTATGATATTCAGGTTTATAAGTACCTTCTACTAGAAGTTTCTATATCAGTTAGCAACAATAAGATGGGAAAAGTTCTGTACATACTTTTAGGCAAAAGAACGACAGTTTTTCTTTTGTTATAGGTTTATTGTTATGTCAGTCAAATTTGTGATTGGTTTCTCTAGGTGTGGCACAGGAGAACATTTCAACCATCTGGATTATTTGCGGCTCGAGTTGATGTGCAAGGCTCTACCCCTGTACGAAACACTTTTCGTTAGAACTAACCTAGTATGAATACACTATATTTGAAGATCCACATTGGATGTTTCTTACTCTTTCAGTCATTCTGCCACTGTATATATAGGGATTGCATGCTCTTTTCACTGGAGAAGATGACACTTGGGAGGCTTGGCTAAATGTTGATTCCTCTGGTTTTTCTGGTGCTATTGGTTTTTCTGGGAATGGGATAAAACTGAGGCGTGGCTTTTCTGCATCTCAGTCACCGAAACCGACACAGGTGAATTATTTTTGCATGCTGTTAATACCTTAGGACTGAGATTACGATTTTAACTGATGGATTGTTGTCAAGTACTGTCCTGGCAAAAAAAGAACAATGATATTTGCTGCTGGGCTTCTCAGACCATCAGCTAAATATGTTGGAACTTTAAATTTCTTTCGTGCTGGGCACAGAATGATGAGAGGAGAAGTTCCGTCATGATTGCATCTGGTTGAGGATACTTGTATGAATATCAGGCCATTTATCTGGTTATGTAGTACCTGCTAATCCAAATGGGGTCTTCATGCGAACTTTGATCTTCTTATTAATTTCTTTTATTCTAAAATCAACCTACCATTCCTTTGAAAAGTCACAGGTAGAAATTATTTTTCTCCAACTAAATGGGTAGCTGCAAGCATTGTCATTGCCTGGGCTTCGCCTGGTTAACTTGAGCATCTTGACACTTTTAACAGAAGTTTTGTTGGAATTTGTCTTCCTCAGTATGTTCTCAACCATTAGAAGACGGGCTTTTGCTCTTGCATGCGGAGAGGAGTCAGGAGCCACCAGAATCCTCTTCTTTTCCCCTTTTGTTTGTAACCTTTTCTGTCATATGAATGGTTAAGATGGGTCAGAGAGATTTTGAGGTAGTTCGAGATTTTGGTTTGAACTGGAAGTTTGTTTCACCTGGGCAACTTGCTCTAAATGTGGTATCGAGCTTTGGAATATCGGGAAACTTTTCAATTACATTTTGAAGTACTAAAATCGACTTAAAAGGAAATTTATAAACACTTTTGGCATATAAAATGATGGACACTTATAAACTCATTTTTGGATCACAGAACACGTCATGAAGTGTATGGGCAAAATCATGTGAAAATCATCACTGAATTGCCTAAGTTGGTTGATTTGTTTGTCTTAGGCCAGTGCTGGAGTAGATTTTTTTTTTTTGAGATTCCCATCTATTTTAGTTATGTTGAATATATGAAATCTTTGATGCTTTAAGTGAGAGTTTTCTTTGCTGCAGAATGAACTGCGTCAGCAGAAGGAGGAGCAAATGGATGATTACTGTTCACAGGTACTGCAGCATCCACCCATTGCTTTGCATTAAAACATGCATTTAAAGATGTTGGCTATTAGATACGGCATCGAATATTTTTTAATAAAATAATCTGGTGGAAAACAGAACTCCGTCGACTAAGTAGGGTCGGATATATGCAGTCCCATAGCAACACTGCCGTATCTGTAATTAGTGATACCTTGTTTTATTTTGGTCAACATTAGTGATAACTTGTTTGAAAGAACTTAACTGTAAATATCCAATCCCAGTTTCCTTGATTGTTGGGTTTTTATAGAAGTTGCAGTTAGAGTACATAAACAATGTGTAGCAAACAGGAGATCAACAAGGGGATATTGAGATTTGAGGCTGAGAACGAAAGTCTAGGACTGTGTCAGGTTATAATATATATTAAACATGACTTAAGCCAGTTAAACACTGAAATATTGGCACAGTTTTCGATTCAACTAAGCTAATGCTCTACATCTTGGATGAATTCCTTTAAATGTGGAAGCTTCTAGGATAGGGAACTTCTTCAGCGTGAAATTATTTTCCAGAACTTGCGTACTATTTCTCCTGGAGAAGCTCTCAATATTTTGTTTCACTTGAAGATTTTGAGATTATCACTTTCTATCTGAGCTCAGTATACTGCTTTAATTTTTTTATATTGTAAGGTGGAAGTGGACTTTTGGTAGGATTAGAACTCTAATGATCTTATTTGGAAACATGGAAAATGGTAATCATGTCTTGATAGTTAATATGACACTGTTTTTGATATATAGATAACTGGGAAAGCATGAGCTACAACCAAAACTATATATTTTTCCAGCACTATCTTCAGATTTCACTTGAAACAAAAAGGGAGGATTTGAAAATTTAGCAGCATCAGATAACGATGTAGTTGAAGCTCATTAATGCTTTGCCCCCTGAAAATTGTTTCCCTGTCTTTGTTGTCAAGATAAAGATATACTTAGTTCATTTTTATCTTTTCTCAAGAATTGTTCATTCTGTCATCGGCTATTGTTTTTGAAAATCTTTCTAAGGATGAGGCAGAACTAATTTTCTTAACAATTTGTGTATGTCAGGGTTCTGTGATCTAAATTTTTTGACATTAGCAGTACTTTCGGTGTTTGGATCTGATTGATCTTTCATAATTGACTATAACATGTGGTCAATAAATTTGATCATAACTCATAGTTTCAAAACGTAAATATTTGCATTCAGAGTCATATAACCAATACACACCAAAGATTGGGGAGGGGAAAAAAGGATGTCCAGCAGGAAGAATCTATCATGCACTTAGTTTTACTCCACATCCTTATTTAACAGTTTAAGTTTTAAGAAAAGTTGGTAGTGATCTGAAATATTTGTACATTATATCCTGCCAGTAAGTCCTATGTTTGAATATCTTCAAGTCCGAAGTTTCATTCCCTATTTATAAGCAATTCAAGCTTAAAGAATATGTAGAAGCGGGTAAACTATTAGATTATGCCTTTATTTAACAATTTAGGCTTTTAGGTTTGAGGCAGTGGTTTCATATTTCTAGAAAGATTATGGGCAACTTTTTATATATTTTTTATACTGATGGATGTGAGATAATCTTAAGTACAAACAATCTATTAGATGGTTAATTGCATTTACATAACATGAAAACTATCTCTGAGTTCAGTATGCACATCTTCTTGTTTATTGACCTATCATCAGAAAAAAAATTCCTTTACAATGCTGTTTAATCTCTCCTCTAACAATTAGTTTGTTAGATTGCTGATAATATAAAAATACATCCTTGATTTTAGGTTCCTGTTGGGCACTTAGTTTTTATGGTTCACGGTATCGGGCAAAGGCTGGAAAAATCTAATTTGGTCGATGATGTTGGCAACTTTCGGCATGTCACAGCAAGTCTTGCAGAAGAACACTTGACTCCTCACCAACGGGGTACCCAAAGGGTTCTTTTCATCCCCTGCCAGGTAGACAATAAGCTCTCTTATACTTTTATATACATGTTCTTTTGGAGATTCTAGATTAGTTATCATAAATGAAGTCCTTTTGCATATCAACCACTTGAACTTTTATTTGTTTAGTAAGTGATACTTAGAAACAGTGTCACATTATCAATTGGAAAATCTGAGAGTTCTCGGATATTGTGAGACACCACAGACGGAACTATTGCATATATCCATCTAATATCTCGTGTTCTGTTCAGTTGTCACATATTCTCTATTCTAATTTGAGTGAGCAATCAATCTCAATTCGCACTGTACTTGATGCATTTTCTACGTATATTGCTCTGTTTGGTTTCAGTGGAGAAAGGGCTTGAAGCTCAGTGGTGAAGCTGCAGTTGACAAGATTACCCTGGATGGTGTTCGTGGTTTACGTGTCACCCTGAGTGCTACTGTTCACGATGTGTTATACTATATGAGCCCTATTTATTGTCAGGATATCATAGATTCGGTATCTCTCTCTCTCTCTCTCTCTTAGAGAAATTATGTTGCATAAACACTGCTCGTGCACACAAATTTATATTTTTACTGTTAATGGAAGTAGTTTGTGTCGGATAATGCCGTGATATAGCTTTTTAAGGTAAATTCTCTTAAGACCACATTTAAGAGAAGCCTTTGATTAAAGTACTGGGTGTGCACTATATCTTCATTTTGATGATTGAACACCGCAAGTGATATAGCTTTTTAATGTGATGTAATTCATTAGTAAGAACCAACCCTAAAGTGGTCACTGGCTTGACTCATGTGGACCAGATCTTATCCTTAGAGATGGTATCAAAGCAACACACCTTCTAGTAGGCTTGTGATTCAAAGATAGGCTAGGCCCTTAATCCGACTTGGCAAGGGCTGTATTGGAAAGGGGCTCGAACAAGGTGTGGCTCCTAGTAGACTTCTAGGAGAGCGGAGGGGCAGGAATGAGCAAATCACATATTACATATGGGATATCTCTAGGCAACACGGGTTAATACCCCTGAGGATGTCAGTGCTTTAAATGGCGGAGTTTGTAACACCATAAACCCACATTGGATATGAGAAGTCTTGTGATGTTAATAAGTAAAGACCCACCTTGAACAACCATGTCTTTGAAGTAAACAGCATTTGTACCCTTAGCCTGCCTTAAGCATTTCAATACCCGGAGAAGCCTATGATCTCGAGAGCCCTACTAGGGACTCAAAGTAGTACACCACTATTTTTATTGGTCTTGCCGGTTCACTTAAGGAGATGAACAACACCTGTTACTGTTGTCCAATTTGCAATTTCTAAAATGTGTGCATTGTGCTATTCTGTGCAAGGTGATGAGTAATCACTTCTTTCCAGGTCTCCAATCAGTTGAATCGATTGTATCTGAAGTTTTTGAAAAGGAATCCTGGTTACAGTGGAAAGGTATTAGACCTCTGCCTTGTGATTAGCCTTCTGTTACTTGTGGCTGTTCAGTCAGATGTTCTAATTCTGAAAGAGTTCCTGATTAGGTTTCTATCTACGGGCATTCTTTGGGAAGTGTCCTTTCATACGACATACTTTGCCATCAAGAAAACCTATCATCTCCATTTCCAATGAACGTGGTGTATAAGGAGCAAAATGAGAATGAAAAATCTTCATCTGGTAACCACCAAGATCTTAAAAGCAAATCCTTGACAGACATGGAACATAGAACTGTTTCATCAATGGATAAAGCCACCGAGAAGCTGTTTCCCACTAGCAAGGATGAGGAGAGCACAGAGCCTTCTCCATCAGTGCATGACGAAGAATGTACGCAGAGTTCCTGTTCTGCTGCTCCTGCAAAACCAGATTCTGACGAGCTTTCTCCATGGGCTTCTGCATCCAAGCAACCAAAGAATGAGGATGATATTCATCAATCCCTTGATGAATCCACTAACATGCTTTCCCAAGATAGAGACAACTTAGATGAAGCAACAAATAGAAACTGTGGATCAAAAGAAGGCAGCGAAGAAAGGTTGAATCATAGGGCATATGAAGATGCTGATAACAAGGAAAATGTAATAGAGTTTCTAAAAGAGGAGGTGGGAGTTTAAACTGAATAATGTATATTTTTCCATAAGCTACCTATCTTATTGTCTTGAAACTCCATATCTGACTGTTTGTTCAGATTGATTCTCTGAAAGCAAAAATTGCTGAATTGGAATTGCAATCTTTTGGAAAGAAAGCAGATGAAGTATTGCCACAAGGTAATTATTGCTTGAGAACTGTTCATTTCATGCACCTCTTTTCATTAAGGGGAATTTCTAGATTGGCTTTAACTTCTATTGCATCACTCCTTCAGGAAATTAGAAGCGTAACACAATACAATCTATTTCTGCAGATTATTCTCTTGGGAAAAATGATGAAGCTTCTGGGAGTTATACCCCTTATATCAAGTATACAAAGCTTGGGTTCAAGGTAGGGAATATGAAAAAGATACTCTTGTCAATTGCAATTGATCAGGTTATTTTGACTTTGATGTGGGAGGTTTCTGTAGGAAATGGGAAGAATTTAATGTTAATGAGCCCTCAATACTAGCGAAAGTTTAATTATTGCACTCGTATTACTAGGCAGTGTTCTGGAGACTTAGCCTTTTCATATTCTGTAGAGCATAAGTAGTTTTCGTGCTTCTCTTTCTCGTTGGAGTTTGAACAAAATGTATTTGGCATGGTTCACTTTATTTCGTTCCTTTCAATGTATATCCGAAGATGAAAGGTGTTCTGCATATAGCTAATTTTTTTGATTGGGTTCATGACCAATGTTCTTTTTCTTACATTAGGTTGATACATTCTTTGCCGTTGGATCGCCCCTTGGTCTCTTTCTTGCTCTTCGCAATATTCGGCTAGGAATTGGTAATGGCCTTGACCCTCATTTATATTTATTCCTTTTTACTGCAAGGTTTCAAATTTGTGATATATGAAGTAGATGGATTACCAATGACACAAAGGAAAGGCACCGGATATTACCATCCTGCATGTAAAAAATAATAGATACGTTACTCATGATTTATGTCAACAGAATTCTAACTTGTTTTTTAGGATGCTTATGCTCTGTATCATTTCAGTCTAAAATCTCCTGTTGGTATATATGAGGAAGTGTCTAAATCTGTTAGGGACAAGGATTGAATAGCATCATTAATAGCAATCCAACTTGGTTGTCATCACAGCTGGAGTATATCAAAGCTCTCATGTCTTTAATAATTGAGCTGTTAGTTGTATAGATTTTTGGTTGTCCATCACGTCTCTTGTATGTAATGAGATCATTTGCTTCCTGCTTTTTGTTGTTTTTAGGGAAAGGGAAAGACTATTGGTGTGAAGAAAACATAACTGAAGAGATGCCTGCATGTCGTCAAATGTTCAACATTTTTCACCCTTTTGATCCAGTAGCATACAGGTTTGTTCCTGTGCCTACGTCAGTTGAGAGATATTCAGAAAACTCAATCTACCCTTTCAGACATATCGTTTTGAAATTTCTATGTTGACTCTTTGGACGTATGTGATCCATTTCCAAGCCCAACTAACAGTGGTTCGCCAAGCTGGGGCAACAAAGGCGTCCAGTTGGTGTTGTGTGCAAGACGTGCTGTATATAAATGTGTGTGTGTATGTAGATCCAACAAGCTTCCACTAATATAATGAAATAGTGCAGCCTTGCATTGTATAGTATAATGAGATAATGCAGTCTTGCATTCTCAAACAAGAATTAGAAAATGGACTCTTGTTGGATTCATTTTGCCCTTGTTGTCAACACACGTCATTCATTAATTTCAAACTGGGTCCTTTCATATATATTCATATAAATAAATGGGTACGTATATAATGAATAATGCAATCTGGCATTGTTCATATTAAGGATTAGAAAATGGAGGCTTGTTTGATTGATTCCCTCCTTGTTGTCAACACACTTCACATATTCCTTCATTCATTCATTTCAAACTGGGGTCCTTTCATTCTTTAAAGTCTGGTCTATAACGTTTCCTAGCATTGGAGTTCCTCATTTAGCAAGCCCTGACATTTCCAATGCAGAGTGGAACCATTAATCTGTAAGGAATACGCCGACAAACGTCCTGTGATTGTTCCATACCACAGAGGTGGAAAGAGGTTGCACATTGGATTCCAGGTTGGATAAACTATTGATAGTGTTGATATTGGCTTTAAGCGGGAAATTTCCATTTATACCTTATCATGTTTAAGCAGTTACTGATTATATCTTTTCCTACTATAGGAATTTACTGAAGATTTAGCTGCGCGTTCTCAGGCAATAATGGATAACCTAAACTTTGTGAGGGTGGGTTCTGTCAGACCTCTCTCTCTCTCTCACACACACACGCGCACACACACTCATTGTGGATGCAAATTCTTTTATTGGTTGGTTAGGTAACATCTATCAACTATTGGCCCTAGAGGTCAGTATTTTCTGTCGTTAACATTGGGGAAGATCTTTTTGATCCATTCTGAAAGATGAAATTGTATTTTCCAGCAATGAAAAGGGGAAAAGAAAAAAGAAACACGATGCAGTCTCTGGTACTCTAGAGTGAAAAGTATTTTGAAAGAGAGAGATCGTAGGTTCACTGTGCAGTAAAATATGTGAGAGATGCATTATGGACAACCAGTCGTGCCCATTTTACTTAGTTAATAGGATTTCTGGTGACTACATTGGGTTATGCTTTGCAAGAGGGGCCATTGGACGAGAATTGAATTGTGATGTTAGATGGAATTATCTGCTTATGGTATACAAAACCAACCAACACACCCCCCCACCCCCCCACCCCCCCCAAAAAAAAAAAAAAAAAAAAAATCCTCTCTCTCTCATTTGAAAATGGCTTAAATTGTTACCTAGACTTGCCAACTTGAATCAGCAATGATGGAGTTGTTATTTATTTAGTCTTATTTCATGAAGAACTGAACTCTAAATTTTAGTGCTGTAATGGTCTATCAGGTCAAGGTTCTCACAGTATGCCAATCAAAAAACAGAGACTGCCTTGAAGGTACTGTACACCAAAGAAATGGTATACCCATGAATGCACATACATGATTAAGTGATGGGAAACTGTCTCTTGTAAATGTGCAGAAGCAGCAGAAGATGGCCAGGAGAAACAAGAGAGATCATATGGTTCGCTTATGATGGAGCAACTAACTAGAAGGGAAGAAGGAAGGATAGATCACGTGCTTCAAGTGTGTTGTCTTACTTATTTAAGTGTTTATATTTGTTCTTTTGTGTAGGATGAATGATCTTCTACGAATACATGTTGACCTCTAATTGCCTTCGCAGCGAGATGTTGTCTTACTTTAAACTGTTGCTCTTTGCTGCTCGAAACCTGTTGGCATCTTGTTTTGTTTGAAGATTCTTTACATTTTGCATGTGTGGTGAAATTTCTCCTTATGTTACTCTCAGTGGTAATCATTGCCCAAAGATTGATGTGAAAATAATGAGATGTGAGGATGAGAATTTGTGATCAGAAAGTGGTGTATCCCATTTCAAATAAGTTGTGAAATGGTGCAGCCAAGAAATCTCCTGTAGGTTGTCCTTAGATCTTGTAAACTAGGCATTCATTGTATTCCTGGTGAAAATAGACAAGCTTAAGACGTCATCTTCCTATTGAGTCAATTTTATGTTTTAGTTCCCATTCCAATTGTAACCTCCCCGAATGTGTTGGTCCTGAAAGCTTTTGGTTGTATCTTTACATTTTCGATGTTTCAAAATATCCAGTGTCTTCTGGTCTTTGAGATTAGAGTCCTCTTCATATGAGATACAAGTTTTGTCATAACATTTTCGGTCTTGGATATAAACTGTTGTGGCTGGATTGTTGTTAAGTACTCATTCTACTCATGTTTTATAGTTTGTAATTTGCTAATGCTAGTTATTTTACTTGGGTTGCAGGATAAAACATTTCAACATCCTTATATATCAGCCCTGGGTTCACATACGTAAGTATTAAGACATAATATCCAAGTTCTCAGTACTTTGGGTCTTCTAAGCACTTTGATTTTTTTGTGCATTCTTCATGTTCTTGAGTTTTGTTTGATTCTCTTTATAAGCAATGTGCAAACTGCTAAAAGTTGTTTCATGCAGATGTTGCTTCACGTTCTGCCTTTTTATGTTTGCAAGCATGAAATGATGTACTCATTACCCAATGACTTACCCAATGTTGCATTTATTTTTTTATTTGGATGATGCAGAAATTATTGGAGGGATCATGACACTGCCCTATTTATATTGAAACACTTGTATCGAGAAATACCCGACGAACCATATTTCTCTCGAGACCCTGAACTATCCGGTGCAAAAAATGGGGTTGGTGATGCAGGTTGGTGCGAAGGTAGAGAGGCTGCTGAAGAAGAGCTTCCCTTAACATTTTCGGACAAAATCTTAGTCAGAAGCTTCTCCAAGAAAGCTAAAAAAGTCACGAAACCTTGAACAATCGTGCACATGCCTTACAGAACCCCAGCAAATGTAGATATACCTTCTGGATGGAGCAATTTCTGGCAGTGCCAAAGTGGTATTTGCGCAAACTAGCAACAACGGACCCTCGGGCCATCAGCCATACGTGCCATGACGAGCTGCAGGGACTTTCCATTATCAACAGTATGGCGTTGGCCCTCAACTGTACACGGCATAGCTTGTTGCTTTAGCGCATTTTGCTTGGTATCTTTTGCTTTCAATGCCCGCCCACTACATAAAAACGAAGAAGCAGGTTCAGACTGCTGCAGGAAAATTGATCGTTTGTGCTGGATACAGTTTGTTTGTGCAAAATAACTAGGACGGTCGCTTGTATGATATATACATACACGTTGAAATGTAAAACTAACGTACCAAAGAAGTTCCCTGTTTCCATGTGTACAAATCAATAGAAGAATGTGTAAATGGAAGGGGCTTATCTTTCCTCCTGCTGCCTCAGAAAATTTCTCCTGTAAACTTTCTCTATTTTTAAAGAACAATTCCAGTCATTTTTGTCAAGTCCAATATCTTGGGCTGTATGTCGGGGAAATCGGGTGGAAAAGTTTCTGAGACAGCAGAAGGAAATGGAAATGCTCCCTTCCATTTTCCAACTTGTCATAATGTCCTTGTCGTGTCGTGCCACAAAAGTAGTGGATTCTTGGCACACTTTGTCTCCCCGATTTTTGGTGCGAAATCCTGGAACCCAAAAGGTATGTCAAACTTTAAGAACAGACCATGGACAAAAATGATGCATTTTTTCTATATATTAGTGCGCAGATTGGTTGAATAATCTCATCCCGTGCTTACAATTGACACATTTCATGCGGAAAAGTTAAGGATCGGAGGAAACACATTAGCGGTGATCTGTACCCATACAAGAAAAGAGAGTAACCCAATCGTGCTCACTTTTGAAATATTTAATCGTTCTGGGGTGGGTCTCTCTCATCACTACCCTACAAATGTATGCGTCTCCATCAGCGGAGAAGCAACGGAGGAAAATGACCGGTTGCTTCTCGATGATGCAATTAGCTGTGTCATCGCTTATTTTATCCATCAAACGAGGATACATAAGATAGGGTTAATATCATGAAAAGTTTTAAAGTGATATATTTGTGATAAATTTATTTTAAATTAATTTTTTAACCATTAAAAATTTTAAATTGATACATTTTTGATAATTTTACCCCAAAATAATTTTTTAATCACAAAAAACCCTAAACCGGTACATTTGTGACAAATTTTCTTCCGTTAGTTTTTATTAAATTGGATTAATGCAAAAAAAAAAAAATCACAAACTGGTACACCTGTGATAAATGGAGAGTAAAATCAAAAACTGGTATATCCGTCAATTACCCCGTGTCAATTAAAGTAATTTAATAGAAAAATTTAATGGAAACTAACGTAAGGTAAAATTATTATAAGTGTACAAGTTTAAGATTTTTGATGATCCAAAAAATTAGTTTGGGGTAAAATTATCACAGATATACCAATTTGGGATTTTTCGAAAAAGGAGACAAATTCTTTGAAGTTACCGACAAAAGATACGTGATTATTTTCTTATGTGTATGTATTCGATGAGAATTATCGAAAAAAGTGCTAAATTTATTATATGAATGCTAATTCAGTTCTTAACCTTTTAATTTAAAAACACCTAAGTTCGATCCTATATATAGGACAAGTCATGAATGTACATTACAGCCTCATTTTGGCAATGAGTGTTCATTTCTTTCTATAATTGTCTGTATAAATAAGAGATACCGGAGAAATTACTTGATTAGAAGCAGTAATAATTAAGGGCGTTAATTTCAGCGATAACAAAGTCCAATGCCAGTGTACTAAAAGTCTAAAAGTATGTCATTCGCAGTTTCTGATATTTTCCTGAACGACACCAAAAAAGAAAAAAGAAAAAAGAAGTAAGAAATCCAAGTGCAGCTCGAAGTTGATGACTTTCTTCTTCTACGTAAACGAGCTGAGGCTGTAGGACATGTTCGAATTCTGTTGAATACGGGAAGCGCTATTGGCTGGCCGCCCATGAGGTTTGTCTCCCTCACGTTGTTCCTGTTTGTCCGAATCTGGACATAGATGCCATCCAGATCCTCAATTGTCTGCTCGCCTGTCCATTTTTAGATGTCATTATCATCATCAACATTATATGGCTTTAATATAGAGAAAAAGCCACAAAAAATTACAAATTATACCCATAGTAGCATATTTATCCTAAATTATTTTGGATTAATATCACGAAAACCCCATAACTGGTATATTTACGATAAATTTGCCCGAACCAACTTTTTGACCACAAAAAATCTCAAAATGGTATACTTGTGACAAATTTACCCTCTGTTAGTTTCGTTAAATTTTATCGTCAAATTGCTCAATTGGATGACATGTAGCAATGATGGGTATACTAGTTTCGTGGTTTTACCCTCCATCTTTTACAGGTGCATGAGCTTTTGATTTTTCGTGGTATTAATCCAATTTAACAGAATAACGAAGGGTAAATTTATCACAAGAGTATCAGTTTTATATTTTTTCGTGGTATTAACCTATTTTTTTTTGTAATATCAAAACCCTAAACTTGTATTTATATGATATTTCAATCAAAATAATATCGTTTTTATTTCATTTAATCCAAGTGGGCGCCATGTCAATACTATTTGCTTTCTAAAGCCCATCTAGGTAATTTTTAACGATTCTTATTGATAAATGAAAGGTAAATGTATCACACAACTATAAATTTGAAATTTTTGATGTCACAAAAAATTTTTTAGGGTAAATATATCAAGATGAATATAATTTAGGATTTTTGGTAGCTTTTACCCATTTATATATCTATATATGTGTGTCCATATAACATATTGTATTACTAAGAACCATCGCAACAAAGTTGTATATGATAATCTTGATATTTTCAATATAAAAAGAGGGAGGCTTCCGTTTCGAATTTGTTTCCTTGCGGACGAAATTGCGGACTTTTTCCGTTCGTACCCTTTTTTACCATAAAAAAATGGGTCAATAATGTACCAAGTTTGAATTAATGCCCCTTTCGTGATATCATCAAGATTTAACGAGTTCAAGATTTCTCCCGTTTTGATCTATCCAACATTGAATCTCGTGTTTTGTTTTTCAACATACAAATAGGCATTTTTTTAAGAGACCGCCTATCATGATAATGCTCTCGTCGAGCCGCATCATTACATCTTCCGATCAAGAAAGGAAAAAAGAAGAAGAATAAATGCCCTAAAGTGACGTTTGAAATCATGTCCTAAAGTGAAAAAATAAATGATATAATGATCACGAACCACAAAGAATATTTTGTCCATTTTCACCCAGTTGCAAATTTTGGATAAAATTGCCTTTACTTTAGTCGGCGATAATTCTAGCCGGTCGGCAAGTTGGGACGTTATTTTAAACCAAATCACCCTTCATTTGGGACCGGTCTGGTCATGACTTCACTTCGAGCCTTAGCGACGCACCTGCTCACGTAATCCTGGCAGTGTCTTCGAGACGAAATTGAATTAAACCAGTCAATGAAAGCAGACTCTCTCTTTCATAAAGTGGGAGTGGTGGAACCTTCTAGGTGGATGCTTTCATGGTGCAGTGCTCCTATAAAAGGGATTCCAAACGACATGCTGACTCTCAATTTGCGACCGTAACTTCTTTAGTCGAGGGAAAAAGTGGAAGCTCAAAGCGCGGGAACACCATCTTCACGACACGACCAAGAGAGAGAGAGAGAGAGAGGGAGAGAGAGAGAGAGAGAGAGAGAGAGAGAGAGAACATGTCTGCCCAGGAAATCCCCACCCCTCCTCTCCTCACTCCCTACAAAATGGGAAGATTCGATCTTTCCCACAGGTTCCCATCTTCTTGTTCTTGAAAATTTCTCTTTCATATTCGATCTTGTTTCGTGCTTGCTCTTCATGCCATCTACTGTTTTACTCGGTTCGAGTTCCCTTGATTGATCTTTCCCATTAAGTGGGAAAGCTTTGTTGTTGTCATGGCGTGTCAACATTTGATCTTTACATTCGACGTTGTTCCGGGAAGTTGACGGGGTGTTTCAAATTGTGATTTTTCTAGCTGTCAAGGGTCTAATTCTTGACAGCTAGAACAAGTTCAACATGAAATGTATTCTGTGTCACAGAGACTTGGAAATTCAAGGTAACTTGAGCATGCATTTCAGTGATCAAATGAGCATACAGCTCCTAAATGTTTGAATGAATGTTGTTGATACTGCAAATAAATCATTTTTGTAATTCTTACTCTTAGACTGGGTGTGAGAATGATGAATCAATTTATCTGTCGTTTTACTTGCTTATGATTCCGCTGCTTCATTCTTTCCTAGCGCATAGCCTGCATTTACTGTAGTAACGGGTGATATTGAACCCATATGCTTCTCTGATCAAGCCTTACTCTAGTATGTCAATAAGGTTTTATTTTCATACATAGTACATGGAAAGATTGGTTGCCGCGTGCCTTGCCAAACCCTTTTTGAGTTAATCTTAATCTCTTATAGTTGTCCTTGTAATTTTGGTTTTCATAGAGCGCCTCTTCCCTTTACTCCCTGTACACTATCTGAAGCCATTTTGTTAAACTATAGAGAGCGACTTGCTTTTTTCATCTTAGTGCTTAAATATCTCAGTCCTGTATTCTTTTTCTTTTCCGGTGATGGGGTTTGAATCCCGACTCTTAGGCAGCATGCCTGAATGTGCTAAACATTAGGACCCTAGAATATGCCGGACCATCCCTTAAACTGAAGGGTCATTGCTTTGGACTGTTAAATGGTTTGACATGCTGAAACAGAGCTAGTCGTCAAATTGCTAAGCTTTCGGCAATAAGCGGGAGTTGTCATACCCCAACTATAATGACTGAGTGCAGGTGCTTCA
Organism: Syzygium syzygioides; assembly: GCA_031216285.1. NCBI lineage: Eukaryota > Viridiplantae > Streptophyta > Magnoliopsida > Myrtales > Myrtaceae > Syzygium > Syzygium syzygioides. The sequence goes on along the minus strand of CM062247.1, from coordinate 44,451,814 downwards.
GTGGTGTTGCTTTATTGGTAGCGTAAACGGTTAGCAAATGATTGTTGATCGGTTAGAATAGCCAAAGGATCTAATGTTTTTTTTATTTGAAGCTATTCCAAAGTTCAAGCAGAAACAGATCATCTAATAAACTGCCTTTGCGGTACTTGTATTTTCAGAGTTGTTCTGGCACCCTTGACCAGACAAAGATCTTACAGGAATGTTCCTCAGCCACACGCCATATTGTACTATTCCCAGAGAACCTCTAAAGGTGGCCTTCTCATTGCCGAAGCCACAGGAGTCTCTGACACTGCACAAGGGTAAATAGACTTTGCCAAGCATGTGAGGTTCAGCTTTCTTCCCCAAGCTCGAGTTTAACTTCCTGCGCCTGTTTCTTTAGGTATCCAGATACACCTGGCATATGGACAAAAGAGCAAGTCCAGGCTTGGAAACCCATTGTAGATGCTGTTCATGCCAAAGGTGGTATCTTCTTTTGTCAGATCTGGCATGTGGGGAGGGTCTCAAATGCAGGTTTGTTTGTGTTCCATTTCCTATATAAATATTGTTTTTAAATAATTGGCGCAAAAGAAATGCTCAATTTGATTTTCAACTTGATGCAAATTGGCTGTGATTTTCAACTGAAATAGTTTGAACCCCTGCTTAGAACTTTTAGACGTGCAAGATAAGTGATGAACTCTATACACAATGATGAGAAAAAAGTTTCCATAGTCCTGCTGACTATACTTTTGTGCAAACGATATGTTGTCTGCTTGAGCTTTGTTGCTGGTTTTATGTGCATCTTCGTGAAAATGAATGGGGGCTATGAGTTTCTATGACATATCAAGTCTTATCAGTTTTAGAAGTGATGTAGGTCGAATTCCTCTGGATGGATAGATGATTTTCCTTGAAATAAAATGACTAGATGAGATGAAGCCAGTATATAATACTGGAACAGGAATTTTTTTCTAAGTGGCAATCAGCATGATCTCTCTATTTATTGCATCTGTATTTTCTCTGCAGGTTTTCAGCCAAATGGGCAAGCTCCAATCTCATCCTCTGACAAGCCATTGACTCCTCAACTTCGAGGCAATGGCATTGATGTTGCTCAGTTCACACCTCCAAGGCGACTAAGGACTGATGAAATTCCAAACATTGTCAATGACTTTAGACTTGCTGCAAGGAATGCAATGGAAGCTGGTATATCCTTTTCCGTTTTCTGTTTTTTTTTTGAAGTCAATAATGGGAGCTTTACTACGATGAGTTTGGTTATTACGGTGTGGTTTTTGTCATCTGAACCTGTGTAAGAGTATGGCCAGGAAAAAGAAAGGGCTGTATAAGAGACCGAAGAAAGTTTTAATCACATGACAATGATCTCCATATATCTAAAGCCTCAGCAGATCTGAACATAATGGCACAAGAGAAGTTCAAAAGTATGACAAGAAATCACTTAATGTTTCTCTAGGCGGCGAAAAAATGAAGTAGCTGCTAATGACAAAAACGAAACTATGTAGAAATACTAGCGGAAAATTTTTCACGTCAGTTTTACATATTGTATTGTTGAGTTTGGCTTTAGAATCTACATTTTGGTGCCTAACAATTTAAGAAGTGTGTGATTGCTGTCCGATACGTCTGATCTTATTAGCTTCCATTAAATACCAACTCTTGCTTTATGATACTAACTCAGTGATGCCTATTTTGCATGCACGACATAGGTTTTGACGGTGTTGAAATACACGGTGCTCATGGCTACTTAATAGAACAATTCATGAAAGACCAGGTAAACGACAGAACGGACCAGTATGGAGGTTCTCTGGAGAATCGGTGTCGTTTCGCTCTCGAGATCGTTGAGGCCATTGTTAATGAAATAGGCACAGACAGAGTCGGGATCAGGCTTTCCCCCTTTGCAACCTACTCGGAAGCAGGAGACTCGAACCCCAAAGCACTAGGAAACTACATGGTCGAACAATTAAATAAGTATGGGATCCTTTACTGCCACATGGTTGAGCCGAGAATGAAGACCGTGGGCGAAATAAGCCAATGTCCGCACAGTCTCGTCCCGATGAGGAACTTGTTCAAGGGAACTTTCATTGCAGCCGGAGGTTATACCCGGGAAGATGGAAACGGTGCTGTGGCCGAGAACCGTGCTGATCTCGTTGCTTACGGCCGTTTATTCTTGGCTAATCCTGATTTGCCTAAGAGGTTTGAGTTGGACGCAGCTCTGAATAAGTATAATAGAGAGACGTTCTACATATCAGATCCGGTGATTGGGTACTCCGATTATCCATTCCTGGAGGACACGGCTTAAGTCACTGCCGGACATTACTTGGAATAAAATAGCTCGTCATTGATTCTTGCCTACTTTTATGTATGCTGGTGAGAATTTTCTCGCCCTTGTAGTTCTGTTGCATTGATACGTATAGAAAATTTGTATGTCTTGATACAATGACAGGCCACGGGCTGATCAATGAATTGCTTGATTTGGAATAGTCTGGCATCTGTTAGTTTTGGTGGATTGCATGAGAATGTGATCGTCGTCCTAGGTTCCGTTACTGTACGGTTTAGCACCACCGAGCTAAGAGAACGGTAGTTTAAAAGTTCCCAATTTGGAAAAATCCGCTCTGATAAGCACGGGATCAAGTTGCGATCACACTATCTGAAAGGTTTCCCAATATTGTACCACATGTTCAAAGACGAAGGGTCGTCTGGTCTTGAAAGAAAAAAACTCAAAACATGAAATGAAGACAAATACACAAAGGAATGGGGTGTGCCTGGTGAGGTGATGAAGCTCATCCGCGATGAACAGAAACAAGAATTGAAGTTGAATCAATGACAACAGCATTGAGACCTTGGAGTTGCTGGATCATTCTCTTCCCAATCGACCCACTAATTTCATATGGGCTTGCTAGCCAATTGCCATATATTACATCCGCAAACCATTTAGCAGGTAAGTGCAAACAAATGACACAATTTGTTAAATTGACGAATTGAAAGATCAAAGGAAAATTGCCCAATTGCGCACACAAATTTTAATTGGCATTTATTCAAACGAAATTGTATTTGCAAAAGTATACTTCACATTCAGAATGTTTCCAAGCTGGACTCGAGAAATATCTTCTTTTTTTTTTAATTTACATTCGACTGTCAGAAGACGTTGTCGATAGTGCAACTACGATAAAGATGCTGTGTCACCTTCTAAGATTTTAACTTGATAATAATCAAACCAAGTTCGAGTAATTCACGAACAAGTGACTGGTGGATCTACACATTAAGTTATCTCAATCGTTTACTAGCCCTAAGGAGATCAACTTACGCATCGATGATGAGCATTGTCTAATCTTGTATTAGATAGGGATAATGACACAAATGATCCGTGAATTTTAGCCCAATGTCTAATGTAGTCCCTAGATTTTTATTTGTTCAATGTGATCTCTTAACTTTATTTTAATATGCAATGTGATCCCTGAGCTCTTAACTCGTTCAATTTAATCTCAGACTTTTGGTATCTGAGAAATTTAGTCCTCGAACTATATGAAAAAATTCAATATTGCCTTTCAATTAATTCAATTTCAAAGACAACAATGAACATTTTTATAAAGTGCATCGACGAGGAGCGTTGTCTAATCTTGTATTAGATTTGTTTCACCGAAATTGCTTCCGCGACGAAATATCTTTCACTGAAAATAGTTCTTAGACTTTCAATTGAAGGAGATCGTGTCCTGTGGTGATCCGAGATAGGAAATATCCACGAAAATACAATACTTGACAGCTTTATTCCAAATAGAATTATATAAGCACAAGCCTTGCAGGAATTTAATCGACGACAAAACTTGGAAAGTACAATCGGTACAAACAAACCAAACAATGACAAACCTTGTTGGAATTTAATTGACAACAAACCTTGACAACGTGATGACATTAGAATTTAATCGATGACGCAGCACCCGAGCGGCCATGATAGAGATACATGCCAGAATTTAATCAACGACGCAAATCTAAAGGTTCCAGCTAAAGAATGTAAAGTATAGTGCAAGACAGTAAGGGTAAGGATACGTTTGTTAATTTGTGCGGAAAGCTTTTCAGTAGACGACTGGTGGTAGTTATAATGATATAGCGATAGTTGCTTTAAGGTGGTTTCAAGCGGTTTCTTATGTGCCTCTCGGCTTCAAAATCTAGTGCCTAACGCCACTTTTTCGAATGGTTGTTTCTTTGCACTAGCTATATCACGATCCTACAACCGTCCCACATGCTTGTTCTTGAATGATGGTTGATAACTGCTCATTGATAACTCTGCCTCAAGATCTTGCCGCTCCATCACATGTCGCATGATCTTATTTTCAAATGATAATTGTTCCCTGTAGGCCGTCCCATATGTTTATCCTTGATTGATGGCTGATAATTGCTCAACGATAAATGCCACACGATCTTGCCCCTCCATCACGTCTCACGATCTCATTTTCAAATGATAACTGTTCCCTCCAGGCATACATGCTCATTCCTCTTCAGATCCATCCGCTTTGTTTTATGCTTCTATGCCCTGTCTAGCGAATCCAGACTTTCATTCTAATGTTTTCCAATTGTTTCATCTTGCACTGGCAACTATACCCCTATACCCCTATGTTTTTTGTGCTTTCGAATGGTTTTACTGTCATTTTGCTCTTTGCCTATCATTATCAACAACTACTATTTACTTGTCGTTGTATATCAACAACCGAATATGTATCACGGATGTACATCGGTATTGACTGCTAATCTCTATAGTCGTCGACAAGACGTCATGCGTAATGATATTCGCATGACTCTTCATGCTCATGTGTCAAGCATGTGTTTTTGCTCATGTCGACAATCCGATATTTTTGGCGTAAACAAGATAATATTCAAATATCTCAGCTTAGTAAATTAAAAAAAAACGAAAGTAAAGGGAAGAAAAAGGAAAAAAAAGAACATGATCGGGTGTGAACCCTCCTCTTTAGGGAATCACATGAATAAAGCGAATAGCCCCCGCAAGGGAATCTCTTGGATTTAATTGGCTGTTCTAATGATGGGTCTAATATTGTTTAATTACCTTGCTTTGAGCATCTGGTGTGTTAAATTATCCGGGGACAGCATACCCTTTGTTCTTTGTGTGCTTCTTGGATAACCATAATCTAATTTATCTGTCAGGAAATTGGACGTTTCTTATGTTAAATGTAAAGGCAAATGCGGAGGGTAATCACATTCCACTCATACATATTATAATAATCGATCAATCTTGTTATTATTTTTCTTCTTTTCAGTAACAATAATATCAAAGTATGAATGCTGGAATCGTAACAAGAGCATCGTTCTCGCTAATGTGAGACAGGACATCTTTCGATGATGACGGATTAGATTTTTTCAAAGCATCCTATAGCTTGGTAAGACGTGATGAATCATAAGCTACGTTTATTTTGTGGAAAAAAATGATTTGAAAAATATTTTTCTTAAAAAAGATAGCTTGTATCACTTATAAAAATAAATAAACAAAAAAAATTTTCATCGTCCACGAAAATGAATATACATAAATTGTTATCGATAACAAAAATATTTTCTACTGATCAATTATTTAAAGCGATATAAGCGATTATTGTTAAGAAAATATTTTTCAAATTATTTATTTTTTACGAAAGAAACAGAGCCTCAATGATTAAATCTAGTGTATAAACAATTTTTTTTATAATTTCAAATCGATCGAGGGTTACGACATCCTATTTTAATCTTAAACTCAGCGGGGCAATTGGTTATGCCGTAGAATCGGAGTATTGCTCCTATTAATGAGTTGAATGGAATATTGATAAGTTTGAGTTGTTATAGATTTATAATCATAATTCCAATTCTAAACCATTTCAAATCATCTAGTTAAGAGTTATTATTCGGGTCATTCTATGCAATTCAAGTGGCGTTTGGCCATTACATTTCAAAGGATAACCCTTTTGGGACAAACTTTAAAGCAGGGAAAATGACCCAAAAAGGTCATTAACCCATACTGTATTTGTACCAACTCAGTCCCAAACATTTCAATTTAGCAAAAATATCTTTCTAGTTCAATTTAGTCATAAACCATTGTCAACCAATTGAGTCGATACGACCAATTTTAGTCAGAAATAGCTGATGTGGACGCTGGTCGCTTTACGTGACACAATCGGTGCTGACGTGTACATTTTTTTATAATTTTTTAATCTTTATTTAATTTTATATTTTTCTTTTTTTTTCATTGTGGTTGGTGAGGGCCCTCGCTTGTCGTGAAGGCCTTGCCCAAGCGAGGGCATGAAGGCCCTAGCCAGATCTAGGTAGTGCTGTGAAGGCCTTGGGCAAGGCCATCGTGGCCTCATCAGTTGCAGGCGTGGGTGTGAAGGCCCTCGCTAGTTTGGGAGAGGGCCTTCACAACCCTGTCAGCAGCGGGCGAGGAGGCCTTTTTCGAGATCTAGTAAAGGCCAGCAAGCCTCCCTGGCCAAAATAAAAGGAAAATAAAGAAAGAAAAAATAACAAAAAAGATAATTTTTTTAAATAATTACAAAAATTGTCCAACGTCACGTTAGCATTTTTCGATTAAAATTAGCTCTAATGACTCAATTGGCAAATTTTTTAAAGGTTTAAGACTAAATTGACCAAATTAAAAGGTTTATGATTGAATTGATATAAGTGTAAGAGGTTTATAACTTTTTTGGTAATTAACCCCTTTGAAACACTATAGAAAAAAAAGAATCCTTTTTAACTTATCAAATATCAATAACTCTCTCATACGGTTCTTACCCAACAACTCTTATATTGAGCATTTTCCAACATGTTTATTAACTTTCCATTTTAGAAAAAAAGGATTAATATCATAAAAAACTCCAAATTGATACATCCGTGATAAATTTACCAAAAACTAATTTTTTGACTACAAAAAAATCTCAAATTGATACACCTATGATAAATTTACCCAAAACTAATTTTTTGACCATCAAAACCCATAGACTGGTATATTTGTGATAAATTTACTCTTCGTTAGTTTTTGTTAAATTTTACTGTCAAATTACTTTGTTAAATTTACATGTGGCAGTTAATTGATGTATCGGTTTTGTGTTTTACCTTCTGTTTGTCATATAGGTACCAGTTTATGATTTTTTGTGGTATTAATCCAATTTAATGGAAACTAACGGAATGTAAATTTGTCACAAATATACCAATTTGGGATTTTTTGTTGTCAAAAAATTAGTTTGGAGTAAATTTGTTATAGATGTACTAATTTGGGGTTTTCGTGATATTAACCCTAAAAAAAAGAAAGGTTGTATTGATTTGCCATCGAAACTTAATGACTTCTCTTATGTTATTAGTGAAATTTCCTATAGAAAAGGTAAGTTTTGATGTCTCAAAAGCTCGAGTTTTGGACAGATTAGGCTAGCTTAGAGAGTAAGTGAAATTAAGTAGCTAGGGTTGTTCCGACAGCATAATTTTAGTTGCCAAAAGCATGCTTTGTCGAAATGTGTGTTTTTTAAGGATGCTTGGATTGATTCATCCCCTCATCTCATTTTATTTACTGTTTGCTTTAACAGACACAAAGAATAGAAGATCATTTGGTTAAATTCCAATGGGAAAAAAAATGTTCGTTGTAGCTAGTCATTTACAATGACGCATCTTTATCGGGAAGATAAACCAATCATATTGAGTCCTATTGTATAGTTACCAATTCAGTCATAAACTTTTTAATTTTATCAATTTAGTCCTAAACTTTTGTGCAAAATTTTAATATAGTCTTTTTGATCAATTTTTGTTGGAAATTGCTAACATGGCAGTTTAATTATTGCTGGCCGTCCTACGTGTCGCATTGTCATATTAGTGATTTTCTATGTAAATTGACCGGAAGGACTGAATTGAAATGTCGCACAAAAGTTTAGAACTGAATTGATATCCGTACAATAGGTTGAGGGCTGATTGGATAATTTCACCTGTATATCACATATCAAGATCCTCCACTTGATTTTCCCAATAGTTCCTTCTGTTTCCCTTTTGCCCTTCGCTTTCCCAAAGGGTTGATAGAGCTATTTGGTTGATTCAATTATTTTTTTAATGTATTGCACCCTTGTGTTCATGTGATGAAGGCTATTCACTATATTACTGCGACATGCAGGTTGAAAATAAAAATAGTTAAGAAAAGTATAAGACTCCATTTATTTTGTGGACAATGAAAATATTTTTTATTTATTTATTTTTATAAGCGATATAAGTGATTACTTATAGAAAAATGATTTCCAAATCAATTATTTTCTGTGAAACAAACGAAATCCAAACGTGCATTGTGTTTCATGTGTTTTGATGTATATGTGTAAAGGGAGAGACACAACTCTTTACTGTGTAATTTTTGATCGACCAACATATATTATTAAACTCATTCAGATCCACATAGATCAAAATCTCTTGAGTAAAAAGTTAGGCCGACTTTAGGCTCTGTTTGTTTTATGAAAAATGAATAAATTAGAAAATATTTTTTTAAAAATGATCACTTAATCAATAAATAATATTTTTATTATCGATAATAATTTATATTTAAACATTTTCGTGAACGATGAAAAACATTTTCATTCATTTATTGTTGTGGGTTATATATGAAATTATTTTTAAATTTTTATTTTTAAAAATTATTTATTTTTTGCGAAACATAAAGGCTCGATTCAATCCTGTCCAGCGAGCATCTCTAATACATCCAAACTAATGGATTCGGCCTTTAAACGATTTTTTTTTGAAAGAAAAATTTCATTCATTTCTCCCGATTAACTGATTGTGCCCGTTATCTGGGAGAGTTTCTTATCAACTTCGAAAGTAGCATGCATTAGCGACGACAGCGGGGCGGGTTTTACGGGGAAGGTGGTGACGGTGAGGTTGGCCTCGCCTTGGTCAAGCAAGGCTCAACCTCGCCCATATCTAGCAAGGCCGATCTCGCTGGCCCTGGCTAGTGGTCGGTAGCTGGTCGCCGGTCGCCGGCAGCGGGCCGGCTATGGGTCGGGAAGAAGATGAAGAACAAATAAAAAAGAAAGAAGAAAATCAAGAAGAGTCAATTTCGGAAAATTTTTTCCAGAATCAAGAAGTTACTTTTTTATTGCTTCTTGATTCTGAGACCAATTTTTTGCAAAATTATGCTCGGGCATAAAAATTTTAACAAATGAATTTTTGTTCCAAAACTGATTCTAGAAACAAAAGAACAGAAATTTTCATTATTTGACACGTTGTCAAACGGGCCCTTAGCTGCCTCAACGCTTATTTTATCAATCAATCGAGGATACATAAAAAAGGGTTAATACCATGAAAAATTTCAAACCGATACACCTGTGATAAATTTACTTAAAATTAATTTTTTTACTACCAAAAACCTCAAATTGGTACATTTGTGATAATTTTACCCAAAATTAATTTTTTGACCACAAAAAACCCCAAACTGATACATTTGTGACAAATTTATCATTCGTTAGTTTTCATTTAATTGGAGTAATGCAAAAAAAAAATCACAAACTTGTACACATGTAATAATAGAGGGTAAAATTTAAAATTGGTATATTCATCAATTACCGCGTGTCTTTAACAAAGCAATTTAACAGTAAAATTTGACGGAAACTAACACAAGGTAAAATTGTCATAAATGTACTAATTTGAGATTTATGATGGTAAAAAAATTAGTTTATTATAAAATTATCACAAGTGCTATTAACCTTGTAAAAAAAAGGAGACAAATTCTTTAAAGTTACCGACAAAAGATATGTGATAATTTTCTTATATGTGTATGTATTTGATTAGAATTATCGAAAAAAATGCCAAACTTATTGTACGGATGTCAATTCAGTCATTAATTTTTCAATTTAGAAATACTTAAGTTTGATCGTATATATAGGACAAGTTATCAATGTACATTGCACCCTGACTTAGTGTTCATTTCTTTCTATAATCGTCTGAATAAATAAGAGCTACCCGATAAATTACTTGATTAGAAGCAGTAATGATTAAGGGCGTTAATTTCAGCAATAACAAAGTCCAACGCCAGTGTATTAAAAGTCTAAAAGTATGTAATTCGCAGTTTCTGATATTTTCCTGAACGACACCGAAAAAGAAAAAAAGAAAAACAGAAGTAAGAAATCCAAGTGCAGCTCGAAGTTGACGACTTTCTTATTCTACATAAACGAGCTGAGGCTGAAAAGACATGTTGGAATTATGTTGAAAATGGGAAGCGCTATTGGCCGGCCGCCCAGGTTCTGAGGTTTGTCTGCCTCATGTTGTTTCTTTTAGTCCGAATCTGGACATCCGTGCCATCCAGATCCTCAATTGTGCTCGCCTGTCCATTTTTAGATGTCCTCCTCATCATCATCATCATCATCATATGGCCTTATATAGAGAAAAAGCCACTATAAATTGAAAATTATACTCTCCGTGACATATTTATTATAAAATTTTTTGAATTAATATCATAAAAAATCCTTAACTAATATATTTGTGATAAATATATCCTGAACCAACTTTTTGACCATAAAAAATCTAAAACTAATACATTTATGACAAATTTAATATCTTCTGTGAATTTCAATTAATTTTTACCGTCAAATTGCTCAATTGGATGACATTTGGTAATGATGGGTATACTAGTTTTGTAGTTTTACCCTCCTCCGTCTTTTACAAGTGCTTGAGCTTTTGATTTTTTGTGGTATTAATTTAATTTAACGAAAACTAACGGAGGGCAAATTTGTCACAAGTGTATTAGTTTTAGATTTTTTCGTGGTATTAACCCATTTTTTTTGTAATATTAAAAACCCCAAACTTGTACCTATGTGACATTTCGATCAAAATAATATTGTTTTTATATCACTTAAGCTAAGTGGACGCCATGTCAATACTGTTTGCTTTCTAGAGTTTATTTAGGCAGATTTTTAACAGTTCTCATTGATAGATGAAAGGTAAATGTGTCACACAGGTACATATTTGGGATTTTTGACGTCACATAAATTTTTTTGGGTAAATATATCACGGTAAATATAGTTTAGGATTTTTTGTTGCTTTTACCCATTTATATATCTCTATATTGTACTACTAAGAACCATCGTTGTATATAATAATCCTGATATTTTCAATATAAAAAGAGGGAGGCTTCCGTTTCGAATTTGTTTCCTTGCGGACGAAATTGTGGACTTTTTCCGTTCGTACCCTTTTTTACCATAATAAAATGAGTCAATAATGTTTCAACTTTGAATTAATGCCCCTTTTGTGATATCATCAAGATTTAACGAGTTTGAGATTTCCTCCGTTTTGACCTATCCGACATTGAATCTCGTGTTTTGTTTTTCAACATATGAATAGGCATTTTTTTAAGAGATCGCCTATCATGATAATGCTCTCGTCGAACCACGTCATTATATCTTCCGATCAAGAAAGGAAAAAAGAAGAAGAATAAATGCCCTAAAGTGACGTTTGAATTCATGTCCTAAAGTGAAAAAAGAAATGATATAACGATCACGAACCACAAAGAATGTTTTGTCCATTTTCACCCAGTTGCAAATTTTGGATAAAATTGCCTTTACTATGGTCAGCGATAATTCTGGCCGGTCGGCGAGTTGGGACGTTATTTTAAACCAAATCACCCTTCATTTTGGACCCGTCTGGCGTCTGGTCATGACTGCACTTCGAGCCTTGACGACGCACCTGCTCACGTAATCTTGGCAGTGTCTTCGAGACGAAATTGAATTAAACCAGTCAATGAATGCAGACTCCCTCTCTCAAAAGTGGGAGTGGAGGGACCTTCTTCGTTGATGCTTTCATGGTGCAGTGCTCCTATAAAAGGGGGTCCAAACGACATGCTGATTCTCTCAATTTGCGACCGTAACTTCTATAGTCGAGGGAAAAAGTGGAAGCTCAAAGCTCAGGAACACCATTTTCACGACACGACCGACAGAGAGAGAGAAGAGATTCAGCAATACCCACGACATGTCTGCCCAGGAAATGCCCACCCCTCCTCTCCTCACTCCCTACAAAATGGGAAGCTTCGATCTTTCCCACAGGTTCCCATCTTCTTGTTCTTGAAAATTTCTCTTTCATGTTCGATCTTGTTTCGTGCTTGCTCTTCATGCCATCTACTGTTTTACTCGGTTCGACTTCCCTTGATTGATCTTTCCCATAAAAATTACTGTTTTACATTGGACGTTGTTCTGGGAAGTTGACGGGGTGTTTCAAACTGTGATTTTTCTAGCTGTCAAGGTTCTAATTCTTGACAGCTAGAACAAGTTCAACATGAAATGTATTCTGTGTCACAGAGACTTGGAAATTCAAGGTAACTTGAGCATGCATTTCAGTGATCAAATGAGCATACAGCTTCTAAATGTTTGAATGAATGTTGTTGATGCTGCAAATAAATCATTTTTGTAATTTTTACTCTTAGACTGGGTGTGAGAATGATGAATCAATTTATCTGTCGTTTTACTTGCTTATGATTCCGCTGCTTCATTCTTTCCTAGCGCATAGACTGCATTTACTGTAGTAACGGGTGATATTGAACCCATATGCTTCTCTGATCAAGCCTTACTCTAGTATGTCAATAGGGTTTTATTTTCATACATAGTACATGGAAAGATTGGTTGCCGCGTGCCTTGCCAGTTAATCTTACTCTCTTATAGTTGTCCTTGTAATTTTGGTTTTCATAGAGCGCCTCTTCCCTTTACTCCCTGTACACTATCTGAAGCCATTTTGTTAAACTATAGAGAGCGACTTGCTTTTTTCATCTTAGTGCTTAAATCTCTCAGTCCTGTATTCTTTTGCTTTTCTGGTGATGGGGTTTGAACCCCGACTCCTAGGCAGCATGCCTGACTGTGCTAAACATTAGGACCCTAGAATATGCCGGACCATCCCTTAAACTGAAAGGTCATTGCTTTGGACTGTTAAATGGTTTGACATGCTGAAACAGAGCTAGTCGTCAAATTGCTAAGCTTTCGGCAATAAGTGGGAGTTGTTATACCCCAACTATAATGACTGAGTGCAGGTGCTTCAGTGGTGTTGCTTTATTGGTAGCGCAAACGGTTAGCAAACCATTGTTGATCGGTTAGAATAGCGAAAGGATCTAATGCTTTTTTTTATTTGAAGCTATTCCAAAGTTCAAGCAGAAACAGATCATCTAATAAACTGCCTTTGCGGTACTTGTATTTTCAGAGTTGTTCTGGCACCCTTGACCAGACAAAGATCTTACAGGAATGTTCCTCAGCCACACGCCATATTGTACTATTCCCAGAGAACCTCTAAAGGTGGCCTTCTCATTGCCGAAGCCACAGGAGTCTCTGACACTGCACAAGGGTAATCAATCTCACTTGTACAGCCAATAGACTTTGCCAAGCATGTGAGGTTCAGCTTTCTTCCCCAAGCTCGAGTTTAACTTCCTGCGCCTGTTTCTTTAGGTATCCAGATACACCTGGCATATGGACAAAAGAGCAAGTCCAGGCTTGGAAACCCATTGTAGATGCTGTTCATGCCAAAGGTGGTATCTTCTTTTGTCAGATCTGGCATGTGGGGAGGGTCTCAAATGCAGGTTTGTTTGTGTTCCATTTCCTATATAAATATTGTTTTTAAATAATTGGCGCAAAAGAAATGCTCAATTTGATTTTCAACTTGATGCAAATTGGCTGTGATTTTCAACTGAAATAGTTTGAACCCCTGCTTAGAACTTTTAGACGTGCAAGATAAGTGATGAACTCTATACACAATGAGGAGAAAAAAGTTTCCATAGTCCTGCTGACTATACTTTTGTGCAAACGATATGTTGTCTGCTTGAGCTTTGTTGCTGGTTTTATGTGCATCTTCGTGAAAATGAATGGGGGCTATGAGTTTTTATGACATATCAAGTCTTATCAGTTTTAGAAGTGATGTAGGTCGAATTCCTCTGGATGGATAGATGATTTTCCTTGAAATAAAATGACTAGATGAGATGAAGCCAGTATATAATATTGGAACAGGAATTTTTTTCTAAGTGGCAATTAGCATGATCTCTCTATTTATTGCATCTGTATTTCTCTGCAGATTTTCAGCCAAATGGGCAAGCTCCAATCTCATCCTCTGACAAGCCATTGACTCCTAAACTTCGAAGTAATGGCATTGATGTTGCTCAGTTCACACCTCCAAGGCGACTAAGGACTGATGAAATTCCAAACATTGTCAATGACTTTAGACTTGCTGCAAGGAATGCAATGGAAGCTGGTACATCCTTTTCCGTTTTCCGTTTTTTTTTAAGTCAGTAATGGGAGCTTTACTACGATGAGTTTGGTTATTACGGTGTGGTTTTTGTCATCTGAACCTGCGTAAGAGTGTGGCCAGGAAAAAGAAAAGGTTGTATAAGAGACCGACACTACAAAAAAACTGCATTTTAGCTACGACAATTAGCGACGAAAACGCGCAAATTTTCGTCGCTATAATTTTTTAGCGACGACTTTTGCGACGAACCAAATTTCGTTGCGAAAAACCATGTCGCTAAAATTAGCGACGAAACAAATAGCAACTCGTCGCTAATTAGCGACAAATTGCCTCGTCGCTAACACATCTGTCGCAAAACTCAGATATCGCAACTTAGCGACTAGACAAACCATTAGTTGCCATTTCGCGACGAACTACTACTGGCGTCGCTAATATTTTAGCGACTACAAGAGTATGATCGTCGCAAATTTTTGCGACGATATTTTTCTTGTAGTCGCAAATATGTCCAGCATGCATGGAACTCAGTATCGCATATTTAGCGACAACAATGTTTACTGCCGTCACCAATTAGCGATAACTCTCTCCCCCGTCGCTAATGACGTCCCGAATGCATATTATAGCTCTCGGCCACTTTTAGCGACAACACTGTCATCTACCGTCACTTTTGGCGACAACAATGTGTTCTTCCGTTACTAATTAGCGACGATTAGATTGTCCGTCGCTAACGTTGTCCCCGAATGCAAAATGGTATCACTCGGCCACTTTAGCGACAAGGTAGTCGCCGATTCGTCGCCATGTAGCGACAAAGGCTAATGATCGTCGCTAAACAGCGACGATTATATTGTCCGTCGCTAAATTTGTCCCGAATGCAATATTGTATCACTCGGCCACTTTAGCGACAAGGTAGTCGCCGAATCGTCGCCATTTAGCGACAACGGCTACTGTTCGTCGCTAAACAGCGACGATTAGATTGTCCGTCGCTAACGTTGTCCCGAATGCAATATAGTATCACTCGGCCACTTTAGCGACAAGGTAGTCGCCGATTCATCGCCATTTAGCGACAAAGCTAATTGTCGTCGCTAAACAGCGACGATTAGATAGTCCGTCGCTAACGTTGTCCCGAATGCAAAATGGTATCACTCGGCCACTTTAGCGACAAGGTAGTCGCCGATTCGTCGCCATTTAGCGACAAAGCTAATGGTCGTCGCTAAACAGCGACGATTAGATAGTCTGTCGCTAACGTTGTCCCGAATGCAAAATGGTATCACTCGGCCACTTTAGCGACAAGGTAGTCGCCGATTCGTCGCCATTTAGCGACAAAGGCTAGTGTTCGTCGCTAAATCGTCCAGAATAGCGACGATAGTAGATCGTAGCGTCGCTAAATCTGTTTGAACGATTAATATTTATTTTTTGTTTTTTGTTCAGTTCTACCTGATAAGTCATAACATTCAACGCATAACGAAATATAGAAGCAAAAAAGTAAATATCTAAGAAAAGTACCCATATCAAAAAGGTTCAGCAAATGTATCTAAACAATTATCATTCGTACATATCAAAAATGTTCAGCAAATGTATCTACTCTTCATGGTCTTCATCGGGTGGGGGTGCCGGTGGAAGTCCAGTCTGCTCGGCTGCTTCATCCTCATCGTCTTGCTGCGAATGCTGACCCTGCTGTTGTCTCAATAGCATACTCAATTGTTGTTGCATGAGGCGCATTGCCTCATCTCTGGCATCTATGGCATCTAGTCTCTCCTCCATCTTCTTCATTTTGTCGTCTTTCTCTGCAAGTAGATTCTCGAGGTTTTCCACTTTTTTTTCCAGCTCACTCTCTCTTGCGCTGCGCCTTGAACTCGTTCCAGCAGAAGATGTGCCTACCGACTTCATGCTGTCCCGGGCTAACGACCCCAACCCGTACACCTTCCCTTTTTTCACTGCTGCAGATGCCTGCCACCACAGCTTCTCTTGCTCGGCCTGCGACATTTCAATCGAGGGCGACGTCCCTTCTGTACCCTCGCCGCTGCCACTACTCCCGACACCCGCCGTAGATGCAAGCATTTCATCAAATTTTTCCTACGTACAGACTTTAAAAGTTACTAGGCATGCATCACAATCAACTAATCTGCTATAAAATCATCACGTTCGAACATACCTTAACGGCCTTCGCCGTGCCACTGACGAATGATTTGTCCTTTCTCATGAAGGTCCGCTCATACGTTTGTGAGAAGCTGGGCGGCGTTCCCAACACCTTCGCCTAACATACAAAACGGACTTCCAACTAGTCATACAATCTATTAACGGAATAAATTGACAATCTGACAATACTTACCATCTTCCTTTTGTGCTCCGCAACTGTGATGGAGCCGCCGGCATACGTCCCAATCCCAGATTCTCTGGAACTGGAAGTTCGATTAACTTTATTCCTCTCGCTGGCGCGCTTATGCTCCTCACTAGCCCACTTTCTATGGATTTCCCCCCATGACTGATCGTCCATCCAAGCCGGCTGCCTCTGAGTGGTTTTCGCCTTGTTCATCACATTTCGCATGTGATCGCCGGCCTTCTTGTTTAAAATTCTTCTAACCTCGCTATCCATAGATCTGTCCCAATAGTACTTGCGCTGCAAAAAAAAAAACGCTAACTCAATTTACCAATACATTTTAGAAATGTCACTAACAAACCGATCTTACACTTACCTCGAACTCTTGCCACCATACTCTCCTATGTTCCTCCGGCGCTTGCGTAATGCATGTATATGGCCCACGCCAAAAATTGTTGATCATACGATACCAGTCCCGCAGGACTACCGTCGCTCTGTAGAAGCTGCATTTGTTAAACAAAAAAAATACATAAAACATCTCAAATTCCAAAGAAAATCTAGCCTATACAGTTAATAACAAAAAATTATGCCCTTTCATCATATTGTACTTACGAGTCTCCTAACGGTTCTATCCGCCTCCTCCCTTCATCATCGATGACCCAATTATCATCCGCATCTTCGGCGCTTGGCGGTGTCGACGTTTGGCCTACCGATGATCGTGCTGTGATCAAAGGCTCGCCCTCAGATTGAGTCTCCTCCGTTCCTTCGTCTTCCAACTGTTGAGGCTGCGGTTCTGTGGGGGGCGTATCGACCCAAGTGGGCGTGGGCACGAAGGTCCGTCGAGGGGGACTAGCCTCGTCGACCGGCCTGATCACGACTGGCATTGAACGCCCTCCTCTGGCCCGTCCACGTGTATAGACCGTCGGTTGATCATCAGCCTTACCCTTACCCTTGTTGTTATTTTTCTGATTTGGACGCTGGTGCACATTGGAAAAACAAACTAGTTAGAACAATTTATTTACTAACTAGAAATGATTTATAACCCAATTAAAAACTTACCATTTTTCTTGCAGTGTGTAAATATTGTTCTTCTTCCTGCATAGGGAAAACAACATTACAAAAGGTAACATCAGTACCACTAGACAAATATTACTCTATACTAGTGACCACTTTTCACTACAGTCGATCAAATTCCAAACAAAACCCCACCCCATATGGAGGAGCTTGACTTTGAGATAACAAGCCTGCCAATTGGAGGAACATTCTTTTCTATAGTTTTCTTTGACACGAGTGTATAATCAAAATGAAAAGCACGTGTAATCATAACTCTACACAGAGGATAGCAAGATTTGCTGTATTTCTTCTTCACTCTCTGGGATAATAACCTACCAATAAAAAAGGATGTGCCAAGAACATCACTCATCCAATGGACCTTCTTCATGCCTTTACTCACAAGTAGGTGATCATAAATAGCTATAGGCATGGAAAATTTTTATATAAATTTCACTGAAATAATTTTGTGTATTAAAAATAAAAGTACAGAACCATTTAGCTGGTCAATTTGTGGGGTACATTAATGCACAAGCTGATACAGCCAGAAGCATGTATAGGGTGCATAAAGGCTACAAGGATCAAATGTTAAAAGACAACACTTTTTCTGAAAATGGGATTACAGCCCCCTGTTTTCCATTCATGAATTTGTTCGCTTACATTATTGAGAAGGAAAAGCTCTTGGTGAAGTTTCACAGTAGAAATATTGTTTTCAGACAATTTGGATAAATAAATTTAAAATGTAGAATGAAAATAAAACATCTTGCATTTGAACTGGATAGAAGTTGATGTCCACATATTTTACAGACAAAATTTAAAAGATTTTGTGCAAAGACTTGCATTCTTGGGCCCAATCTAATCATTAGTTAGCATGCTAACCAGAAAATGTACACAAGTCTAGACCTATAATAAACTCCGTTTACAGTATCTCGATCACTCTGTTACTTCTATATGTGCAGCACATATAGTGATGTCATATCCTCTCAAGTGTTTCCCATCAGATAACCATTTAGGAGTACAAGCCATCAAGGCTAATGGTTTGGTGGTCGACTGCAGTCAGTGCCAATTTACCGGACCGTGTCGAAGTGCATCAGTATCATGTAGGACAATAAGAATTAGGAAGATATGTTGCCAAAACTTACTTTTGCTCTGGAGGCAAGCTACTTCACTTTTGCTCTGGAGGCAAGCTTCGCTTGAGCTCCGCTGCGACGCCGGCGAGAAAGCGACGGGTTGGACGAGCGGCGGGGAGCGGGCAGTCGAGCGGCTGGACGAGCGGCGGGGAGCGGGCAGTCGAGCGGCTGGACGAGCGGCGGGGAGCGGGCGGACGACCGGCGGCGAGAGGCCAGACGAGCGGCGGCGGGCGATCGAGCGGCGTCGGAGGTCTGACTGGAGAGCGAGAGTAGAGGAGAGATAGAGAGAGACAGAATGGGGAAAAATCGATTTCGAACTTAGGTTATCCTGATTCAGCGACGGCATAGCCACGAATCGTCACTAATTGGCTACAATTAATAACGTCCGTCGCTAATTAGCGACGGTATCGCGACCAAGTAGTCGCTAAAACGCCTGAATCAAATCCATAATTCCGCCACATTTGGCGACCAATCAGCGACAGCATCGTCGCTAACATTTAACTTTTAGCGACGATATGATCTCCCCGTCACCAATCAGCGACGAAGCTATGTGATCCGTCGCTAATGATGCCCCGAATGCAATTAAATTGAATAGCTCTCGGTAAGTTTTGCGACGACCGAGCACGTCGCCGTCGCTAAAATTTCACTTTTAGCGACGAGATGACCTTGCCGTCACCAACTAGCGACGAAGGTATGTGATCCGTCGCTAATGATGTCCCCGACTCCAAATTGTATAGGTCTCGGTAACTTTTGGCGACGACCGACCACGTCTCCGTCGCTAACATTTAACTTTTAGCGACGAGATGATCTCCCCGTCACCAATCAGCGACGAAGGTATGTGATCCGTCGCTAATGATGTCCCCGACTCCAAATTGTATAGGTCTCGGTAACTTTTGGCGACGACCGACCACGTCTCCGTCGCTAACATTTAACTTTTAGCGACGAGATGATCTCCCCGTCACCAATCAGCGACGAAGGTATGTGATCCGTCGCTAATGATGTCCCCGACTCCAAATTGTATAGGTCTCGGTAACTTTTGGCGACGACCGACCACGTCTCCGTCGCTAAAATTTAACTTTTAGCGACGATATGATCGCCCCGTCACCAATCAGCGACGAAGATATGTGATCTGTCGCTAATGATGTCCCCGAATGGTTAGAGCTCTCGGTAACTTTTGGCGACGACCGACCACGTCTCCGTCACTACTTAGCGACAAGAACAGGGTCCGTCGCTAATTAGTGACTATTGATTATGGTTGGTCGCTAAAGATGTACCCCATTGCAAATTTTATAGCTCTCGGCCTTTTTTGGCGACGACATCGACAAACTTGTCGCTAATTTTTACAGAATACACCTAATTACCTTGTTATATATTTGTATATAAATACACCTGATTCATAAATAATATTATCAAATATACCGTATATTCTGAATATTAATTATAACACAATAAACCATAAAATACGTTATACATGTCATAAAGAAGAATAATAAAAGTTTCAAAACCCAAAGTCGTTGTCATTGTCATCTTCGTCGTTGTCATGATAATCGTCGTCTTCTGCATCTTCACTATGATCATAAAACTCGTCTTCGTCTTCGGTGTCCTCGTTTTCCTCATCAGTGTCCTCGTCATCATCAGTGATAAATTCATCTTCTTCAACACTATGATGCAAGTTCGATTGACGTACTTCACTTGCATCAACATCGATCAATGCTCCATGTGGGTCTTGTAAAGATGGAATATTATATTCATAAGGTTCAGCTGTGTGCAGAACGACCTCTTGCTGATATGCTGTATCTTTCCAGTGTTGTTCGATCTTTTTTCGCGCTTTGATTGTACATGCTGCCAACCACTCAACTTTGTCCTGTTTCAAGCTTGGATATGATGCGTAATAGACTTGAATTGCTTGTTGTGCCAATACAAATGGTTCGTATTTCATATATTTTCTCTTGTGATTAACTTCAACCAAATTAAACTTCGGATGCACCCTCATTCCTTTGATAGGGTCGAACCACGTGCATTTAAATAACGTAACGGCCAATGGTGGACCAGGGTACTCTACCTGTATGATAGCATCCAACAAGCCGTAAAAGGCCTCCATCAAACTGCTCCCAGATCGAACACAGACGCCACTATTCATCGTGGCCTTTCCCTTGCCATATTCTTGCGTGTGAAAATTATAACCGTTGACAAAATATGCTGGCCAAGTTCTTGCTATTGCTTTTGGACCCAATGACAGATGATATAACAACCCTTCATTCTCGATCATGGCTGGAATATTGTGAACCTAATGACACATATGAATAAGTTATTCATATATGTACGTATACATAGAGTATTGCTTAATATCAAAATTTGATGAAAACTACAAGTTAACACTGCACGTCGATCTTACATAATTTTTAAACCATGCTGCAAAATGGACATTGCACAAACGATCGAGCTCATCAGGCGATACTCCTGACATGGATGCCCGAAACATTCTGAACGATTTGAGCCAAGAAAGAATAATTTATTACCGAATGGTTAGACACAATATATGTGTATATACATTCACATTGTGAGGTCTAATATGAAATGCTTACTGAAAGTATGGCTCCACTTCTGGACAATTCAATAAAATGTATGTGTGGGCTGCATGCATTTCTTCTCCCGTTATATAACGTAACTTACATACGCCGCTTGGTCGACCAAGATAATTGAAAATGGAGAATGAGTTACAATCCGAATCTAGCGGTCCCTCGTCGTTTCGTCCTGGTCTCCGCCTCTTGCATTGCACGTGCGACTCAAAGTAGTATGATGCAAATGTAGTCACTTCTTCAACAATGTATGCATTACAAATTGAAGCCTCCACACATGCCTTATTCTTAATTTTTTTCTTCAAATGATACAAAAACCTATATGGAAAACGACATTTTAGTTCAACATCGTTGATAGGTAGTTTCATATCTATACAAAATGAAAAACATTGTTACCT
Organism: Syzygium syzygioides; assembly: GCA_031216285.1. Taxonomy (NCBI): domain Eukaryota; kingdom Viridiplantae; phylum Streptophyta; class Magnoliopsida; order Myrtales; family Myrtaceae; genus Syzygium; species Syzygium syzygioides. The sequence continues at coordinate 44,430,159 of CM062247.1, read as the reverse complement.
CTCAAATGGGTACATCCATCGAAATTGGACGGGACCTGCAAGTTTTGCTTCGTATGGCAAATGAACTAGTAGATGCTCCATTGAATCAAAGAACGATGGGGGGAATATCCGCTCCAAGTTACACATGATGATTGGAATATCTTTCTCCAGCTTCTCCATGTGTGATGTACGTAACATTGTCGAGCAAATATCATGAAAGAAAGTCGTCAATTCAGTAAGAGCGCCCCAGACGAAGTTTGGCAGAAATTCCTTCAACGCTATTGGAAGTAGTCGCTCCATAAAGACGTGACAGTCATGACTTTTCATACCTGACAACTTACATGCATTCAAATCAACACATCTCCCGATGTTTGAAGCATACCCATCAGGAAATCGGACAGATTTCAACCATGTTAAGACTGCACGTCGCTGCTCCTTGGTCAATGTGTACACTGCTTTTGGCTTTGGACCAATACTGCTTGGCTCCACGCCTAGAGTCGGCCGATCACAAATGTCTCGCAAGTCTTTTCTTGCATTTAGGTTGTCCTTTGTTTTGCCAGGGACGTCCATCACCGTGTTGATGACATTCTCAAAAACATTCTTCTCTATGTGCATGACGTCAAGGTTATGATGAACAAAGTGGGTCTTCCAATATGGTAAATGCCAAAATATACTGCGCTTTGTCCATTTATGCGTAGAACCATACGAATGAGGTATGCATTGCGGGGCTTCAACAACGGTCGGGAAGGTTTGGACTCGTTCCCAAAGTTCATAACCGGTCAACCTCATTGGTAGAGGTGTCCTTTCAATCCTTTTTTTGACGAACTCTTTCTTATTCATTCTAAATGGATGATTCATCGGTAAGAATTGTCTGTGGCAATCAAAGTAACACGCCTTCTTACCATGTTTTAATCGGAACGACTTTGATTTCTCCATACAAATCGGACATCCTAACAGGCCGGCTGTGCTCCACCCAGACAACATTCCATAAGCTGGGAAGTCATTTATCGTCCAAAGAAGCGCAGCCCTCAATAGAAATGTTTTATCGGTGCAAACATCATAGGTTGGAACACCAACATTCCATAGTTGTTGCAACTCTTCAATCAATGGTTGCATGTAAATGTCTATCATCTTCTTCGGGTTATGCGGACCGGGCACGATCAATGTCAGAAACATATAAGGTGTCTTCATGCACATGCCAGGAGGGAGATTGTACGGCGTTAATATGACTGGCCAGCATGAATAGTTTTTTCCGGTTTTACCAAATGGGGCAAACCCATCACTACATAGACCTAGCCTGATGTTCCGTCGCTCCATTGCGAAATCTGGGTATGTTCTATCGAAATGTTTCCAGGCGTATGCATCGGAAGGATGACACATCATATCCTCTTCAGTTTCATGGTTTGCGTGCCAACTCATGTGTTCAGCAGTAGCTCGAGACGCAAACAACCTTTGCAATCTAGGAATTAACGGCAGATGAAACAATTGCTTCACTGGTCTACGTGCATGGTTACCACCATGCCTCCTTTGAACCTTGTATCTAGGCTCACCGCAAAACTTGCAAGATTCAGCAGATTGATATTCTTTCCAATACAACATACACCCTGCGATGCAAACGTCAATCCGCTCAACCGGAAGACCCAGGTCATGCACTAACTTCTTCATATCGTAAAAGGAACTCGGCATGTTGTTATCACGGGGTAATGCTTCACGCATTATTTCCACAAAAGAATTGAAGCAGTTCTCTGACACGTTATGCTCGGCTTTAATACTTAGCATTCTTGCCGTGACCGATAGCGTTGAGTGGTTGTCACAACCTCCCCATAAAGGTTCATCCGCTGAACTCAACACGTCACGAAATTTATGGCACACACTTTCTTCAAATGTTGTGTCACCAGAGTTGTCAAACTGTGATGTATGACTGGAGCTTCCATGCTCATGGGTGCTAGTTTGGTTCGTTTCCCATCCAAAATTATGAGCAGCTGCATCAAGCACCATTCTCTGATATGGATTTAATTCATCTCTAGCACTACTACATTCTTCCCGTACACAAGGCAATTGGTGAGTATTGCGATATTCCTCGGGAGACATAAATGGTTCACCATGGCAAGTCCAATTGTAGTAATTCGGAGTGAAACCGTTTCTATAAAGATGCTCTTGAACGATATCATATTCTTGGAATTTACTGTTTTTGCATTTTTTGCACGGACACCTTAACTTACTTCCGTTCATGTATTCAACTTGTGAACTAGCAAACGCCATGAATTTTTCCAACCCAGCACGAAACTCATCGGTTAATCCTCCACGCCTAGGTAAGTTCTTATTATACATCCAAGACCTATCTCCTTCCATGATGCCTACGATGAAAACCCGACTCAACAAATGTCAAGATTCATTACGGTATTTTAACAAACATATGGGGGGTGTCACATGTATCCGAGTCGTTTAACCCCATATTAGGATTGAAATCAATCTCGTGTAAACAACAACGTATAACGGCAACACAACAACGCGTAATAGACAGAAATATCAGTCAAATTGAAAGAAGAAATAACTTACCTTGAAATTAAACAAGTTGGGACAATGGTGTATTTTTTGCGGTTTCTTCAATCGCGAATTTCTCACTCCGTTAAGCTTTTCCGATTTCTTCGCTAAAGCATACGCATCTCCACCTCCAGGTAACTTGTACTTACTCCAAGTAGGCGTCGGGCTCTCGTTTAGACAGAGAGGAAGAAGAGATCGAGTGCTGCGAAATGAATGAATCGTCTGTTTTGTTGCTGATATAAGCTATATTTAGCGACGAAATATGTTTACTTCGTCGCTGAATAGCGACTAATAAACTAAATCGTCGCTAAAGATAGTCGCTATTCAGCGACTAAACACAAGTCGTAGGTAAATATAGTAGCTATTTAGTGACGGCACTAATATCGTCGCTAATTTGAGACGAGATTGCGACAACTTAGTCGCTAAACTGTCCAGAGACCAACAAACGTAAAATGTAACATTAGATCACATTAGCGACGAAGTAATTACGATGCGTCGCTAAACTGTGTTTTTGCGACTACCAAGTATTTTCGTAGCTACTTAGCTATGATAAAAATGCCGTCGCTGAATGTAGTCGCGATTTAGCGACAGAAAAGCGTGATTGTCGCAAATTGGCGACGACATCTTTATCTCGTGGCTATTTAGCGACGAATTAGCGACTAATTGTCTGTTGCTGTCGCTATTTTCCGTAATTGGCGACGAAATTAAATTGGTCGCTAATTTCGTCGCCACTTAGCGACTATTTGCCTTTTGTTGTCACTAATTAGCGACGATACTGTTGTCGTCGCAAATATATTGTAGCTAAATTACAGTTTTTTTGTAGTGCGAAGAAAGTTTTAATCACATGACAATGATCTCCATATATCTAAAGCCTCAGCAGATCTGAATATAATGGCACAAGAGAAGTTCAAAAGTATGACAATAAATCACTTAATGTTTCTCTAGGTGGCGAAAAAATGAAAGTAGCTGCTAACGACAAAAAGGAAACTATGTAGAAATACTAGCGGAAAATTTTTCACATCAGTTTTACATATTGTATTGTTGAGTTTGGCTTTAGAATCTACATTTTGGTGCCTAAAAATTTAAGAAGTGTGTGATTGCCGCCGCCCCATACGTCTGATCATATAAGCTTCCATTAAATACCAACTCTTGCTTTATGATACTAACTCAGTGATGCCTATTTTGCATGCACGACATAGGTTTTGACGGTGTTGAAATACACGGTGCTCATGGCTACTTAATAGAACAATTCATGAAAGACCAGGTAAACGACAGAACGGACCAGTATGGAGGTTCTCTGGAGAATCGGTGTCGTTTCGCTCTCGAGATCGTTGAGGCCATTGTTAATGAAATAGGGGCAGAAAGAGTCGGGATCAGGCTTTCCCCTTTTGCAACCTACTCGGAAGCAGTAGACTCGAAACCCAAAGCACTAGGAAACTACATGGCCGAACAATTAAATAAGTATGGGATCCTTTACTGCCACATGGTTGAGCCGAGAATGGAGACCGTGGGCGAAATAAGCCAATGTCCGCACAGTCTCGTCCCGATGAGGAACTTGTTCAAGGGAACTTTCATTGTAGCCGGAGGGTATACCCGGGAAGATGGAAACGGTGCTGTGGCCGAGAACCGTGCTGATCTCGTTGCTTACGGCCGTTTATTTTTGTCCAATCCGGATTTGCCTAAGAGGTTTGAGTTGGACGCAGCTCTTAATAAGTATAATAGAGAGACATTCTACACATCGGACCCGGTGATTGGGTACTCCGATTATCCATTCCTGGAGGACACGGCTTAAGTCACTGCCGGACATGACTTGGAATAAAATAGCTCATCGTTGATTCTTGCCTACTTCCATGTATGCTGGTGAGAATTTTCTTGCCCTTGTAGCTCTGTTGCATTGATACGTATAGAAAATTTGTATGTCTTGATACAATGACGGGCCACGAGCTGATCAATGAATTGCTTGATTTGGAATAGTTTGGCATCTGTTCGTTTTGATGGATTGCATGAGAATGTGACTGTCGTCCTAAGTTCCGTTACTGCACGGTTGAGCACCACCGAGCTGAGAGATAGGTAGTTTAAAAGTTCCCAATTTGGAAAAATCCGCTCTGATAAGCACGGGATCGAGTTGCGATCATACAATCTGAAAGGTTTCCCAATATTGTACCACATGTTCAAAGACGACCGCGATAAACATATAGCAGCGTCGTACATGGGTCGTCAGATGATGGCAGAGTGTTAAGTCTTAAAAGAAAACTCAAAACATGAAATGAAGACAAATACACAAAGGAATGGGGTGTGCGTGGTGAGATGATGAAGCTCATCCGCGATGAACAGAAACAAGAATTGAAGTTGAATCAATGACAACAGCATTGAGACCTTGGAGTTGCTGGATCATTCTCTTCCCAATCGACCCACTAATTTCATATGGGCTTGCTAGCCAATTGCCATATATTACATCTGCAAACCCATTAGCAAGTAAGTGCAAACAAGCGACACAGTTTGCTAAATTGACCAATTGAAAGATCAAAGGAAAATTGCCCAATTGCACACACAAATTTTCATCGGCATTTATTCAAACGAAATTGTATTTGCAAAAGTGTACTTCGCATTCAGAATGTTTCCAAGCTGGACTCGAGAAATATCTTTGTTTTTTTTGAATTTACATTCGACTATCGGAAGACATTGTCGACAGTGCAACCGCGATAAAGATGCCGTGTCATCTTCTAAGATTTTAACTTGATAATAATCAAACCAAGTTCGAGTAATTCACGAACAAGTGACTGGTGGATCTACATGTTAAGTTATCTCAATCGTTGACTAGCCCTAGGGAGATCAATCCGCTTTGTTTCACCAGAATTGCTCCTGCGATGAAATATCTTTCATTGAAAATAGTTTTTAGGTTTGAATTGAAGGAGATCGGGTCCTGTGGTGATTTAGGATAGGAAATATCCAGGAAACTACAATACTCAACAGCTTTATTCCAAACAGAATTATACAAGCACAAGCCTTGCTAGAATTTAATTGATGACCAAACTTGGAAAGTACAATCAGTACAAATGAACCAAACAGTGACAAATCTTGTTGGAATTTAATTGACAACAAAGTTTGACAACGTGACAATGCTAGAATTTAAACGATAACGTAGCACCCGGGAGGCCAGGATAGAGATACACACCAGAATTTAATCAATGATACGAATCTGAAGGCTATAGGTAAAGAAAGTAAAGTATAGTGTAAGAAAGTAAAGATAATGATAAGTTTGTTTAATTTGTGCGGGAAGCTTTTTAGTAGACGACTGGTGGTATTTATAATTATATAATGATAGCTGCTTTAAGTTGGTTTCAAGCGGTTTGTTCTGCGCCTCTCGGCTTCAAAATCTAGCGCCTAATGCCACTTTTTCGAATGGTTGTTTCTTTGCACTAGCTATATCACGATCCCACCACCATCCCACATGCTTGTTCTTGAATGATGGTTGATAACTGCTCATTGATAACTCAGCCTCAAGATCTTGCCGCCCCATGACATGTCTCGTGATCTTATTTTCAAATGATGATTGTTCCCTGTAGGCCGTCCCATATGTTTATCCTTGAATGATGGCTGATAATTGCTCAACGATAACTGCCCCGCCATCTTGCCACTCCATGACAAGTCTCACTTTCTCATTTTCAAATGATAACTGTTCCCTCCAGACATACATGCCCATTCCTCTTCAGATCCATCCGCTTTGTTTTATGCTTCTATGCCCCGTCTAGCGAATTCCAGACTTTCATTCTAATGTTTTCCAATTGTTTCATCTTGCACTAGCAACTATACCCCTATACCCCTATGTTTTTTGTACTTTCGAATGATTTTACTGGCATTTTGCTATTTGCCTATCTATATCAACAGCTACTATCTACTCGTCGTCGTATATCAACAACCGAATATGTACCACGGATGTACATCAATATTGACCGCTAGTCTCTATAGTCGTTGACAAGACGTCATGTGTAACGATATTCACATGACTCTTTATGCTCATATGTCAGGCATGTGTTTACTCATGTCGACAACCCGATATTTTTGGTGTAAACAAGATAATATTCAAATATCTCAGCTTAATAAATTAAAAAAAAAAGTAAAGGGAAGAAAAAGGAAAAAAAAAACATGATCGGGTGTGAACCCCCCTCTTTAAGGAATCACATGAATAAAGCGAATAGCCCCCGCAAGGGAATCTCTTGGATTTGATTGGCTGTTCTAATGATGGGTCTAATATTGGTTAATTACCTTACTTCGAGCATCTGGTGTGTTAAATTATCCGGGGACAGCATACCCTTTTTTCTTTGTGTGCTTCTTGGATAACCATAATCTAATTTATCTGTCAGGTGATTGGACGTTTCTTATGTTAAATGTAAAGGCAAATGCGGAGGGTAATCACATTCCACTCATATATATTATAATAATCGATCAATCTTGTTATTATTTTTCTTCTTTTCAATAAGAATAATATTAAAGTTTGAATGCTGGAATCGTAACGAGAGCATCGTTCTCGCTAATGTGAGACAGGACATCTTTCGATGATGGATTAGATTTTTTCAAAGCATCCTATAGCTTGGTAAGACGTGATGAATCATAAGCCACGTTATTTTGCAGAAAAAGAGAATGATTTAGAAAATATTTTTCTTAAAAAAGATAGCTTGTATCACTTATAAAAATAAATAAACAAAAAACATTTTCATTGTCCATGAAAATGAATATACATAAATTGTTATCGATAACAAAAACATTTTCTATTGATCAATTATTTCAAGCAATTATTTTTAGAAAAATATTTTTCGAATTATTTATTTTTCGCGAAAGAAACAGAGCCTCAATTATTAAATCTAGTGTATAAACAATTTTTTTTATAATTTCAAATCGATCGAGGGTTACGACATCCTATCTTAATCTTAAACTCAGCGGGGCAATTGGTTATGCCGTAGAATCGGAGTATTGCTCCTATTAATGAGTTGAATGGAATATTGATAAGTTTGAGTTGTTATAGATTTATAATCATAATTCCAACTCTAAACTATTTCAAATCATCCAGTTAAGAGTTATTATTCGGGTCATTCTATGCAATTCAAGTGGAGTTTGGCCATTACATTTCAAAGGATAACCCTTTTGGGACAAACTTTAAAGCGGGGAAAATGACCCAAAAATGTCATTAACCCATACTGTATTTGTACCAACTCAGTCCCGAACATTTCAATTTAGCAAAAATATCTTTCTAGTTCAATTTAGTCATAAACCTTTGTCAACCAAATGAGTCGTCATGGCCAATTTTGGTCAAAAATCATTGATGTGAACGCCGGTCGTTCTACATGACACGACCTATGTTGACGTGGACATTTTTTATAATTTTTTAAATCTTTATTTAATTTTATATTTTTATTTTTTTTTCATTGTGGTTGGTGAGGGCCCTCGCCTGTCGTGAAGGCCTTGCCCGGGCGAGGGCATGAAGGCCCTAGCTAGATCTAGGTAGTGCTGCGAAGGCCCTGGGTAAGGCCATCATGACCTCATCGTCTGTGGGTGTGGGTGTGAAGGCCCTTGCTAGTTTGGGAGAAGGCCTTCATAGCCCTGTCAGCAACGGGCGAGGCGGCTCTCACCAAGATCTAGCAAAGGTCAGCAAGCCTCCCTAGCCAAAATGAAAGGAAAATAAAGAAAGAAAAAATTACAATAAAGATAATTTTTTAAAATAATTACAAAAATTGTCCAACTTCACGTTAGCGTTTTTCGATTAAAATTAGCTAGAATGATGCAATTGGCAAATTGTTTAAAGGTTTAAGACTAGATTGACCAAATTAAAAGGTTTATCATTAAATTGATATAAGTACAAGTGGTCTATAACTTTTTTGGTAATTAACTCCTTTGAAGCACTGTAGAGAAAAAAGAATCCTTTTTAACTTATCAAATATCAATAACTCTCTCATACGGGTCTTACCCAACAACTCTTATATTGAGCATTTTCCAACATGTTTATTAACTTTCCATTTCAGAAAAAGGATTAATACTTTGAAACATCTCAAATTGATACATCCGTGATAAATTTGCCCAAAACTAATATTTTGACCACAAAAAATCTCAAACTGGTACATTTATGATAAATTTATCCAAAACTAATTTTTTGACCACCAAAATCCATAAACTAATGCATTTGTGATAAATTTACCTTCCGTTAGTTTCCGTTAAATTTTACTATCAAATTACTTTGTTAAATTTACACGCGGCAATTAATGGATATATCGGTTTTGGGTTTTACCCTCCGTTTGTTACATGTGTATCAGTTTGTGATTTTTTATGGTATTAATCTAATTTAATAGAAACTAACGGAGAGTAAATTTGTCACAAATATACTAGTTTGGGGTTTTTTGTTGTCAAAAAATTAGTTTGGAATAAATTTGTTATAGATGTACCGGTTTGGGATTTTTCGTGGTATTAACCCTAAAAAAAAAAGAAAGGTTGTACTGATTTGCCATCGAAACTTAATGACTTCTCTTATATTATTAGTGAAATTTCCTATAGAAAAGGTAAGGTTTGATGTCTCAAAAGTTCAAGTTTTGGACAGACTAGGCTAGCTTAGAGAGTAAGTGAAATTAAGTAGCTAGGGTTGTTCCGACAGCATAATTTTAGTTGCCAAAAGCATGCTTTGTCGAAATGTGTGTTTTTTAAGGATGCTTGGATTGATTCATCCCCTCATCTCATTTTATTTACTGTTTGCTTTAACAGATACAAAGAACAGAAGATCATTTGGTTAAATTCCAATGGGAAAAAAATGTTCGTTGTAGCTAGTCATTTACAATGATGCATCTTTATCGGGAAGATAAACCAATCATATTGAGTCCTATTATGCAGTTGTCAATTCAATCATAAACTTTTCAATTTTGTCGATTTAGTCTTAAACTTTTGCACAAAATTTTAATATAATTCTTTTGATCAATTTTTGTCAGAAATTGCTAACATGACAGTTCAATTATCGCCGGCCGTCCTACATATCACACTGTCATATTGGCGATTTCTTATATAAATTGGCCGGAAGGACTAAATTGAAACTTCGCACAAAAATTAAAAACTAAATTGACATACGTACAATAGGTTGAGGATTGATTGGATAATTTCACCTGTATATCACATATCAAGATCCTCCACTTGATTTTCCCAATAGTTCCTTCTGTTTCTCTTTTGCCCTTCGCTTTCCCAAAGGGTTGATAGAGCTATTTGGTTGATTCAATTATTTTTTTAATGCATTGCACCCTTGTTTTCATGTGACGAAGGCTATTCACTATATTACCGTGACACGCAGATTGAAAAAAAAATAGTTAGGAAAAACCTAAGACTCAATTTATTTTGTGGACGATGCAAATATTATTTATTTATTTATTTTTGTAAGCGATATAAGTGATCATTTATAGAAAAATGATTTTCAAATCAATTATTTTCTGTAAAATAAACCGAATCCAAATGTGCCTTGTGTTTCATGTGTTCTGATGTATATGTGTAAAGGGAGAGACCCAACTCTTTATGGTGTAATTTTTGATCGACCAACATATATTATTAAACTCAGTCGGATCCACATAGATCAAAATCTCTTGAGTAAAAAGTTAGGCCGACGTTAGGCTCCGTTTGTCTTGCAAAAAATGAATGAATTGAAAAATATTTTTCTAAAAATGATCACTTAATTAATAAAAAATATTTTTATTATCAATAATAATTTATATTTAAATATTTTTGTGAACGATGAAAAATATTTTCGTTCATTTATTGTTGTGGGTTATATAAGAAATTATTTTTAAATTTTTATTTTTAAAAATTATTTATTTTTTACGAAACATAGAGGCTCGATTCAATCCTGTCCAGCGAACATCTCTAATTTATCCAAACCGATGAATCTGGCCTTTAAACGATTTTTTTTCGAAAGAAAAATTTCATTCATTTCTCCCTATTAACACTGTGCCCGTTATCTGGGAGAGTTTCTGATCGACTCCAAAAGTAGGATGCATTAGCGACGACAGCGGGACGGGTTTTGCGGTGAAGGTGGCTGCAATTTTTACCTAAAAGCAAAAACTCATTACAGTGCATTTTCTTCATGTGAAACTATCAATTTCAAAACTGTCCAAAGACAAGCCACAAGTTCCGATAAATGTTGGAATGTCTGAACAACACATGCAAGATGTTTCTAACTTTCCCCTTTTCTCTTGAACTATGAACCAAAAGTCATGGCCTCCTTTTAGTTATCGTACTGTTGTAGCATGTGCAGAGATCTTTCCAGTGTTGCGTTTTCGAGCCTTTTATATATCAATTTAGCTAAAACTTTTCTTAAGCCAAATTGCTCTGCACTTTCTAGCTGAAAGCATAATTAGTCCTTGGGGAAACTATTGTGAGGGTTTTGCGATCAAGAACAGTACACCCAATTGAGCTTTTGGCTCGGTTTATAAATGGAAAATTTTTAAAAAAAGTCCTAAACCTATTATATTTTTGTCAATTCAGTCTTAAACCTTTTAAGTTTGCCAATTGAGTCCTAAACCTTTCACTTCTTGCTAATTGTGTTCATTTAGCGAATTTTGGCCTCCTAGAGCTGACGTGGCAATTTTTAACTATTTTTTTTCGAATTTTTTCAAATTTTTTTCCTTTTTTTTTGGCCTTCTTTCCTTTGGCCAGTGAGGTTGACCTCGCCAGCCTCTGGCGAAGCTCGCCCCTGCCGGTCATTGGTGAGGGTGAGCCTCGTTGGCCCCTAGTTGGGTGAGATCGGCCTCGCCAAATATGGGCGAGGTCGAGCCTTGCCCAACCAAGGCGAGGCCGACCTCGCCATTGCGACCCAAGTGAGGGAGATGGGTCAAATGGCGAGGTTGGTCTCGCCTTTGCTGGGCAAGGCAACCTTGCCTAGCTAGGGGCCGGCAAGGTCAACCTCGCCGGCCCTCGCCTTTGGCCAGTCGCCGAATCGACTAGAGGGAAGAAATCAGAAAAAATATTTAAAAATTCAAAAAAAAATTTAAAAATTAGCACTTCAGCGTCGGCAGCCAAAATTAGCTGGATGGACTCAATTGGCAAGAAGTAAAAGGGTTTAGGACTGAATTGATAAATTTAAAAGGTTTAGAACTGAATTGGCAAGAGTACAATAAGTTTATGACTTTTTAGATAAATTTCCCGTTTATAAATGCCAACTCGCTGGGAATTGTCACTTCAAGGCAGCCCTTGAAAAATCTAATGCAATATGAAAGAGAAATCGAAAGAAAAAATAAATAAAGATAAAAAAAACACACTACCCTATCGCGAATCCACTAAACATGACGCCATGCGGCGTAGTCGGAGAAACAAGTTTTCATGGCTATGTTCAATATTAATTCAAATACTTCTTTGAAGTTGTTTTGAGTTTGAAGGAGGATGTTAGCGATTTTATATTAGAGATTCAATTTTTTATTGGATAATTACCTATGTTAGAGATAATTATTGTATTTTTGTTGATTATACATATATGTTATGATTGCATGTATAATTCCTTTTGATTGTGCATATCTTAATTAAAATAGTATCTTAGAATAATTATTTAATCAAGCTTATAAATAGGCTGATGTATCTTTTATTAATATAGATATCGAAATATACTGGATCATTATTCTTAACTTGATATTAAAGCTCCCATTTGCCAAGAAACCCTAAGTGCACATAGCACTCCTTGCACCACATGCAACCTGATGCACCCCATAGCATAGTGTTCACTCGAGTGCCTCATTTGTGTTTGACCAAGCGCCATGGTGGTCGTGTTACGACTATGCACTCGGTGCACCCCATGCAACCTGGTGCACCCCATAGCACAGTGTTCACTTGAGGAGTACCTCATTTGTGTTTGACCAAGTGCCACAGTGGTAGTGTTACGATGTCAGAGACACATTGCCAAGTCAGCTTTTCTTTTTCACGGAGGTATTTTGACGTACATTAATTTTTGCTTGGTAACGCTGGGCTTATTCCGCTTACTATAGCCATGCCAGCTTGATCATGTTTGTTAAATTACTATCCTGATAGCAAAGTTGATCGCAAAGAACCCATGCTGTTTAGCTCCAATGCCTCATATTCTCAATTTTTCACTTGTTTCTAGAAGCCGACACCACCACTAGACTAGCCTCCCCTTAGACGAGCCAGATCTGATAGACGCCAACTCACACATTGCCCAGCCCCAATCCGATCCACTAGCCTCACACACCTCCCTGCCCCGATCCGAATCACTAAACCTGATACCACGCGGCAGTACAAGCAAGTTTTCGTGGCATTGTTCGCATTAATTCAAGCTCCAGTTGACTTCTTTGAAGTCACTTGAGTTTGAAGAAGGATGTTAACAATATTATATTAGAGACTTCAGATTTTATATAAAATATTTGCCTATATAAGATATAATTATGATATTTGTTGATTATCCATATCTCTTATGATTACATGTATATCTTTCTTTGATTGTGCAAATCTTGATTAAGATATTATTTTAAAATAATTATTTACTAAAGTATATAAATAATGTATTCTTCATTAATATAGACATCGAAATATACAGAAATTCCACGATTCTTATCTTATGTATCAACATTCTTTTAACTTTTGAGATATGAATGAATCTTTTGCACGTAAACTTTGTTCCATTATGATGCTTTTGTACACTATAGCTGACTTTACGGTCGTTCTCTCTTTTTTAGGGGACTTTGTATGCCTCCTGTAAATGTAGTCGGCATTTTCCTATCCCTAAAAACAGCATTATTAAACTCACATCCTTGCTTAATGGATAAGAAATACATCAATACGTGTGATATACGTCAGGCATGGAAGGTAGAGGTTTGAGACGTAGCGCAAATTAGACTTATCCATCCAAGTTTCAGTTCTAAATCTTCCTTATTCGATCAGATTATTGGAGTATTTCGTGTGTCCGAAGCATATATGTTTAAGATGAACTTCATTGCAGAAGAAGAGAAACAGAGAAAAGCTTACAAGACTTAGGGTTTGTCTCACTTTAAGGTGCTATTTCACTTTCTTAAAGTTTTCATAGTACCATTTGAAAATGACTTTCGTTTGATGTCCAACGCCAGATAAACCTCACCATGGATCTTTTGCAAGCATGGTGGGTAGACAGCGAAATCTTAAAAAGCTAAATGCGATGAGTACTGTAATCGAGATGCCTGCCCGCTTGTTTGTAGAAAAATCTCATTTATAATGAGAAAGAATGGTAGAATTTGAAAGTACAAGCATAATGTCTTGTACAAAACGGATTTGGCCAGAAAACGGGAAGAAGCTTTAGCCGCACTTCGTAGAGTGAGCTTGAAAAAAATAATGAAATATCTTGTCATGTCAACGGAAGATTAAGTACTTGCATCATGTACTTGTCGTAACGTGCAATAGAAGTCCAACGATTCCACTTCAACTATAGAGTTATGAGTCGAGTACACGTTCGCGGATTGTTCTCTTCAAATCCATAAATACAATGTCCGCATCTCACAAATTCACTGGTCGAATCACCACCTTCATCCATCAACGTGCTGCACTAGACCAACTCCTCCTTAATCTAAGTTAGGTATTTTCATGTACCAAAAAATTCTAACTTGCAACGCGCCTCCAACGATGAACTCCTTCGTCAGGACAAACCCCCGCCCATAATGGCACATTATCAAAAGGTCTTTACACATTGGAGGCTCATTCAATCGACCTCGATATGATGCCTTTGGAGGTAGAATTTCCCCGCACCACCTAGATGAATTATGATGCCACTTCTACAAAACTAAGCAGTAACAACGACAACAAACTCAACGCAGCCAATTTAATAACCAAGGCCTTAACCATGCGAACCCGATGCATGTGTGTCAGAGCATTGTTGAAACCCATCGAACATAATGAACGCAAATCTAATAAATATATGGAAGAAGCAGTGTCAGCAATCGAATTCGAGATATTTAGTTGCATGTTATTTTTTTTATAGATTACCTTTCCCTAAATGAAAGCTAATATGAGGATTGCATGAAGCGTACGAACCACAACATGCGCGAACCGTAGAAGACAAATACCAAATCAAAATCCCTCTAGAAGTTGATAAATCTAGTTGTGGTGGCAACTGAAGAATTTATTCAAGGCAAATCCCTTTGACTCCAATGAATTCCACTCAAATGTGGATACACCTGGAGGCTCTTTTCTAAACCTTTTTTCCTTCCGGTCAACATTCTTATCAACATCGGAATCCATCTTTGTCTTTTTCCTTTTAAGTGTTTCTGCGACACGTATCTTAACGAATTCTTGACCTCATATATGTTGGTTCCCAAAGATTAGCTGTGTTTGATGCCTACTTAGCTGTATCCTTGGGTTTGCTTTTCCAATCATATGTGCTCACTGACTTTGAGCCTCGTTTATATATGTGGTCAAAGATCATTCGTTCAAGTACCAGATGAAATTGCACTGAATCTATCTTTCTAGTACGAACTCAAGCATCCGGTAAGGTGTTTATCCCTGAGAATCATTGCTTCAAAATGTCCGCGTAAACAGCGTAGTCCTGTATGTACAAGAAGCTAAGGATTTTCTACCCTATACAACAATGAAAAGTTATACAAACAGTCTGGTTAAAAGTTGTTATAAAAAGAAATTATGAAACCTTGAGAGTTAGGGCCACCACCAGCCTTTTAGATATGACCCTAACAATAATATAGTAAACTGTAATCGAGTGTTTGCACAAGCCAGCTTTATATTAAGTATGAGCAAGCCCAACCGGATAGTTGGCCGGTTTATTCAAGATTTTGGTTTGCAAGTCCGCGTTCACAAGTTTGATTCTTCAGTCTATCCTCGCCTCAGGAAATCTTGGTTGGTTTGCGAAGAATGGGCTTGGCTTAGGTGCATCACTGGTCTTTGTTGCTGCCTTAAATCGAATATTCCAGCAATGGGTGGGATAGGTCCCAATTCCATCTGAACCCTTGACCGTGGGAAAATTGTTCAAAAAGTCCTAAACCCATTACACTTTTGCCAATTTAGTCCTAAATCTTTTAAGTTTGCCAATTGAGTCATAAACCATTACACTTCTTACCGATTGAGTTCTAAACCTTTACACTTCTTACCAATTGAGTCAATCCGACTAATTTTGGCCGGAAATCACTGACGTGGACGACAGTCGGCCACGTGATGCTAATGTGAACATTCTAAAATAATATTTTAATAATTTTCTGAATTTTTATGGTTTTTTTCTCTCTTTTTTTTTCCTTTTCTTTGTTTTTTTTTTTTGGGATTTTAGAGTTGGCCGGTGAGGGTGGCCGGCCGAACCTCGCCGGCCACAGGCGAGGGTGGCCGGCTGACCCTCGCTAGCCACAGGCAAGGGTCGGCCAGCCCTCACCTATGGCTGGCTAGGGTCGCCGGGCCTTCCTTGTGGCCAGTGAGGGTCGACCGGCCAACTCTAAAATCCAAAAAAAAAGAAACAGAGAAAAGGAAAAAAAGAAAAGAAAAAAACCATAAAAAATTCAAAAATTTATTAAAATATTATTTAAAAGTATCCAGGTCAGCGCCACATGGCCGCTCAGTGTCCACGTCAGCGATTTTAGGCTAAAATTGGCCTGATGAACTCAATTGGCAAGAAGTATAAAGATTTAGCATATTAATTGGCAAACTTGAAAGGTTTAAGACTCAATTGGCAAAAGTGCAATAGGTTTAGGATTTTTGGACAATTTTCTCCCTTGACTGTGTATGAAAATAGTACAAGCTTCTCTTGTTTAAAAATCAATGTAAGACTAGTCCCATTATTTAACTAATCTTTTTTTAAAAAAACTTTTGAAGGTGGACATTCATTTGCATCTTCACCTTCACTTTCACAGTTCCTTTCCAGCTACCCTCAGGGTATGCCATTATAGATTAAGCAAGAAGAAATAGAATTGAATCTAAGTGCACGCCAGCTGATTTATTCCTCAGACCAATATCAAGTACATGTCCGAGCTAAGCTAGGGTCTTGAAAGGCAAAACGTACAAGCTAAAAAATAGGCTCCACACCAAATTACTTTTTCATGAATGCTGGTTCTAAGTTTAGAATCGGGCCCAAGATATTTTCTTGAGGCTAATCGCCACAATGTCTTCTTTCAATAATTATTCTTTCACTACAAAAAAACAAGGATTTAGCCACGGAAATTTGCGACGAATAATTTTTCGTTGCTAATTTGCAACGGACTTTCCGACGAATTTTTTTCCGTCGCAAATTTGCGACGAAAAATTAAATTAGCGACGGAATAAAAATTCGTCGCAATTACCGACGGATTTTGCGACGAAAAAAAATTCGTGGCTAATTTGCGACGGAATTAGCCACGAAAAAAAATTCGTGGCTAATTTGCGACGGAATTAGCCACGAAAAAAAATTCGTGGCTAATTTGCGACGGAATTAGCCACGAAAAAAAATTCGTGTCTAATTTGCGACGGAATTAGCCACGAAAAAAAATTCGTGGCTAATTTGCGACGGAATTAGCCACGAAAAAAAATTCGTGGCTAATTTGCGACGGAATTAGCCACGAAAAAAAATTCGTGGCTAATTTGCGACGGAATTAGCCACGAAAAAAAAATCGTGGCTAATTTGCGACGGGAATTAAAAAATTGGTCGCTGATTTGCGATGGAATTAGCCACGAAATAAAATTAGTGGCTAATTGCCACGGAATTTGGAACGAACAAAATTCGTCGCTAATTTACGACGGAATTAGGCACGAAAAAAAAAATTCACGGCTAATTTGCGACGAAATTAGCAGCGAATTTTTCCCGTTGCTAATTTGCGAAGAAAAAAACATTTTGAATTTGCGATGAAAAATTCTTCGTAGCTAATTTCGCCGTTATTTGGAGCCCGAACTTTGATGTCGAATTTATCGGAATTCTAGGATGAATTTAATTGGACGGTGTCGATATTATTGTGGCAAGCCGCGATATTACTCGGGATAGGTGAAAAGTGAATTTTTGACCGGGTGTTGGTTTTGACTGATAGACTTCTCTCGCGGTGAATTTTTCGGGATCGTTAAATTGTTTTTTAATTCGAATCGTGGCCGTTGGATCGTAATTATTGCGATCTGACTTTTCCTCTTTCTCTCTCTGTCTTTACCCTTTTTCCACGCTGGTCCCGCCCTCATGCGCCTGACACCACCTACCCCCATCATTTCCCCTTTCTTCCTTTTCTTCCTTTTCTTTTTCTTCTTTCCTTTTCTTCTTTTCTTCTTCTCCTTCTCTCTCTACCCTTTTTCCACGTTGCAGGTCCCCCCCTCGTGCGCCTGACACCACCTACCCCCATCATTTTCCTTTTCTTCCTTGTCTTTTTCTTCTTTCCTTTTCTTCCTTTCTTCTTCTCCTTCGTTCGCTGGTCCTCTTCTTCCGCTCGGCTTCTGCTTCTCGCCGGCTTGCCCTTCATTGGACCAACTCCGCCATGCGCCGCCGCCTTCTTGCCGCCAAACCGCCACCACCCCGGCTAGCCCGTCGCCGCCCACGACCGCCATTGCTGACTTGTTTCAGCCAGCACGCGGGTCGCACCTCCCTCAACCCAGCCGTCGGTCCGCCCACGCCCGCCCTCGCCGCTTGCTGCTGTTGTCCCGACTGCTGAGACCACCATCACCAACCTCCATTTCAGTCGCTCCCTTTGCCGTGCTCGTTTGCCGCCGTTCGTCTCCCGTCCGCCGGTAGCCGAGCCCGAGCTGTGGACCGCCCTCGTCGCCACCCTTGTCATCGCGTCGTCGCCGGCGTTAGCCGAGTAAGTTAACTCCTAATCCCGTGTTTAGGATATAAAACTTGCTTAGGGTAGTTTAAGTTTAAATATTATTTAGATTAATTTATTAATTGTTTAGTTAATTGGGATAAGGTATCGGTAGATGTGCGATAAGTTATCGTGAATGTGGTGATACGCTATCAATTATATTATGTTATTAATATTAATATTTTCAGAATTAATTATTATTTTATTATTTTCGAATTGAAATATTAATATTAGTATTTTGGATGATTTTCAATATCGAATTGTGATGCCAATGTTGGATTACGCCATATAAGTTGGTGTAGAAAATGATTTGAATGATTTCGATTCGAGAAAATATTTTGAATTTTGGAAAATAAATTATTTTAGGATGCTTATTTAATAATTAATTTCCAAATTTATTGATGATTATGTCGTCAATTGTTATATGAAATTGATTATTTGACAAATTGTTTTCAATGGAAGTTTCCAAGGAAAATTTATGGATTTTTGGAAATAATATATTTTTATGGTTATGCCAAGTAATTATAGTGATGCTTCTCGACCTCGCCGCCCAGATCTGGCCGGCGAGGTGACATCGCCCATGGCCGGCAAGGTCCAACTCGCTGGCCTCAGCCGGAGAAAAATATGTAGGGAAAAAATTATTATAAAAAAATAAAATATGAAGTCAATTTAAAAGTTTCGCAGAGATTTCAGTCAAATACTTATTTTTTAAAATTTCAAAGTAATAAATTTATTGATTATTTTTTGTTTTAATATTTTACGAGATTTTGTTTCAGTCAAATAGAATTTGCTTTTTTGATTTTTATTTCCTAAAAGTCGTGGCAAAAATCCTTGGCAAATTAGCCAAGGATTTTTGCCACGAATTTTACCAAAATAGAATTTTCTTTTGATTTTTTTTTAGTAAAATTCGTGGCAAAATCTGTGGCAAATTAGCCAAGGATTTTTGCCACGAATTTTACCAAAATAGAATTTTCTTTTGATTTTTTTTTAGTAAAATTCGTGGCAAAATCCGTGGCAAATTAGCCACGGATTTTTGCCACGAATTTTACCAAAATATAATTTTTTTTGATTTTTTTTCCTAAAATTCGTGGCAAAAATCCGTGGCTAATTTGCCACGGATTTTTGCCACGAATTTTACCAAAATATAATTTTTTTTGATTTTTTTTCCTAAAATTCGTGGCAAAAATCCGTGGCTAATTTGCCACGGATTTTTGCCACGGATTTTACAAAAATAGAATTTTTTTTTATTTTTTTGATTTTTTTGGGAAAATTCGTGGCAAAAATCCGTGGCTAAGTTGCCACGGATTTTTGCCACGGATTTTACAAAATGTAGAATTTTTTTTATTTTTTTTTATATTTTTGGGAAAATTCGTGGCAAAAATCCGTGGCTAATTTGCCACGGATTTTTGCCACGGATTTTACAAAATAGAAGTTTTTTTTTTATTTTTTTTGATTGTTTTGGTAAAATTCGTGGCAAAAATCCGTGGCAACTTGCCACGGATTTTTGCCACGGATTTTACAAAAATAGAATTTTGTTTTTTGATTTTTTTTATTTTTTAGGGAAAATTCGTGGCAAAAATCCGTGGCTAATTTGCCACGGATTTTACAAAAAGTAGAATTTTTTTTATTTATTTTTTATTTTTTTGGGAAAGTTCGTGGCAAAAATCCGTGGCAACTTGCCACGGATTTTTGCCACGGATTTTACAAAAATAGAATTTTGTTTTTTGATTTTTTTTATTTTTTAGGGAAAATTCGTGGCAAAAATCCGTGGCTAATTTGCCACGGATTTTTGCCACGGATTTTACAAAAAGTAGAATTTTTTTTATTTATTTTTTATTTTTTTGGGAAAGTTCGTGGCAAAAATCCGTGGCTAAGTTGCCACGGATTTTTGCCACGGATTTTACAAAAAGTAGAATTTTTTTTTATTATTTTTATTTTTTGGGAAAATTCGTGGCAAAAATCCGTGGCTAATTTGCCACGGATTTTTGCCACGGATTTTACAAAAAGTAGAATTTTTTTTATTTATTTTTTATTTTTTGGGAAAATTCGTGGCAAAAATCCGTGGCTAATTTGCCACGGATTTTTGCCACGGATTTTACAAAATAGAATTTTTTTTTTATTTTTTTGATTGTTTTGGTAAAATTCGTGGCAAAAATCCGTGGCAAATTTGCCACGGATTTTTGCCACGGATTTTACAAAAATAGAATTTTTTTTTGATTTTTTTTTATTTTTTAGGGAAAATTCGTGGCAAAAATCCGTGGCTAATTTGCCACGGATTTTTGCCACGAATTTTACAAAAAGTAGAATTTTTTTTTATTTATTTTTATTTTTTTGGGAAAATTCGTGGCAAAAATCCGTGGCTAATTTGCCACGGATTTTTGCCACGAATCTTACAAAAAGTAGAATTTTTTTTTATTTTTTTTATTTTTTTGGGAAAGTTCGTGGCAAAAATCCGTGGCTAATTGGCCACGGATTTTTGCCACGGATTTTACAAAAAGTAGAATTTTTTTTATTTATTTTTTATTTTTTTGGGAAAGTTCGTGGCAAAAATCCGTGGCAAATTTGCCACGGATTTTTGCCACGAATTTTACCAAAATATAATTTTTTTTGATTTTTTGGTAAAATTGGTGGCAAAAATAATAAAAAAATTATTATAAAAAAATTCGTGGCAAAAATCCGTGGCTAATTTGCCACGGATTTTTGCCACCAATTTTACCAAAAAGCCGCGGGAATTTTATATTTCAATTTGAATTTGCCGCGAGAAAATTACAAATCGTGGCTAATTCCGTCGCAAATTAGCCACGGATTAAAATTCGTGGCTAATTTGCGACGGAATTAGCCACGAATTTTAATCCGTGGCTAATTTCAGCGGAAATTTTCAAAACGGCGTCGTCTTCTTGAGCCGGTAGAAATTAGGGTTCTTCAGAACCATTCTCCATTTCTCTCTCTGCTGCAACTTGGCGACCTTCGGAGTTCTTCGGCGGGTTCTGTGCGTCTGTGCTTCTGCTTCTGCAATTAGGGTTCTGTGCGTCTGTGCTTCTGCTGCTGCTTCTGTTTCTGTGTTGGGGTCTGTTTCGTTTTGTTCGTGGGCGAAACAGAATGGTTCTGTTTCTGTTTCGCCCACGAACAGAATGTTTCTGTTGGGCGCCTCGGCTTCTGTTCTGCTTCTGCTTCTGTGCTTCCGCTTCTGTTCAGCGTCTGTGTTGGTCTGCTTCTGCTTCTGTGCTTTGGCTTTTGTTCTGCTGCTTCTGTGTTGTGTGTGCTTTCGCTTCTGTTCATCTGCTTCTGTTCTGCTGCTTCTGTGTTGGGCTGTGTTGGGTGTGCTTCTGTTTCTGTGCTTGTTCGTTCGTTCTGTGTTGGGCTGTGTTGGGTGTGCTTCTGTTTCTGTGCTTGTCTGTTTCGTTCTGTTTCGTGGGCGAAGCGAAACAGCAGATTGGGTCTGTTTCGCCCACGAATTTGATTCTGTTCGTGGGTGAAACAGACCCAATCTGTTTCGCCCACGAAACAGAATCAAATTGCTTATATTTAAGTTGAAATTTTGGTGGATTCAGGTTGAAATTTGATCGGAATGCGCTGAAATTTGATTAAATTTGGGTTGAAATTTAGTTGAAATTTGGTCGAAATGAGGTGAAATATGGTCGGAATGACTTAAAATTTGGTCGGTCAAGTGGAAACGGCCCGCTGAGCCAAACTCACGGCCGTTGGCTGTGACGCAAGCCGTTTTTTGGCATTTTGAGGTCGTTTGGATGGGTTTTTTGGTGAAAAACTATTCTGGTGAATAGTACTTTTTATGACATTTGTGTTTTTTTTTTTCGTTTCGGAGTCATTTGGACGTCAATCTCTATTTTTTCGTTTCGGAGTCATTTCGGACTGAACTGTTGATCAATCTAGTGTTGATGTGTTGATGTTTTATGATGATCAAGAGGAGCCTTCGCTGTTGCAGTAGGTTGTTCGTGGCTGATTTACTTTACCTTAGCAAAGCAAGATCTATTAGATTGGACATATTTTACTAGTTGCGTATTTGTTCGTTTAGCTGGAAATTTTAATGTAGAAGTCTAGAAAAGTATTTTGAACATGGAAGTGCTATGGAACTCTTCCACCTGCTATGGAGATGGTAACAATCCATTTGAAAGCTAATTATTCGCCTGCTTAACTACCATTTAGGAGGGAAAAGTTCATCCAGCCAGAAGGAACTATCTCCTTTAATCTCTATTCATAATACATATAATTAGTAATCTTCTACAGTGATTCAATTGGACATTGTCCTGTCTGGAAACAAGATTGTAAGTGTCCATTTGGTTCGTTCGCAGAATTGTTTTCAGTTTTCATTTTCAGTTTTCTCTGGAAATTAATTACACTCACAGGACCATATTCAATTCTTAATATTTATCCTCATATAATCCAAATTATTTCAAGTATGTGGGCATGGTGAATCTAGTCATGAATTTACAGTCTATTTCCAGTTAAGTGTGTATGCAATTTGATTTTCAGTACAATTATGTGCATGCTCATCTCTGCCTGAAAAAATGACTTTATCTGGCCTAAATTGTTTTTATGTGCATGCTCATCTCTGATAGAAAAATTGACCTTAAGGATGCTTGCTTTGGAGAAAAAAAATGACCTTAAGGTTGCTTTTGATTTGTTTTTATTCTCTTCCCATCTGCCATTCTTATTTGCCAATTGTGATGTGAGTTCTAAGCTGTGAAGGTCTTTTATAATCTTTTTCTTGATTGTGTAGGCTTTGTTTATGACCTATGACCACAAAAATACAACTCCTCTGGGCTTGTCTTCTACTCGGATGACCTTGTTGCTGAAGGGACTGAATGTTCTTCACTGCCAGAATCGTTGCATGATTGGCTCTGGTGGAGGATCAGTCGGGTTTGTATTTTTTTATTATCAATTTTGTGTAAAGAGACTTAAATTAAATGATGCATCTGGAGACCCAGAATCGAAAAGTAAAGCAACAAAACCAATAAATAAGGTCCTTGGCAGAGCAATAGTGTTTTAGTAATGAAGGGATCCTCTTCTTGTGGAACTCCATAGTCTTGTCAGATCTTTTATAATCTTTGAGTCGGTGAATATGTAGAGTCTGTTGGAGTGACTTAAACTTTTTGCTTTTCGGTTTTTTTTTAAATCTTGCAGTGTACACGCTTTGACTTTTTTCTTTTTTCATTTTTTTTGTAATTTTAAGCACCTAAAATATTCGCAACTATTGACGAGAAAGTAACAAAATTGAGTATCTTGATGCGTCTCCATCTCCATTCACTCTGACTTACATGCTTACATTTTCGCTATTCTGCTTGTTTGGTAGGACTTTTTTTATTTGACTGGGAAGTGTGCAAGCGTGTGAGAATGAGTAGACAATCCAAGTGAACTTATGTTTTATATCTCTCTTGAAGGTGCAGAAATCGAGCTGGTTTAAATAGATACTATGCGCCCAATTCTCTTGTACAATTGGAACAAGGATGGTCTCTTTTCTGTCCTCCTCAGGGACTACAATGCACATGCTGCTGCTGCTGCTTGTATGAATCGCCTTGCTAAACTGAGGTATTTGCTGATAAGTATTTGCTTCACTTTTGGGTTATCTGCCTCTTTGTGTCAAATGCAAATATTTATAATTAATTTTGGATGCCTATGCGAGCTACTGATTTTTATATGTCGTGGTGTACAAATGTTGCGATTGATCATGCGACACCTCAACCTCCAAGGTCATGGCATTCCTCCAGTAGGTGATGGCCACAATGATGATGATAATGAGATTCCTGCTGATGATGCTGATGACGATGCTGATGACGATGCTGCTGACGATGCTATTGAATAGATGTGAAAAATATAGACCGGATTAGGAGTTTGATATTGTGATGTTTGTGCTGCAGATGGATGGACATGATGAACACTATAGACAGCGTGGAAGAACTTCTTGGCAAGATGAACAGTTTGCGAACTGACTAATTTAGAACTAATTTAGAACTTTATTTCATTTCTTTCTTTTTTGGATTTGTTCTTCTATTGACTGTAATTTTCTATCAATGTTTTCTAATCAAAATCTTCCATAAACAACACTCGTTGCTAAATTATTCATTAAAATTCGTCGCCAACTTTGTTTTCGAATAATGTCTGTCGCAAAAGTCAAATTCGTCACAAAAATTCGACAAAAAAAATGGTTCGTTCGTCGCAAAAAAATAAAATTAGTCACGAATTTTTTAGCCACGAATAAGTTCGTCGCAAATAATTGAAAAAAAAATTCGCAAATTAGCCACGAATTTTGCCACTAAAACTTTTCGTGGCAAATTAGCCACGAATTTTGCCACGAATAAATTTCGTGGCAAATTAGCCACGAATTTTGCCACGAATAAATTTCGTGGCAAATTAGCCACGAATTTTGCCACGAATAAATTCCGTGGCAAATTAGCCACGAATTTTGCCACGAATAAATTTCGTGGCAAATTAGCCACGAATTTTGCCACGAATAAATTCCGTCGCAAATTAGCCACGAATTTTTGCCACGAATAAATTCCGTCGCAAATTAGCCACGAATTTTTGCCACGAATAAATTCCGTCGCAAATTAGCCACGAATTTTTAGCCACGAATTTTGCCACGAAAAATTTGCGACGAATTTTTGCGACGAATTTTTTCCGTCGCAAATTAGCCACGAAAATTGTAATTTTCCGTGGCAAAATTTTGCGACGACCTATTAGCGACGAATTTTTTTCCGTCGCTAATTTCGTGGCAAATTCATTTTGCCACGAATTTTGCCGAATTTTTCGTGGCAAAATTCGTGGCTAAACCCGGCTTATTTTGTAGTGTTTTGCGACGGGATGAGAACTATCATGACCTTATCGAATCAGTTAATTATTCAAAGATTTATCATCATCTTTCTTTTCATAAACTACAATGAAAAAGAGGATGAGGTTTTGACTCGTTATTAGTGATTCATGTACTTTCATCAAGAACCGAGATGTTCTATAGATTTAAATGTTTGGGTAGTCTGTTACTTTAAAGGCTCCCACCAAGTATCTCTATTATGCAAGACTTATGAGTACAATTATACGTGCCATATGACTATGAGCACACTAAAATACACAGAACGTATTGCATAGTGCAGCTTGTGGGTGGCTACTGGCTACTGAGGATGAGTTAACGGGGAACCCCTTTTAACTTTTTGCTATAGAATCCAATCCGATCTTTCTTCCTCTCCATAGGTGCCCTACCAAATGTAAAGAAGCAAAAGACAGAAAAAAGTTGCAACAAAGAAGAAAAAGTTTTGTGGTGTGCAAAAAGGAGATCAAGAAACCCGAGACTGCGATGGTGTATGATGACTTGTCCTGTACCCTCGATAATATGTTTTCGCACTTGGGCCGATTATAATTATGCGCAAGTAGTCATAGCTTTTGAGCTTAATAGTGTCAGCTCGATCACCTTCGCTTTATTCGCATCTCGCTTTTTAACACACCCATCGAACCTGACAAGCCTGATCTCATGCAATGAAGGGACCAGTCTGATTGGCTATTTCGTGGTCAAACCTTAAAACTGTTCAAAAATGGCATTGGCTCTTCTATGTTGCTGTTCCTCTTTAGGGTCTGTGTGCTTTAATGCGGGGTTACACATTCACGGATCATAATTCTCTTCAGATATTTGATCATACTTCAGATATTTGATCATACTTTGTCTTGCTTGAGAAATCTCAAAGTTATAAACTCGCTCTATCAATCACAGTTAGAGACTATATTGATGAAGCTAGAATTTCTTTGTTGGGGGTCTTAGCGACGTACATCCATAACACCTATCTCCGGGTTGAAACTATATGATAATTGAGCTGATTAGCCAGAGGGTAAGAAGTAATTTTTCTCGTTAAGTTAATTAAAGTGAGCATGCATTATCTATATTTTCATGCTTCTTTTTACTTTTTCTATGATTTAAGATTCCTTTTGATCTAGAGAGTTTTACAAAAAAGAAACGAAGAAGCAGCATCTTCGTCCAGAATTTAATTCCCTCTGCTTCTGTGGGATATGCAATTAGTGACATAGTGACATCATATATAATTAAGCCATAATTGATCGTGATCTTTCACGAACTGCACCATTAACAATAATTTTAATTTAAAAAATTGAACAAAAAAACACTGGTTGGTGGAGAGCCACACAAGAACTAAAATAAGAATTTTCCATTCGCCAAGAACCATCTTTCACTTTAGTCCCCTCAACTTGTGTTATTCAAATTACACTGTACCAAAAGATGTGGAATAATAAGCTTTATGCCACAAGGGAAACATTTATAAAACCATGCTTCCACGTGGCAACTCCAAAGGGAATATAAATATCAACGTGTCAATGATACAAACCATCTTCATGCTGCCTATGATCACAATCAAAGGGAAGATATCTTTAAATTGTTTGTATTGAACGTCGGTTTGATTTGACAAGATTCTTTCTTCAAATTTAAGAATGGGAGTGGAGCAAGATTAGCAAATGACCTTTCGAGGTTTTGATCTTATTGTATTTACCATTAGCGAAACACTCTGATTTTTGCATATAATGTCAAATCAGATCGCGATATATAAAGTTTGAAATTCAATATCTAAATAGAAATTATAATTCCCGTCACAAATATCTCGCAACGAAATCATTCGTGGAAATTCAAACCAAGTATTTTATAAAAGTACAAAATAAATATCGAAAAGGAAGGGTATTTGAAAACATGGAAAAGAATTTTTTGGAAGTAAAAAAAAGAGAGAAAAATAAAAGAATGTCAAGACCTTGGAATTCAGACAAATGAAAAAGTGAGGGGGTGTGGGAAAGCAAGACTTAATATGGGCGGCTCATTGGCAGGACGAAGAGATGGGACGCACATGAAAAAGCAAATTGGATGCTGAGTGGGATAATAGCATATGTCCCACATTTAATAAATAAAAAGAAATGATTAAAATAAATAAAAGGCAGAATTTATATCTCCTCAAGCATGGGTTCTTAGGATACTAAATCTCAATTGAGAATCCCAGTTGTAAGCATGATTAGGCAGACATAATATGTTATTGTCGCATTCCTTTGGCTTGATGTGACATACAACATTGGACGTAGGATGTGTTCGTTTTGAGAAAAATCAATAATTTTAAAAATATTTTTAAAAATATAATTGCTTGTATCACTTATAAAAATAAATAAATGAAAAATTTTCATCGCTCGCGAGAATAATTAAGCATAGATTGTTATTGATGATAAATACATTTTCTATTGATTAATTTTTTTAAATGATATAAGCAATCATTTTTCGGAAAATATTTTCCAAATCACTTAAATGCACCCTAATGTTTTGTATTAAACTGAGTGTTAGACCGATTATTTCAAATGCTTCATATAGGCATAATGTATTCAAAATGATCCTTACCAATAGTATGTGTAAACTTGTGCAGAATTACATCGACGTAATTTTCGATAAAGTTAGTCTTTGTAAGCATGGAGAGATTTGGTTGAGTTGAATAGGATAGAGTTGTATACAATTATTAACGTATTTTAATGCTCGTTTTTGAGTGAAGGTGGATATTGACTGGATAATGACATCCTTTAATATGTGAACCAATATGCAAGAGGTATATGATTGTGTTAACAAGCGCAGTTGGAGCAACTAGTAAATGCCAAATTGAGGAAAGTTTGTTATTTTCAAGTGCAATTAGTACGTGAAATGAAAATATTCCTCGAATAAATACGGTTGACAAGTGCTCCAAAGCATAGTTATTTTTTGATTTGACCTAGTTTTAATCCGCTCATAGATTTAATGCCCCCATAATTGTGAACCGACTAAGTATGATTCGTATTATCTTGTTAATTATATTAGATTAGATGTGACAATGCTTTCCACCACACATTGTAGGAACATGTAGTCAAAGATATTCATGAATCAAAATCTTTAATCGTGGGTCCCCTCACCTCAAGCTAGTGTCTAAACCTACTGGTCCAAAGCGATTAATTAAGTAGTCTAGTATAATTACAATCCTCGACCTTTAATTGTATGAACCCCAATGACCATTAAAAAAATAAATAAGTAAGTGTGTTCAAAGTTTTAAAATTTGCGAGAAAAGTGCAATTAAGTATTAAAATATGCCACTAAAGAGCAACTGAATCTTAAAACTTTCAAAAAGTATAATCAAGTACTAAAATTTATCAATTGATCGGTCAAGTCCATTCGTTGATTGCATTTATGTGACAAGTTTTACGACTTGATTGCACTTTTTGAAATTTTTAGAATTCAATTGCACCTTCGTGATAAATTCTAGGACTTTCTGTATACTTATCCAAAAAAAAAACGTGAAACCCCACGGAACATCTTTCCAAGGAAAATTGGGAAGTGTGGACACTTTGGTGACACTCTCAAAGCATCCCAATAGATTGGCAAACGGCAGTTTGGTGCACTGATCTTCGGGTCGAAGGCTTTTCGGCTAGATGCAATGATCTCCTGGTGGCTTTGGAGTACGTGATTGCTATGGAGGTCGTGATATGTACGATAGATGCGACGATTGCCCCGGAGGAGATTGTCGTGGAGATTTACTGAAACATCACAATTATTGCCAACCGCTGAGGCAATTATATGAGTCTCGTCGTGCTGTCGCTAGTTTTTTTTTATATTTTTTTTACAAGAATTTCATTGTTGAATATTTAATGTATTGGCTGGCACATGTGATGGATTTTTTTTCATTTTTCAAACATCTCTAAAGTAAAAGAAAAGTTAAACTAGTGGCAACACGAGTTGTAGGCAAGGAATGTGGTTGTGGTGGGAGAGAACACAAGAAGAGTGAAGGAGAGAGACGGCAAAGCGTCGGTGACGACCTGGTTGAAGATGCGAAAGATGTTTAAAACAATGCAATTCCTTATGACCAGACGTGCATCAATAACAACCGTCCTGCGATTGATGCTTCTGAAATTCCCAATCTCAATGGTGATTTGCAAGCCCACGACGACTTGCGCAGCTTATCCAACTTGCAGTATCCTTTTTGTTTCTTTAGTAAGCTTTTGTGGAACCCCTGCCGAGTGTTTTAAAAGCTTAAACTTTTAAATTAAGACGTTGTTTATTATTTACATTATAACACTCCCCCTCTTGCATAGACCGAACTTTGGCCTAAGTCTAAATCTTGGGAATATGCAATTGGGGAGGTAAATAGGAACGGGCCTGAAAAGACTTGAACTCAGGACGTCTTCTGATACCATGTGATATTTTTTGGGGCCACTCCCAAGTATTCTAAAACTTTAGTTATTAAATGAAGGCATGAATAATAATTTAAATATTCGAACATCTTTTTCCCCTTTTACTATAGAAGTTATGCTAAGATTGTTAAAAAGTTCAACTCAAAAATTTAAATTATTAGGTGGAGAAAGACTACATGAATGATGTGGGACAGTATTTCAATACCTCACTCACATGCAAATCAGATTCATAGCGGCACTTGGAATTTGACTAATGGGTATGGACGCGCACACGCGAAAGGGAGCACTAGCTATGATACTTTATTAGAAAATCAGAAAAATTGTTCAAAAAAATACTAAAATTATTGTACAGCGGCCAATTCAGTCTAAAACCTTTCAAATGTGTTAATTTAGTCTTAAATCTTTTGACAATTTACTAATTTAATCATAAACTTTTCAATTGTGTCAATTTAGACTTAAATTTTTTGACGATTTGCTAATATAGTCTTTTTGGCCAATTTTGGCTAGAAATAACTAGCGTAGACACTAGTCGTCCTACGTGGTGTGACCGACATTGCATGTGGATACTTTTTGCAATTTTTTTAATTTTCATTAAATTTGCATTAATATTTATGATTTTTTTCTTTTTTTCCTTTTCTTTTTCTTTGCTTTCTTTCTTTTCTTTTTTGACTTTCTTTTCCTTTTTCTATCATTGGCCACAGGTGAGGGCCGTGTTCGCTAACATAAAGTAAGGGTTACCCTTGCTCAAAATTGGCAAGGGCAACGCGGCCCTCACCCGCCGGCTATAGGGAAAAATGAAAAGAAGGGGAATAAAAAAGAAAGAAGAGAAAAAAAAAGATAAGAAAAAAATAAAAAAATTTTGTCCATATTAGCGCCGGTCGTGCCATTTAGGATGACTAGCATCCATGTTAGTTATTTCCAATCAAAATTGGCCGAAAAAACTGAATTGGCTACCATATGATTTAAGATTTTTTGAATAATTATCTTGTATTTCGTGTTATTTTTATTTTTTATAACTACTCAACATCCCTAGACACTAATTGTTGTTTGAGAAGCGCTCATTGGGTCTGTTTTGCAGCAACGCCAGCCACATCAGCTGTGTTGCTATACTTTCTCCACCAAGTCCACAACTTCAGTTGCTTTTGAGACTTTCTGTCTGCTCCTTTCGGAAAATAGACACCAGATCAAACTTGCCACCCTTAAACGAGCTAGATTCCGAAATGTTGTTGAGCTGGTTTTCTCTTCAGCACATCAAACAACTTTTTTAAGATCTTAGTTATCCAAACTCAAGTTGACTTCTTCATTCATCTTGAGTTTAAGGGAAAATATTAGAAATAGTTAGGATTTTATCTAGAATATTCATCCCAATGTTAGAGAAAATTATGATATTTCTCTTGATTTTTTATATCTCTCAAGATTGCGCGTATATCTCTTTTTGATTGTGCATTCAATCACCTTATGTAGTCATATAATAAAGCTTATAAAGCCTGCTTGTGTACTCTCCATCAAATATACATCAAAATACGCATAAATTCCACAATATTCAATTCAGCATATTTCTTAACAAAGACAATACGTGATTTGTTTCAATTTCGAGTAATGTCCACGTTTTGTTTTTGGTCGTAAGTGAATATTTCATTCATATCTCAAGACGATACATGATAAGTTGAAAATGAAGCAATCTCAAATAGCAAAGTAGAACAACAAAGCATAAATTGCTATGTTAAGCATACTCTCATTCATAAGAACATATCTGTCTTTGTGTCAAAATAGAACATGGAGCAGCCGATCATCAAATCTCGTACCATCATCAGTGATGCACACACCGTAATCTCGTTCTCTAATAGCTTACCCAATGGGCGGTGTATGTCATTTAGTGTCCTTAACACCATCATAGTATAGAGAAACCTAAAGCAGGCTGAATAGGTTCTCAAATCTCGATCTAGATTGGGATAGTATAAACGAACACATAAACACCTCTAAGGAACTTCCGAATCTAAATCTAGATTGGGAGAGAAGAGCTCCCAAATCCAGATCTAGAGGGAGACGAGGGCTTCCAAAGTTCAGAGAAGTCGTATAAATGCTTCCAATGCAACATGAACTCATCGTATTCCTTTGCGATCTTGTCATACTTCTTGGTTTGGAGGATTTGAAGCAACAAGTTTATTCCTAAAAATGTAGGCAGAAAATACACCCCGCGAGCAAAGAAGAGTATAAGCAGCAAGCAAAAAAAAAAAAAAACAAGATGACAACACCAAAATACTCCTAGATAAGATCAGGAGAAAATTTCAACTTGGATTGATAAGATGGAGCCTCCCTCGACTAAGTGTTATTTCTTAGTCGAGGGATCTTGGAGTGGAAGAAAAAAGCGGACCTAGAGAGAGGTGGATGAGGAGAGAAAGCTAAGGTTTTAATTTGAGTAGCGTCCACTTTAAACTTAAAATTTTATTAGGTTTTTCATATATGAATATAGGTTATGCTCTCTTGTAATTCAGCTTATCATTCGAATTAATAAAAATTGGAGAGGTATTCTAAGTGCGCTTTGTCCGTGTACTTTCATCGTCGTTCGTGAGTTGCGATCGTGCCTACTCGTTTCCACAGCATCATTGGGACAATACGGTTTGTTTAACAACGTAAAACTTTTATGCGTTACACATCATTAAAAAATAAGTCGTGTGTCCATTGCCTGATACATTTGGTTGCAATTGGTCATAACCGAGGAGCTTGCATTTCTACGTTACATCACAATCCAAAAGCATGGCTAAAATGTCAAAATGCGCTATTATTAATTCAGCGACCGCGTTCATCTCACTAATCAGGGAATCTTTTCATCTCAAGGTCGCTCGTATAAAATTGCTTTTTTCCAACAAAAGCCCTTGACAAAAGGAAAGGAAAAGGAAAAGCAGGGTTTGTGCTCACAGTATTGGGGAGGCTTGTGCCGTTGTGCGTTCCAAGTGTTGGTGTGTATGTGTGTGTGTGTGTGTGTGTGTTTAGGGGGGGGGGGGTGTGGGGTGTGGGGGGGCGGTTGCTTGCGGAGGAGCAGAAACGCAAGAAGAGGCCA
The DNA here is from genome assembly GCA_031216285.1 of Syzygium syzygioides. Taxonomy (NCBI): domain Eukaryota; kingdom Viridiplantae; phylum Streptophyta; class Magnoliopsida; order Myrtales; family Myrtaceae; genus Syzygium; species Syzygium syzygioides. Next base: position 44,397,642 of record CM062247.1, on the reverse strand, counting down.
AGAGAGTGAAGCACTTCTTGTTCTTAAACAAAACGAAATTTACTTCTGGAAAGGAAAAGAGAGAGAAAGAGAGAGCGAGCAAGTGATGTGTAAAGGTGGAGGGAGAGAGAGAGAGAGAGAGAAAGAGAGAGAGAGAGAGAGAGAGATGAATATTTATTCTCGTGTTTGTGGTAGTCTGTTGGAGAATCAAGGGTTGTGGTATATAAGACACGAACCTTGTGAGGAAGAATGGCAGATTTGTTCCCCGAGTCCAGCAAACAAGGAAGCAACACTCTTGCAGCAATCGGAAGCTAGTTCAAACTAGTGGAAGGTTGTGTGCACTCCCTGTACTTTGTAAAGCCACCCCCAAGAAAGCAAAAAACCACAAGAATTAAAGCCTTTGTCGACGAGAGGAGTTCGTCGACATCTGAATCGAAGAAGAGCTGTTTAAAGTAGGATCTTCTTTTTCGGTGAACATGGCTCGTGGAAAAGTTCAGATGAAGCGGATCGAGAACCCGGTGCACCGGCAGGTCACCTTCTGCAAGCGCCGCGCGGGGCTCCTCAAGAAGGCCAAGGAGCTCTCCGTTCTCTGTGATGCCGACATCGGCCTCTTCATTTTCTCCCCCCACGGCAAGCTTTATGAGCTTGCCACCAAAGGGTACCTCTCTCTCTCTCTCTCTCTCTCTCTCTCTCTCTCTCTCTCTCTCTCTCTCTCTCTCTCTCTCTCTCTCTCTCTCTCTCTCTCTCTCTACCGATCGAAATCATTTGATTTTCCCATTTGTATTTGTAAACATTTTGAGCTGTATTGACATCAAATACTCGCAACAGATATATCCGCACGAACACTTACCTCTATGCATAAGCGAGTCTTATACGTGAATGCTAAGAAGCTAACCGTGCGTCGAAACCACAACTGAGGGACGTCGTGTCATAGTAGCGCTCGAAATGACAGTCAAACATTTAACCTGTGCTTTCATACCGTGTTATAGGACTACATATGTCGAAAGTTTTAAGTTTGTCGATGCTTGGTGTATCACAAAGCGGATAATTCCTTTAGCTCGCTCAGCTTATTTGAGTTTTGCTGCAGAACCATGAAAGGGATGATCGAGAGGTACATGAAGACCACCCAAGGCCAAGCTGCTCAGACTGAGGAAGCCACACCGAGCCAACCATTGGTACGAATCCTTTGCTCGCACCCTCTTTTTTTGTTTTTAATCTGAAAAGCTCAACATCTGTCAGGATAATTTAACCAAATAAAAAAAACATCTGTCAGGATAAGCTGCCGTATTAATCTGTAGAATGATGTGGTAGAGTTCATGAAAAGTCTGAGAAGGTGAGGGTCCCAATTGTTTAAACACCCAATCCCGATCCGCCACGCGACTTTAATAAGTCGATTTATTAGACCCTTCTTAATATGCTTGGCATCATTTCTTATTTCCTCCCACCTTCCAATTCCTCCAACACACCGGAGCATAAAGCTCCATTTCTTTCACAAGACAATAAGTCAACACGTGTTCGACGTCCTTCCAAGTACATAAACTATACGAATGGTTTTATACATATAATGCTTCTCTATAGACTCCCAAGAAATCGGACGAATCAATTTTGACGTCATTAATCTCCCCCTGTCGCCCCACGCGACGTGACTACAGAGAGTTTGTGTGCGTGTGTGTGTGTGTGTGGGGGGGGGGGGGGGGGGGGGGGGGGGGGGGGGGTGTGGTGCGGCGGGGCGGGAGAAGAACAACCCGAAGAACAACCCACCATATTATCTTTTAGTTACGGGGTGCAGCAGGAATATTGCCTAGTGCTCCACTCAAAAATTTCAAAATCTAGCGAAGAGAGATGCCTCTTCATATTTATCTGGCGGCGACTAGAATATCACTATTGACTTATTGCATGCCAAGGAAGGGCATAAAAAATCATTCATATAGAATAGTTCTAAATATTCAGCAAATCATCGGCTTCATAGAAAACTGGAAATTAGGGTGTTCTATCAAAAACCCACATTTCCAAACAATGTCTCCACAAATTCTGCCCCATGGAGTGTTCCCAGCATCATGAGTACAAATAGAAATGTGTCCCTTCATTTGTTTCGTTGAATGATATCTCTTTGATTTGATGGCTGTCCAATTTGACATGCTAATAGCTGGTCATTGCCTTATGCTTCCTGTATTGAATTTCAGGATGCTAAAGAAGAGATTAACATATTGAAGCAAGAGATTGAAGTGCTTCGAAAGGGTCCCGGGTAATTGCATCATCATTGTTTTCTACGAGTACTTTCTCCCTTGTGCAGTTCCAAACACTAGGATTAGAGCGTGGGCAGAGAGTTACTGTTCCTGATCTCTACTAGTACTTAGAATAATAGTAATCATTCATCTAACTCATTTCTCTCTCTATCATTGTAATCTTTACATCTTCAAGAAATCTCAATCCTAGTGAGAGAACTCAACTATTTCCCAAGAATGAAAACTAGCTCGTATCACTAATGTGTTGATTGTATGTGAGCGATAGCTTTTACTTCGTTATACAAGCAGAATTAAGGATGAATTAACACGAAGTATAGGTTCGAATATGCTCTTAAGTCTGATATAATCCGCTGTCACTTTCAAAGGAGCATATTTCTTGTAGGTGAAAATATTGTACAGACTTAGTTTATGGGTACTGTGGTAGACAGAACCAAACACATTGCAGAAACTTTATAACTGTATGGAAACTCGTAGTACTTTGTAGGACCGTGCGATCCACGGAATTTTAAAATGCAATTTATTTACTCTAATAGACTTCTATTGCAATACTTGCTCATTACTTTTGAACAAATATAATTGTTTTGGTTATCTCTCTCTTCCTTACTATGGAACATATTAATTGAAGCAAGATGTTCAACCAGAACTTTGAGAGTGTCGTGATCACAAGAAATTTACATCTCTATGATTCCTATTCATAAGAAAGAAAGATAAATAAGTCTTTCCATCGAATACTATAATTCACTGGTACTAGAAACTCAACTTTTTCAACAACATTGGATTTTTCTAGCATCGTATGACATGTGTATTAACTTATAAACAAAAGGAACACATGGGTTGTGCAATCAAACTTATGTGGGAGTGTGCATCTATACCTAACTAATCAAACGAATTCGATATGTTGAGAAAATAGAGCTTATCCGACATACTAAATTGCTAAATGTGTATTCCCATAGGTACATGTTTGGAGGAGGAGCTGGTAATATGACGCTGGACGAGTTAGATGTTCTTGAGAAACAACTCGAGATTTGGATTTACCACACTCGCTCAACAAAGGTACATTATAGTCTTCCCTCAATCTCATATTAACCCAGATGGATATGAAGTTCGATGTTTTCATTGCTTTTTTCACAATAGATTCAAGTTTTTCATTGTTTTTTCACACTCGTAAAAAAAATCAACGCAGATGGATATCATGTTTCAAGAGATCCAGCTGTTGAGGAACAAGGTTAGCTTTCTAAATCTCCACAGAATAATTTTTGTTGAGGAAATTATGACTCGATTAATTAATTGTGAAAATGGTTTCCATTATTTTCGACCAAAAATTAAAATCAGTCCCGTATTTGTTTTTGAAGGAAGGGATACTGAAAGCTGCAAATCAGTATCTTCAGGAAAAGGTATCAAAAAGTACAAAAAAAAATTATCTTGCAAGACCTATTAAATCTTGGGTATTTCATGAACTTTTCGACCCACTAATAGTTATTTATTTATTTATTTATTTTGCAGGTAGAGGAGAACACTGCGATTACTAACATTGTGCCAATGACCACTAACTACACTTACCCACTAACTATACAGAATGAATTATTTCAAGATCTCCTATTGGTCTAGCCCCTCCTCTAGTGGAGTGGCACCGGTGTTTTTAGCATTAAAAGTAAGTGTTTGACCGTGCTTGCCCCAAGCGTTTTTGAGCAAATAAGTATGTTCAAGTGCTGTGTAAGTCCTTGAATTTGGGCTACTCTTTTGTTGGGTTCTGGTCACCTGGCTTGTATGGGACAAATTTGTGTTGTACTATTGGTAATGGGTTTGTGCTCTTGGTACTCTTGAATCTTTAACTAAATCGTCAGTTCTCTACGTCACTGCGTGAGGGGATTGGATGCATCCGAATTACGAGACCGGACATGCAATCTGCTTTGAGTAAGGTATTCGTACCATCGAAGAATATAAACAACCCCGTCTTGGTCACGTTTGGTAAGGTTGAGAGCGTGGCTGCCTTTTGAAGAGCTAGTTGAATCGATGCTACTTTCATGTTGCTGTTACGATGATGTTTTCGATCTCACAAGACCCATTCTTAAATGGATGTCGAATTTTGTTTTCGGACCGACCACATGTTATACCCGTTCATTTATATAAATAGGGTGCTTATAAATGCGAGAGCTTGACGGTCCTATTTATGCAGAGGTCCAACCACAGATTGCTCCCGATTGAATTCGAAATACTTCCCCAACGCTTGCAATTACTTCAAGGTCGAAGCAGTTAGTCTTGTCCTCGGGAGTACAAAATTTTCACTTGGAAAGTTGATTGCATCGAAGACTGTCAAATTCAATTAAGTTTGGTTGACTTTTTAAGGGGTCTGAAGACAATGTTCTGGACATTTTCGTCTCGAATTAAGATCGAGACAAAAAAGAAAGAAAGAAGAATTTAGTGTCGTCACGAAATCAGCTTGACATAGAGATCAAGACGAAATGATCAGCTAATATATAGGATTAATTGCTTTTTTAGACACTTAGCCAAGAGATTCTTTTCTAATTTTGTGAACTGAGTAAGACACAAATTGAAATTTAAATAAACTCGCAAATCTTTTGCATGGATTTTATTTACAAATGCTTCCTCAAGACACTTGTTAAGTAACCAATTAAAAAAACTTTGCAGTTTTCAACTTGTGCCATGTGTAATTAATGTTTTACAAATTAAAGTATTCAAAGGAAATGTTAAAGAGTATCCCTGAAGCACTTATCGAGCGTTGTTAATACAACTCTGAATATCTTAAATTTTCTTACGAATAAGTATATAGCTTTCTTGAAATAATATTTCCTTAATTTTCAAGACTTTTTGCAAAACGTTATATATACTTTTGGTTAACTTGACTACTGATGTAGGACCAAACCTTTTTTTACAAGACCATTGTTCTAAATTAAGTATACTTAATAATTGTCCTGAGACTTGTTGTTAACTTTAGTCTCTATTTATGTATAGCGATGTGAAAGTTTAATTCATGTAGTGACTTTAATTAGGGCAGTCAAATGAGTGAGTTGGGTTGAAAAATGATCCAACCCAAATTGATTCAGCTATATGCAAAACAAATTTAGTGACTTGTACTCGACCTGACCCGTACACAACCCAAACTTACTCGACCCGCATTACTAAAACACATAGATATTTAAAAACATGAACTTTTACACTACGTGTGTAGTGTGTAAATGATAAATTTTTTGATAGTTTTATGAGATTCCAAATAAGATTTCAACTTGTTTGCGACCTTTTTTTATAGCAAATACTTTGAATTCCACAATTAAAGTATCCAACATCTCTTAAAATCAAGAAGTCAATAAAAATTGACACGTAAAATCATATATTAATATTCACGATTTTCTAAAGCTTGAAAAATCATAAATATTTCACTATTTTTCAATTTTTTTTAAAAGAACAGAAGTAGAAAAATAAAACTAAAAAAATAAGTTGCCAACCCGAAAACTATTAACCGAATCTGAAGACAAATGAAAAGGGACAATAGGTGGACTGGGCTTTAGACCTATTAAAAATCGACATTTTATTGGATTTTATTACTCAAACCCATATCAACCTATTTAGCAAAATTGAGCTAATCTATACATGACACAACCCATCATATATTTGTTAATAAATGGTTCTTCAACCCATTTTGACACCTTTACCTTTAATTTACGCACACAAGCACATTATTAATGCTAGGGGTGTGCAACCGGACCAGGTTTACCCGGAAACCGGACCAACCCACCCGAAAAATAGGTTCAGGAACCGGTTCTAACAAGAATCGATTCGGGTACTGGTTCCATTTTTTGAGAACCGGTTAGAACTGGTCTGGTTTCCGGTTTCAAGTAAAAATCAACCCAAACCTGTTTTAGAACCGGTTTTGAGATAATGTACAAAAAAGTAAAAGGCATATATCACGTTACCCTACTTCACCGGTTTTAAAACCGATTTCCGGTTTAATATTGGAATATGTTTCATAACTATGAGTGAAACAGCACAGCCCTTAAAGTCATCTAAATATTGTGTGATTCAAATGAGATATATAGACATTTTTCTAGTAAGTGCATATACCTTACCGCTAAGTCTCTTGATTTTTCTTTCAAGATATTTCATTCAGAAACAGAAGTGAGGAGTTATCTTATCATGGCGCAAGATAAAGAGCTAAACATGTTGAATAAATTTCCTGGAAATGTGACTCTTAAAGATTTATGCGATTGGACTATGTCTTGCCACATAGTGCTTTTGGATTGTTGATTTTAATGGATTGTAATTTCAATTGCTCATTTTGGGGATTGTTACTTTTGGCGGATAGTGGTTTTTGTTAATCATCTTTTGTTTTAAATTGTCTCAATGCTACCTATATTATTTTGCTAGAAAAAAATGAAACTAAAAAAAGGAACAAAAAAAAAATAAGTTCTCGTGTAGACCCTGAAACCGGACCGGAAAAACAAGGTTGGTTTTAGGTTCTAAAAATTGGGAACCGGTTATAACAGGGTTGGTTTCAGGTTCTAGGTCCAGACCCAACCCACCCTGGAACCGATCACCCCTAATTAATGCTTTTTTTCTTTAAGAAATATATATTTCTCTTTTCCCACTTTTGATTGTCTTTTCTTTTCTTTTCTGATGTGTTTTAGGAGTTTTTGTGTGTGAATAAATTTCTGCAAGTGATCTTGGGTGAACTTAGAGACCAGTTCGACCATTCGTCTAGTCGAAGGCCACCAAGGAGGATGTTCTTGACATGGCTCCACAACCTCTTCGAGATTAGGCCACTCTCCTCTCCCGATTTAAATTTTGGACTAGATATAGGTGATTTACTATCTATAACTAAATCTAGATATAAATCTAGGAGTTCCTTACACTTATTTGATATGTGTTCTTTCAATATATTGATGTTGGTGCATGCCTATACACGGTGATGGTGTTGAGAACGTTAAACCTAGACGCATACTGGAAATTGTTGAATCTAGACGCACACTGCAAGCCGTTACAAATGGAGTGAGAGATCTCGGTATGTGCTCATCACTAAATCTGGTGATCGGCCTCCAAATGTTTACGGTAACAGATCTGTTATTGAGGAATGAAAGTATGCATCTAGCTGTAGACTGTGTTTTGTTATTTGTATTCTGGCATTTGCTTTGTTCGGCAATTATCTGGGATTTGCTAGTCTTGAAAACTTTAATGTACCCCTCGAATATTATTCTGAAAAATAAATGGAATATTTAAAAAAAAAACCTTATAAAAAATTCTAATATCATGAAATCACATATTAAATTCATGCAACATTATTCTAAGTTGACTTCATGTCGCCAACCACTTGCAGTTTACGAGGTTGCCAATATCGAGGCATAGGCATATCTTTTGACTTATCTCAACAATGGTTTAAATGTTTGTGGACTCAAAAAATAAAAAGCAAACGTGCCTTATCGATATAAAAAATCAAAAGTCGAGGATCCACATTCTATTATTTATAATGTAATTAATTTTGCAACAACTTCTATAATTACTTTTAATTCTATTTTTGGTCCCAACCTATGTGTTACTTAGCAGGCAAAGTCCTACCATAGAGGCATAGAGTATGTCCTAATTGCAATGATTAGTCTTCACGAATAAATTCTGTAAGCTGTGTACACGTCTCAGCTACAAAGCCTCGCCAATTCAAATTCATTGATAAAAAAAAAGAAGATAACACAATAATTAGTTTAATCTCCAAGTTCCTTTCATGCACTTCGAGCACCTTATGAATGCTATTTAATCAATCTCAACTTAGGTAATCTTCATTTGGGATTTTACCGCAATTTTCGAACCTGCTAGTACTAAACTCGAGCTGCTTGCGTGTTTATTCAGAGTATTCGATATTTATTAATTAGAAACGATTAATGCGATTTATCAGCACGAGAGAAGGTATGATGAAACCGCGCAAGCACTTCAAGCACCTATTCACAGTTGATTGAGTCCTTATTAGTCCTTGCAAAAAATGATTTTAGGATTGTTGGCTGTGATTTCTCCCTTTTAATTTTGATATACACGATTAAGCTCATGTTAGAGTCAAGTCAACGTTTGAGCATATCAAGCTTGCATGGATCATTTATCAGCTTGAATCTAATCATTAAATAGGTCGCTTAATCATTGTTTGGCGCAGAAAACATATCCAAACGACAGAATTACAACGCCTAGAGCATTCACTAGACAGCTTGATAATTAAACTTGATTTCCAAAGGCCATGCTTCCGGTACATAGGATGTGAAAATATCTTGCATGCACCGGGCTCACAATAATTGAGCGAGAACACGTTAGATTAAATTGACTCGTACCAAGATCCATCTAATCCAAAAGCTTACGCGTACATTTGGACCCACATAACTCGAGTGCACGGATACGTTACTAGTTTCATTTACGATTTCAAAGCTCAGGTCGGAGTTGGAGCTGCCATTTTTACAGGATCTTGAAACTGGGTTTGATAACTCAGAGCTCAAAAGAGGGTATCAAATTTGAAGACTAGGAAGTAGAGTGATCAGATTCAGAGGTAACTAGTGCTAACAAGGCTGTAATACGTGCAAAACTACTCTCTTTACGACTGACAAAGGGTCATTTAAACTGTCAATTAGATTGCTAGGAGACTTGAATAATATTGCAAGAACCAAAAACCACTCCACGCACGCATGGACATGGGTAATCATTATAACCCTTCATTATCTTCTTCTCTTCTCAGCTTTGAATTCTCAAAACGAGAGAGAGAGAGAGAGAGAGAGAGAGAGAGAGAGAGAGAGAGAGGGTGGCTAAAACAGTGGGGAGGTAATTACTGTGGAGGAGGGGGAACAGATGAACGCATTTATGTCTCTCGAACCACCAACTTCACTCACCCTTTCGTTATTAACCCCTCCTTCCTCCTCCATCTCTACCACACTACAACATCATTCTCCTATACTCACACAGACGCGCACAGAGACACCGCCCATTCAATAATGGCGTCCGCCACAAGATCCGCATGGTCCTGGAGGGTAGTGTTCATCATGGTGGTGGTGATGGTGGTCAGTTCAGCGGCGGGCCAGAGGGTGAGGAGGCCGGAGCTGGTGCCGGCGATGTTCGTATTCGGGGACTCCCTCATCGACAACGGCAACAACAACAACCTCCCTTCCTTCGCCAAGGCCAACTATTTCCCCTACGGCATCGACTTCAACGGCGGCCCCACCGGCCGCTTCTCCAACGGCTACACCATGGTCGACGAAATAGGTCCCTCCCCCTCACTCTCCCCATCCAGAATCTATGTTCTTGCGAGTCTGCTGCACATCGTTTATACGACGTGACATGCTGATGTCCTATGTCGATGATAAATGCAAAATGATTGCTAGTTTGGTGCATCCGCTTTCGTTAGAAGAGGACAGGATCTGGTCAACTTAGTGGGATCCCACCAAATCTATTGACTACGATGGATATAAGAATCTACAGACGCAAGACTAGAGTTACATGGTCCACTGGAGTTGGTGGAAGAACAAGAGAAGCAATTATATTTTCAGGAAGGATGTTATTTAGCTAATATATAACAAACAAATATTTGTGTGTAGGCACAGAATTAGGTGAGGAAGGGGTCAATCTTCATTTTCAAGTGTCATGTATATCTACTTCAATTTAATGTGGTTTCATATTTCTTCTGCTCTTTGCATGCATGCAGCTGAGCTCCTGGGGCTTCCCCTGATCCCGGCACACTCGGAAGCTTCTGGACAGCAGCTGCTCCATGGAGTCAACTATGCTTCTGCCGCTGCCGGGATCCTCGATGTCACTGGCAGAAACTTTGTGAGCGCTTCCTAATAGATCTTCAATCAGCTCTATTTTTTTTGTCGCGATTTTGCACGAATTGCATGTGGATTAATCTGCTTTGCGCTACACTAGTCACGCTTTTATCTTGTGATTTCTACTTCATTCTCTTCAATTTCTCTCGAGGTGAAGCAAACTCACTGCATCAGCACTCGTGGTCTGCATAGTTCACATCGAACCGCAGAAAATAATGAAAAAAAATCACCCTCTTTCTTGAATGAAATTCCTTAGTCTTATTGGCTGCATGTATTGCTTTTGTTAGAGTAGTCTTAATAAATATGATTGCGCTGTGTTTCTAGAACTGGTCATTGATGATAAAATCTGACTCACGGTAGTCTCACCATAGATAGTTGTTGCAGATAAGCATGCTATTTAGAAGTTTTTGAAAAGAAGTTGGTCCGCGTGAAATGCACCTACACTGACAGTATTTGCATGTGATGGGTTCCATGTGAATCTCACATGCTTCACCTTATTGATGTACTTAGTCCATGAAAGTCCAATTCACACATGAGGAAACTGGGAAACTTAACAAATTAAAAAAATTGAACGTGCTTCCCGTCAATTTTATCAGGTGGGTCGGATACCCTTCAATCAGCAAATAACCAACTTCCAGAGCACGCTCGATCAGATCACGGATAATCTGGGAGCAGATGATGTGGCTCGGGCTCTCTCTCGGTGCTTATTCTTTGTGGGAATGGGCAGCAATGACTACTTGAACAACTATCTCATGCCAAACTATGACACCAAAAATCAGTACAATGGCCAACAGTTTGCTGATCTCTTGGTCCAGCAGTACACTCGCCAGCTCACTGTAAGATTTTCTTCCCTTTAAAATTTAGTCAGTCATCAGCATCATGAAATCCGAGATAAGTTGCTTCATTACACCTGTTCAAATTGCACATTACGATACATTTGCAAGCTAGTTTTTTTCGGGCATATTCCAAGACCCCTTGCTAGCAAAAAGATGGAGGAAAAATAAGATGCTGGACGGTCCTAAATTTGCACCACAGTAATTCTTTTGCAGCATCAAACCTTATAAGGTTTGCACCAAAATCTCGGTTCTAAATGGGCCGCATAATCGCAGACCCTGTACAACCTTGGAGCCAGAAAGTTTGTGCTTGCTGGCATTGGACAGATGGGGTGCATTCCCAGCATACTGGCGCAAAATGCAGCTGGAATCTGTTCAGAAGAAGTGAACCGACTTGTTCAACCCTTCAATGCCAACGTAAAGACAATGATCAACAACCTCAATGCAAACTTGCCAGGTGCTAGATTCATCTACATCAACATTGCTCGCATGTTCCAAGATATCGTCACGAATGCCAGATCTTATGGTATGGGTGCTAAATCTTCTGCTATGTACTAAGTTTTGCATATCTGGCAGTTTACGTCACTTTGGATTATGACTTGGTTCGGTTTCCTCATTTAAATTTTTATTCCCAACTTTTCTGCAGGATTTAGCGTTGTGGATCGTGGGTGCTGCGGCATCGGGAGGAACAGAGGACAGATCACGTGTCTTCCATTCCAAACACCGTGTACGAACCGAGAGCAGTATGTGTTCTGGGATGCTTTTCACCCAACCGAAGCAGTGAATGTGATTATGGGAAGGAAGGCTTTTAATGGCGATCCTAGCGTGGTCTATCCTATTAACATCGAACAGCTTGCTAATCTCTGAAATTGAACTTCAGAGAAAGAGGAAACGGATGCCACTTTCTTTTCTTCAAGTTTCTGTTTAGATTTTTAGCTGCTGATTTGAAGTTTCCTTGTGCACGGACATTGTGTGTAGAGAATGGTTGTGGGGGGTGACTAGGTTTTGACACTGCTTGTGACTGAATTTATGGTGGTTGGACATTGTTGGCTTTAATTCAAACTTTTAATTATGTCCTGGGCTCTCTCTGTCCATGGTTCACAATGCTTGGTTTCTATAACCAGTGTTTAGAGATACTAATTGAAGTATTAGATGCAAATTACCAAAATCAAATATCCAAATTTAATAAGCTCGAATTGATTCTTTGACGAACTTGCAAAATAAAATAAGATGAACCAAAGAAGAAGCAATTGAGCATTTTCAACTGTTTGAAGTTTAGCTATCAGATTAACAGTGTCTTCTCTGCCAACTTCAGAATTTAATGATGCTTGATGACTAGTGCATAACCTTCTAGCCAATGTTCCATGCACGTTTCAACTTGTCCCGTGAAAGAGGAAAGGCAAGTTCTCTGAAGAAAGTACAGAATGTCCTGGATAGTGATACGATCAGTATGTTGGTCCAGTGCATTAACTTTCATAGACTCGGTTCATGTGAAGATAATGCATCTTTTCTTGACAAACATGGCATGCGAATACCCACATGGAAAATCACAAGTAAAGAAAACATAAAAGTCTTGATTGTTTTGCAGGTGCATAAACAGGGAACGATTGACAGATACATCTAGTCAAACATAAGACGGAATAAATCCTTATCTCGAGAGACCATTAGATAATGTCGAAAATTGTTCACATTATTGAAAATCAGAATCTAAAAGCAACTGCATTGAAGCCCAGGCCCAATGCCAAGTACATCCCGACTCGATTCAATTGTTTTCATAACTGAGCCAACTGTTGGATGTTGATTGGATAAGTGAAGGAGTGGGTTCTGGAGCTGTAGGATGTCTTGGCCAGCATAATGTTGGCAGCTTCAGTGGGATGGAATGCATCCCAGAACAAGTATTTGGTCCGGTTGGTGCAAGGTTGTTGACGCGGAAGACAAGTTATCTGCCCATTGTTCCTCCCGACTCCGCAACAACCTTTGTCAATCACCTCAAATCCTGCATCATCATCAAGATTAGCTCCCGCTAGCAGATTATGCAAAAAATGCGCAAAGGATAATTTCCGTAAATGATCGGTATGCAAGAAAGTTACCGAAGTTTGCTGCATTTAGGTACAGATCCTTCGTGCTCTCGTAAGAATCCAAGTACACGAATTTAGCTCCGGGTAGCTGACCTTTGTTGAATGCATTGACCATCTTGCGGAGCCCAGAGTTGAAAAGAACAATTACATTGTTGATGTTCTCATTGCATCGACTATTGTTGCCATTGTATCTGGCAAGCTGATAAGGTATACAACCGATCTGGCCAACGGCAGTAACAATCACCTTCCGCGCTCCCAAGCTATAGAGTTGCTGAAACAATGTGAAACAGGTGAACTATAGGCTCCATTATAGCCCATCATCAAGCAAGTTTGCCTTTTTGGCCAAATCATTAAGCAAATTGAAGCTTGCGCAAGAAACAAAAAATACGAACTTATTACAGAGCATCCATCCTATAGCATGCCAAAGAATTGCCAACATAACTTTGAAGTGAACGTGGATTATAATAGAGAGGGAGGAATTGAAGTAGGGCCTATTGTATTATATACTTAGATTCTTAACTTCCATGAATTTATGTAGAAAGGTCAACATTCCTGTAATGACTTTCGAGTTATTTATTCCCCATTTAAAATTCAACATAAAAATTTACAGCTGAAAGAAGTTAACCTAGCATTATCGAGCCTGTTTGTTTAGAATTCAGATGAACACATGTCAGAAGCGAGAACTCGTCTACTTACCGTCAACTGCCGTGAGTAGTCCTTAAGCAGAACAGCTGCATAGGCTTTGGCAGTGTAGTCTGAACTCGTAGTGTAGAAATTCGGCATGAAATAGTTGTTCAAGTAATCGTTACTCCCCATCCCAGAATAGAAAAGGCATCGGCTTAGGTAGCTGTTGAGTGCATTGGTGTCTCCTCTAAAGTTCCTCCTCATCTGGGTCACTGTATCACCAAAGTTTGCGACCTGTTGGTTCATTGAAGCATGATCGCCCTGCAGGCAAAACCATTTCATTAGTCAAATATATAATTCCACCGTCTTGTGGTCTGTTGAACTTAGCATAGCATCAACTAATGACATGCTCAAAAAATTTGCTCCTGTTGTGGTGCCTGAATTTTTGTTTGCTGAAAACAACAAAATAGAATACTCAGTTATAAGTGAGGTTTCCATATCGACAAGCAACGAATCAATCGAAGGAAATTTGCTGCGACGTTTCTTTGATCCGAGGACACATGCATGTTGCAAAAAACAAATCATGCAACTACCCAACTCGAAGCATTTGCCTGTCTACGAATCAAAAACTCATCGTGATACTTCTTTCTCACTTTGCCATACCAATGAAATTTTTCCACATCATTGTGCATGGAAAAGACTTGAGCAAAAATTATCTCCTAGCTTTTAACCTTTGGCAGCAAGTCTAACCAATCAGTGTGCAAAACCCCTCATATTTTCCTGGGGAGACTCAACTTGAATCCATTCTATGTTTTAGACAGCAGCATTGGACTCAGACTAGATAATAATCCATCCGAAAACAATACTTTGGAAAAAGCTAGAAGGTACGTCACACGTCAGTACCAAATTATTCCCGGTTTCATTCCGTATACCGGCTGCTCCAGAAGCATAGTTCACTCCCCTCAACAAAGCAGGTCCCCTTGTTCTTGCATAAGGTGGTATGTAAGTTGGAAATCCAAGCAACTGTGCTGCAAGATCCCAACCAAAAACACTTTAGTCGCTCGAATCAACCACAATACCAAACAAATCATCAAAGTTCCTACACACATCTTCCTGATTTATCATCTTGTGACTGATACAAAGTTTTTCTTCAGAGAACCATTAAAGTTCAACTTCATTTTCTTCAGAAGAGACTTTTTCAGGTGTTTTTACTGGAAGAAAATGGAAATAAAATGAGAGAGTACCTAAAGCATCCACGTAAGTTCTCCCATTGGTGAAACGGCCGGTCACACCGAGCGGGAAGTCAATGCCGTAAGGCCGGTAGTTTGCTCTCGCAAGCGTGAGCATCTGGTTGTTGTTGCCATTGTCGACTAGGGAATCACCAAATATGAAGAGACAGGGCACTTGCGGTCCCTGTTGCTGTGAGCAAGCTCTCACTGCCAGACAGGAAAACAAGAACAATGCGACACTCATGTCTCCCAAATGCTCCATCCTTAGTTTCATTTTCATTCAATCCGAGTATTGGTGCTGAGAGGGACCCAGATGGGCAAGCATTTATATAGGCTCTATATTCACCTCAATCTAGAGTTCTTGGCTTCTTTTCGCCGTCTCGGGTCACCTGATGGGAGCTTTTATTGGTTTCATGGGGAATAAAGGACAGTGGACTGTGATCCGGTCACTCCAAATTGGTATGCTTTACGGTTGCGGATGATGTGTGGCACGAAACTGGTGGTGATACAAGGTACCATCTCGTGATTATGAAAGCTGGCACATCCCAGTTGAGGCATAAAGATCGCTTAACTTGCTGTAAAACAGTTGAAACATTTATGAAACAGAATCGCTTTTGCGGTGTTTCTGGTTTTTATGTGCTGCAGGTGATCTCAGGACACAAGAATTCTATGGCCAGAACGTTTGGCCATCAGACAAATTGCAAAGCAACATTAACCGTGCCTTCAACAAACCAAGCAGCTGTAATCAGTGATATCTAACGAAAGCGGGTCGACAGAGCATCAAAAGTAGCACCAAGCATTTACTGCTTGAGCAAGGCTTAGATAGTGACACAGAATCTAGCTTCCTCGCAGAACTTACAGAAGAACGAACTATCTTAATTCAAACTAATCATCTCCGTTTCCATGTGTATATATGGCAAGAGTCTTGTTGACAAGTGCCTGTGCCCGTGCCGAAAGAGTGATTTTGTTGAAATGCATTGTCTCAAAATGTTCTTCATCCACCATGCTTCAATGGCCTCAAAAATGGAAATTCATTTGTTAGTATAAGATTTAGATGTTGAAAATCACGTTGCAATCATCTGAATAACGAAGATGATCGCCCATGCTTGCCCGTCAAATAAGAGGGCTGATTAGAGCAAGTCTTGCATGCACCTGGTGAATACAGAATACGAGCCTTCTCTATCTTTACGATTGGATCATGTGGGTCTCATGTGAGGCCTACATCATTTAATGATTGAGATGAAATGGGCTCACATACTCCGAATTTATATAATATTTTTTGGCTTATTGGGCAGTCTAGTCTTTAGGCCAAGATAAAGTTGTAGTTCTAATACTCATTGTATGATAAATTCCTAGTCCTAGTCTCTCTTTGTTTCCTTCTTTGCTTTTACCATGAGAAAAATTTTCGAAAGAGTCTCTCTCCGTTAAGGGTTTGTCGGCATATTCTTGACTCATTGCTCATTGGATCGGGCAAGCAGACCACGGGCCTCACTAACTCAATAAAGCCCTGCCCGTTTCAGCCCAAATCTCAAATTGTGTTTTCGTCACAGAAATTGACATGTCAATTTGTAATCGATTATCAAAAAAAACAAATGCGTAATCGATTCTAATGTTTTTCTGTTTGTTTTCATAGATCTCATTCTTATTTTACTTTTAAAAAAAACGAGAAAATGACATAAACAGTTATTGAACTTTGGTTCAATGTGCAATCTGGTCCCTGAACTTTTAATTTGTTCAATGTAGTCTCTGAACTTTAGCTTAAGATTCAATGTGATCCCTGAACTATATGAAATGTTCAATGTGGTCCTTTTATTAATTTAAATTCAAGGACTATATTGAACATCTTTATATAGTTCAGGGACTAAATTAAATATGTACCAAAGTTTATGAACCATATTGAATAAATTAAAAGTTTCAGGAACCACATTGAACCTTAAAACTAAAGTTCATGGATTATATTAAACAATTAAAAATTCAAGAATTAAATTGCATATTGGCCTAAAGTTCAGAGACTGCTTGTGTCATTATTCCTAAAAAAATTTACGCTAAGAAAAAAATTCAATTTGACTTTTGAGAATTATCGGGAAAGTTATATTTGCTTATACATGTTAATCTTCGGATTTGCAATTTCTCGAAGGTTGTAAATGTTTCGCATTATAATAATCAAATTGCGAAGGCTTTTGAAAAGTCAAAAAGTAAAAAAAAAAAACAAACAAACAAACAAACAGACAGACAGACAAACGGCTCCAAAATTCTGGCAAAGAAAAGAGGTAGCTAGAAAATATTAGGTGGGACTCGCATTCCACCGTGGCAAAAAACGAGTCCCTCTCCGTGCGACACGTGTCGCCGGGCCCCACCCTGTCAGACCTCCAAAATTTTGAAAATATATCGCCTCTCTCCTCTCATCTCTCACCCTCGCGCGCCCCAACCCCTCTCTCTCCTCCCGGCTCAGAACTTGGCGCTCCCTCCGATTCTTCCGACGCCGGCGCCGCCGCCTCCGCCTCCGCCTCCGCCGACGACGCCGACGCCGACGCCGACGCTCCTCTACGCGCTTGCGCTCCCAACTTCTCTCTTCTCCCAGACGTGCCGACGCCGACGCCTTTGCACTCCAAGAACTCGCGCTCCCTCCGACATCGCCTCCGACGCCCACGCCCACGCCCACGCCTCCGCCGACGCCTCTGCCCCCAACCCTTGCCGACGCCTTCACCCAACCCTTGCCGACGCCTCCGCGTCGGCCATGCCCTAGTCCTAGCCTCTGCATCCGCAGGCCCCGAAGAAGCGACAGTGGAAGGCGAAGCCGTAGCCAAGGGAGGAGCTCCACCACCAGCAGCTGTAGCTGGCGGCGGCGGCCAAATCTTCGTCGTCGTCGTCGGCGGTGGCCAGGGAGAAGGGTCGAGAAGAAAAGCAAACAGGTGTCTCCCCCTCTCTCTGCCCTGCACAGAAATTTTGAATTTTTCGCGCTGCTCCGGCGTTCGTCAAGCGGCCGTCCCCAGCCGTCGCCGACGAAGCACATTAGGGCCACCCCCTGCTCCGACGAAGCAAAGGTCTCCCTCGTCTTCGCTCTCAGCTCCGGCGTTCGTCAAGCTCTCGTTCCTCCGCCCTCGCCGACCAAAGCACATTAAGGCCACCCCTGCTCCGACGAAGCAAAGGTCTCCCTCTCTCGCGATCCGACACTCGCTCGCTGCTCCAGCGTTCGTCAAGCGGCTATTCCCCCACCGTCGCCGACGAAGCACGTTAACGCCACCCCTGCTCCGATGAAGCTCCAGTGTATTCAGTCTGCCCACATTACAAGGAAAATATTCAGGTTCATCTGCTTTGAGAGCAGTTTGCCACTTTCTACTTTCTTGGCTTATACTCTATCATTTCAAGCAGACTGTATTGTCAGTTTTTCCGAATTAGATGTGCAGCTGGTAAATTTATTTTGATAGCAGTTTCCCAGAGTCGACTATATAACTCACTTTTTCATTAGTGCAGTTTATTTTCTCCACTGCCATTGATGGTAAGATAAAAGCTTGGCTGTACGATTGCCTGGGATCTAGAGTGGACTATGATCCTCCCGGTCGATGGTGCACCATGGTGGCTTATAGTGCGGATGGAACAAGGTAGCATGTTGTCTCAAAAACGCTTGTTGGCTGTCTGTTTCTTCATGAAAGACAGGAACGCATTTTTGGAACACTTACGGTTCATGCGGAATTGCCATGCCAGTACATTGTTTCTCTCTATTTCTGAAACTAGATGAAGCCCATAGAATAGGTTTTCTCAACCTAGTCCTTGGATTTCGTTTCTATGTTAATCCCTCAGCTGTTCGATGGGGGATCTTATTGCTTGCTTTTGGTCTCTTACAGCCAAGCTCGACCTAGAAGTAGCTACTGTTCAAACACTCAGTATTCTATTGTATTGATCTTCTATTGAGGCAATATGCTGACACTAGAAGCATTGGTATATCTGGCTTGCAAGCACTTGCATTCACAGTGATCATGTTGCTTTTTTCGAATAAAGTAGTAACTTTTTTTTGTTGCATGTTAGAAGTGATAGATGAACATGCATTAGTCATAATCCTAGTTCTCTCTTAATGCTTACTGCTTTAGTTGACCATACAAGGTATGGAAGTTGGATGTCCATCTTGCAGGCTGTTTTCATGTGGAACCAGTAAAGGGGTTGATTCCCATTTAGTTGAGTGGAATGAGACCGAGGGTGCTATCAAGAGGACACAACAAGGAATCGTTTCCAAGCTGCTGGAGATGAATTTCAAATTAAATTCTGGGATATGGAGACTGCCAGCATATTGACCGGCTGTTGATGCGGATGGCGGGTCTCCCGTTAGTTTTTTCTCCTTTTATGTAGATGTGCAAATTGGTTCTATAGCTAGAATTGGGATTTTAGTTCCTTTTTTCATTGCAGGCTAGCCTAAGACTTAGGTTTAATAAGGAGGGTTCTTTGTTAGCTGCCACAACAAGTGATAATGGCATCAAAGTTTTGGCTAATACAGATGGTATGTGCTTGATAAGGATGCTCGAGAGCAGGACTTTTGAGAAAAATCGAGCCCCTCCTGATAATTCTAAGGTAGCTTTAATGGTTATGTGCTAATCTATAAAATCATTTAGCCAATCTTTTTTTTGCATGTGTTTCAATTAATTCTGGTTTAATGGTTATGTGCTATCATAAAATTGTTTCTTTGGATAACTTTTTTATGTGCCTTTTCTCAATAAATTATTTATTCCTTTGTACAGGGGCCATCAAAATCTTTTCAACATCCCAGGATGAAAGAATCGAACGATTTTGAAGGCATAGACAATGCACGGCCACACCATAATTCGTCGGGAGGCAGAAGATAGCAGCATGGTGGTTGTTTCTAATGCTTGTTAGAATTCTTTTGTCTTCTGTTCTGTTTGGGAAGCTTGATTGTGGAATGGTAATGAAGAAGGTGTATATATTTCTGTCGAGCAGTTCGTTGCATATATAGGATGATGTGTTAAGAAGTCCTAATTTGACGAAAATAGGTGGTTTTGGTGTGTAAGCGTGTACTTCTAGTCTACTGTTTAAGAGGGGGCTTCTCTGTCAGAAATAAGACAGTGAAAATTGAATGTTTGCTTCTCTGTGCTGTTTGGGAAGCTTAATTGTTGAGCAAGTGTACTCTTTTTTTTACATTAATACACAACAGATTGTTTGGGGTGTTCGTCCGCAAGTTTGGAAGTTGAAATGACAGTTGGTATAGGAGTTGCTGATTCGCCGTTAATTTTTATCCGAAGTAGTTTGGCGGCTGGATTTGGAGATATAGTGACAGGAGGAGGTAAAGAGAGATTCATGTTGAACAATTTTTAAGCTTTCATACGATGAAGAGAGAGAGAGAGAGAGAGAGAGAGAGAGAGAGAGAGAGAGAGAGAGTGAGAGGTCTGAAGGTGCAAAGTCACTAAATGAGAAGAGGGAAGGTGCTGAAATTTTTTTCCTCGAAAGATTAGTTTGAAAGCCGCGGCAGTGTGTACCAGATTCTCCTCTGCCTGGTGTGCATTCACAAGATTGGTAGGTCGAGATCAGTCGCTTTTACTTGTCAGTTGTAACTAAATATACAAACAGGGCAAACCATTGACTAAATTAAAGAAGAACAGGGTTAGAAGAACTGAGGGAGCACTCTTTTAGTCAATTCGTAAACTACACGGAAATGGGAACAAAGATGAAAAGGGATTAAGGCCACAAAAGTATCAGGACAAACCCTTCATTACTCTTTTCGATTCGCCGCTTCATTGACGACAATTTCATGGAAATGAATGTTAAAAGCATTTAACGAGAGAGAGAAAGAGAGGGGGGAATAGCTGAGCCTTTGATTTAAGCTATCAAAATTACAAGTTCCAACCATCTATTCTTTCTTGACAAGTAGTCCTAATAAAAGATCAAATAATACACAAACAAGTAAGACATCTGACTGCTGCACATTATGCCTCAATCCCTGTATCCTCTCATCAGTGTTCTTCAGTTCATCTTGCTTGGCCTTCACAAACACGAAGGTCACGATGGCGGGGCTCCTGGAGGAAAAGATGCCAATGGGGCTCTCCGGAGGCCGAGGCGAGCGCCTTCTGCAAATCAAGACATCTTCGATAAAAAAGAAAAATAAAAGTAAAATTAGTACGTGTAAGTGAAAAAACAACGTGCTGAACTCGCAAGTACAAAACGGTATACTCAGACCAGTGAATTAAAACCTAGAATGGCATTACGAGCCCATCTCAAATAACAATGGCTTTAGAAAGAATGAGTAGTTCATGTTCAGCCTATTCTAGCATATCATAAGAGTATAATGGGATCTGCCGAAACCGTGATTTCGCATTTGTTGTTGCAAACAGTGGTTGGGACAAAGCATACAAACTGTGAAACTTATGCAAGGGAGAAACCTTTGCAGCACTTATGGCAGGCTGTGCATCAATGCCTGAGCTCTGCATTGCTTCTTGGGCTTTCTTTGAAGCCTCGAAAAGAGCTGGGGAGTTCTCCAGCTTTCTGCAACAACGAAGCCGCAACATCTACACCCAATTTCAGAGCATCTGCAACAATTTGGAAAATACTCTGTGCAGTGTTTAAAAATCCCGAGCTCACTTCCTGAACGTGGTCAATCGTCTTCTCAACCTGCCAATTCAAATTTCAGAAGCAACTTCAAGATACCAATAACATGGCTTTCACCATTGATATAATCTTTGCGACTCTTTACTAAAAAAAAAATGCGGGAACTTTTACCTCCGTGATAGAAGAGAAAATCTGGTCTTTGGGGAGGCTGACAGCTCCAGCTTCATGGGGAGGCGAGAAGAGAGCAATGGAGCAGAGAGCGGTGAGCGCCGGATTTTTTCGAATGAGTGCCAGAGCAAGGATGGAGTGAGCGTCGAAGCAGGGGCGACCTTAAGGTGCTTCGACCTTAACGTGCTTCATCCTGTGGTTCAGAACCAATAACAGTTGGATATAACAATATTTCTGCCCCTTGCAAAGCCGGGAGGATCATAGTCCACTCTAGATCGCAGGCAATCATACAGCCAAGCTTTTTATCTTACCATCAACGGCAGTGGAGAAAATTAACTGCAATAATGAAAAAGTGAGTTATATAGTCGACTCTGGGAAACTACTGTCAAAATAAATTTACCAGCTGCACATCTAATTCGGAAAAACTGGTAATACAGTGAGCTTGAAATGATATAGTACAAGCCAAGAAAGTAGAAAGCGGCAAACTGCTATCAAAGCAGATGAACCTGAATATTTTCCTTGTAATGTGGGCAGACTGAATATACTGGAGCTTCATTGGAGCAGAGGCGGCCTTAACGTGCTTCGTCGGCGATGGTGGGGGAACAGCCGCTTGACGAACGCCGGAGTAGCGAGCGAGCGTCAGATCGCGAGAGAGGGAGACCTTTGCTTCGTCGGAGCAGGGGTGGCCTTAATGTGCATCGTCGCCGAGGGCGGAGGAATGACCGCTTGACGAACGCCGGAGCTGAGAGCGAAGACGAGGGAGACCTTTGCTTCGTCGGAGCAGGGGTGGCCTTAATGTGCTTTGGTCGGCGAGGGCGGAGGAACGAGAGCTTGACGAACGCCGGAGCTGAGAGCGAAGACGAGGGAGACCTTTGCTTCGTCGGAGCAGGGGGTGGCCTTAATGTGCTTCGTCGGCGACGGCTGGGGACGGCCGCTTGACGAACGCCGGAGCAGCAAGGAACGGTGGACCAGCGAAATCTCAGCGCGAAAAATTCAAAATTTTTGTGCAGGGCAGAGAGAGGGGGAGACACCTGTTTGCTTTTCTTCTCGACCCTTCTCCCTGGCCACCGCCGACGACGACGACGAAGATTTGGCCGCCACCGCCAGCTATAGCTGCTGGTGGTGGAGCTCCTCCTTTGGCTACGGCTTCGCCTTCCACTGTCGCTTCTTCGGGGCCTGCGGATGCAGAGGCTAGGACTAGGGCATGGCCGACGCGGAGGCGTCGGCAAGGGTTGGGCGAAGGCGTCGGCAAGGGTTGGGGGCAGAGGCGTCGGCGGAGGCGTGGGCGTGGGCGTGGGCGTCGGAGGCGATGTCGGAGGGAGCGCGAGTTCTTGGAGTGCAAAGGCGTCGGCGTCGGCACGTCTGGGAGAAGAGAGAAGTTGGGAGCGCAAGCGCGTAGAGGAGCGTCGGCGTCGGCGTCGGCGTCGTCGGCGGAGGCGGAGGCGGAGGCGCCGGCGTCGGAAGAATCGGAGGGAGCGCCAAGTTCTGAGCCGGGAGGAGAGAGAGGGGTTGGGGCGCGCGAGGGTGAGAGATGAGAGGAGAGAGGCGATATATTTTCAAAATTTTGGAGGTCTGACAGGGTGGGGCCCGGCGACACGTGTCGCACGGAGAGGGACTCGTTTTTTGCCACGGTGGAATGCGAGTCCCACCTAATATTTTCTCAGTTTTTTGTGATGATTCCGAAAATCGATTCATGTATTGGTCTTACTAAGCTATAATTGTAAATGCAAGAAGCTTCTGTCCCGAGCAAATCAGTCCTGCTAATCATCCTCAAAAGGACTGTAGCATTATCCGGAAGCAGTTCGGTTCAATGGCCTCTTTTCTGTTTTTCCCAACGCTTAACGAAATGACACGTTCGTGGGAACGTAGTCTAGTGGTGGAGAAATCGGCGTGAAGGGTGATGGGGACACGACAAGAAGGTCCGTCCTCCAGCTAAGCTTTTGCCCTGAGCCTGAGCTTTCTGAGAGGAGGGAGTCGGTTCCAACCATCAATCAACAAGAACAAGAACAAGAAGAAGAACGTGGAGGAGAAAGAAGAAGAATAAGAAGAAGGAAGAATATGTGATGGAAGCGCGAGTGAGTGGTTATCCTAGTGTGGAACTGGTTGTTTCTCTTCCTTCTTCTTCATCCCTTCGAACCCCATCTTCTCACCTTCCGAGGTTCTTTCTTTCCCATTCCATACTCTGTTTCTTCCTCTGTATTACGTTCATGAAGTACAATAACACGGCTGTCTTGTTCGTCACTGTTCTGTCCATTTCCCTCTTGCAGGTTCTGTCTGAAATCCTGGGCTGGCTATCAGAAATCCTTTAGGAAGCATTTTAGAGGTCTTGCTGGGGTACCCATCTCTCTCTCTCTCTCTCTCTCTCTCTCTCTCTCTCTCTCTCTCTCTCTGAATCAATGATGTTTGTTCTGATAAGGACTAGTCTGGTAGTGCGGTTATTCCGAGACAAGGTTAACTGTCAAGCTGATGGGAAAGCAAATCCTGATTCATTTCTCTTCTGTCTTCTTTCTCGAAAACCCGAAAGTAGATGTTCATTAAATCCCAGTTAGAAATTCGACTGGATAATTTTCGTTTTTATGGCAGACGTGGAGCTTTCACGTGAGGAAGATACTAAAGTGTCAAGATTTCGCTGAGGAGTTCTCGGTTCACGTGGTCCAAGAGTAAGTCTGAATTTTCAACAGCATGCTTACACGTAGAACTAGTAACCCTTGGGATTTTATTCTTCATCGATCACGTGGACTGTTCTTCGAATCAGGCGATTACTTGTCAAAAATCGTTGGCATCATGTTTTACAAAACATGCTTCTGTTGGGCAAGGGCAACCAGATGGTAGAACTTTTCGATGCAGAGCATAGTGTTCTAGAGTTTGAGCTAAAATGAAAATCGAATCAAAAGCATTGAAGTACTGAGTTGCTCCTCGCTGAAGTGTTGCCTGTGGTGACTGCCAAGTATAGTTAGATTTCCTTGATGTTCGGTTAATTATTTTGTGGCTTTGTAGAATTGCCCACTGTATATACTCATTTCATATGAATAGGTAACTTACTTGCATCAACCCACTAATTATGGTACCGTGGTAACAGGGGTGAAACATTGTCTTCAATATCAAAGCAGTATGGGATACCTATCCACACAATTACGACGTTGAACAAAAGTATTGTAGACCTTGACCTAGTTTATGAGGGGCAGGTCTTAAAGATTCCTCTTTCCAAGAGATGCACTGAAAAGGTGAGATAAACTCATAAACTTGACTAGTGGATACTCTGCCGTATTTTATTTCCATGCAAGATCTTTACTTAAGGTTCTAGATTTTGCGCCACATGTTTGTTCATGCTTACTTCTGTCTGTGCATAATTCTTGATATGTGAAGTTTGATTGTGGGTTTTTCTAAATCATTTGGTAGTATGAAGCTGCGTCTTTCCAATATTTCATGCTGTGAAGTGGTCGGGTTATCTGATCTTGAATCTATTCTCTATAATCCAATCCAACTGAACGTGCGAGTTGTGCAAATGCTCAATTAGCAAACTCATTCTTATATTGCATGCCTTAATTTATGTTGTAAAGTGCTACTTTGGACCTGAAGTTCTGTGACTTGATCTTCTACATGAATATACTAAAAAATCTGTCGGCATAACTCACTGTTTCTGTTGCAATCACGAGTTTACTTGTGCTGTTCATTTTATCATGGTCTTCAGACCAAGGCCAGCACCATTTGATTTCTATGTTCTACTTTATATGGACCAGTCTTTTTCTCCTCCGTACTTATTCATGGCAGTCAATGTCAGACAGAGAAGAAGAAATTACTCGAGTTTGATTTACAGCAAAAGCAATGGAAGGCTTCGAAGATGCTGGATCCCTTCTCAAAGAAGAGGAATTTCACTGTGTTGATCTCCCATCAATTACCATATGTACGTTCAGATTGTTCAGACTCAGGACTTTTGAAGCTCATGCTGTTGTAGTTTTAGAGATTTGAGGGCAATTTTTTTATCTTGCATATTATTCAATGCTAGTAATCTCAAATAGCTTGTCATTTCATTATCAGGCTAAAACCACTGGTTATTTTCTAGTTCTGGTCCCTCTTATAGCATTTTGCATCAGATGCATAAATAGTGTCCTCTGCACTAGAGTTGCTGGTTATTTGAGACGGGAAGATATCATAGAGCCAAAGCAACACCATGAGGTCCCTAAAAGTAAGAGATGGAAATCTGCACTACTTGATGCCAGAGAGCTAGATGTTTCAGATCCTGAATCTAAATCAGACGTTGGTGTAAGTTCTTTATTAACACGTCTTCTGTTCTTTCAAATACTTAAAAGTGGTTTTCTTGTTCATTAGCTTGTAAATTTGGTTTCCTGTAGAGCACCTCAATTCTGCAGCCACCAAGGTTGTCAAAACCGTCTCTTAAAATACGATCATTGTGGGGTCTATGTAATCGAATCGTAAGATTGCATTGTGAAATTAGTAAGATTTTACAACTATCAAGAGGAAGCTAGATGTATAATATCTTTCTACCATTGTATTTGACTCCTGAGAATTGTAATTTGAGCTATAATCACTGATGACAAAGTTTGCCTGATTTATCGTTGTGAATTAAAAATGGGGATTCAGTGGGTCATGGACTGCTAATTCCAGAAACCTCTTCCATGAATGGCTTTTGCCATGTGTCTGTGCACCCGAGCTTGTGTTGTATTCCTATTTCTTTGCTTAACAATATCTGCAAATTTTGTATTGATGAATCTGCTGATGATCTGTGATACAAACTATAAAACTCCTTTCTTTTTCTGCTTCTTGGGTCATGAGGCTCACATCCTCATCTTTGGCACGAACTCTTGTGCAGTGTCCATCAGAGGATCAAGCTCAGAGTTCTTCCGAGGATGCTTTCCAGGCACATGGAAAACTTGAAGAGGATTATGAGAAATTCCTGTCGGAATGTGGGATAAGTTACTCAGGGTACTGGCGAGGAGGTCTGGATGAATAAAGTACTGGACCGTACTTAATACGATAGGGCTCGACAATTGTTAATGAATACATATCCATACGTGTGTGCATGCAATTTCCGTTGTACAGAATAGTACGTCAACATATTTCATCCTTCATATCTGGATGTTAATGCACTTGCAATCATTCCAGATCATTTAACTCTGACCTGGTTGCAGATACCTGCTGTGATTTATGTATTATTGCAGGTGAACCCACAGTGTCAGAGTCCGTTTGGTTTTTCCTTTCATATTGGCTATGGAAACCAAACGA
Source organism: Syzygium syzygioides (assembly GCA_031216285.1). Lineage (NCBI taxonomy): Eukaryota > Viridiplantae > Streptophyta > Magnoliopsida > Myrtales > Myrtaceae > Syzygium > Syzygium syzygioides. Next base: position 44,370,896 of record CM062247.1, on the reverse strand, counting down.
GTCGATATGACTTACGTTTGTTGCGTTGTCTTCTATTTATGCTTCAGAATGTAGGAAATTTTTGTTAGAATTTGAACTAGTTTGCTAGAGTACTTATTAAGGGAGTGATGAAGATTTCGTACCAAAGAAAAATAACGGATACATGAAAATTGTCCATGAGCCATTGGAGAAATAGAATTATCTTTATTTCCAAGCAAACACAAAGGATTAAATCATCGCTTTGGATTAGCTAAAGTTCACAGCAGTTGTGATGAGGTATTTCCGTGATGCTATCGTGTAATCACCAAAATCCTCAATCCATCGACTTTACCTGGCCTTATGTTTTATGTTTAGGATCACTCCCTGAAGTCTGAACATCTTCAATGGCCTCCAATTTGTTAACATGTCTCTCCGTTAAGTCCCGAGTTTTGCTCCTTGAAACGGAATATCAGGTCGATGCATCGATGGCATCTTTAGATGTAGTATTTCTGTTCAGGGATGCTATCAAACAAAATCTTTGTGCTTTCTATTTCGAATGAAGTCTCAAAGAAAAGTGTCTTACAAAAATAAGCACGTTCAGATGTTTTTGACACAAGTATTCACTGTCTCATAAACGTGCCAACCTGACTTGTTTTCCCAGCTTCCAGGAGCAATTTTGCAAATAATGGAAGAGTCTCAGAATACACAACTTTGAAAAAGTACATGTGTCAACAGGTCCTGCAGAAAAGGTACAGAATTGCATGTGCTTCTTGTCTATTACAAAAAATTCATGTGTCTAGCTCAGAAAGCTCAAGGACTATTTCCTGCTAAAGTTTACCACCATAAACTCTTGACATCGCGGTTGAAACCCGGGATCAAAGCAAACTTTAATAAGGATGGTTTTCATCGAGTGCTGAATCCTATCACCGTATGTTCAACGAACACGGCGAGCTTTTTCTTCTTGTCCGATACCAAGCGATTTCTGTGCATTCGCAATTCCTTCTGGATCTGTCGGGAGAGAAAAATATGTCAACTCAACTGAATAGAATTCTAATGGTGAGAAAAAAAGAAATCCAAACCACAAATCAGACATTTCCACTATCATCCTAAGAAGGTAAACGGTCAATAAAGCTTCACTATTGAGTTGCCAATTTCCACTTAGTGTCGTCACTACCTGAAAACTCAATCACTTACTGCAGTTTATAGGCCGCAATTCGCACTTTGTGTCACATTGGCGGCCCTTTTGCGTGTAGAGGAAGAAATACCAGATGGTGGGGATTCAGGTGTACTACTTAGCAGCAACAGGTGGGAGGATCTTATTGTTCTTCTGATTCTCGCATCATTATATACCTTTTGTGTCACACACATTGCTAAATTACCTCCATCCTGTTGTTATACTAGAGCTGTCACCTGATTGGAGTGTAGACAGGCTGGAAGTACCTCAACTATGACTCAAAAGTCAAGACCAAGCAAGGAAGAGGATCAATTTGATACTCCTCCTTTTCTTTAAGATGGATAAATGTGGAAAAGAAAATGTGTAGAACTACATGCAAAGTAGTCCATCATGAATTGAAGGAAGATAACCAGAACAGCCCACGTCCTACATGAATGTTCTGCACTTGATGCATGTCCTACCAGTTTTAACTGGGCAAAAGAAATCACAGGCACAATACGGCTATACACGGAAAGTAAAGCTGCTCAACCTCAAATATTATTAGAAATTTAGAACTTGTTAGTGCTGAAAGCCTTAAACTAGTTGTCTTGACAAGAGGAGAGGAGAATATGTCAGAAACAACCTACCAAAGAACTGAGTGAAAATGCGCGTAAAGAAGCTTAGATTCCTGGAGACATTGTACGCCATGGCAGGTGGAAGAGGTTTGACAATGGTGTCAATGCTAAATACCCGCTGAAGGAACTGCAAGTGCGATAAATAATATATCAGAAAGTTATGTCGAAACAGAAAAGAACAAAAGAAAATGAGATTACACATGACAAGTAAATAGCTAAGTCAAAAAGTAAGGAGGGGAAAATGTAAGGGCTATAACTAACAAAGAGCTGCACATATCATAAACAAGGAAGAGAGAGGGAAGTGCAAGCTCAATAACAGTGACACCACCAAAGGATTTCCCACAAGCGGAATTGGTTTCATGAATCTTTTCTCCAGCCCACGCCATAGGTGCTGTAGCCTCCCCTTAATAAAAACCATAAACTCACTGACCGATTGATACGGAAAGCACAACGTTTTTGTAATGTACATAAAGGATACATCTCAAAACATTGCTTTGGTTATTAGTGCCATTTCCATCACAATTGAGTAGGTCGAAAGTTGATATTCATTTCATCATAACAGTAATGACAGGAAAAAAGTACGCTCATCTTGATAAGATTAAGGATCATAATATTCAAGTATGATATTAAGCTGCTTGTCATCATGGGTACTCTTCAACCCTTTCTACTACTAACCTCACTCCTATCTGAAAGAATTGCTACCCCAACCAATAAGACAGACATCAACAGTTTGAAATAGGTACAAAAGCCGTGTGAAATTGTGAATGCTTGTGCACATAGAGCACACACCAAAGACTTACATCATGCGCCCGCATAACATTAATGGCAACTGCATCCATGTAAATTTTCCATAAACAAAGAATCCCAACAAGATAGTGGTGAATGCAGAACGTAAGACTTAGAATTCTAATTCTAATTCTAACCCATATTAATGCTGCTTTACATTGCCCTATAACAAACAAATGAACAGCTACTAAAAGCACTGCTTTGGGCAAACACTGCGAAGTAGCACGAACTCCAATTAAGGCAACCGATCATCTGATGCGTCGCACTCACATCAGACAAATCCTCTGACTCATTTATTGATTTCCAAATGGTAAGTACTCCAGTGATCATTCCTGCAAAATGCCTAAGCTTGTCTATTATTCCGATAACTAGACAGACAGGAGTGAAATTGTCGTGGAAATTCCATGCCTTTTAACAGCCATGGACCTGAAAACATTCCGCAAGAAAGTACAGCAACAGCTAGTCCACCTACAACATTCATGACTCAAAGTAAGTTCAAATGGTCACCATTGCCATCACGCCACGAAAACACAAGTCATTAGACATTAACCTTCGCTACCCAGGACTGACTCATCGACAAGGCACAGTCACTGACTACTTCAGCCCTCAAGCGAACACGACAATGCACAATTGAAATTCTCGGATTAAATTCACCGGCAAGCGCAAAGCGCACTGCCTTTCCATTCATATATCCCAAAAATTCACGGAACGAACCAAAAAGACAGCACCAGAAAGGGGTCCAGGATCGCTTCGACGCGCGCAGCACCGGATCAAACACGTACCGTGCACTTGCCTACTTCCCAATGAATTTTAGAGCTCAATCGAGACCACAAGAGCGCGCGAACCTTGAAATTCCGCTGGAAGCTGTAGCGGAGCTCGGGATCGAGAGCAGCATCGTCTTCTTCCTCGCCGGCGTCGCCGGGCTTGCTCTTCTTGCGGGGGACGTGCATCGTCGGGGTCTGCCCCGGCTGGCTCGTGACCCTGAGCTTCGCGTCCTTGAACTTGTCCTTCTGGTCGTCTTCCTCCACCCTCCATGGGGCTTTGGAAAGCAGCTGCTTCTTCGCCTTGGTCATCCTTCTTCGCCTTCTTCTTCTTCGTGAAACTTGGGGGGTGTTTCTCTCGTTATCTCATTTGCTTCTGGTATGAAGATGATGATGACGACGACGATAAGAGAAGATGGCCGAGGTTTTGCGCCTCTGTTTGGTTGCGGGTGGAGGCTATTCGCCCTCGGGAACGGGACTCACCGGAACATGGAAAGCTCCAAACTTGCCTCCTGATATACTATAGGGATAATGACATAAATAATTCCTAAATTTTGACTCAATGTGCAATGTGATCCTGGAACTTTTAATTTATTCAGTATGGTCCATGAACTTTTAGTTTAATGTCCAATTTGATCATGAACTATATGAAAATATTCAATATTATCCTTATATTAATTCAAGTTCAGGGACAACATTAAGCATTTTCATGTAGTCTGTGGAATAAATTGAATATGTACCAAAATTCTGATGACCACATTGAATGATTTAAAAGTTCAAGGACAACATTGTATATTAGGCTAAAGTTCAAAGATTGCATTGAACATATTAGAAGTTCAAAGACTACATTGCACATTTATCTAAAATTTATGGACCATTTGCATGGTTCTCCCTTACATATACTCTACTAAATTCATGAATAGAAAACCGTATGAGCAAATACAAAAACCTCAGTAAATAGTCGATTTGTCAAATATAGGGTTCGAATCATATTCGACTGGATCAAAGATAAATTCGATCCAAATTGACCAGTTTAACTCTTATTGGCCTATTTTCGTGTAATACAGTTTTAATGATTCCAATCCGATCCAGTTTATTATGCTCAATCCACCTAACACATTGTGAGTAGTGTTCTTGAAAAAACGTACCCGACCGTGAGTTGGATTCGTGAGTGGTACACGATCAGGCTAGCCAAAATTAAAATGGAAATAGAGGATCGAAAACCCATAATGGTAATCGACAATGCCCGATCAAACTGCTAAAATTGACAGAACGGTGATGGACAAGAATCAAACATACACCTTGCTTATGGGTTGCTCTCGCAAACATGACAAAAGAAAATACTCGAGTGAACAATTTAATTCTTTAGGTCGAGTCAGTCGAGCTAATAAGATAAAAACATACTAGTATAACCCACAATTTGTTTAGGATCCATTGTCAGAACTCGCTAATCCACGACACTTTTTGTCGTTCCACTTGAATTAGAAAGGGTGTGAACGCCATGTATACAAAGGATAAGCACCTCCCTCTCGTCCAATTTTGCTCCTCACTCGTATCGACATTTGGAACTGAAATAAATAGAAACCGACCAAGCTGTTGAAGAGGTGCGAGTTAATTGAAGAGGGATTTTTCTGGTGTCGGATCTTTTCCCCACGAACTATCAAACGATGGGATGTGGTGGGCTCGCTGGCAATTAAATCGATGGGACTGGGTGTTATTGGATATGACACGAGCACTGGTGATAAGGGGACCCAATGACCGTGCAATCACACTCTATCGTGTTGCCAAACCAAAGACCAATCTTTTGACTCGAGAACTCAATTGAAGTCTCTTCATCGCAAGATATTGAATCTTGAAGCTTGAAAAGATGCTGTAACAACGAGCGTCGTTGTGGCTTGGGCTTCTCGGTCGAAGCGCCATTTAAGATCTTCTCTGTAGATGTACGGTAGGCACAGTTCAAATCTCTGCATAAGACTCGCTCCATTGACATCAATCAAGGTAATGCGGATCTTTTCACTAAACTTATGAGCCACTGATGATGGCGAACATTGACAACCCAACCACCTCCGCCAAAGCAGCAAGAATGACAAAAGCCAGCCCTGGATGAATGATGACCATATATTCGGTAATCCTTCGCTTTAAGGAACATCGCACGAATCCTATCCGCCGATTTGGCTGTGCATTCGACCAACCACATACCAAAACTTATGCTGATGTCATGACTGGTCCCACCATATTCCTCCCATCACGGGCCATCATTACGTGCGCACTCTTTCCTTAACATGCGGGAGGAAAGCTAATTAATTTAAATCCACCCCCTCTCCCCCAAAAAAAAGTTAAAAAAGAAAATCACTCGAGAATTAAATGTCAGGACAATTAATAATCTCGCCACTCACGTAATTTGTCAAGACTTAGGAAAAAAAGGGGAAAAAATTGTAATTCACTAATTACAGTTCTCTAGATTTTGTTATGTTATTAGTAATAACACTTATGAATGGGATGCAAATTCTCTATCGACGTGTCCTGGTCGTACGCACGCCCGAGAGCGAAAATAGGGAATGAATTCACCTCCCAGCAAATATCAAAAATAAAATTACAAAAAAAAAAAAGAGGATTCACAAGTAAAAAAGAAATTCATTTCCCTCTCCGCAGATTTCCGTAAATACCCCCAGGAAAATGCAAATGAAGAAAGGAGGAGAAAGATTCGGGGGTACTCTTAGGGGCAAAACGGTCGGCCGGCGCGAGCCCTGTGGCTGGGCACGGTGAAGTGGCGCAGCCTCCCCACCTGCTCCGTCAGGTATCCGTCGCACAGGAAGGCCCTGGAGAAGCCGTCCTCGACGGCCCGGTCGACGTCGTGCACGAACACGTCGGTCTCGCCGCTCTCCCGGTTCCGCGCCATGAGGCCGGCCGTGTAGATGGCGCTCATCCGCCCCGGGGCCTCGTCGTGCCACCCCGTGGGCGCGTCCACCATGATCAGGTCCCACTCCACGCCGTACACCTCGCTCGGGAACCCCTTGTGCGCCAGCTCGCACTTGGAGGACCTCGGGTCCGCCACCTCCCGGCACTCCTCCTTGTCCCGGAGCTTCATCAGGTTGTCGGCCTAATGCATCATCGATATCAACAGTTTTCTTTTGTTAGTGACGCGGGAAGTTGATCATGGGACGCGAAACATGCGACTTCAAAGCAACGCGGGGACGGAATGAAAGAATCTTGCATTATCAATGACTAGAAAACTGCACGAAGCACGGTCGGTCCGTTACCTGGGTGACTTTGGTGTCGTAGGTGACGTGGAAAGCCTCCAGAGTCGGGACCTTCTGGGTGATCTGGTCGATCCAGGCCTTGTCCTCCTCGAGAAAGACGGTGCGCCCGCCGTGGTTGAGGGAGGTCCACATGAGGCTGTCGTGGCCGAGGCCGAACACGAGGAAGTTGCACGGCGACTTCTTGGCCAGCACCCGGAGGGAGACGGAGACCTCGTCGTACGTCTGCTGCGGGGTGATGTTGGTGGTGGCGTAGTGGACGAGGGCTAGGGCCAAGGACGGCGGCGCCTTGTTGCACGTCACGGCGGCGTCGGCGGGGGTTGTGGTGGTGGTCGGGCAGTCGGTCGGGGTGGGGTCCCGCGCTTGTGTCGTCTGGATCGTCAGCTCGGTGCTGGAAGGCGGAACGGGCGGGTAGAGCTGCGGGGAAGAAGGGAAGGTGGTGCGGACGACGATGAGGACGAGGAAGAGGAAGAGGAAGCTGAGGAGGATGATCTTGGCGTTGATGGCGAAGGGGGTCTTGCTCGCGCCGTTGGTGTTGGAACCCATCTTCGATATGGGTTTGGACGAGAAGACCCGATCCTGTCTCGAATTGGCTTGTTGATGGTGCGTTTTACAGAGGAGAGACCAGAGGACTGCTCTGGTCTTTCGCTTGAAAGTCTGTCTGAAGGAAGATCTAGCTTTCCGCCGGGCCTAACATATGCTGTCATAAATCTACCGTGATCCTTCTTCACCGAATGTCTATAAAGTACGTGAGCCTGCTCGCTTTCCCCTGTTTTTCTACTATGGTTTCTGTTCGGTGTTCTTTTTGTCTGCAGGACTAAACTAAGGGAAGTTTATCCGTGGAAAACGGTGCTTGACTTGGAATTATGCACGATTGAGGATTAATGACCTGTCCGAACCACGGCAATAATACGGGCACACGTGGCCGCGCCTCATAGGATCGGTGGGTCCGGCTGCTGTACCCTCCAAAAGAGTCATATGTCTTGTTTAGTACGTTATACACAATAGCCCATTATTTATCCTTGTCTATCGCCATTAATAAAGATAATCACAATTTGGAAAGTCCATTAATTATCCAAATTTGTGGTGATTAATGTCAATAGCGTAACATATAGGTTGTATCGAAAATGGATCTTACATTTAGTTGTTGTCTAAATAGCGAACCGGGTCAGAATTTTTGGTCATGTCCAACCAAGAATACACTGATTAGGTGAGTCTTGTTGAAAGTGTGAATGCATATTTGTTGGGCAAAATGGCGGAGAGGGAAATACGTAAAGTAAAGAAACGGGAGCAACCATGTAGACTTCATGGGGGTTGTCTCTCTCTCTTGGAGATGAAGCAAAGGAGATGGGTCGCGGTCGATGTTGACAGGGAAGCTAACCCGTTCCTCTGGCGGGTGAACCCGGTAGGTGGATCTGCCGTTTCTGTCGCGTGGTGGGCTCTTTGCAGTTTTGTTTATTAGAATGTGAAGGAGTCGATGTCACTTTTATATAGGACTGGATCGAATAATGGGAGTGAAGTGATCCAATCAGGGTGGGGTTTGGTTTCTGTTGTTGGTTGAGTTTTCTGAGTGATGGAGTGGTTGTGGCCAATTGTTTTCTCATTGTATGAACAGTCGTTGACTTTTTTTCTTGGCCGAAAGAAAAGAAAACTTTGCGAATTGGCCCTCCCCGAAGTCCGGCGATGCGATGTTTGATCGGAGCATTAACAACCGGCGAATTGAAGGCCTAACTTCGTCGGTTTATTTGAATACAATTCGACAATCTTAGGACCCGCTTAGATTGTTTGCATAAGGAATGCTTTTTCCCCTTAATCATTGAGATTTTGGTCCTTGAGTCAATGTCCTTGGAAAGGATGCCGCTTTGCAGAGTTGAATTTTGGCTGCTTTTGTGAAAGAATTGAAAAGATCGTGGTCATTTGATTCGAATTATGGATCTTTGTTTTCTGTTTTTCTCTTGAGGATGTGAATAGATAGGAACCATTAGGATGGTGGTCTCTTTCAAGCGGGCAATTTTGAATTGGTTAATTCAACTCATAAGCTGAGAGGATCCGTTCCATTTGCTCGGGTAACCAGAAGAACAGTGACAAGCAAGACTATTTAATGAATGACTAATTATAGCATGCATCGCCAATGTGGTTCCTTTTTTTTAATAGAAGCGGTCTCATGTACTACTAATTTGAGAGGGTAGGTAGTTATAATCCTCAAAATTAAGGGTGGACAAAGTCACCAACGTAAAACTTTCTTTCTACTAACAATGGTTGCTGTATGTTTTCCGAACGAAGAAATGGATAGAGTCACTTAGCTAAATATTCGAAGTATGAGTAGTTATGGGGTTAATCTGTGGCTTTAATTAAATTTTCTATTTACTTCCTATCCAGCATGATTAACTGACATTCCAAAATGCTGGCATTATACACATTTAAAGTCATTTATATCATGTTTTGTTCGAAGTGACAACTCTTGGGAGTGCGCATTTTTATATCTTCACTTGATAAGATTGCCAAGATAGACCCCAAATCCAAGCCCGTTAACATATTTTATTGGACATATATTCATTCAAAACTTAAAGCCAATCAGTTATTACTTATTAGCTAACTTAGGTATATTAATTGTTTCGCGCCACATTAAGTCTTCGATGTGGAATTTCTTTAATACAACTCATACGTGCATCTGAACAATCTATCTCTCATAGGTGAGCTCAGAGTATTAGGTCTACTCCCCTTTAATCCAAGAATCCTTCTGCATTAAAAAATCTCAACTTCAATCTCCATCAAAGCCCAATTTCATCCCCAATCTCTTTCTTCAGATCGAACTATCAAATTTGTCATTGGACCCGCATTGCTACACCACAATGTCCATCACCCAAAAATCACGTTAGTCATCAGATTCCTTCCTTAAGATATTTACCAAACAACCTCAAGTGACCTTGGATCTGAGAAAGAGAGAAGAGCTAGCTATTGTTCAATGCAAGGCATTCAACATCTTTATCGTCTACAATGGGTTTCTAAGTTTTTGATCGCAAAGTGTAATCTGGTCCTTTTCACCTTAAAGTGTTGTCCTAAAACGTTAAGGTTACGTTTGATCGTCAAGACAAGGATTAGAATATGATAGTATAAGTGGGATATAGAATCCCCGGAATAGTAAATGCGGACATAATTAATCTTATCAAGTGTTTGGTACACTTCAAGATAAGATTGGAAAAATAAAAACAATTAAATTAAAAAGAATGGAAAGGGATCTAGGGATTGTGGCCACCGCCGCTGCCATGGCGGCTGTGATCGAACATGGCGACCACCAGCATCTCCTCTGCACGGCGGTGCGAAAACGAAGATTTGAGATCGCAGGAGCGAAAGGGCGGGGGGGAATTTCAGGTGACCACCGGCATTTGCCTCCGCGGCAAAAGGAAAAATCCACGAGACCATTGAGCGACGAAGCCATGGTGGGGGATCTCAGTCCAACTTCACTCCAGAACAATTGAGATCAGCATCAGATTCGAACTGTAATAGTTGGGCTTGAATATTGAAACAAAAGCCCAAAGTGCAGATATTATTTTGTCAGGCCCAGCCCATGTATCTAAAAGCCCAACCCCTTTCCTTCTTTCTTTCTTCTTCATCAAATGTTGCAAGAGGCCTTCGACGGACAAAAGAAGGGAAGTGAAGAAGTCGCTCGTCCGTGAAAGACGAAAGAAGAGAGATCCACTTCAGATCCAAGTCAGCTTTTTAACGTGAACCGTAACCAAAGTAAATATGTCACAATTGACATAATTTGAGACTTTAGTATCACAAAAAAAAATTTGGGATAAATCTATTATAGAAAATATAATTTGGGGCTTTTAGTGATTTTTCCCCTTTGTCCGAGTGATATGGATGTCGGGAAGTTGACGAGGACAGAGGGGGAGGGGATCGGCATGAAAGTAACAAGTTGTGAGAGTTAATGAAAACTAAGGTACTTTATGGATGGATTTTATCCCACTAGCAAGCCAGTTCCGACGAAAATACTCTGGAGGAATTCTAACTTGCCTCTTAAGTATATTTCACGTCGCATATATATGACATTTTACAAGATCTTATATGCACAATAATCTCCCTCAATTTGATATTTTATTTTGAACATTCTAACTCTTTCTTCTTAAAAAGGGATTCACGATATAAGATCACGTGAAAGTTCAACCGATGTACCTCAATTATTATATGGAGACAGACGACATGCATATAACGAGGCGCAATCAAATCTATTAATTAAATCACGTGTCCCGAGGGATTGTGCTTTAACAAATGTGATGGATCAGCACCCCCATTATCCTATACTAAAGCTATCAATAATTTGTGCAATTACGCGACATGGAAGCGTTCATTGTTTAGTTATTCTTTTTTGGCCACTTAGTGGTGAGACCTACATGTTCACCTTTAATTATAGTAAGTGCCTAGTGCCCATCGCCATATGTACGCGATCCCACCAAAGTTCATGAATCACTTCCTTCGTCGATTCATATAATCCTCAAGGAATCAAACCGAGCACCCATCCAAACGTTGTCCAACACAAGCATAGAAAGCGAAAGATGAGTTCCACTGAAAACCTAGTAAGACCCTGCCATGAAGAAGAAGACCCATGCCTCAAAGCCCTCTTGTACTCTAGCTGCCAAGTCTTCCCAAGGATCCTGCATGCCGCCGTCGAGCTCGACCTCTTCGGGATCATAGCCCGGGCGGGCCCCGGGGCCTACGTGTCGCCTGCCGAGGTGGCCGCCCACCTCCCGGCTCGGACCCCCAAGTCACCCGAGATCCTCGACCGGGTCCTTCGTTGCCTCTCGAGCCACTCGCTCCTCATGTACAAATCCGAGACGTTTGACGGCGGGAGGACCATGGAGAGGCGGTACGCGATATCGCCGGTCGGGAAGTACTACGTCAAGGACGAGGATGGCAGCTCCGTCGGCTCGCTCTCGCTCTTCGCCTTCCACCAAGCCACCATTGACGTCTGGTGAGTGAAAATTTCCATCCACGACTTTGGCTTGATATCAGAATATTTATTTAGTTCCTCTAGTTGACGTAACTAAAGAGTGAATCGAATCTTAATTCCTTAAACTGTGAACACATGACCTATCTATGATTTGAAAGCACGAGATACACTGTCATCGCAATACCCGACAAGAGGAAACTAGATTCAGTAATGAATTGAATCAAACAAATCCTTCTTTCCGTTTTTCTTTGCAATCATAGGCTCCAAGCCAAAGAAGCAATTGTGGGAGGAGGAGGCAACTTGTTCCAAAAGGTCCATGGCAAGACCATATTCCAGTACATGAAGGAGGACTCATCCCTGAACAAGTACTTCAACGACGCAATGGCCGGTCTCTCCGCGATGCAGACTAGGAAGATCCTCGAGGTCTACCGCGGGTTTGACGAGATCACGACCCTGGTTGACGTCGGCGGTGGAAAAGGGGCGACCCTGAACATGATCGTCTCGAAGTACCCCTCGATCAAGGGCATCAACTTCGATTTGCCCCAAGTCATCGAACACGCTCCTCCTTATCCCGGTACATTAATTATCGCATACTTCCTCGGCTTAGTCGCACTTATTTTGGTTCAAATCATTTTAGCACGAAAATTATGTTTGCGAAAATCAGAGTCCTGGGCCTATGACAAATTTGGTAAAAATGGCGTGCAGGCGTGGAGCACGTCGGAGGGGATATGTTCGTGAGTGTCCCGGAGGGCGACGCGATCATGATTAAGGCAAAGCGAATCGAATCCTTCCCATAAAATTACGCTACTCAAATTGAAGTCGGCTTTGCAAGCCGTGTGCCCTAACTTTACGTGACCCCGCAAAATTGGGCAGGGCACATGCCACAACTGGAGCGACGAGTCGTGCGTGAAGTTCCTGAAGAACTGTTACGAGGCGTTGCCGGCGAACGGAAAGGTGATCGTGATGGACTTCATCATGCCGGAGGAGCCGGAGGAGACGATGGCGTCTCGGTACGTGTCGCTGCTCGACAACGCCATGTTGATCCAGCCGGGAGGGAAGGAGAGAACCGAGAAGCAGTTCGAGTACCTGTGCAGAGGAGCTGGATTCACGGGCTTTAAGGTCGCCGCCCGAGCTGTGTCTGTATTAGGAGTGATGGAGTTCGCCAAGTGATTGGATGACGCTTCTGATATGATGCTCTTTCTTTCGCTCTTTTTTTTAAGTTCGGTTTGTTTTGCAAAAAATTGAATAGTTTGAAAAATATTTTATAAAAATGATTGCTTGTATTACGTATAAAAATGAATAAATGAAAAATATTTTCATTGTCTACGAATATGTAGACATAAACCGTTTCGATAATGAAAATATTTTCTATCGGTTATTTATTTTAAGCGATACGAGCAATCATTTTTAGGAAAATATTTTCTAAATTATTTATTTTTCGCGAAGCAAAAGTATCAATATTCTCTGTTTTTTTTTGTTCTTTTTTTTGTGGAGACATAGCAGGATTTGTACCCTTGTTTGTACCTCTTTGTCCAGGACCGGGCGGTCTTATGTGCAAGAATCAAGTAAGCGTTGTGGATTTTAATGAATAAAAAATGCCTTGGCAGGGATTTCTACCGTCAAGATTTTTCTCTTTTGGTTTAGCCTTAGCTCTTATTTTAAGCGAGTAAAAAAGACGAACTGAAACAATGTTTGTGAATTGAACGCGAAAAATCTCAACATAAGTACATTGTGGGCAAACAATTGATGCAGCCATTGACGGTATATGAATCATTAGACGTGTAAATAGAGTGAGTACAAGTTAAAATTCAATTTCTTGATTAGGACCGCGGCCTGCTCAAGTAAACTGATTTTTCATATTGGAGCTCAACTCGGATATGTAGTCAAGGTACCTAGCCAAATTTGACTTTGGAATCAAGGGGAGTATGACCAATTTACCAATGAGATCGAGCAGCATACTAACAACTTGACTCGCTTATATCGTCGAGCATCATTTACCTAAACCCTCTAAAAGTGTGTCAGGGTGTTAAAAGGCTTGATTCGGATGCGACGGATCCTTTATTCACATCAGAATAGATACGTACACTTCTAGATAAATCGTTGTAAAAATGGAAGGCACACGTCCTCAATTATTTCCGCAGTTTGCGGGGTGAAATTGGATCTCCATAATATAGTGTCGACGCATGATCATGATTGCAATGAAAATAAACTATTCATCAATTTGCCACAGCACTTGGATAAGTTTTTCGTTGGTGAAAGGGACTTCTCGCCGACTTGCCAAAAGCAAGCACTATCCGCCGTATCGGAGTAGACAATCATATCCTAAAGTTGAATTTTTAATCGAATGATAACATTGAATATAAGTTTAGCGATTATATTGAATATTTACCAAAATTTCAGGAATCGCATTACATATTGAGTTAAAGTTCAGAAATCACATTGAACAAATTTAAAGTTTGGGAATGATATTGCATATTGAGTCAAAATTTAGAAACTATTGATATAATTATCCCGAAATGAAAAGTCATTGTACGGACACTTGGTGTGTGAACTGATGGCCCTTGTGCTCCGAGATTTCTTGAAGATTTGGAACCACTAAAAGTGGGACTAGAAAAACATCCCTTAGGATGATCAAACCCATGGACTGCCATCCTTAAGACTTGGAACTCTGATAATGCAGATTTGGCTCTGACCGCAGGGTCGGGAGAGAATGGTAGGTTTTGATTTCTTGTTAGGGTTTCTGAAAGATAGAATATGATTCTTTATGATCGAGTGATATCACGTGCTTTTATTAAATGGCGTACCGTCGGTTGCTTTATATATTAAAAGAAACATCTCTAACAGAAACTTGAAACAACATCACATTCTAAAAGTTTAAGATTAAATTGGTAAAATTAAAAAATTTAGAATAAAATTGACGTCCGTATGATAAGCTTACGATTGATTGGTTGGGCAATTTTTCTTCGCATAAATTATGCATGTCATCCGGTTGGCGAACCCTCGCTATTTGTGTTTGTGATAATGTAAAATATAGTGCCTTGATCCAGAACGTGTCATGTAACAACCAAAACATCCACACTTAATTTTCGTCGCGTGCTTTTATACCAGGACCTCGATCTCCTAATCTCCCCAATCGAAGACCAGCCCGTAACAACTGTAGGTCAATCAGCCTCATGGTCGAGTCAGCACATCGCCGATCGACCAAGTAATTTGCCTTGACTTCTAGGGTTCACAACTTTCGTTGATAAATGTTTGGCAGCGCGTGGCGCAAATTCGATACCTTCACCTGAGAGACCGCCACGAGGGAGCCCAAGTCCAAAACGTCCCGTTAACATATCCGATTAGACTAACTTTCATTTAAAATATTAAACCAATAAGTTATGAATCAATTAAAATATAGTAACCACTCTATATTGCGTCATATTCCTGATGTGGGACTTCTATCGCCTAACAATTTCACTTATGCATCCTAACAATAATAAATCGAAAAAATGTTATTCGATTATGCGTTTCATATAACTAATGCTGCCGATACACAGGTGGTCGCACTAGTATGATTCTAGAGGTGGCTCCCAATAATTTTTCCTAACAAGGCTCAAAATTTGGCTATCACGATGTCGCACTTTTTGTCCCGCACAGCACTTAGTTCTCACTAATCCCAAATATCGTTGATGTTTGATGCACATGACGTGAATCATTCACATATTTCATATATGATATCACCAACAACAATCACACATTAATAGTACTGATTCAATTTACAAATAGAATGTAAGATACGATTTACATATATTAAAGAGGGTAGGAACAACTTACTTTATAATTTATTGGATAATATTAGATAATATGAAAAGTAAGAATTGTTGAAAATCTATTGAAAAGATGAAACAATAAAATCAAAATGTCTAAGGCATGCAAGCACTGTTTTTAAGAATAATCTCACCCCTCGGAGTACAAAATTCGATGCAATAGATTACAGCAGCTATCCTCCCAAAATATAATAGACCTTCTTTTTTATTCCGTACAATTAGTAGTTTTCGTACACATTGAAATAACTTCAAATATATCTTTTGTAAGTAATTTTTTACAAGATGAACTAAGTTTTCTATCCCCTTAACAAATGGGTTAGATCCGGTTCTCTGGGTCACGTAAAAAGAATACCCTTGCCTCCATCCGAACAGTTGGTCTGAGATTTTCTTCACGTCTAAGTATATACATGCGGTTCTTTGAAGATATACAAAGCACGTTTGCAGATATGCAGTAACATAGCCAAACTGGTGTAGTTGTTTGTACAGTTTACAGGCACATCTATGCACTCCTAATCTTGCTAAGCAGCAGAAGAGTATGTCTGGAACAGGTAGTCCAGGATCTTCTTGTAGTCACCCATCTTAGCGCCCGTGTTGGGATCAATTATGAAAGGCACCTGCAATTTAAGACGTTGCATCGAGTTTCCTCTTATGGTCTCATCGATGTCAAATCATAGTATGTAAAATGCAGCTGGAAAATCACACGATCTCATATCCATGCACTAACCAACCTCTTTTGATCCGGATAGGTCCATAAGTATCTTTTCCCGACTAGATCCTTCTCCAACATTTTGCAGGATGTAAGGGAGCTCCAACTCGCAGAGCGCCTCACGGACAATTCGAGCATACTGAGAAAGATGGAACAGAGGACTATTTAGTATTTAGGGGGCAAACAAGGAAGTTAACATGAACAAGTAAAAGCTTTTCTTTGGTTTCACCGACAATGAAACGTGCTCATAAGTATGGACTTCTGTGTTACATTAGGTGATCTAATGAAAATGGATTCCAGGAGTTAGCTGTCTAAACTGTTGCTAAATTCTGCAATTTACTAAAATGGATACAGAGCTTCTCTAATATTCAAAACTGAGAACATGCTTCCTCTTAATCTCCTGCACCACCCCACCCCCCCCCCCTCCAAAATTATCAGATCATCTCACTAATATATTCTGAGTAGGACACTATCATATCCTTGATAAAGACGAGCAAAAGCATTGCATTTTCTTACAGGATTGTTTTCATATGAGAAAAGTTCCAACATTTCTGGCGGTTGGTCTTGTCTTGCCTTTTCCCATAATGTCATTCCTCTACCTGCTCTAAGAATTGTCGGCATCCATCCCGTGAATAATGTACTGCATATCAGATAGAGAGAGAGAGAGAGAGAGAGAGAGAGAGAGAGAGAGAGAGAGGAGATGAATGAAGTGACGAGACACGCAATATATTAGTTGTATCATATATTTATGACAGCAAAAACATTAAGCAGTCCAAACTCTCTTAACTTTACGTCTTCTGCATGATATATGCACACCTCCGACCAATAAAGAATGCACACTCACATTCAAGTCCTAGATTACAACAGCATTTTGTTAATCACTCCCAAAGTTTCCAAAAAGGTTCTCTTATTTCTCACCTAATGAGAAATACAAAAAAGGAAAATCAAAAGCCTCAGATAACAATGTAAATATTGAGGAAATTACCAAATGTTATCCTCACATTTCCATTAAGTTTCAATTTTTTTTCTTTTTACGTTCCATTGAATTACAGTTGGTCCTCTATCTTCAAAATTTTACTCTCCCCAAGATTTAAAAAAAAAAAAAACTCACAATATAAGTGTTCTAGGTGGTAGATAGAGACTGGCATATGGTACCTTTCAAGTAGAGATCAATATCTTCCTCTAAATTCTCAAACAAGTGAACAACTGATATATGAGTGTTCTTTGTGGTAGACAGAGAGGGCTTACAGTACCTTTCAAGTAGCCCAGCACTCCGGTTTGTACCATTGCCATATTTCTCAAATAGGTAGTTGACTATGTCACCTGTCCAAACACAGAAGAATTGCCATAGTTTAGAGCATTGAGGCTTCAAAAGGGGGAAAAACCAGAGGCTGTAAATTAACTCGATACCGGCCAAGAAGTTCTAGAAACTACCTTAATGTATATTATTGTAAACAACATTATGCACTTCATAAAGCTACCAAAAGTAAATTAATGATGATAAACATTCACAGAATTGGTGATAAACATCAGAGAACATCAGATCTACGGTAAAAAGTAAACATCAGATGGAAATTGTACAACATGGCTTTCCTTGCAGAGGCTCAGTATCTCTTTTATATATCCAAGTAAAGATCTCTGCTTGGATAATAAGAAATTAAAGCAAAAAATGGAACATCATTCATTCATAAACTGCATACAGATACTCTTTTTGAGCAATGGCTACATTTCTTACACATCTGTAGTCTCTCTGCAGCCACAGTGCTGATCAGAAGAGATCAGCACTATCTTCTGTACCACCAGAATGGTGTAGATGTTGGACGTGGAGGAAATTAAGAAGAGAAGCTCATAGAAAATGGTAAATATAGATCAGATGAGGCTGTCTCAGCGGGAAATTTTTGTTCTATCCTCATCATCAAAATTCTTTCTCTTTTGCTTTGTCCCTAAGCTTCTTTGCCAATCCACTTATTCTTTTGTAAAACTAAGATGATACATTGCAACCAAGAGGGAAGATCCTGCAGTGTGGTTTCAATCCATACACATAAGACCTCAGAAGCTCCCGGATTCCCCCTGAGCATATATTTTTTTTGAGAGGTCTAGTTACCTTCGTCTGTGGTATTGAAAGCGATCAAAAGAATGGAGAAGTATGAGTTCTCCCTCAAAGTAGAGGTGGAAACTTAAGTAATATATAACTTTCCATCCGGCGACAAGTTTTGTAACTAGTGGCAAGCCCAGTCATTAACTTCAATGGTTGCACAAATGGGATGAGAAATAAAAGAAAAGGCAAAAGATAGTTTTAGAATGTTGAGTAGCAGTTCTCATCCAGGTCACAGAAAAATTGCAGACAGTCTAGTAAAGATCACACAAGGTAAACTATCCAGGATATATGCCATTTCTTCCGAATTCCTTCTCATCTACGATAACCATGGACCGGAGAAAGTAGATCACTTGAGTGTAGACCAAACCACGGATCTTCTGCATGTCCAAAGATAACTCACAGTTCAATTTTCACATGATGTAGGTTTTCTTTATGCAATTTTTAAGAGAGTATGACTATTTCATGTAAATGGCAGAACCATGGCAATAGTTCCCTTTAAAAGATTTCCATCAAATATAACTGTTTGACCTACCACTTTCATAAATTGAGACACCAGTGTTCGGGTCAATTAGGAAAGGAAACCTGCGAAAGGTCAAACGTAAGGTTGTACAAAACGCATGGAATAAATGATGTAAAATATTCCTCACCTCAAGCTACATTCTGGAGTAAATAACGAAAGATCAGTTCTGAAATGCCAAGGACAAATCTACAGCACCAGGATAAAATATACCACCTCTTGGTTGATTTCTATTCTTTATTTACATTCAAATTTAATGGATTTGTTTGCAGTTGAGTTGGAATTATAAGGAGTTCTGATACACACTCCTAAGGAAACTAGCTCTAGTCATCATTAGATGCAAATAGCCTCATTCGACACTTTTTTGGTTTGTACATTAAGTTCACAACAGCTCTCTTGCTTCCTATACTCATAAATATGCCAAATGTGTGAGAGCAGGCATTCTATTGTTCTTTACTTCTCTTTTTTACGTTTGTGTTAGAGCCAGATAATTTCACAATTTACAATACAACTCGCTTATTTGCATGTGCAACAACCACATGGAAAAGCCATATTTGCACGCACAACTGGGATGTAAGTGTTGTTACATAGATAATTGTCTACTTTTCAGATGATAATTAAGCTCAGAAAGCAAAAACCCCAGGGGCCTTGAGGACAAGTTGTCATGTGCCGCAGTTCAATGTGGCTCAGAAGTCTTTTTGCATATAAATTAAATCCAAGGCTCCGAAGTCTCTTTAGATCTGATATAAAGATGCCTAAAGAACAATCATCATGCACCTCGGATGAAGCAGCTTTAAGAAGAAGATACATACTGCTCTTTGCCACCGAGATTTCTGACCAGTTCTCTGTGCCTTGCAGACCCTTTTGGGCAAGGATAGACCTGAGTACCCACACGAAAGAGTTAACAACAGGAAACCACACATGCACGGATCTAGAACTAAGTGGGGCCAAACTTAGTAGTTAATAATACATCTTTATAAATCTTATTAATCTAAGCAACAAGGGTTATATGTACAATAACAATTATAATTTGTATGTGAACTAATTATTTCTTGATAACTACAAGACTGTCTATAATGGCTCCAAATTATGGGGGCAACAGTTGAGGATATGTGGAATGATATTTTCTCTTGTAGCTTTTGTTGGAATTCCTATGAGGACCAGATTGAAAACTATTCAAGAACTTAAGTTTCATTAGTAGGTCATGGAATAAATGCATGGGGGCAATTCCCTCCCATCACATGGCATGGATCCCTCCCCAAAGCCACATGACAATGGTACGTTAACGGACGGGAAAAGTCACATGGGTTCATGACAACATATGTTCTTCTCTGTCAGGCTTAAAGAAATTTAACATGTAAGCCTAACAGTAACGGCATAGCATATCAGACCTATCTCAGCAGCTCAAGTTTAACGTGATAATTATATTTTGATTGCTACTAAATGATATATTTTGACAGCGCAATATATCTGTTGAAGTATATGTAGTAGTTCTAGACATTAGTTGGTGGTTCCAGATAAGATAGTTAGGATTTCATGACTAATTGTGAATGTCTCTATGGTCTAGGAATAGAGCCTCTATGTAATCCTTCATGAAGTCAATTGGGCAGAGATGCAGTCATTTGCAATTTCTCTTCCTCTATCTTGCGACCCTAAAATCTTAATAGTATTAAAAAGAATAACATAGAGGTATCTAGATACCAATGAGAACTGCAGATTATAGCAGGAATTAAATTAAATAATGAGTAAGGTAATTTTGTTTGCTTTGCTTACTTCAACAGAAAGATCTAGCTCAGTCATGGCCTCACGGACCCTCCTGCAAAAGGGGCATGCCTCTGTTGAATGAAAAATAAGAAAAGAAATGTCACTAGATCTTTAATTACAAGACATTAGAAAATAGAATTTGGTGACTAACAATAAAATATCTTCACCTAGCAAACCATGCTATTTTTTCTTCTGAAGAAACAACAAGAGAGAATGATTGAAGGGGCTAATATTGGAGACTCAAAACGCTAAACATGGGTATCCTTTCTCATACACGATTCACTCCTCATCTGATCTATCCACTAAATAAGCTAACATCTAGTTCTCTTGTTGAGAGGAAGTAAAGTCCCCACATGGTCTGTCTGCCAACTACAGGATTGACAAGCAGTATATGGTAAATAGAGTGACTGTTGAAGATCCTTACCAAATTCAAACAATTGCATAGGCAGAGGAGGACCTGAAACCGTGATTTCACCATCTTTCGAATTCATTACTGATCTTGAACCCCACGGAAGTCTTGCCAAGGTAGACAAGGAAGAGGTTGCCACCTAGTACCGCAATACAGGAAAAGCATTAAAATCCCCAGGGTTAAAAATAAGGTAAATGAAAAAGGCAATTTTTCCTTAAAGTACAACCATATGTGGCCACACAAAAAAACTCAAGACCAATTATTCAGATATGTTGGGCACATCAAAACGGGAAACAAGATTACTCTCTTCTTCATACCATAATAACCGAAACCGAATGATATTCTTCAAGCCTCCTATTACAAGAGTTCCAACAGGAGCTACTAATAATAATAGTACGACCGCACAACCAGATTAAAAGTTCTCTGTCACACTATTGTGCAACA
Source organism: Syzygium syzygioides (assembly GCA_031216285.1). Taxonomy (NCBI): domain Eukaryota; kingdom Viridiplantae; phylum Streptophyta; class Magnoliopsida; order Myrtales; family Myrtaceae; genus Syzygium; species Syzygium syzygioides. The sequence continues at coordinate 44,349,645 of CM062247.1, read as the reverse complement.
GGTACCGGTTTTTCATATATACTACTATAAAATGAACAAATCATATCGAATGTCTCGACAAAGTACCTCCAAAGCGTCGTTCCTTTGACCGGAGGGATCTCCTCCCTACAAGAAACAAGAAAGCCCGGTTGATATGGAGAACCATAAGCACAATACAGTACCCGAACCCAAAAGAGCCAACGAACGTAGCATGCCAAATTAACTACCCTGGCGTAAAGAATGACATTGCAAAGGGCATTTTTTAACGCAATACGAGGACCTCTTGGATGCTGAAAGAAAAATGGTTCAAAATACAGTTCCAACATCCTCCTTATCTTAACCAATTATAGAAATCTCCCTAAACATTGGATTATCACTAGCATTTTGCCAAGCACAAACACTGCTTACGTAAAGCTTTTGGATAAGCTAGTGATGCCAAGTGCCAGACTCTCGACTAAGTTGATGAAGGCGCAAGATCAAACGCCATCTAAGGACGCTAAAATGAATACGAAGGGCGACGAACTCACGGAAAAGAGCTTGAGCAAGGGACAGAGCACAGACAAGAAGCTGGTCGAAGGGCCACCGCCACCCTGTGCATCCCGTGCGGAGATAACCGGGTCATCGGAGTCCGCTGATTTCGCTTGGGACCTCGTCTTGCGACGAACCCACTTCCCATTTATCGACGATGCTCGCCCGTGGAGACGAATCGACGAGAATAGCGGGGAAAAAGATTGGATCTTTACGCTGAAAAGAGGAGGAGGTGGACCGAGAATTTGAGGAGAGGATAAAGGGCGAGTCCCAGAAGCGAAGGAAGACATGTTCCTAGGCTGTCGTTTCCCCTCGCCAAGAAAGAACTGAGCCAGTTGGTTGTGTTGCTCAACTTGCTCCGTGTCTTCTATGCCATTCGCGGGAGATTTTCTTTTGGTAGAGGTACCTCTTTTCCTATGGGTTTGGGAGGCGAGGGTGAGGGAAATTACAAGTAAGGGGGTGACGTTTCCAAATTTGGCAAAATTTTCCATTTAGTAAGAAAAAGGACCAAAATTTTCACGAAAAAGCACTTGAAGAGTTAGTTCTTCAGCACAAGAATTTTATCATATTGGCAAGTCTTTTGGTGGTACTGAAATTCAGAAGAGGTCATACGTAAATAGGGGTTTGGACTGCTGTATGTACACCCTCCTGACCATGCCAAATGAGGGTGGAATTCAACACCAGATTTAAGTACATGGAGAGATGTAACTCTGACGGTCCATCCCAAAACAGGCATGACCCTATGGATTTGCTTACATCCACGAGAGTGGCAAGACCAGAATTTCAACCCTACGGAAATACATTCCCAGGGAAAAGTACTGAAGGTGGACTTTGCTATCCACCAGCTCCTAGCTCTAGCTTAAGTGAACCTCTCAAGTACTTCCCGAATTTTCCCAGTGAGCATGACCGATAAACTTCTGTATAATATTGGCAGGACATTGGCAGTGAGGCCGATGACTATACCCACCAGCAGAACGACAACCATAGCAGGAATTTTGTCCACGTGTTGATGTAGAAACGATGCACAAGAAGGGCAGCATTTCGTGAGGATCAAAGATAACGGTCAAGCTAACATGACTTGCAACCATATATGGATGTATTGTGAAACTAGGTATGGAATAAAGCTTCTGAGTTGGAGAAGCCACTACATACCATAGCACCTGATTGTTGAATATGTAGGATTGCTATCTTCCACAGAACTAATTTGACAGGCCTCAGGGCCAAAGTCATCATCGCTATCCCAAGCTGAATGATCAACAGATTGGAGAATATCCTCCAGATCTTCCTCATAAATAGGATGAATTCCACACATCTTGACATTCAAATTCCAACACCCGTATTCAAAAGTGGCATTAATTTGTGTACATACTTCGTGGTCAATGACATAACAGCTCATCCAGAGGTGATCGGACTTGATATAAGTTTCGTAGCAGTTATCATAGCCACCAAGGGTCATGATGTTGTCGTTGAGAGCCAGGTGACATTTTATACCGCATAGACAGCTCGAATGGACAAAGCCCATTGGTTTGTACTTGTAGACAGGGCATCCTTGAGTTATAGGAACTCCTGGGGGGAAAACTGTTCCTGCTTCTGTAAGTAAGGAACCGTCAACAGTGTAAATTCTTCGAAACACATGGTGTGGGTGGTCAGTGCCAAACTGAACTATCGGTTCCTCAGGAGCCCCAAAGACGGCGTAAAGAGCAACCACTTTTATCTTAGATGCAGAGGAATACAGAGGGAATTGTATTTGCAACGTAGACCCCAAACTGCGATGTGTAAACCACTTTGGAAGTCTATTGCCAGGAAAGCTACACTCGTACAGGTGCTAAGTGCATATCTGCGAAACACAAGCATGATTTGTATGTGTGAGAGAGAGAGAGAGAGAGAGAGAGAGAGAGAGAGATCTTTCCATACCTTAATGCAGCATAATGGATGGGACTCGATGTATCTTTTCAGCAATGTAAAGGCCATGATCTTGCCATATGGTTTTTCAGTTAGCTTGAAGCAATTCAGAAAATTCAACATCAAAACCTCGCCAGTAGATGCCAACAGCGGATTTGACAATGTACCAAGTGAGTCGCAATTATGTGCCTCAACAATAGTCAGACTAGGTGGAAGCTCGGGCAGCAATTCCAGCATCTTGCAATTATTCAGTTCGAGATGTTTTAGCTTGGTTAGAGAAATGAGGCTTTCAGATATAGTGACTATAGCATTCCCGCTTAGATACAGACTCCCTAAGAAAATGAAGCTGTTAAGATCATGCGGTATTGCTTTCTGAGGTAGGTTGCAGTCCCGTAAATCTAACTTCTTCAGAGACCGAGGAAGAAACAACTGTGTCGGAGTCAAACTCTTTCTGGGCATCAATGTGATTAAATAAGTGAACTCCTCCAATTAGGCCTTGGCTCAGACCTTCTCCCAAAGGATAGCCTCTCGAGCTTCTTCAAAAGCATGAGGGAAGGTGGGAGTTGTTGAATGGCAGTCCGACTTATATCGAGATCTTCTAGATTTTCCATGTTCCCCAAGTCCTCAGGCAATTTTTCCAACTTCGAGCAACCCATTGGATTAAGCACTCTTAGGTGCTTCAGATTACCAATGAAGCTGGGAAGAGAGATAAGGTTCCTGCAGTTCTCCAGATTGAAAAATTCTAGGCCTGTAACATGTCTCATAGTGAAGGGAAGTTCTCTTATTGCGATCCTGTCTAAGGAAAGTTCCAATAATTCCCCATGTTTCCCAATATGTCTGGAAACTTGTTGAGTTTTGAACAGCCAGAAAGTGTCATAATTCTAAGGGCTTCCAACCAGATGTTATCCGGAATGCTCTCTAGATTTTTGCAGTTTCTCATGTTCAAAGCAACAAGCCTTTGAAGCCTTGCAACTGATGGGTGAACACTCAATAAACTAACACAATCTTCAAGGATTAGCTCCTCAAGATTTGGCACCGCTTCCAAGTTAGGGGTACTAACAAGATTTGCCGAGTGAGAAAGGTTGATAACTTTCAACTTCTCCATGTACTGAAAATGGAAAATTGGAAAGAATCATGAACATCGGCGGTAGAGGAACTTTGTACCTGAAGAAACTAAGCTGAGTACTTGCCTCTTTCCTCTGAAAAAGTTGTTGCAGTTTGCTATAAGGCAAATTGAGTTCCCCGAGTTTGTTTGGCTGGAAGCTCGAAGGAAAAGATACTAATGGACACCCGCTCCACTTAATAAATCTCAACTTGTTAGAAAGATAATTGAGGCCTTCAGGGAGTTGCAGGTTTTTAATCTCGAGTAATCTCAGCCTCTTCATCTTTGAGAAAGCCTAGGCATCCACAGTAAATTCTTCTGTTTTGTCTGAACCAAGGACTATGCCTTCAACTTTCTCTGTCCCCTGACAAATTGGAGAACACACTCATAGCAAGTGCAGAGGAAGGAATATGCAGCTACTGAAGAATAGCGAATCGAAGAAAAAACTCAATCCACAAAATAATGATGAGATAGTAGAACTTTTCAGACAAGATAAAGGTGCTTTTACCGTATTATTTATCAGCACATGCCGAATTTCTCGAGTAAGCCATAGTCTGCTCTGTTTGCCAGGATCTTCAGGACATTCTGCCCTTACAATTTCCCGACCCATCTTTTGAATCTAATCATGCATCTCGATCTTGTTTTCTGAAATAGCTATAAGAGACTTATCTTCCAGAACTTTGATCCCAATATCAGGATAAACCTCATTTGTTCAATATATCATTTATGCAAACAATGTTTTTGGACTTGAAGAAGCACGCAATGTCCAAGAATATTTTCCTTTCAGTTTCCTGTAGTCCATCATAACTTATTTTGAGAATTCCTAATGTCTTTTGGTCAGGGAATTCTTCCATTCTTTCCAATACGCATCTCCATTCATTTGTGGTTCTACTACACAGAAAGGTACCTACCACTTGAACCGCTAGAGGAAGACCACCCGCAAAATGTACGAAACGCTTGGAAAGCTCCTCATAATCTTCTGTAGGATTGTCTCTTCCAAAATCTTTCCAACTAAAGAGCTGAATTGCCTCATCCTTATAAAGTCCTTTGGCCATATATATTTCACCTACTCCATGATATCTTAGCAATTGTTGGTCTCTTGTTGTAATGACGATCCGGCTTCTTGAACCAAACCACTTGCATTTTCCAGCTAAGAGCTCTAACTGCTGTGGCTCATCGACATCATCAAGAACTAGAAGTATTCTTTTACGACACAAACTCTTCTTAAGCGCAATAACTCCATCGTGCACATTCAGCACTTTCACATTCCTGTCCTTCCGTGTTTCAGAAAGCAGTTGTTGCTGTAAATGATGTAGAGCACCTCTTTTAGAAGCTTCTTTCACATTGGCAATGAAGCTGCTACCTTCAAAATGACATGAAAGCATGTCATAGGCAGCGCAGGCAGTGGTGGTTTTACCTATTCCACCCATACCATAGATCCCTACCATGCGAATGTCGTTCAACCCTATGCATAAGTGCTTACCAAGTTCTGCCATGCGGGAATTTATTCCAACCAAGTCCTTCGTAAAGATTGAGTGACCACGAGCCAACTCACTCACTATAACTTCAACAATGTTGTGGATACATTTTGACTCATACCTATGAATCAGTTAAATACATCACTCATTATTCAACCGCGTTATCCTGACATAAATATAGCTAAAAGATAGGTTTTAATTAAAGGAGAGACGTACTAAACGAACTCTACTATGGAAATGAGCCAGAAATAACTTACAGAAAGTCATCGATGGTGGCAGAAATTACCTATCATGCAAATTCCATCCTGCGAGACCAGCCACTTCTGTCATTGCATTCCTCCAGGCCTGCACCTTCTGTAAATTCCCTGTGAAATTCTCTTCATGCTCAGCGAAAGCTTTCACAAAGTGACCTGTCTGTTTGCGTACTTCTGAGGGATCCACATTGTAGGATACCGGCCAAACTCTCTGTCCTATCAGATCCTTACACTCCAGAATCTTCACAAGTTCATCCAAACACCATCGTGAAGAGCATAGTTTTTGGACAAAATCACTATAGGGAACTCCGATTCTTCAATTGCGCTGAGCAATTTGGGGGATATAGCTTTTCCTCTCTCAAGCTTTTCATCATCTCGGAAAGTCACAACGCCTTTCAGATTTAAAGCCGCATAGAGATGCTCTGTAAAGTTCTTTCGGGTGTCTTCTCCTCTAAAGTTAAGAAACACGTCATATTTGCAGCATCTTTTTGAAGAAAAATTAGATGGAGGAGCACTGTCCTTTCTCCTGGAAGCCATAGAAGTATAGCAGCTTCTGTGTGTATGAAGTATGAAGACTTTGAAGCAATGTCTTAATCAGTTAACAATCAGATGCAACAAAAAAAATCTGTTAGTGGGAAAGATAATATAGCAGTAAGATTCAAGTCATACTATTCACTTCCAATTTGGCACCTAGTGAAAATAGGCCATGCATATGCATGCATCTTCATCATATTTCATCGTGGCAATCTTATTGGGAAAGTGGAGTATTAATGTAAGGAAAAATGATCCAAAAAGTGCTTCAAGTGAATGTAATTATAAATTATCGTGAAAATTCATCTTCTGGGAGTCAAAATATGACACTAAGATCAAACTCAAGATACAGATTGCTGCATCCAAACAGTGTAGCGACACCAGTTCGAGGTTCCTTACAAGGGTATATATATAGCGCTATTCTCAGGAAATCCGATCAAAACTCTATTCAATATCAAACGTCTCGCCACATTTTCAACATCCGAATGCAACTCATGAGATGTGTGCTTTGGACAGAAGATACAGAAGTTCATGGTATTAATGCATAAGCATAGTTCCGCTTTGACCATCCTTTTAGTTTAGGCAATCCCTTCAAGACAAAGCGACAAGATTATCAGGGAAATTGGCTGCTTGTTCTACAGAGTCCATGGCTGTGAAGCTGCTCAAATAGTCTAGTCGGTGATGCGTGTGGCTCATGGTCTTAGTCACAGTGACAGAATTTGGTATTCTAGATCCTCCAGTTTAACATAGAACAAATTCTAGAAGTATGGCAACGAGAGATATTTGATTGCAAAAGTTTTTGTCTATCACTTGGAAAACTATATATAGATTCAATAGGACAATAACGAGAATTAGTCTGCAATTCAACAGAATCACAGCCACTGCCGATCAATCAATAGGAACTCAGCCTTTTTCAATGCATTTGAATTGCAGCAACTTGGCAAATTTTGATGTACATTTAAGCCAATGAAGACTTGAAATACTGCGAGATCAAATAAGATCCTGAAAAAGAGTGTAGCCAAGACAAAAGGTACTGTCAACTCACTGAGGCTCAGAACAAATCGATTCACGGGGCGGAAAGACAATCTTTATGTTCCAGAAAATCACCACCAGCTGCGCCAAGTCGAGCCTCAAAGTAAATCAAAGTCAATCAGTGATGATTAAACTTTTCGTTTCACCAGTTACAAAGGGATAGTAGCTGGTGGAGCCATCCATGGCCTCACGTCAAGAGTTGAACCTGAAGGATTCAACTGTATAATGTCTATGCTATTGTCCTTTTAAAGAAAGGGGTCGTGCAATGGAGTATGGAGTATAATCTTTAAAAATGATGGAAGATGCTCTTCTTCTTCTCCTTCTTTTAGCAACCTTTCCTTGTGACGCCTGTATAGGGGCCACTCAAACCAGATCCATTTTAAGCTAGTTATTTTCTTAGTCTTGATACGAATGTAATCGATTCCAATCCTAATTTCTTTTGAGTTGAACCATAGGTGCGGCTATTTCCACGTTCATTTTGGCTTAAAATACACATTTCTAAGTTGATTATCTAAACTACCCCTCCAATTTAATCAAACTTGCACTGAACATAATAACAACTTCTTTAGGCAAATTTGTGATCCACAAATTGCAACTTCTTTATCTCTGTTTACTGTAAAAAATTTCAGCTTTATAATCTCTATTGCGCCAAGCAGGAAGTTCTATTCTTATAAATTTAAGGGTTAATACCACGAAAAATTACAAACTAGTATTCCTGTAACAAATTTATTCAAAAATTATTTCTATGACCACAAAAAATTCCAAATTGATAAACCTGTGACAGTTTTACCCTCCATTAGTTTTTGTTAAATTTACCATCAAATTTATGAGTTGGATGACAAGTAGCGGTTGACGAATATACCGATTTGGGATTTTACTCTCTTTTTGCCACAGATGTACTAGTTTGTAATTTTTCGTGGTATCAATCCAATTTAACGTAAGGAAATTTGTCACAAATGTACCAATTTGAGGTTTTTATGGTTGAAAAATTAGTTTTGAGTAAATTTGTCATAAATATACCAGTTTGGGATTTTTGGTGCTCAAAAAATTAGTTTTTGGGTAAATTTGTCGTAGATATACTGGTTTGGGATTTTTTGTGATATTAATCCTAAATTTAAAGATAAATATGGAAAGAAAAGGAGACGAAAAGATTATGACTAAACAATCTTACTGTTCTACCCTGAAGAAAGTCGTTTATATTGTTCGTAGTCCAATATTTCATGCCCTCAACATTTTTTACTACGATAAAACATGAGTTCAAATGTGAAGAAGCTGTAACCAAGTTTGGACCTCCATCAATATCCAGAAAAAGCGTGACTCGATGATTTTCTACCATCTCAAACCAACAAGATTACGCCGTCAGGCGTCGGCAAACTCATTAAAGGAAAGTTGTCTTCTTGACATGGTTTTGGACAAAAAGACATCTTTTTTTACCGGTGATTCACTTGTCAAATTTGTGATGAAAAATATGGTAATGGACTCGAAAACTTAGCAGAAGTATGGTGAGTGACTCGAAAACTTAGCAGATTATGCAGTTAAGGAAGCCTTAATGTTTGCAAAAACAAAAGAATGAGCAATAATGCATACTACTGTGGAGTTGGATAATGAATTGACTCTATTATCCAATTTCCAACATCAACCCAGACTTATTCAACTCTATAACACCGCATGATTCAACTTATATACAAACGCAGATAAATCTAATGTGAAATCATCTCTCAAACATTAAAGAGATGACCTTTAAGGAAATACATATTACTAAGCTTCCCATCCTACACAAACTGTAAAACCCAACTAAGAAAATATTCTGTAGGTCTTGGCTGAGAGAACAATCTGTCTCACTCCTCCAATTGGAGCAAGCACTGCTATCAGCACCCCGATTATGATGGAAATCTGTTATCAAAACACACACAAAGAAACACATAAACAAACAGATGTCGCAAACAAAGTGAGAAGAATCTGATGAAAGGTGCATAAAAATGTAAATATCCTTGCTTGAGTCTAAGTTAACATACCCATGATGCTATCCAGTGGAAGCTCCAACTCTTTGGCCGGTGGACTGCGAGCCACATGATGCAGGGTATCTGAAATTTAACGTGGAAAAGAAACCAATATCGTGTTAAAACGTTTTGATCATTTTAATGTTCAAAAAAACCATTTAATTAGAAGCTTGCTTATCAATTATCATTTCGTCTTGCGACTTACAAAGTAAGAAGTGGATGCGAAAACAAGTCCTCCGAAGAATCCCAACAGTCCCCCGAAAAATGGGATGCACATTCCGATGAACCCAGTTAAAGCTGTCGTCGACACAGAAGAATTCTCAATCAGACAGATGATTGATCCCAAATAAAGTCAGATGATTTCCTTCTGTAATTTAAGGAAATCTCCCTCGTGGATCAGTCAAAGAGTTGAGCATTGAGGGAAGTATAATGATCTTCTTACCAACGTAGACACTGCGAGATATGAGGCGAAGGGGACGTCCCGGCTTGTAATTCAACCGTTTGACCAGGCATGACTCGATCTGATCGAACACGGGCATTGCAAAAACCTATGATGGGAAACAAGTAGTAACAAGTGAGGTAATTGCGTACAGTTCTGTATCTTTTCTTCCCAGAACACGAGTAAATATATATAAACCGGACATCCTGCTCTGAGAATGTTACCTGATAGCTTCCAAGGACGTGAAGAAACACCATGAAGTTAGCCACGGCAATGAGCCAGTTTGGCTTCTCCAGAGAAATAAGGATGTCGTCTTCGACGCGCGAGCCGAATGCCCAGAACCCGGAGGCTGCGACTGACAAGTAGCACAGCGCCACGACGGCATAGGCGACGATCACGCCCTTCCACATCGGCTTCTTCGACGGCTTCTCCGGGGTCGACGGGATCGTGGCCTGGATCTCGAGGACAACGCTGTGCCCGGCGAATGCGAACGCGATGGTCCCAAGCGCGTTCAGAGTGTCGAACACCTTGCCAGCCGTCGTGTGGGATCGGACTCCGTACTGGATCCCGTGGTGGTGGTGGGCCCCTCTTATGGTTGAGGTGACAAAGGCCACCATCGAGTAACTGCATGCATGCAAAATTTTGATAAAAATATGGAAGCAAATTAATAAATTGATCGTTTTCAACTCTATGATCCAAAATTGCACAACAACTTGACATGAAATTGAGAGCCAGAGAAAAAAAACTTAGTCTTCTTACCAAAGGGACATGAACGCAGCGAGCAGAGAGACTCCCTTCAATGAGTTGAAATTAGGAGTTTGGGAGAGCAAAATCTGCAGGCCAGTGAAGAAGAGTATGTAATACGTCTGCTTGACGTTCGCCACCGCTGGAAATACCAGCTCCAGGCACTTCTTCAGCGATTTCCCTCCGGTCACGGTGTACACGATGTCCGTTGCAACCTGGACGAGCGTCTGCTGAGGCATGATGGACCAGTACCCGACCTTCGAGCCGAAGGCGTGCTCGGCCAGCTCAGTGTACCGGTCAAACCGCTTCCCCGGGACCACCTCGTGCAGCTCCACGAGTTGCCACAACGTGTACAAGGTGACCAACCACGAGACGATGATCATGCCAATTCCAGGAACCCTGTAAAAGTTGCGCTTAATTAACGAAATTCGACGGATAATATTATGACTTGAGCCGGTAGACTTTCAGTTCGCCGGGATTCAATATACATCCCAAATTGAGGGCTATGCTTATTCAGAAGTAAATATATGCGACTTTAGCATACATCGTCAGCCTAATAAAAGTTTTACACAGGCGGCTTTATTTCAAACCGTGGGTAGTTATAATCCTCAAACCAATGGTGGATAAGGCTATTTGGGTAAATTTTTTTCTTTTGCACTCGACGTACTTCGATCAAATAGATTGATTGTGCTTTAAATTCATCAAGGGTTTTCATCTTCTCTAATAATTATCGAAAAGAATTTGTTCATATAGATCCATTGCTGAGATCTATCTAGGGATGGCATGATCACGGAAGGAGATTATATATGCTTATCTAAGATAGGTGCGAGGACGTGAGAATGTATACAAAATTTTGGGAAGTCTAAAGTTAGTAACTTAGCAGATAAAACTTGTGAGAAACATACCATCCAATTTGAGACACCGCGAAGGGCAAGCCAAGAACACCAGCGCCAACCATAGCAGTGACATTGTGAAAGGCTGAGTGCGTCCAGTTTGCCTTCCTGGATGCTGTAACCGGAAGCCAGTCGTTCAGATCCTGTTCGTCTTTGTCCATCTTGCTTGCATCTCCTCCGTTACAGTTGTTTTCCTTAGAAAATTAATTGTAATGTTGAATGATATATGTCACAAGCGAAAAATGGCCAGGGCTTGCTTTGGCAATCGCAATGTGCTGCAATAAACAAACCTACCATGGCGTTATGAGCCTTTTTGTCCTCGATGTCCACGTTGCAGATTGTCTTGTCTATTGGAATAAGGAATCAGCGAAGATCCTTCTGCATGAACAAAAGCCTCAACGTTATCTATCTCCACACGATAAAAACTTGAAAGAAATTTGTCTAGTGTGAAAATCATGCCATAGGAAAAGAACACAGCGATCCAAACACAGTTTTTCGAGACTTGCGCATCGACAGCGACGATCGGAAATCTTAAATACACAGAAGAACAAGACAAACAATTGCATGGCAGCCAAACGACCACCCGAAAACAGAACTTTTGTAATGCTATTCAGGAAAATCAAACAACATACGAGGGAAACGAACGATTGTGAACCCCCCCGAAGAACGCGAACGAGTCAAGAACAAGTGATGTGTGGAGAACCTGCAGGAGATCTGAATCTTGCCTCTTAAGGAAGGAAAAAGAAAGAGGAAGCTGAAACCTCGGAGGGGTGTATATATAGGCGAAAGATCAAGGTTTCAAAACCGATGTTGGTGCGTTTACTCCTTCAAGTCGAGGTTATGGTTCCGAATCTCACTAGATGTCAGTTGGTTTTTGACAGTTGAAATCGTGCCCTATTTGTTGCCTCAGGTTCCTAGCGCATGTGGGTCTAATATATATATATATATATCTCTCTCTCTCTCTCTCTCTCTCGCTCTCTCTACTTATCTGTAAATCCAACGGTTTGCTGAATTTTGAGCTTCCATGTTTATCTGCTGTTATGCTGTAATTATCTATATCCATCTATAGATATGACAAATTTATATCAATTGATGTGTCTTATCCAAGCAAAGTAAATACTTTAAAAACTTAGATTTAGCGTCCCGTTGATTGCGTGATTTCGATTACTGTATTAAAGAAATTGGAGAAATCAAGTTTAGGATATATCCTTTTCCCACTTTACAGAGGAGAATGTCACCAGAAAATGTGCTGATTAAAGTGAATGTCATGCTTGCACTTGTGCATGCATAAGCCTAACAAAATATAATTTATTTACGCCGATGCACTGCTAGGGTTTCCTTAGCTTTGCAGAAGAAGGGCCTTCTGTGTTTGGGCCGTTTTCTGTTGCATTAGGCCTTATGGCCTCCTGTTCCTGCTTGTGTTGTTCTAGGCCTCTTTTGCTCTGTGTTTCTCCTGTGTCTCTGCTATGTTTCCAAGCCTCTTTTGACTAGTGTTTTTGTTTTTGTTGCTTATATGATTGTTAATATTTTTTTTTAATAACCCAGGGAACCCGCATGGCCGATGTCGCGACCTAAAATTTCTCTGAGGCTAATGGATTGTTAAGACTAAGCCTAACTCGGGCCCTCCCAAGCCCTATCAATTCGCAACTTAGGGTTTAAGTTTTTAACATGTAAAAGCTTTCATGCTTGGAGTCGCCACTAATCTATTTGTAGTAGGTCGGTTAGAAACCTAAATAAAACATAGGGAGATATGTTTTATTTCTACGAACCAGAGATTCTAAGCTCGAGGACTTGATTACGCTAGATCTAATCTAGCGCCCTTTCGGTACCTTTTCTTTTCAAAAAAATGTTTTGGCAGACAGTTTGGATTCATTTTAACTTAGTCACTAGCATGTGAGATGATCATACGGGTGCGCAAACCACCGAAGTAACACCCAATAATCAAAACATTAAATAAATTGCAAGATTGGAGAGAATTACTTACCTCGAAGCAACGTAAGCATCTGCGTTGTTAGCTAGAAAATCACATCAACAATCCTAATATGATTTCTAATTAACAAGCAGTTCACTCAATATTTTTTTAGGATTTTCACTTATTTAAATGAAAGCAACCTATATGTAATGACGTGCAAAAATTAACATGCGATTAATGCAGTCTAACATGCAAACTATATGTCATGCGACAACGTGACCTAATTCTAATGACAGACAAATGGTTCATTTTCGGTATTTTCATGAAAATTCGAAATTAAGAATTACCCTAAAATGAACCGTCAAGATAAGGATAATATCTAAATTAAACTAGGAAATAAATTACTCTATTTCCTAATTTAAATTAAAAAGTTATCCTATCGACTTATTCAAAGCAAGTTATTTAAAACCTACCCTAAATATGCATCATTATCCTCTGATAAATTAATTCAAATTGCATCTAATCTTTTTGGCTTTTCTTTTAAAGAAACAAAATCAAATAAGAGATAAACACCACCATCAAATCAATATCCACGTAATCCGCAAAATTTTCCTTATCAAATTTAAACGAGGCAAAAGAATCAAACTAACAGTCATATCTATAGGGTTATAGATATTGATGGAAAGTTGATTGGTCAAATTTGGAAAGCAAATAAAATCTATTATCGTGTCCAAGTGATTATGGACAAGATAATGATTTTCCGTATCGCCGCGTACCGTACCTTAGGGATAAGGTCAGATAGTCGTCCAGATACGTTGCTAAATTAGGCAAAATTCTCAATTTTAAGTGTTTCAAATATTGCGGATATCACAAATATTATCCTAAGGCATCTAATAAATCACGCAATATTCACGGAATATTCAAAATATTCAAACTAAGAATTTAAATATTTTGAAAATATACCGGATAGATTTTTACCTGATTTGCGGATTGCTTTCCAAATTTGAATTCGACTCGGGATCGGATTTGCGGATCACGGCAACGGGAACGGTGGCGCGGTGTCGGGAGCGGCGACTTTACTCGGGCTGCTCGCAATGGCGAGATTGTTGGGTCTCCGACTTGCAAAGAGGGCGGATGGACAGAAAGAAAGCCTGCGGCCGCGAGAGTACGGCCTACGACGGACGACGGTTTTTTTCCGATCACGTACTGTGACTAAACGATAGAGAACCCTGACATAACGTTGATTCTGTTGGTGCGGCGGGGGCTCTCCCGGGAAACCTGCAAGGGTACGTGGCTTCACTGGAAGACCTGCTGGACTGACTAAGTGGAACTACCGGCGATCTACTGCACACGGCCAGAAACTGCTGTAGATCGCTAGGGTTGCTTCGAGATCGCCCACGTGTTTTGCTTGTTGGTCTCCCCCTGCAGGAAAACCCAGAACTCTTCTCTCTTCCTCTCTTAATGTGGCTGCTCTTCTTTTGACCGAGTCTTCCCTTCTGGCTTTTCTTTTCGTCCAGAACGTGGACCTTTCTCACTTTTTCGTTCTCTGCTTCCCCAGACTAGAACGTGAAGACCTCCCTCTTCTTTTATATTGTTTTCCCCTTGCTAAAAGGAAGCCCCCAAAGAAGGACCCCTTTTGTTGACCCTTCCCACGACTTTTTGTGTTCTTTTCTTCCTTCTGTACGTGATTAACATTACAGAGAAGGAGAGCTCTTGTGGCCGTGAATGAATTGTGTGCTCTGAAAATTGTGTGAGCTCTCCCCTCCCCCCAAAGACATAAACATATATTTATAGTATAAACCTAGGTCAATTAGGGGGTTTTCTAGTCCTAATGGGCTTAAGTTTGGGCTTTAATTAATTCTAAGTGGGCTGAATTAATTTGGGCTTTTCTTTAATTAAGCATAATGGGCTAATTAAGCTCAAATTAAGACAACCAAGCCCTTTTGCGCGTGATTTTCGGCCCATGCTTCCCGAGTGAACCAAGTCTCGTTCGATGCCCGAGCTCGATTTACATGATGAATTTTTAAGCCCGCTTATCACCAACGATCCGATATGGAATGCAGTTAATCTATATGATCCTAAACTATATGCTATGCCATTTTAATATTTTTGTTTAGGGGTTAAAATTTAATCCCTAATTTTCTATGCAATTAACCACTAAATGATGCGCCGAAATTTAGGTGTCAACAGCCGACAGTCGGGGAGTGAACCCTGGGGGCGACACGTGTTAGCCACCACACACGTGCCATCGGTTAAGTCACCCTGCGGCGCCCGGGATTCGAACACTCAACCTTTTGCGAAAAGAAGAGTGCACGCTTTAGCAGCACCACCTAGGCGGGTGGTTATGATTGTTAATCTTTATCTGCTCAAAAGGAAGAAAAAAAAAAGTTAGATGAGGCGACCGTGATTAATTAAGCTATAGAAAAATTTTCAATTTCTGATTTATAAAGTACATTGCCGCACTGCTTTATCCATTTGATATAACAAGGTCATTATGTTAGGGCGGCATGTGCAGAAGTTGTAAGCCATTTTCAATGTAAATCGGGGTTAGAAACCGTAATTAGGGCGATATAAAAGCATAGGAATTAAAACCACAATTTCGAGAACTTTTTGTTCGTGTCGCAATATGTGAATGTTTTGAGCGAGTTTATGGTAGCAACGGAACCTTGATGAAATTTTCAAAGTACTGGACTTAAAGAGTTAATTAATATTTTATAGGTATGAAAGAACACTACGTAACAAATTAATGCAAAAAAGCGAACATTTTTTTTTATTTTGGTTGAGATAAAAATGCTAAAGAATATTGATGAAATAATTCTAGTAAACGAAGTGTCCATACTAAACGCTGTGGGGCTTATCGTTCTTGAGAGCCAACAAATTATCGCTTCAATTAATAAGATTTCTCTTAAATAAAGAAACTTAATTTCATCATAACCTCGAGATCTTTATAAAAATCAATGCACATTTGACCTTGAAGCTTATATCGAGAAGGATAATCTGACTAGCCTCAAGACTAGATAGCTGTCCGCCGCCACGACCAACGGGAGTGGGGGGACCGAACGGTCGACAGGCCAGATAGATGGGTTTTCCTATTGGCAAGAATTCGCTTTTAACCTTCGACACAAATTCAATGCGGCTAATGGACATGCTTCATTTCTCGCATCGTCTTACGAAGTTACTAAAAACATGTTCAATCTCCAATCATTATCACGAAAACGATTAACTTGCGCACAAGCTTAAAAAAAGAAGGTAAAACGGAGCACGCGAAGTTCGAGTGTTCGTCTAAGGCTATCTCCCCCTTTAATTCTGACGGCGTTGGGCCGCGCGCATGTTACAAAAGTCAAAGTAACTGACTTCACCATCCTATGTCAGCAGTAAGTCCCTCGAAGGGGTCCGACCGAAGGGGTGACACGTGGCAGCCCCTTGCCTGTCCCCGCTTGGCCGCGTGGCAGATCTAATGGTGGAAGTTTTTTCTCCGTCGTTTACAGTTTCGGCGCACAAGATTACTGGTGGCTCTCTTTTCTGCTGCTTGCAGATAAAAGGGCGTGCAAAGAAATGGAAACAACTAGAGAAAAGAATCATTAGAGCTAAAAATCGCGAAAATTCTAAAAAAACCGGCCAACCCGTGCCACGTTAACTCACATCGATTCGCATCGTAAACATACCCATTATTGCTTTCCGCCTAATATCCCGCGAAATCAACAATTCAGACGTCTCAATATGACAGTTAAATCTTAAATGGGCCTATCGAGTAACATCGTTTTGGAAAATCAAATCTGAAGAAGACAGGTCAAAATTAGAAACCTACTCATCTTGTTCTGGACTTTGATATATCTGTTTAGGATTTTCTTTCGCGGAGAAAAGGATAAATCGAAATAAGCACGAAATTTCTCCTGGCTAAGAGAAGAAAGAGAGAGAGATGATATCTCCATTCTTGAAGAGATAGGAAGAGAAAAAAAAGAAGACGAGGCATATTCGCCGCTCTCTCTCTCTCTCTCCCTCTCACTGGCTTACGAGAAAGGCATCGTTTTCCCTCTGTTTTCTATGTCGCTCGACAAATCTGTTACTTGATTTTCTCACCACCCGCAATCACCCCTTCTCTCTCTCTCTCTCTCTCTCTCTCTCTCTCTCTCTCTCTCGCTCGCGCACACAGTGGCATTGTTTATTGCGGTCGCGACCCACCAAAAGTCCAACTCACCTCCCATCAAACCAGCACTCTCTCTCTCCTGCCCCCACCCCCTCCTCCGCGAGCTGCGAGAACGTAGTTCGAGCCCCAATTCGTCCCCCCCGCTTCCCTTTCCTTTCTGGGCCCCAAGGAAGCAGAGAAAGCAAGCAGCATGGATCTGTGGTCTCTGACCGTCAAGAACGCAGGCGGCAGCCCCTGTCTCCTTGGCGGTTCGTTCCGGGAGGTTTGTGGGCAATCTGGGAGAGGAGCCGCCGCCGCCGCCGCCGCCGGGTCGAGGGTCTTCGAGATCAGCGCGTTCAAGAAGCGGAGGCCCTGCCGCGCGGCCCGGCCCGTTCCCCACCGATCCCTGGCCGTTCGAGCTCTGGCCAAGAAGGATAACGGCTCCAATTCGTCCTCACCTGGTGCGCTGAAAAACTCGTCGTCTTTGAGAAACGGGAGTTTTTTTTTGTGGGTTGGGGGATTTGTTTCGGCCCTTGTTTGATGTGGGTTTGTGTTGTTTGGTTTCCTCGTGTTGCGATGATTCTTGATGGCGACGGCCCTTGTCGTCCCTTTTCGTTTTCATCCGTATGTGTCATCAAGTTTGACTCTTTTTTTTTTTTTGGCGGTGAAATCCCTTTGAGGATGGGAAAAAGTATATGTTAATCTGCGGGGGCCGTGATCTGTGCGGATTTTGAATGCGTCAATTCGAGCTCTGATTTTGCTAGTCTAGTGGATCACTGATCGTGATAAATCAGAAACCTTTTTATGCATGCGAACGACTTTAAATTGTCCTTGGGCGCTGGATGAAGGCGACGCTCAAATGGGAAAATCTGGAGTTGCTCGCTGTTTTGATGTTGTGCTCCAAAGGGTTTCACGATTATCTTTCACTCTGCACGGCTGCATGTTTCGGCTTGTTGAGTTTTCGACTCATGGATTGCTAAGTCATCTGTGCATTGTCATCGAGATTATTTTCTCTGGGTATGTCTGTGGTTGTGTTGTAGCTGTTATGATATGTTGTAACTTGCAAATTTGGCAAGCGTATCCTTTATAGTTGTAGGGGCTGCTGCAGCTGTGGAGTGCTTGTCAAACACTTTGCAAATAGCTGCAGGACCTTTTTCACACCTCCAGCTTCTATGAGAAAGTCATACGACTGTCCAAATTGGTACCATAAATTGTCAATTGCAACTATTGGCTGTTAGTACCGTTTAAGTGGGTCAGCTCTCAGTTGGTTTTCCTGTTTTGGCAGCTCGGGAAAATGCTATACCTTTGAGCTAAGGACTAGGAATTTTCTTTTCTTTCTATTATGCCGTTCCCTCTCGGTGGAAAATCTTGTGGAGCTATGTAGAGCAAAAATAGTAGCTCCAGTGAATTAACAGTCTCAGGTTTCATATTTTGATGCCCCTGGTATGTCCCCTTTTTTCCCAGGGTGTAGATCCCTTTCTGGTAGTCTTCTGTGAGTATGTATTAGACATGTTTACGCATATCAAGAAGTAGGAATAGAAAGAGTATTGCTGCAACTTTATTTTCAGAATGTGTGATTGCTTAAAAGCAGATTGCTTTGGAAGATACTTGATACCGCAGTAATGCTAGAACAGATTGCAACGGCGGTTTTAATTTCCACGTCGACCTCTCTGTGAGGCAGTATTTAATCTCTAGCTCAGAGGATGATAATTCTAGTGTCTTCAATCTGTTAGGACATGAAAGGATTTGTTTTTTTTTTTTTGGGTTGCTTTTTGAGTTGTGATGTTCTAGTACCATGTCCTGAAAGGAATCAGGGAGAAGAATGTGTTTGGTGTGTCGGTTGCTTAAAGATAGATATATATTTCTTCAAAATTATTGCTCAGTAAGAAAGTAGCAAAACAATTGTATTGAAGCCAAATTCTACAACACTAAAATAATGTTGACTTAACTTTCTGTAAGACTTCTTGAAAAGTAGGCGAAGGTAACGGTTGTAAAGAACTACAACTCATTGTCATCATAGTAAGGATAGATTAGATTAGTATAAAATTGAAAAATGCGACATGAGAAACAATAATACTCTAAAAAAGTTTGTTGTATATTTACTTGCTCTTTTCAACATGGAGCTTTATGTAATCTAAGGAATGGAATGTTTCTGTTGCCTTATTAGTTTTTGTTGCCCTCTTGCATAGTCCTTGGGTTTTCTTTTGCTAAAAAAATTCTGAGTAATTGGTATTTTAGAGTCCAGGCAGAGAAAGGAAAGACTCGGAATTGAACCTCGATTTTATGCAGTCTGGACTTGTGCTAGACAATTCTCAAAAAGCTTAGTTAAGGGAATTTTTGAAAGCTTTTTTTCCTTTAACCATCAGTAATCTCTGTGGAGACAAAAGCTGCATGAACCAATTGTCCTACAACTGTTACTTTTTGGCAACGAGGAACAATTCTAGCTCTTGACTGGCAACTTCTGAAGTTGATCAGGGGTTGTTCTTTTTATCAAAGATATTCTGTTTAGCATTTATACCTTTATCTAATGCAAGTGAGTAGATATTTACTGAGTTCTCCTTTTGGTAATTTGTAAGTTAATGGTGATGTGAACTGGAGAAGTACTCAAATTGTAAGTGGAAGAGTTGATTTTTGCAATATGCTATGCATAAAGCTTTAGATAACTTGAGAGTATGTAAAGACGGGAAAGTCTTGCACATCATGGACTTTTTGGTAACTTTGTCACAGGAAATGGCGATCATTCTACTCCAGATTCTTCTGATGGCAACAGATCCAATGATACCGCTTCTCAGAAGTCTAACCATAAGAATCTGGATTGGAGAGAGTTCAGGGCAACTCTTTTTGCAAGGGAGCAGGTAACGTTATTTCACTTAATGGCTATTCTTTATACAGAG
Organism: Syzygium syzygioides; assembly: GCA_031216285.1. Lineage (NCBI taxonomy): Eukaryota > Viridiplantae > Streptophyta > Magnoliopsida > Myrtales > Myrtaceae > Syzygium > Syzygium syzygioides. The sequence continues at coordinate 44,329,831 of CM062247.1, read as the reverse complement.
ACTCAGAGACGGGCCTGCATGTCTGGGCATGTCATTGTTAGTCATAAACAGTTACATCTCTAAATATCCAATCATGAGTCTATTTTGGTGTTAAAAGGGCCTGCATGCAAGTTTATCCTGGTCTGACCTATCTTTTGTTGTATTAAATTACCCTACAAAAGGTGAATACAGGCTGAAATTGAACTGGCTGAATGAGGTTATATGGAGGTGTAGGCGGAGAAAACCTTGTTTTGGTTGGACAAATAATGTCTGGGCATGTCATTATTAGTCGTAAGCAGTTACATCTCTAAATATCCAATCACGAGTCTATTTTGGTGTTAAGAGGGCCTGCATGCAAGATTATCCTGGTCTGACCTGTCTTTTGTTGTATGAAATTACCCTACAAAAGGTAAATACAGGCTGAAATTGAACTGACTGAATGAGGACAAACGGTGGTGTTGGTGGAGAAAACCTTGTTTTGGTTGGACAAAAGTACAAGAAGGTGAATGAAAATGGATTATGAGCTATTTGAAAGACTCTGTCTATTGCCCAAGTTACAAATTGACCTATACGCCAGAAATGTGGTAAAGATGCATTTTGAAATTTCTAAGATAAAGGTGCAATTTGAAATTTTGTCGAGAGTAATATACAGTCACTCCAATCTCTCTCCAATATCTCTCCAACTTTATAGAGAATGTGGGCCCAAGAGATCTTTTCTTCCCTCTTGAATCCTCTCCTCAACGCAAGGGAAAAAAGAGTCCACCATCCTCTATCAGTCTTGCCCCACTTTCTATCATACAATCCCTTCCACGGGCTAAGGTGTAAATCTGGGATGTTCCACGGGCTAAGGTGTCAGTCTGGGATGTCAAGCGGACTTTGTTTGAGCAGTTAAAAAATTTGCAAATTCTATTGGACAGTTTGACTTAATCCTCCACTGGTGATGAACATATGCTTCCCTTTAATGACTTGGATGAGTGGTTATTTACTTCTTGAAATTATTGACAGGCAGAAAATGCTGAATCAGAGGCTCACAACAAAGATGAGGGTCATCATGGGTCCAAACCTCTAGGAATCAAGTGGGCACATCCCATTCCAGTACCAGAAACTGGCTGTGTCCTTGTGGCTACGGAAAAGCTTGATGGGGTCCGCACTTTCGAGAGGACAGTTGTTCTCCTTCTCAGATCAGGAACTAGACACCCACAAGAGGGGCCATTTGGAGTAGTCATTAACCGGCCACTTAACAAGAAGATCAAACACATGAACCCCACTAACCTCGATCTTGCCACAACATTCGCCGACTGTTCTTTGCATTTCGGTGGCCCTCTCGAAGCGAGCATGTTTCTACTAAAATCTGGGGAAAAGGCCAAGCTTCCTGGCTTTGAGGAGGTGATTCCTGGTCTATGTTTTGGCGCCCGCAACAATTTGGATGAAGCAGCTGCGCTGGTCAAGAAGGGAGTTTTGAAGCCTCAAGATTTCAGATTCTTTATGGGCTATGCTGGATGGCAGTTTGATCAGTTGAGAGAAGAAATAGAATCTGATTATTGGCATGTCGCTGCATGTAGCTCAAATCTGATCTGTGGTGGTTCATCAAGTTCATCCTCAGGCCTCTGGGAGGAGATCCTGCAGCTAATGGGTGGTCACTATTCAGAGCTCAGCCGAAAGCCTAAGCAAGATATGTAGATACTTGTAGGATTGAACTGAATAAAGAAGCTCGAAAACAATTCAGATCTTTGAGCCAGAATCTTGTGGAAAATAGTAATGACTCAAATGTACAGTATTGTAGTGTAGGTCTTCCTTTTTCCAACTTTTGTTCCTGGATAGGAGCATGGGTTGTTGGTAAAGACATGTTCTTGTTTTCTTTGATTTGATTAATGCACTGTTATTTATCTTTTTAAAGAAAGGTGTGCTAGATACATTCTCTTGGCAGTAACCATGTGCCTATTCTGTGAAAAACTCGAGTAAATGGTTACTTGTTAATGCTTCTTGACTAAGCATTTTGGCGATATCTGTTCTGCCTTCCCTAGTGATTACACTGGGGGAAACATCACAGCGGCTGATTATTTCTTGACTTCTACTTGGAATCATAAATACCGAAATTGAAACTTGAACCGGGAGTTGACAATAATACATGTCGAGAAAGGAAAAGGAGAGAGAACAAGGCTGAAGTACCCTGTTTCAAGTTTTTCTCAGTAAGCATGGTTTGTACCTTACTCATGAACCTTAAACTTTGCCTACACTTTTTCCCGACATAAGAGGAACTCGGAACAGTAAGTAAGCTAAGCTTGAGCTACAAAACTAGAGCTGACTTTGGATGGGTGAAATATTACTGGTCAGTTTCGAAGGAAAGGGAAACTTGTTCTCCTTATGGGCTTTTTCTTGACGAGAAAAACACTCTTCCTGTTGTACCCAGCAAATTTCCTTCCAAGATTTACAGAGTTACACAAAATGCCAAGAGGCCCTTCTTTTCATCCACAAAATAGAGACGAATATACATTTAACAAAAGCTACACTCCCCATTTTATACACGCAACACCTTTTTATTTCAGCTTCGTAATGAAGCTCAGAGTGTTTGTCACAGATAGGTGTGCTTTCACTGGTAACTGCAGCCATGTCCTAAGAGAACATTCTCCCTGTTGACACTTCCTCCAGACTAATGCGATTGCCCATACTTGTTGGTTTTGTTCCTGCCCAAACGCGCATTTCGAACAGCCTGCTGGATTTGTCTCTCATGCTCTTTCAGCATATCATCGATGTTCCCTCCTGGTGGCACCAGCGGTCCTGAATAGTGGATCCTGTTTTTCTTCGGTACGTATCCCTAATTTGCAATTACAGAGGATAACTTAGCAGTTGTAAAGGCAGAGCCTGGAAGTTCTTTGCTAGGAAGAATTTCACGGCGCATTTATGTGCTTGTCTAACATAACACCATGTGATTCATAGAACCCATCAGAGTACAGCCACAAGTCCAAGCTGCATTTTCCGTTTTTAGAAGCGTTGGATCAGATATATTATGACTCGATACACCCCAGGATGCATGCGAATTTCATGACAGCGGCATATATTGTGGTCAATAAACTCAGGCTTTAAATTTCAGGTGATATTTCAAGTATTGTAAGTGACTGAGCAGAAAATGCAAATGTGGCTGTACCTGCACCAATTCTTTAGGAGCCCCCCCCTCATCCTTTTTAAGAGATGCATTTGACAAGTCTGCTGTTGCATGGGGCATGAGAGATTTCTGCGTGTTCAACTCTGCTTGATGCTTCCTGGAGCTACCCTTACTGTTCAATGAAGATTCAGTTATGCTGGGGTGAATCATTGAGCTACAATGAGAATAACTGTTTGGTCTGTTTACTCTCGGAGGCTCAATTGGGAAACCAGACCCACTATCCTCCTGGGGATTGAACTTATGACTAATGCTTATGGAATTTGTCTGTCCCTGCAAATTTCCATGTTTCCATAGTGAGAAATTGAAGAGAACAAAAGAGAAGGTTTCATCATAACCTTACTCATACCTGCAAACAAACCTCCCCTTTAGCATCAAATTCTGGTGTCGGCAATTTACCATCTCTTGAACCCCTCCTTACAGATTCAGGTCCTCGTCCCTTGACTGCCTCTGCTTTTCGCCTGAAGTTCAAATTCAAAAGTCGAGTATAAAAATCTCCCATGATCAGTGAAAAATAGCAGAACATCGTAAAGGGCAACAGAAGCTGCAGCAGTATCCTCAAATGTTGCCGAGAGAATATTCAAAAGCCACAGAATTGTAGAATGAGAAGATAAATGGTCTACGACGATACTGGCATACCTTCTTGCTTCCACATTTCGTAGCTTGGCGTCGAACTCTTTGCTTGGAGGATACTTTGGCAGACTTGATGTGTCACATGGAAGGGGTCTCGTCATAAAAAACTGAAACGGAAACTAAACTTAGAACTGTGGGGACAAACCAGGAATATATCACCCCATATTTGCAATCTGAAGCAGTTTTAAGTTTTAAGTTCCATTACACTATGAATAATTGAAAAACATCACCATCTCAAGAGAATGAAAACAGTCTCTACGTATTTCCCACCAGTAGAGGCATATGCGTGTTTAACAAGACAACCAAAATGACTCAAGCAGGTTTCCTTCCAAAATGTTAATGAAATAACCCGAAAGCCTAGAAAATAATAGCAAGTTATCACCTCACTTTTCAGTGCAGAAGCAGCGGATCCTCTCTCTTTTGGTTCCATTGCAAGGAGCTTTTCAATAAGTGCCAGAGTGGAAGATGGAAAGTCCTTGAATTTCTCGGCGACCCGGCGTTTATGATGTTGCTGAGTTCTGAAGCTAGTTGCTTGTGGAAACCTTGTATTACGCCAGTAATCCTCAGAAGGAGAACCACACAACTTGAAAATTTTATGCAATTGCTCCACCTAAGAATGTTCACAATTTTGTTGGTCAATTATAGAAAGAATTTTAAGTGTTAAGGAATAATCAAAGGAGCAATTCTCAAACTGGGAGACGTATATTTTCGCAAGTGTAGATGACACGATAGCACAGAAATCACATTAGGGAGGCTACCTCAGTTCTTCCGGGCATAATAGGCTCTCCTGCAAACAATTCGGCAAGGATGCAGCCGGTGCTCCATAGATCCACAGCAACTCCATACTTGGTAGCACCAAGCAGCAGCTCAGGTGCCCTATACCAAAGAGTTACTACACGACTGGTCAGTGGCTGCTGTTGATCAGGCTGAAAAAATGTGGCGAGACCAAAGTCGCCAATTTTGAGGACTCCATCATTGTTGATAAGGAGATTAGAACCCTTAATGTCTCTATGCAAAACACCACGCTTATGGCAGTGTTCCAGTCCACGAAGCAGTTGTTGCATATAACATTTAATCTACAAGATCACGAGGAAGATCGTAATTAGGTGTCTGTGTAACGCAGGAAAGTGCTTTCATTAATGTCTGGGATAAACAGAAGAAATTAAGGATTAAACTTTTTAAGCTGTAAAAATAAAATAACGACAGAAATGTCACTGAAAAGACAAACCAAAGTCGAACTCTAAGTTATGTGAGTCAGAAGTTAAACCAAAGTCGAACTCTAAGTTATGTGAGTCAGAAGTTTAAGCTAGAAAATGGTATGTGCCTTTTGTTCCAGTTTGTTTAAGCTCTTCCAATTTGATAGGCTAAAAAGAAGGAAAAAGCGTGTCCCCTTAGAGATCAAGTCTGTTAGACTGATGGTGCACCATAATCATACTTTCAACGACCGCCTCTGACACTTTTATAATGTTACAGCAGGAGAAACATACCTGAGGCTCACTTAACTTGACGCCAGGCCTGGCAACAAGGCCAGCGAGATCATGCTCCATATACTCAAACACAAGATACAAGCTCCCTGAAATCCTGGAAGTGACAAGACCCTCAAGCTTCATAACATTGGGGTGATCAAGTTTCCGCAATATATGAATTTCCCTCGCCATGAAGCGCACACTCTCGGGATCCATGTTAGCGAACCTCACTTTCTTCATTGCAACAATTTTACCTGTTTCGAGGTCACGAGCCTTGTAAACAGTGCTGTAGGTCCCTTGTCCAATCTACATGAACAGCATTTCATTCATTTAATTTACATGAAAGACAAGGATGAAGTAGAGACAATCAGCTAATTATCCTAGAATCATGAATAAGAGGAATTCATTGTCACTCAAACAAAATGAATGGTTAACATAATTCCAACAACTAAAGTTGCTTTAAGAACGTGGTTACACAAAAATAGGAATTAACTCTCATAATTTTAGCAAATGTGCATTGATGTTCTTTTGTACTGTACAAGGAGAATATCACCAGGAACTCTATTCTTTATATCATCAGGAGCCATGAATTAATGCAAAAGAATAAGGCCAGGAGGAACGCTCACTTGGTTTAACTTCTTAAAGGACTCTGCCTTCCGAGGCACCAATCCTCTGATAGCATCTCCGGCAACCGAAGTTAGCCAAGATGGCCATCCAGCAACAATTTGCTCTCCTTCAACACCGTGAGGCATACTGATGATCCTCGACATCCCCTGTTGTCCTCCATTTTGTCCTAAATCCATGCTCATCCCTCTCTGATGTCCCTTTGTGGGTCTCTCAACAATCCTGGTTTTCTTTTCTGCTTCTTCTGATGCACCGTGCACAGAACCCCGACGCACTTGCGAGGATGCCTTTGACATTGGACGATTTGAGCCATCTTTCCCGCCATTCCCCTGTAACTCTATTGCAATATCCTCTCTTTTGGCACTGGGAGCGACCAACTGGACAGAGGACTTGCTCAATTCCACAGCCTTCACATCTTCCTCAATCTTTTCGTCAACCACTGCTTCTTTCGAACACAAGCAGCCCATAATTTCACCTCGCTCTCCTGGCCGCCCAACAGATATATTCGGAATTTACGAAAACACCCTTTTCGAGGCACCTTTGGATTAAGCATATAGAATGTTGTTTCTTTCCTGATTGTCCCTGTAAATTACCTGCGTCGTTAGAGGTTATCCCCAGAGTTTTTTCCAGCCTGATATATTGAGAAAGGATTTGATGCAGCACCCTCAATCCTACCAGATATCTTCAACCGATATCCAGAATCAGGAGGGTGGCGAAAGGCAATAATGAAGGAACCTGGAAACGTTTTCCGGAGACAATGAATGGAATGCTGCTTTCAATGACAAAGAAGATTCTTCAGGGACAACAATCACAATATTTTTATGATGTTTTGAACAAAGTGGGCCAACAAGAAACGAGATTTATCTTTCACATATGGAACAGAGAAGACAAGGATGGATGAAGGAGAAGAACACAGAATCAATCAGCCCTCTCAAGAACAAGAAGAAAGAAAAGAACCCAGACCAGAAATCCCAGCTCTGAACTCCCAGAAAAGAAAAAGGGTAAGTTTACAAAATGAGTCACATTGAAAGGTTCGTTGATGCAGGAGTTCTGGCCGGTGTTTCTGGGTGGCAGGTTTCTCTATCTCGGTTTCCTAATTCTGAAAAGCCGAAAAGAAAAACGCCTAAATTCACGAAAAACGAAAAACAATTAAATTTCTGCAAGTTCGAATAGGCAAAGCCAGAGATGTGCGTGTGAGAGAGAGAGAGAGAGAGGACGGAACGGAAAATCTCAAAAGATCAAGGGAAAGGGGGGAAAAAAAGAATAATGGGATTCGCAGTTTCTTGATTTCGGAGATGGATAGTGGGCGACAGAGAGAGAGAGAGAGAGAGAGGTGGGTTGGGTGTTGAGAGAAGCCCCCTAGGAACGCGGGAGACCATTGGTTTCGAGGAGTGTAAAGGTTGGAATGATGGTGTTCATCTCTCTCTCTCTCTCTCTCTCTCTCTCTCAGGATGACACTGGAATTGTCAAACTGCCATAAACAAACATTCGGTACCAACAAGAAAGAAGTCTCCTCAGTCTCAGAGGAATGTCGGTGTGCGGAGTGCCTGAAAGCAGAGGGACGTGCTCTGCACTAACATGCAGCAACCAAGTGGGACCAGCTGTCCTCAGTGCCACGTCGCAAATCGACGAAAAATTCTTAATTTTATTCCGTGTGCACGTGAGCTCGATGCATCCGACACTTTCGCCGTCATGAGGCCCGAAATACACTAGCTCACACGGCCCTAGTGCCCATTGAAACCATCTCTCGACTGTAAGGGGTCTGCACAAATTTCTGGTGGGGTTCTTCCCATTTGATAGCATAAATAGCTCCGATGCAAACTAACAATGGCGCCTTGCGAAACTATTGCATGCACCTAAAGAAGTACACATGGGCTCGATGCGTGCGATTGGTTAATCATTCAAGATTCACATGATCAAATGGATCGCACGAGGCGAGGCCCGCCCCATTCTGTGCCCGACCTCCCCTATAATAGGTTGTACTCAGGCCATATCAAAAACTTACATTAAAAATGACAAGGCGGATTTTTATCAGACGGAATGCATACTTTACTATTTTATATTGAAACTTAGGACATGGGCACACGTTTTCCAAGTTAAGGTTTCACGATGAGTCCACATCTAGTCCTCTTAATTTATGATGCTGGGATAGGAGCAAATATTCCCCGACTCCATAAGATCTATTCATAGCGAAGATTTACATTCAAGTAATTTTGACTTTCAGGAAGAAGAAAAAGATTAATTATTCGATTGTAAACGTTAATATGAGCTCAATCTCGAGCCAGCTCGCGACATTATCCATTACGCAATAACGTCCAAAATTCCCTTACATTCGTCGCAAAACTAGCTCCTCTCTCAACACGTGTCTCGTTCTGCATGAACAAATACAATGGCGTTGCTGGGTGTTGCTCTCTCTCTCTCTCTCTCTCTTCTCTGCTTGCCTGTGTCTGTTTCTGCCTCTCCTCGTTAAGACCGAGCATTTTCGAGTGGTTTTGATCGAACCCCTTCCTCGAGTGTTCCAGCTATCGGAGCTGATGGATCTGGTGAACTCGTTCATGAACTGGGTGGCGCCGCCGGCGAGCCTGGTGATGCTGGCCTTCGCGTGGCCTGCTCTGTCTTTTCTCAATGCATGCGAATGGCTCTACAACACGTACCATGGCGTGAACATGGAGGAAAAAGTGGTTATCATCACCGGTGCTTCCTCCGGTATCGGAGAGGTGAGAAAACTGAAAAGCTTCTGCGAATGGTCACCTCTTCAAGGCGCGCGCGCGCAAGAGAGAGTACTTACTAAAACAGAGATGATCAGGCATAAGAATGAGAGGATTTAACATAGGCCCCAATTGGGATCAGAAGAACACTGTTGCACGGTTCGATAGGAATATTTGGCTTCTGTCAGATGTTATTATGTGTCAGATTTGTAAGTGTGATATGTTGCTGTTTTATTTTCACATTCGCATGACCCTGTTACACATGATGAGTGCCTCACCTTTTGTGAAAGTTCGGTGATGGTTTTTAGTATTTTCCCAGATGACGCTGTACTCTAGCATGTGATGGATGCTTTAGTGTTGTAGTACAAGCGAATTCGCATGACTCTCAGTTGATTATAATCAGGGCAGTTTTCTACAAAAGAGTCATGAATCCTCTAGACATAACTATACCATTGGATTACAACATTCCGAGCAGTTTGTTTTGGGCGATAGTGGGCCGATAAATGTGGAATTTGGGGTGAGAGCAGCTAGTCTTGCCGTCAATGCAAATGAGTCATTGCTTTCTATAGGTGAATGTAACTTCGCCTGCCCGGCTGAATATAGCAAGTTATCGATTTAGAAACTCTGGTGAGGTGTAGAGACTCTCAGAGTCGCAAGAGAGGGCTACTTATCTGCTTGATAACACTTTGCTGTGTATGCGTCGACTTAGAAGATCTATTGTTCTGGATTTCTTTTGTCTGAGTTAGTTTGACTGCTCAGAGTCTTGGCATGTCCAATCATTTGATCCATCTTGTTAGCTGCATCATTTTATTTTCCTTCCTTCTTGGTAGATCTATATAACTACATGAACTTGACTTTAACCTCAGCAAATTGCTTACGAATATGCGAAGAGAAGAGCAAATCTCGTGTTGGTTGCATGGAGGGAGTTTAGGCTCATTAGTATCAGTGAGAATGCGAGGCAGATGGGTGCAAAGCATGTCCTGACCTCGCTGCAGATGTTAAAGAAGAGGATTGCCGGAGATTCGTCAATGAGACCATAAGTCTTCACGGGCATTGTAAGTATCACTTAATTCTAACTCGTGTGTGACTATGGTTGAATGATCTATTTATTTACTCTCTGTTACTTGACTTTGGAGGACTCCAAAAGCGGAATCAAGCCTTTTTTTCCCTGTCAATTTTATAGCTGGATAGAAATTCTCTTAAATCTTTGCAGTGGATCATTTAGTGAACACAGCAAGACTTGGACATACATTCTCCTTTGAAAAAGTAACAGACACATCTGTTTTCCCGCATTTTATGGTATGATCTTCTTGTGCTGGTCAAGTGGATTTCTGAGAGTACCACCCAATTTTTTGCTCTACAATTCACGCATATCAATTTTAGCACAGACAAGTGGCAATGTCTCGCTTCATTGTTGCAGGATATAAACTTTTGGGGAAATGTTTATGCAACTTTTGTGGCGCTGCCTTATCTACACCAGAGCAATGGGAAGATTGTAGTAATCGGTGGAGATCTGGTTACCTCTGCCGAGGATGAGCCTGTATTCTGTGAGTATATTGAGATCAAATCTGGCACGTTCGAATACGTTGTAGAGGACATGCAGTTGACATATTTTCATTCTTAAATGATTTTTTACTGTAAAAATTCAAAGTGATTGTAGTTATAGCTGAATGATGAATTGAAATGTTGATTCTAACTTGAAAAAAAATTGTTTCGTGGACCATCAGCAAAAATCAATGCCAATCATCATGTGCATTGTGTACATTATTGCATTTGTATGAAAGACGACAGAGTAAATCTGATCTTCACGGTGATTAGTTACCCTCAATTGGAGAATTAATGTGCTCGAATAGTCATCTGACAAATACAATTTTGGTACTAGAGAACTGTGGTCCTCTACTGTAATTATGCTTTGCTAACTAGGCAGCGAAGGCAGCTCTGGTGAACTTTTACGAGACTCCTAGGTTTGAAGTCGGAGACGAAGTCAGGGATAACAATAGCTACGCACGGTTGGATTGGCAGCGAAATGACCAGAGGCAAGTTCATGTTAGAGGAGGGTGCAGAGATGCAATGGAAAGAAGAAAGAGAAGTACGCTCTTTATTTTGATTAATTCTTTGTTCCTGCTCGAATAATTTGCTTATCACTCACTGGTTACGCTGTCACAAATAGAGAACCATTTTCTGGTTTGGTTTTACAAGTTTGTCAACTATTTATACGCAGGTACATGTCAGTGGGGGGCCCGTGGAAGAGTTTGCAGAGCTGATCTTATCGGGCGCTTGCCGAGGGGACCCGTACTTCAAGTACCCGAGCTGGTACGACACGTTCCTCCTCTTCAGGGTCTTTGCGCCAAACGTGCTCCGGTGGACATTCCGCCTGCTCCTCGCGACACACGGTACTCGAAGGACGTCCCCGGTGGGGACCAGGAGGCCCATCTGGGAGGGGGCAGGGAGGCCGCTTCCGGGGGGCCCTTCGCCAAGGAAGCTGATTGCTAGTCCGGTCACCTCGTCACAGCTCAACCCTCAGTATCAGCAAAAGATGGAATGAATTGAGGAGGCTCCTTTTGATGACTAATCACGTTGTGCAACTTCACATCATCTTTTCGGGTGCCGGTGTTAATAATCTCTGCTTGCATTTGGATTCTCGTGAGGGAGAATAATATGAACTGAACTTGACTCTGTGCTTTGTTGGAGAGAAACAATAATAAAGTTCGGCTGTTCTTTTAATAAACGAAACTGAGCTTGATTCTGTGCATATGGTGTCAATCAGAGTGGAACTCGGGTAAGCATTTTCAGAACATTTTCATCGAACCAAACGGACCAAGGTCGACCCGCGGGGGTGACCGTTATGCTTTTAAATCTACTTCCATGATAAATTGTTCAAGTTAGTTTATTGTGAATATGACAGTCAAAAGGTTGAAGTTGAATATGGTGTGGTCAGACAATCTACCTACTTTGGAGAGTCGCATCTTGTCTCCTCCGTTCCGTTTTCTCGCATGCTGTACGAAGACTTTTCACGGCCTTCCACGTGTTCTGAGTTTGGCTCGGTAAAAATGGATAAAAAGAAGGGTACAAAATATAACAGAAGTTGCCACCCCTTTGTGGACCCGATCCTGTCCGAATACGACCGTTATCACAAAAGTCTTCTCTTCCTGATCGAGTTCTTTAATCATTTGACCGATACATGAGCATACGGCTCGGTCTGTATCTGTCGATGAGTAGACTCTTTTTAAGTTCGTCAGCGTTCGCGAAGTGAATTGCATGATCAATCAGAGTTACTGTCGTCAGAGCTCATTCTACTAGATACAGACAGCAAGCTCCATATGAATCTACCGTTGTCTATCCGCGATACACTGTTCATCAAACGAGTTTATCTAATTATTTGCGGCTCGACCAAGCAGTCAGAACTCCGAGTCAACTAATGTGGTTCTAATAATATACAGAAGCTATGTTGCAGTCAAATGCGTTGGGAAAAATCACAAGTAGTCGTCCACCGAAATGCTCAAACCATCATCTGCTCTCCTCCCTCCCCAGGTCCCAGAAGAAGCCTCATTCCCGTGCGCACATTCCCAACCGGCATGCGTGCCGCCGCCGCCGCCGCCACGGGCCCCGGGGTGGTGGGCGGTGCTCGTCCCGTCCGCTTCCTCGCTCGACCTCCTGGCGATGTACCGCGCGTCGACTGCCATGCCGGCATCCGAGGCGGCCCTCTGGACCGACCTCGGGGACATGCCGGGCCGCGCGGTCGGTGGCAGCAGCGAGGGGAAGTTGAGCTTGTCGAGGCAGGATGGCCCGCGGAGGCAGTAGGAGGCGATGTCGTGGGCGACCGCGGCGCCCTCGGGGGAGGAGTAGGAGCCGAGCCAGAGCCGCTCCTGCGTGCCGGGGACCCGGATCTCCGACACCCACTTGCCCCACTTCCTCCGCCGCACCCCGGCGTACCTGGACTCCTCCGACGACGAGCTGCTCATCCTCTTAAAAGAAAACCTCGGCCCCTTCGCGCGCGCTCTTCTGCTTCTCCTTCTGTGCCGTGCGGTGGGTGTGGGGTGCGTGTGTTGCTGCGGGAGGAGCGGAGGAGAGAGGGGTTATATATATATAGGTTGAACATGGATGCGAAGGTCAGAAGGCACCCATAAATGGACGGGCAACTTTCGGGAGACATCGCAAGTGGGGGTACGACCAGGAGAGAGTCAAAATTTTCAAAGGTCAAACGTTGAACAAAAAAGGAAATAGAGAGAGAGAGATTGGCTTCCTTTCTTTCCCGTTCGTCCCTTCGCTTCCTGGACCAGTCGAGGAGGAGGAGGAGGGGTGGTGGGGGGGGTGGGGGGGTGCGGGAGGTGAAAGTTAGTGGTCATTTTGGAGCGGGTGACGTGTTGAAGGGCATTGATGGCGGAGTAGCTTTTGGGGAGGATAAGACTGATGGATGAGGGAGGGAAGGGAGGGAGGGGAAGAACAGTAAAGACCACGTGGGTGTTGCTTTGATCACAGTAAAGGTTAGGCTGAGTCTCTCTCTTGGCTCCACCACCACCCCCCCCCCAGGAAGGAATTGTGTACCTGGACTGAGTCATTGGGACTGGGGGCGAGCAGCTGGCTGGCTGACTGGTCGGTGATTTCAAGTGATACCGCCTTCTTCTTCTTTCAAAACGATTTTCAGTATACATGTATTATATATATATATACATGTATGTACACTTCTAGAAATGTATATGCTCCGATGGGTCACGCGCCCTTTATGGTGAATTGGGCTCTAAAGTTTTGGATGTCAATCTACTACCTCGTAAATAGAAGTAAAGAACCCGCATCTGTTATGCTCTGACGAGTTTTCTTCTTCTCATTTGGCGGTTAACTGGAGACTCTTCGAGATAGCGCAGCGGACAGTTAATGGCGATTTTCGATTTTGAGTGTCGAATGAAGAAAATGGCCTATGAGTGATTTTTTTTTAGCTATTAGCATAATTTGGGTTTTGAGTAGTTTAGACTGGGAGTTAAAAGTGGAATCTCTCCCTTAGACTATAATATAGGTACATAATAACAACCAATATTTCTTTCTTTGGTTTTTTGGTCTTTACTCTCGAGAGATATTGAATTGGGTGAATTTTAAATGATACTTGACATCTGTCCACTACATGTTACAAAACACTAGCTCCTGCCATTGTGCTACTTATTTTGTTCAGCTTTTCTTATGATTTAGGGTCACTAACGTAGCTACTTAGCTATCTGAAGACAACAAGCACGGAAGCCCACTACCATAATCTCTTGCTTGAATGCGAACTCTCCGGCGTAAGAATCGAACCCGCGATCATCAACCCTTGAGTCGAAAGGATGAGATCGCCCTTACCACCAAATCGATCTCAAGGTGCTACTTTCCTATTGATATGAGGCTTTCAGATTCGATTTCTTTGCATTATAGCTTCCACTTTCATTGTAAGGGCTTCACACATCATATTGAAAGTATAGTGCATCTCAGCTTTATATGACCATCATATTCATGGAAGTCTCCCTTGTTTTTGTGTCATTCCAACGCGGTACTCTTTAAAGAGGTCACGGGCTGAAATGTGTTTTTTTTTTTTATAAACTTTCCTTTATAAATACAACAAAACAAGATTTCAAGCATAACCAGACAATGCTCGAGTTCAAATCAAACCTCAACAAGGACTCAGCTTCCACACGTGTACTCTTTTGGGTAGAAGCGCAAATCTATCAAACCCATACAATAATTATGTACGTTCAAATTTTCCAGTAAAATTTACTTGCAAAAACATACATATATATATCAAGAAAAATGCTAGACTTACCGAGACTGATTAACAAAATTCATTTACTATATCGTGTGCTAGTATGTTATTGATTATTGAACATGACCCACATATCTAAAGGGTCAGTTATAGTCCAACACATCACTTAACAAATCGATTTTGTAAATTAGCCTAAGTATGTTTGGTATCAAACATAAGCAGACAATGCTCGAGTTCAAATCAAAACCTCAACAAGGATTCAACTTCTAGATATGCTCTTTTGGGTATCTGTCAACTCCAACCTTTTGGAATCCTCTTCTCAATCATGGCCAAAGGTGGAGTTAGGGCCCCTCCACGTGATAATCTGAAACGGGCCACGGAGCATCATGTAGTCATCACATGCGCACTTGCCCCCGTGCCACTACAATAGTCAAGTCAACGATTGACCAGGGTTCTATTCCACATGATTAGACTCCTCGCCATGAAGGATCAAACGACCTCAGCCACCAATTGATTCCTCGTATCATCGCGCACCCATGTCATTTCCATTCCGACGCAAAGTTGAGGATGAGTTTGCATTTACCTTGACAAAGTTCGAGAGATCGCGTCGCAAGTTGATCAGCTCCGATTGTGCTTTGGGATTTTCTTTACGGCATCGATATGCATCCGTTCGGGTCTGCATTATATTGGGTTCGTTTCGTGTTTGGATAGGGTCGATCTCGGATTACTTGATATTCAAGTCTTCTCGGCCGTTGCTCGTCAAATCAAGTTCGGATGGCCGAATTTTCTAAAGCGACTTGAGTATCATCAGGCGGATTCATCGACCATAGACCTTTCAATAGTTTGATTCCGACAGTCGACCTTTCAATAGCTTGATTCCGACAGGCGACGACAATATCGCAACATGAAGTTTTTGCTCCAAGTTGTCTTTAACCTCGATTGAACGGCAATGGAGAAGTTAGACTCGTTCAATCTAATTTGGCAGCTGGCTGTTTTATTGGCAGAGCCCGGGGGTGGTTTCAAAGTCACCTCGTGCCAAGTCGGAAGGTGGCGGCTGATAGGTAACTCAATTATTGAAGAAAAAATTCAAACGGGTCATTGAGCACTTTTTACCACGGGACGCTCCAAAGAATTTCATAGCTTTGACTCGTTCTGCTTACCACCTCCAATAGTCGCAAAAACTCAATCACGAACGTACGCTTTCGGACAGTAAATCAACTGGTTTCCCACGGTCATGCAGATAATCTTTGACTTCTAAACACACTGTAAGAACTCACTCAATTGGGTAATTGCCACGTGGGGACTAAGCACTTTGGAGAGTCCAGGAAAGATAGGAGACAAATGGGTGTGGCAGGAAAAGATCGAGCACATCAGAATTTTGCACAGTAGAGGGCTATTCAGAAGCTAAGGTTAAAAGAAAATGGTCAGGATCGGAACTGGAACGCCTAAGGGGAGGCGAAAACCGACTTGATTTTGCGTCCAGATTTGATTTCGCGCCATTTACCTTTGGATTGTAAATTTCCTGCGTCTTTTCGGACCAGTTTTTGTCTAGACAGATCGGCAGTAGTTAAGAGGCACTCGTAAAGTCATGACAGCTATTTTATAAGTTTCCCCTGATCAAGTACCTCGATAACACATAAACACTTCAAAGGGTATGTAACTCTATAGTGTCTCACAACATTTTGCAAATCAGATGCGGTGAAGACAGATGAACACACGGAAACCTACATGAATCTTGAACCATCTAACAATCTACAAGACAATCAGTCGACAGTCGTTCTGCTGTTTGGTTTGGCTAATCAAGACAATCTTGTTCGCTATCCCCATCTTTTGAACTTACAGTAGATATTGATATAAAAGAATTAAATGTGTGAACGAAAGTATCAAATTCAGAATGCAGTATACTTCTAAGCATCTTTTATGCATCTTAAACAGATTAATGTGCCTACAGATAAGAAGGATATGCTATAAAAGACCTACTATTCAGAGACTTCCTTCTCATCCTCAAAAGCCTCTGATATTTACTTGAAAGCATTTGAAGCAGCGTAAAGGAAGTCCAGAAATCCAGTTCCTTTAAGAAGTCCTTTCCCGGTCAGCAGTTCGAAATCCAACAACAAGAGAAAACCTATTACGGCAGCTTTCCCATTTATCAGTTCATTCTTTCCGGTGAAACCAAACCCCACAAATTCTTCATCAACCACCATTCTCACCTGAATGACATGGAATAGGGATTTCACCAAATGAATCAACAGTGCTGGCTAACGCTTTTGCTTAGGGAGAACTTTTTTTTTTTCAGAAAGTTTAGATGTCCTTACCTCATCCACGTTGACATCCGTAGCAGTAACACCAGGTTGAGCCTTCCCACTAAAGACTATCTCCGCAGATGCATCAGATCTCGCAGTCCCTTTCAGGTTAATGAAAATATTCTCTTCATCGGTCTTCACAGGATAAACAAAGAGTGTCCTCAAAGCGGGAGTCAATACTCTAAGTACAGGGTTCTTCGGGTACCAATCCTTGATAGCCCCACTTCGTAGATCAAATGTGCTATCAGTTGTTGGACAAACTATACAGCCATCCTGCAACAAGGAGTGAAAGACTTCTCTTCTCAGGGCATCAATTTTTCACAACATTTGAAATAAGAAATAACAGCATAACAATAAAATAAGCAGAGAACATAGAGAGAACAAGAAAAGGTTCCCCGTTATATCCAGGCTCAAATAGAATAAAGGTTATCCATCAAGGTATAAGATTATCATTAGTTAGACCTATCAAATGGGTGGGTCGGGTCTGGTTTTGGTCGGGTCACAAATGGTCCGACTCAAGTTAACCCATTAACTCGTTTATGACCTATTTATACGCAATGCAATTTTCTTGACCCATACCCAACCCAACCCATATTGCTAAAACACTTCCATATTTAACTAAATCTAGGAAAACTCACACCTAAACTGATAGCGCGGAGTGAGTGAGCGCGAGATTGAGTCGGGGCGAGAGAAATGAGTTGAGTTTAAGTAAGTTGTAAACCCATTTACGACTCATTTAACACCCATATTCTATCTATACCCAGTTATGACCCATTCACTAAATATAACTAATCTATTTATAACCAATTTATTAATATATGGGTTAAGAAATGGGTTTATAACCTATTTTGACAGCAGGTCTATCATTAGTTAGATGCCTTTCAGCGCCAGATTAACATTTATGCTATTGAAAATGTCTGAATAATCCTGCAAATAACAGATGCTGCATCTCAAGATAAAAAAATAGTAAGCCACGTGATACTAAAACCTGAAACATAGGAGAAAAATGGCCGACACATATTACTGCCGACTGCCGAGAGGGACAGAGAAGTTTTTGTGGAAACTGGAGAATCAGTCTGCAGTCTACCACAGGTTGTTTTAATTAGATTTAAAAGGAATGAGACATGGAATCTTGTTAGCCATGTGATCCTGCTGTCAGAAGTACAAAAAATTTAGCTGCAAAAATTATGTGTGAATCTGCTGTAAGTGAGGTTCAAGCTTTAGCAAACGACAGTTTGATCCCCTTCAGAATTTTAATTAGAAAAAATCAGCACTTGTTATCCCTGACACCTCACCAAATTGCAATGTGGTCATTCAATTTCAATATTTTGAGGTTGTAGTCCCTAAACTATTATTTCTGTGCGATCTTGGTCCCTTATCCTCGTTTGAGCAAAATTTAAGCTGGCGACTCTTGCAAGTGAACTAGAATCCAAAGGGTATTCTGAAGTAACTTTTGAACTGTCCATGTAGACTGCGTGACTCAGCTTGGTCACTTGCAAGAGTTGGGACCCAATAATTTCCACTAATATGAGGGTTAATAGCCAAAACCTTGCAAGACCAGAAGTTTAGAGATAGAAACTAAAATCCTCAACGATTACTGGTCAAGTACTAAACCAAAAAAATGTTCAAATTTAAGGGATCATTGTTACTATTTTCCCAAAAAACAGGACAACAATTAGAAAAGGTGGGGAAATGAACTCAGAGATTATTAACTGCATTCAGTCCTAGTCTCATTGGGATTGATTACACAATATAAAGAGCTATATGCCGTAAACAGACAACAAAATGAGGTATAATAATTAAGCTCCGATTGTTTCTTCCTTCATAGGTCCCCTGAAATTGAAAGTTCCTTAATTTGCGCACAACGCAAGACGAAATTAGCGTTTCTGCGGATCAAACAAGCATGGTGTTATCATTGCGCTTGTGCTTCGGACATGCGTTAATATTTACCAATTCAAAGGAAGCGAAAATGAGCGAGCACACGAGATGTTGATCAAGAGCAAACATCTGCATCAGACCATTAACGTCAGACCATCGATTGGTTCGTTAAGATTCCATGAACAGGTTGGTTATGGGAAATTCGAATATACCAATGTTTGCCGACTGATAATTGCAAGGCGCATTTCCACAAAATAGGACTCACGATTCACACGTCGCACCAAACTGAGAAGGCATAGAAGCTGCGAATAACAGTGGAAGCTTAGAATTGAGCAAGAACCGAAGAAGTTACCTGAGTAAGCTTGGCATTGAGCAATCCCTCGCTGTAGGCGCCCTCGGCGGGCGATCTGTTCTCGATGGCGAACACCTGGTTCTGGTACCACAGCAGCAGTATCGTCTCCCCGTCCTGGATGATCACCCTCCGCTCTCCCCTCGGAAGCGCCGCCAGCGGCACCACCGGCACCCAGTTGTCGCTCGACGAGGACGGCGGCGAAGGAGAAGGAGAAGGCTCGTTGTCCGCCAGGGAGACCTCCGTCGCCTCGCACGACACGGCTCCCCGGCCGCCGCCGCCGGGCGGGGTCCGGGGTCGGCTCCGGCGGAGCGCGGCGCGGACACGGAGGCAGGCGGAGGCGCGGGAGCAGATGGAGGGCGGCGGCCGGGAAGGGGCGAGGGAGTAGCCGCGGTTGGGGAACGCGGGCGCCAGCGGCGGCGAAGCGGAAGGCGCGGCGGCGGCGGCCATGGAAGTTGCAGAGAGAGAGAGGTGCGAACTGCGAACTGCGAAGAGAGAGAGAGAGAGAGAGAGAGAGTTTTCGGTCACCACGAAATTTTTGGTTTTGTTTTGGATTTTTTTTTGGGTTATTATTATTGGCGGGATAATGAGTGTCGTGGTGGACGCTCGGGATCCTCAATTTCTTTTCTTTATATATCATCCAAGAAAAAGGACCAATTAATTTTTTTAAAAATTTTTTTCTTTTAAGCCCTTATTAGGGGTTTTCTATTTGAAATTTTAAACCCAAAAGAGAGAATTTTAAATGGCCGAAATATCATTTTGCATGTCAAGGCGCATGTATATATATATATATATATATATATATATATATATATATTAAGGAAGTCTCGTGTTCAAATAATAATATAATCGTGAAAATCGAGTTAATTTGAACCCCATGAGGAACTCCAACCCTTCTTCGGTGTGAAGGCGACGGCGACGCCATCGCCGCCCTCGCCCCAATCAGCTATGGTCTTCTTCGGTGCGTGGGTCCCCCCCTTCTCGTCAGCTATGTTTCCCTCGTCTCCTCACATCTAGTTACGTTTGTTTTTCGAAAAGTGAATTATAAAGTGATGGCTTATATCATTCACGAAAATAAATAATCGAAAAATATTTTCATCATCCGCAATAACATTTAGACATAAACTAGAATATAATTTTTCTTAACTAATTATTTTAAGCAATAAGAACAGCGATTTTTAGGAAAATATTTTTTAAATTATTTATTTTCCGTAAATGAAATAGAGCCCCGCTTATTTTCTTTCCTCTTTACCAGATTTTTGTTTTAGGAATTTTTGGAAACATATTTGTTTTGTTTAATATCTTAAAATATTTTTAATTGGCAAGTAGTATGCCAACAAGACACTCAACAGAGACATGATGGCCACAGGACCAACTCGAGCAAAAGTAATGCAGTTCTGGGATCCAATTGACCACAGAAAGCTCAATGACCAAATTCAATAAATTGTTAAATTTCAGGGACCATTAGTACTTTTAACCCTCGATTAAAAGTCCCAATTTCGAATATATTTCTATGTAAGGTAAAGCAATTTCGAATGTATTTAGAATCACTACAAAATCATAATACCTATTCCAATCATCTAGCAAAGTAAGGACTCTCCAGCCAGTTTATATTGACCACGAATTCATCCATTTCCTTAAGCCGGGGGAAAACATAGAATTTTAGCTTTTTACACAAGAAACGGACCAGCAAGTTGTCGAGCCTTGAACACACACTCCTTGACATCGCTTTTGCTAATCTGAATCGAAGTACAATATAAAATCGGGCGAGTATGACTAAAGTACGAAGAAAAGTCGAATTTCACGAAATGACCAATGTATAAGGAAACAGTTTCGATCGGAAGGAGAAGAGGAGGAGGATGGAGATGGAGTACTTCACAGTTCCCATGCAAAGGAAGGCAACAGAATCCATCAAGGTTGGTATATGCTTTAGATATTGATGTCAAATCTATTTACCAATGCAAAACTTGCCAAAAATGTTGGACAAAACTTCTTCAGAGATGTCTTCCCCACTTATCTGACCCAAAGCTAGTGCAGCATCTCTCAAATCGATTGTCCAAAAGTCAAGCGGCATTTCTTCCCCAACCGCCGTCTCCAATCTCTTGAGAGCTTCCTTGGTCCGAACAAGCTGCTCGCATTGCCTCTGTCCATAAACAATCCAGTCACAGTTAAATCGCCATGTCAAGATATTAAAGGACTCGAATTGCCCCACGGCCTTCAACAGCATTGACAATTTCAGCTAGATCATGTCCAAGAAATATTGGGAGCAAACCTGGTTTACAGTCCACCGCCGCCCACCTGCAGGGATCCTGTTGAGACCCACAATCTCCGACACTGCCCTTTCCAGGTCTTGCACGCCATGACCGGTCAAAGCAGAGGTGAATACATGCTTACTGAAGAAACTGTCGTCCGCACCATCCCACTCCAAGTGAACAGATGGGACACGGTCCATTTTGTTGATTACAAGAATAGCCAGAGCTGAAGACCCACTTGATTTCTGCAGTACCAAAATAAGCCGTTTCATCAGCGTCAACAAGACACTTCTGTCTATATAGTATGATTTTTTATTGAGTCGAGACATTGTAGAGAATATGACTATGACATTATGATGATGCCATTATTTTTGTTTTTAGGCGGACCTTAATGGATTTAACTCTCTCGAGAAGCTTAGCATCTTCTGAAGTCCATCCATCAACTGCGCTAATCACCATGATTACAACATCAGCACCCACAGCTACAGCTTCAGATCTCTCCACTCCTGGAGAAAAGGAACAAGAAGACTAAAATTAAGGATAAAATAGCCTGGCATCTGAAACTAACGGCACGATAAGTTACACTTATGAGGAAGTATGAAACACCAAATGTCATACTAAAGATCAGTAATATAGGGGGAACATCTGTGTGATGCTGAAATTTGCAGCAATGACCAAGATTCTCAAAATTCCAACGCATTAAAGAGAATGTTGTTATCCCGTCACCAGAAAGAGGACAAGACCAGGAATTTCATGCTAAGTTTGGTAATATACAATTTAGACTTCAGTCTCATCACAAATATGAGGACTTCTTCGCCTCTTCAAAGAATTAGAGTTTGCTAATAGAAACAACTGGGAATTCTATCCTTTAACAATAAAAGAATTGCTCTCTTACCAATTTTCTCCACGACATCGTTGGTGTCCCTGATGCCGGCTGTATCAAGTAGCGTCACTGGAATGCCATATACGGTAATGCCAGCTTCAACCACATCCCGGGTGGTTCCAGCAATTTCTGTGACAATCGCTCTCTCACTCTGCATGCTAAATTTAAACGTGGGACTCAAGGAGAGGTACCATGGAACGAAAAAATCATCTAGAGCAATATCAACTTGCAGTAATATCTTGTCTCGATTTGTCGTGTCAATAATGGGTGCATGGTTGCAAATCTAAGCTCTAACATAAGAGCACAGCAAGGAGTTTCAGACAATAATCATTCTACGAGTGGAAAAGAAAATGGTGCATTGTTTGCTGTTTAGAAATATAGATCTGTCCGCAGCTTTAGCAGGATTAAGTAGAGACGATCATCCCTGATCAACCATATTTGTTGAGGTTTCTTTTCCCTGTAATTTAGGTCAAGAGCCTCATCAGATGGAATATGACCAGAAACAGGCGCACAAGAAGGAGTTGGGTTCCTGAAGTAGGTGAAGGCTCTGGCAAATTGGTTATTCCTTCTTGAGTTCAAGAAAATTTAAGGAATTTCAACCCTAAAATAACCATACAGGATCAGCAAATTTATTCGTGTTTGTGTTCACAATCATTGATCAAGCATTACACCCAAGGCTTCAATTGATAACACCTAATAATGGGGCCAAAAACCAACTTATGGTCGATAAGAAATTATTTGCTTACTTACTAAAAAAAAGAAGTAACGCCAAAGATTTGCCAAAACATACCTTGCTCCAAGCATTTAGAAGGCTCGACTTCCCAACATTTGGACGGCCAATAATTGCAATCTGTAGGTAATGATTATCATAGAATGAGTAGACAGTTCCAAACCTTCTGTAAAGACACATGACAAGAACTATAGTTAAACTTCTACACAGATCAGGAAATGCCTCTTTTAAAAATAAACTATTAACGAGAAATAAAAATCTCTTGCAAAGTGATTGGTCTATGTTTGACTTTAATTAACATTCAAACAATGATTGAGGCATGTCAAATTGAAGTACAAAAGATATACAACATATAATAGCCTTCTCTACATATCAAAAACAAATTTCCAAATGACTGCACACGGGGTATGATTCGTACACCTGGTGTATTAGGAGATGTTCATCACTCCGAAGAGAGGGCTTAGACAAACCACAGTTAATAATTTAACAACCATAGGTTATTATCAAATGAGCACTAAGATATTAGATCCATCTAACTTGGGCATTGTCATTTGAAAAATGTGATCCCAGAACCATGATTTAATTAATACTAAATTCACATGTAACAGCGACATAAAGATTGCACAGTAAAGAGGAACTTATTACGCTAGTGTTTCAGCAGCCTTTACTACATTCTCATGATTTACCTGCAAACCAGATTGAAGAAACTTGTCATAGTTGGCTGTTTCCAAGGCTGTCTCAACATCTTTCACCATTGAATGTATGGTATGCACTATTAAATCTAAGTCAATCGGTGGCATCTCGTCATCAAAATCAAGTCGAGCTTCAATCTCAGTAAGCAATTCAATGCACTGCGATCTTAATTTTTTTACTAGAGAAGAGAAACCGCCCTGCCAAAAGTTACAAATCTCAAGAATTATTGGTCCAAACTTTTATATCACAACCTAAAGTTTAACAAATACTATTCAATGCATGAGATTGTCCCATCTAGCAAAGATGTTGCAAATAAGGCTTTCATCTTGAAAAAACATGCCTGAAGTCCAGCTAATGCTGCATCAGCTGCAACTGTCGACTTTGCTGAAATTAGCTTTCCAACATTTTCAGCCTGAGAGAGGTCTAAGCGGCCATTAAGAAACGCACGGAGAGTGAACTCACCTGACTGGGCAGGAAATTGAATTTTTATAGAAATGAAAGCATCTAAAGAGCCTTATAATACCATTTCTGACTTTGCCAAGTCAACATGGTTGATAGTTTGAATGTTTCAGCCATATCATAGTTTATCAAAAAAATTGTTGAAAACAGAAGACTAACCCGGTTCTGCAAGCCTTGCCCCTGCTTCAAGACAGGCCCTCAAAACTCTATGTAAACAAATGTCACTTCCATGACATTGAAGTTCAACAATATCTTCGCGGGTGTAAGACCTTGGAGCTAACATTGGCACAGCCAAAACCTGAGTAATATGGTGAGGAATACAAATATGTGATCAATGTGGAACCACACTTTTCCAGGACAAAATGTGAAGTGAGCAAGAGAAAGCTTAAGCTATCATATGTTTTTGATAGGTAGAAGCTTAAGCAATCATATAAGCAGCCTTATAAAATGCACATGATATGGCTCTCTCCATGTCCATTAGCGAATGCTGTGCAGACTTTATTTCCTTAACCCCCCTCTCAAAGTTCGCCAAGTTTTACAATGACAATAGCAGCTAAGTTGATGCACTTTGTGATCTCAAGGGTCAACCTATCGACAACGTAGGGCAGACTAACTATAATGCCACCGATAATATCAGAGGCAGACACGACACAAACATGATCATACTACCAAGAACTGCAAACCACCGTAAAAATGGTGTATGGCATAAGGCGGTCACATAAAACCTGTAATTCAGACCTACTCAGATTACACTTCACATACACCGCCTAGACAATTGATCAAGTTCAAATCATTACAGATGATGCCAACAACAAGCCCCATGAAAAGTTTGAATAGCTATGCCGTTATAATCACAAATTTAATCAAATTGAAGACACTTTAACCATGCTAACTTGATTGCAAGCACTAAAATGGAAAGTACCTCTGCCCTTCGGGAGAAACTAGTAACATACAATAAAACAACGATCATAACACTAAAAGCAAAGCACTATCCTGGTAGAGTTTCATTGATTTGGAGAGAGAGAGAGAGAGAGAGAGAGAGACAGAGACAGAGACAGAGAGAGACAGAGAGAGAGAGAACCTCATCAACAACATTCCCACTGGAATCCATAACCAAACCATATTCTACCATATGGCTAGTGGGCCGCCAAGAATTCCAGGACACCCTCCTCCTCCTCCTCCTGGTTTTACTCGCTGGCCGGAAAACCCGACTCGCAATCGCTACAGCGGAAGGACCAGATAAACGCACGATCCCGACCGCGCCAGGCGGACCCCCGACCGAAGTCACGATAGCAGCAATCGTACTCGAATTCTCGACACGTCCGAACCCATCGACAGCACCAGAGCACCCCACCCGCTCATCGTTGTTAAGGACCAGAGTCCTCTCTGTCGAATGCGATCAGAAAAAGACGAGGAATCAGCGCAAGAACGAGAAAAACACGGATTGGGTTTCTGGGCATGTGCAAAGATCGTACCTTTCGGGGCGAGATGGGACTTGAAGCGCGTGGAGAAGGCCTTCCGGGTCTGGGAGAGCAGGGAAGAGAGTGGCTTCTGAAACTGGTTCAAGATGGATGAAGCGACGAGCAGATGAGGCGGTAATGGCGGAGGTGGCCCGAAGAGATGGGCGGCGATGCAGCGGAGAGCTGGAACGACAGACATTGGGGCTATCGCCGGGGAAGCTAGCCAATCAGTGAGCTTCGTTAGATAGGCGAACTCCCTCAACCATGAGTATCGGCTACTCCTCCGGATCCCTTTGACCGGAGAGAGAGGGAATGAACTGTGAACGAGGTGCAACAGAAGCAGCGGACGACTTGAGCGATGGGGAAACTGTGAAATGGGACGAGCGACGGCGGCGGCGGCGGCGGCGTCGAGCACTGGGACGGATGGCTAGAAGGCGGCGACGCTCTCCCTGCGTGAAATACATTCTAGAATTATCATCTCGTCTATCAAAAGGCCGTGGGCCGGGCCCGGCCCACGGCTTATGAAAACCTTTCAAATTTTCCTTCTTTGCTTGCCTTTAGTTCCCATCTATATATATATATATATATATAAGACCAATACCACGAAAGACCTCAAATTGCTACATTTGCGACATATTTATCCCTTTTAGTTTCAGTTAAATTTTACCGTCAAATTGCTGTGTACGAGTTTGTGATTTTACCACTCTATTTGTGTTTACCAATTTGTAGTTTTTTTATGATATTAATCCAATTTAATAGAGAGTAAATTTATCACAAATATACCATTTTTGGATTTTTTATACTCAAAAAATTAGTCTTGAGTAAATTTATCACATGTGTACTAGTTTAGAATTTCTTGTGGTAAAAAAATCATTTTTGAATAAATTTATCTTAGGTGTATCAATTTCGGATTTTTTGTGGCATTAACCCCATTATATGTTGCTCTGAACGTAATAATTTGCATTTTTTTTATCCAAATCTTTTCAATTTTGTCCACTGTTAACAAAATCGGATAGAAAATAGAGAGACGATTGCAACTCCAAGTCCAAGTAAAATTAAACCCAAGATACAAGCAGCCTGTCGTTATTTTCTAGTTTTACGGTCGAGCTATGCACCTACAGGGGAAATTGGAAATGTGGGAAAGGCATGCGTTCTTCTATAATCTTAAGCGGTTCATGCGTCTGGCCAGAAAAAACCACTTAGCCGCTATATACTCAATAGCTCGATATCTCTTACAATCAAATTCAGTAAGTGAAGCACGCTTCATGAATTCAGGTTGTTTCATCCGATCATTAGCGAATGCGAAGCAATACCTTTTCCTTGCTAAGCATTGAAATGGCGCTATCAATCATTCTGGCGCCACAGACGATATACAATCTCCAGTTTTTTTCTTAAAATAGCATCACCAAAATAGAAACCATAAAGAAGGGTCAAGTTCGAATCTTGAATTAGAAACCGGCCTGACCTTCTGACATTAGGAGATTATCGACACCGGACATCAGTCAAAGGAGCAACAAGAAGAAAATGTTCCATCTTGCTTTTACATCTACGTCAAAACCAAAGCATATTCATGATTCTCCCTAGACTCAGATAATAAATTTATATCAATCAAGAGAACAAAGGGGGTATAGTTGAACTCGGTCATAATACCCGTACAGCTCAGTTTACAGGGAGGTAACATCTCGACAAAGTGTACTGTAGTCATTGCGGCGTCCACAGCAAATATGTTTGCGGACTTTGACAGAACCTTACTACAACAGAAGAATACTCCCCAATACTTCAAACCCATTGACCATTTCCCTGCGCGAGTTGAAATTTAGAGAATCGCAACTTCTGCATTCATGTCCTCACAGTCAGTAAGACCAGCATCCCTCATTACATCACTCAACCCCTCCATTAAAGGGTAGATCTCGTGAGCACGAGGATTTGATGCATCATCCGCAACAAAAGGCGAAAAACCAGAACCCGCATCCAGCCAAGCACAACCAGGCGCCTTCTTAACACCCAAGTCACGCATGTGAGCCCTCACCACTGCGAGCTTACTCCAGCAACCGGCAGCAGCGTACATGTTAGCTACAAGCACGTAGTAACCCGAGTTCTCGGGCCTCACCTCCAATAGTTTTCCAGCTGCCCATTCACCCATTTCTAGGCTCCTATGCTTTCGACAAGCTCCTACAAGAGTGGCCCACATGGCAGGAGTGGGCGAATAAGGCAATCGGGCAATAATATCCCTCGCTTTAGATAATAAACCGGCCCTCCCATACAGATCCACCATGCACGCATAGTGCTCTAAATGTGGAGTTATTTGATAAACTCTCTGCATATCCTCAAACAACTTTTCACCTTGGATGACCATCCCAGCATGACTACAAGCTGAGAGGACTGCAGCCATGGTTACATGATCAGGTGTGATTCGTGAATTAGCCATTTCTTCGAAAAATCTTAATGCAATCTGTCCTTCTCCCTGCATCCCATACCCAGAAATCAGCGAAGTGTATGTTACTGCATCCCTCTCTATCATCATATCAAATACTTTTTTAGCTGCCAAAACTTTACCTGAGCGTGCATACATGTCCACAAGAGCATTCCATAACAATAGATGGTTCACAAAACATTCTCGTCGTACAATGTAGCTATGGAACTCCCTACCATGCTGGAGGTTTGCCACTCGAGCACACAGGGGGAGAATGCTTGCGATTGTGACAAAATTTGGTTCAATTCCTGTCAACAGCATTTCTCTAAAAAGGAAAGAGGCTTCCTCAGATCTTTCCATGTGGCAATAGCCAGAAATCATCGAGTTCCACGTAGTAATACTTTTCTCTTCTGTTGATTGAAACAAAATGTAAGCATGCTTTAGGTCCTTGCACCGGGAATACATGGTAATCATCGCACTTCTCACATTACTGAACCCGTGATAGTAACCACGGATGGCAGAGGCATGGATCTCTTTGCCCAACTTCAAGGCCCCTATTTGAGAACATGCTCCCAAACCAATGATCATTGCGACACAATCCAAATGATTGCCGTGAATTTTAATTTGAGAGATCAACTCCAATGCAGCTTGGTAGTTACCCACCGATAAGCAACCCCCAGCAATAGTATTCCAGGTTACACTAGTCAATTCAATACCGTCGGTCCACATGCTCTCAAACAGTTCAAATGCTATCTTCCACATACCCTTAAATGCATAGGCAGATATTAGGGTATTCCAAGAAACAGCATCCCTCTCTGGCATTTGTTCAAACAAGTTGCGGACAACGTCAATCTCCCCAAACCTTCCATACATGGACAGCAATGCATTCTGGACAAACAAGTCCCGACCAAACGGACTATCGGCAATTAATTTATGAACTTCCTTCCCAAAATCAGTATCAATCTCTTCGCCGCAAGCTTTGAGAACGGAAGGGTAAGTGAATTTATTTGCTCTAATCCCCTTACCCAGCATCTCTCTAAAGATGGATACAGCTTCCTTACACGACCCATTCCTAACATGACAAGAAATGAGAAGATTCCAAGCAAAAGGCCTTGACACATCCGAAGTCCTGACAAGAACACTCGCATCGGAGAGGAGATCAAACGCAGTATAAAAACTAACGAGCCTCGGAACCAGAACAGGGTGATGCTGAAGACCCAGGGAGACCATTTGCGAGTGCAGCTGTTTCCCTTGGAGGAGCAGCTTAAGGTTGGTGCACAGTAGCAAAAGAGAAGATGCAGAATGTGGCAGAGAATCCCTAAAGCCAGAAGAAGAAGAGGAGGAGGAGGAGGCATGAAGCCTGATGACAGTGAAAGTCCTAAATGCATTGGACAAGTCGCCTTGCTTAAGGAAGCCTCCAAGCAACCTCGAAAGAGAATCTATCATCAATTCATCACTCGACGCAGGGCCCGACTCCACACGTCTCCACTGTTTCGGTACGAACCTCTGGATATTGGACAGAGAGAGACGTCCTCGAAGTGACGGAGACGGACAAGGCATACACCATCGACAACATTGCAAGCGTCACCAACTTCAAGCAAGGAGCTAATGTCACGGACCTGGCGAAATATTCAAAATACACGGGATATTAATTGGGATAGGCGGTAGATAGGAAGACTCAAATCTCTATTGTTGGATCAAAGGGAGATCTACAATCATAAACAATGGGATTCGCGTAGAAATAAGCCACTTCTCCAAAAATCCGACACAACGAGTACCCATAGAAGAAGGAGAACGAATCAAAAGAAGCTAAGAGGAACGAAGAGGGACGGGGGCGACGACGAGAGCACGGCCTCGAGAGCTGCGGCGGAGGCACGTGCCGCCGGGTAGGGGTGATAACAGTTCGAGCACATCGATTGCCGAAAATGGAGGATGCCCCTCCTAATCTAATCCGCATCCTGATTCTAACGGTTCAAAAAGGCATCGGAACAGATGACCCGGCCACAGAGAACGGATCGATTACGACGGACGAAGAAGTTTACTTACGGGAGAGAAGGGAGCGATGGACGGAGGAGGGTGGCGGCCGTCCAGCCGCGAGCGAAGAGGGACGGAGGATGGCGTCGGGCCTCCGAAGAGTCGCCGCCGCGAGCGAGAGGGGTCTGAGGATAAGTGAGGAGGGTGGCGGCGGGAGCGGGGTGGCTCCTCAGGCTGAGAGTGGAGCGTCGTGGCTCGTGAGCGAGAGGCGTGTGGCTTGAGCGTGCGCGTGGCTGACGGTGAAGGATGGGCGATTAGGGTTATCGGCGAAGAACGGACCAATTCCTAGGATTTTCAGTTTTGTAAGAATCCGGATGGGTGAGTCCTCGCCAGGGATAGGAACCGGACCGATCTTCGCCGCTTCTAAATTTTAGGAACTGGGAATTGCCCAAAACCGGACGATTCGATATGGGATGCTCACCCCTACTTGCCGGCAGCAGTGCTGGAGAAGACGAAATGCCGCGCGAAGAAATAGGAAGTTTCGAGATAACACCGAGGCGAGAAAAGACTTGGAGGGAGGCAAAACTCTATGTTGGCTCGTGACAGTTCGCGGCATAACTTAATCTCACCGTGCTTGCAATAATTAAGTTGATTGATTCTAAAAGAATTGGAGAATTCTAAACGATCCACGTAAAGTGCTAGGAATTTGCAAAATTTTTGTAAACTAGAAAGATGTCGTCGCGCATTATACAAATATAAAATTATATCTGTTGTATTATTATTTTAAATGTTGGTATCGACATTATTACGGCAAAATTATTTACATCAATCAAACTCTCTGCTATGTTCACGTGAAGTTCTTTTTTTGGTATGAGCCCCATCGTACTGACTTATCCTTTAATTAAAAGAAAACATGAGACCTAAAATTGCAATAATTTTCAATCATAATATAAGTATATGGAATATTTAGAGCACGTAATTATAGGAACCAATTAGCTGTCCTTCATTTGTTAGATCCTTCGCCGTTGTATCACCAACTTGGTGTGGAAGAAGTCAACAAGCAACTTGGACTCTTCACTCTCTAGCTCGCCTCGCCTCGCCCAGCCATGATAAGGCCGACCTCGTTATTGCTAAGCGAGGGAGAATCCAGCGACGGCAAAATCAACCTCGCCTTGGTTGGACAAGGTCGAGCCCAAATAGGGACAGGCGAGGCTTGACCTCACCAGTGGCTGGAGAGGTCGTCCTTGCTGGCCAGAGGAAGAAGAGCAAAAAAAGAAAGGAAAAATAAATAAATTCAAAAAATATTAAAATTTATGCACATCAGCGTTCGTGACACCATGTAGGATGGTCAAAATCTATATTAATAATTTTTTGCTAAAATTGGTTTGATGGACTCAATTGGTAAAAAGTGAAAAGTTTTATAACTTAATTAGCATAATTAAAAGATTAATAACCGAATCGACAAAAATACAATAGATTTAAGATTTTCTGAACAATTTTCCCAAGATTTTCAGACAACGCAGTCAAATTATCAAATTAATGCAATCAAATCATTCCATTAACTCAGTTCGATTTGGCTGACATTGATGTCGACTTGGCTGTGAACCTACATTTGAGTACTGGGAAAATTATCAAAAAAGTCCTAAACCTTTTGCAATTGTGCCAATTCAGTTCTAAACCTTTTGCAGTTGTGCCAATTCAGTCTTAAACCTTTTTTTTTTACCAATTCAGTCCTAAACCTTTTGCAAATCAACCAATTCAATCTTTTTGGCCGGCCATCACTGGCGTGGCCATCGGCCGACTGATGTGGAGCCGGCCGGCGTCCACGTGGCAATATTTTTTTTATTTTTTTTCTTTTCCTTCTCCCCTGGCCGAACAGGAGGGAGGCTCGCAAGCAAGGGCCCAACTCCGGCGAGGCTAGCTGGGCCCTCGCCGCCGCTGGGCGAGGGCGAAGCTCGCCTAGCCAAGGCAAGCTCCACCTTGCCAGAGCTAGGCGAGCTCACCCAGCCACGGCGAGCACCGCCCTCGCCCAAATCTAGAGAGGCGGAGCTCGCCCTGCCATGGCGAGCTCACCTTGGCTGGGTGAGCTTTGCCCTTGCCCAAATCTGGCAAGGTGGAGCTCGCCATGGCAAGGCAAGCTCCGGCTCGCCGGAGTTGGGCAAGCTTGCCTAGCGACAGCGAGGGCCCAGCTCGCCTCGTCGAAGCTGGGCCCTCGCCTGCTAGCCTCCCTCCTGGTCGGATAGGCCAAGGGGAAGAAGGAAAAGAAAAAGAAAAAAGAAAACAAATTCGAAAATAAAAAAATATTAAAATATTGCCACGTGAACGCCGGCCGACACCACGTTAGCCTGCTGGCGGCCACATCAGCGTTGTCCGACCAAAAGGACTAAATTAGCTGATTTGCAAAAGGTTTAGGACTGAATTGGCAAAAAAAAAAGGTTTAAAACTGAATTGGCACAACTGTAAAAGGTTTATAACTTTTTTGGGAATTTTTCCTTTGAGTACTCGATACGATCAATCGATATTGAAATTTACGAGTGAACATCAAAGTTCACTCACCATAACGATCTCAAGATAAGTTTCCCAGCTTATACTTACCAATAAATGTCAAGCTTACCAACTTATAATTATGAATTAATCAGGAAGGCTTTGTTGCGGAATAAAGAGGGGATGAATATAACAAAAGCACTTAAAAATTCAACTTTTCCTTTTAAAAAAATCCAATTTTCATCTGAATTTTCATCCCGTCAATTTTTCCTCGTTTCCCCAAATCGCATATCTCCCTATGGAAAATTACAGGGAATAAATAAGCAGCTAGTCTGGAAAATTATATGTTTTCAATTGAGTTCAAAATAGATTCGAGAGCTAACACTGAGGTTATGATCTGGCCATAAAACAAAACACAATACCCATGTCTTCTTTAAAAAAATATTTCAAGCACATTCGCAACATTTTAAGAAAGTTCTCCACTATTTTGGATAGTCTTTTCGAAAATGAGAGGAGGACAAAACGTGGAATACAAATCAAGAAAAAGTAAGGTCCCTATTTACGCAGAAAGAAGTCTGAAGGATGGGGTGCTTGAAACAGATCCCATTAGATGGAGAATTCTATTTAAGGGTTGTAATCACATCCCTTCTGCAGAACCTCGAGTATCACATCTCGAGCATCGAGATTGTGATTGAACATTAGAAAAATTCACTGATGAATAGAGAATTTTACATCTACGGCGCAGGTTTTCACTTTTTCCTCTAGAAACGCAAGGATATGTAGTACGTTTAGAGGAAAGGGGAAAACAGAGATGTGTAACATATGGTACAGAGGGAAGATATTGAATGAGGTCTAGACAAAATTTAGGCAGAGAGGCGTACTAGTCAGAGAAAACTCTACATCGTGCAGCCTGCAAAATGATGGGGACCGGGCCAGGTCTTCATTTCAGCACCTGGAAAGAAGAGGAAAGGATCTTGAAGAGGCCATCGGGGTTGTCAGCATGTACCTGGCAACACAAAAGGAATTCAGCTACGAGAACCATTAAAAACCTCTTCGCATCAAGCGAAGAGCAAGAGAGGAAAGCGAGCGTTGTGATATAATGATCCCAGCATGTCCTTAAGCAGAATCAAACAGAGGAAGCGACAGAACATACCCAGTGGCCCGCATCTTCAAGGACATGCATTTCAACTGCTCCACCTTCCTCCACGGCTAGCTCCTCCGCGGCACGAATTCTCTGAATGTCTTCGAGTGCCCATCTGTGCAAGCTTCTTTCTGCCTTAAAAAAAGTTCACATGCACTCCTCCAGGAACATCTTCTACTATTTTCCTGCATTTGTACAAGTCAACACTGAGCAAAGGGTGGCGGAAGGTTGGAAATCTGAATTATGTGCAAGAATATTTTGACAGGTGACGAGTGCATCTCCTCTTTCTGGTGTCTCTCTTCTTTCTTATTAAAAGTTAAAACAAGTCAACCACAAGGTTGTGCAAAGCAAACAAAAGACTACACCGCATGATTGACTGCAATTTACGTCATTGTCACTAGGGAACCGGAATGAGTCACCAGTTCCGTTAAACAGATTAATGTTCACCATCCACTAACATAATGCAACCTACTCGAGCGATCAGATGGAACCACTATTAGCTAACTGAAAGCAGTAGATACCATAGATTTTTTTCTTCATATGATTGATACATTTCAGCGATTCCCTCAAGATCAAAGACCCAGGAGAAGCTTGTTGGTGAACCAGGAGACTCCGTTGGTCGAAGGTTGGTTACCACCCACTAGACAAAAGGCAACATTAGTCAAAACAAACAAATGTCGCACAAAATTTAAAAATGAAAATCAACGACCATTGCGAAGAGTGAAAGAAGAAATAAAGTGGATGAAAGACTTAAAGTGAGGATTACCAACATTGTAGATCACATTTTGACACGCCTAAAGATCATCTCAAAGATGAAAATTTGACTGACATGAGAGGCACATGCATCACAGAAGTGGGTAAATAGCTCAAAGATTATTACCATACATTCATCATGAAACACATATTAACTATCCACTACTATAAATCTATTCAGGTGACTATCTCAGCAAGCACATGAATGACAAAAGAAACAAAGGAGAAAGCACACCGATGGAATTGACTCCAGCGAACAAAATAGCAAGAAGAAACCACTGATAAAGGATGTCAAAAGGCTAATATTATGGAGTTTAACATTCGATTAGGAGAGAACAACGAATTGACCACAATCTTAATTAAGATGGAATGATTTATCAACAACTCCAGATGAACATTTTCAACTCAGCTAATGTTAATTGATCTCTCCTTCAGTGACATCATCACGCAAATCATTAATTTTCTCATCCAGATATCAACTTGCAATATCCAGGCCCAGCAAATTTAGTATCTCCAAAATTACCTGGGAAACATCCATAGAAAATCCTTCTCGGATAAGAGAATCTATTATAGTACGCTTCGAGGAAACCTACAATGGAAATGGAAAAGATTAGTATATAAATGCCACAAACAACCACATGAGGGATGGTGAACAGCAAAGTCTATCAATAACTTGTCACGCGCAATAAATGCAAGGTTTCCCCTTTCAAGCAAGAAGACCAGCTAATGTCCAGCTGGTAACTAGGACAATTCATGACTAATCCCAAACAACGACCTAATAAAGACACTAAAGGGGGCCAAAACACGCAAATTATTATGAAATCAACATACTGACCATACACGTACCTCCTTAGGCAGTGTGCTGAGGAAAGAAATTAGCTCAGCAGGATGGTCCTCTTTGTTTCCACCTGGCCGAACTTTTCCCGGAGTAGCATCTAGGACCCAAACCTATAGGGAGAAGATGATCACTTACGATATACATAAAAGAGGAACTCATTATTTTGGCACTATCAGGGACTTAATATGCTTGAAACTATGCATGCCAACATCCATTAGGTTACTTACTCTGACTGGTCGTGCAAGAGGTTTTGCAGCTTGTTCAACCACGCTCAAAGCAACTGCATCATGGTTAAAGATTATAAAGGACTTCGAGATACAGCAATAAGAGAGAATGATAGCAGCTAACATTGCTTAACCAGTGGAGTACCTTTTCCTCCAAAACTGTGACCAATTAAAATCCGGGGCGTTAGCCTAAGCTGTGCGACCTACTTTGTCCAAGAGAAGAAAAGGAGATTAATGCCAGAATAAATGGAAGGCATAGTAAAGATAAAACCATGCACTCATAATTGCAAAATAACCGCTCCCTATCATCTGAAATTCAAGGTACAGCCAGAAAAACACTCCAAATTAGCTATATGAAATTGAATCAAACATTGGACGTAAACTGGATTTTTTACAGCAGTACTGCTGTTTGAAGTTACATTCAAAACGGAAATGGAAAAACATATTTCATTGTCGGATTAAATGTCAATCAATTGGAATTTAGGAACTTGGTTATTAAACTTGACATCTTTTGTTGCTGAAAGGAGAAAATCCATTCGATTCATTTGAGTATGCATCTTTTTCTCAGGTCATGCCAATAGGAACAACCACTAAAAGTGGATACTCTTTGAATAATGATGAAAGAAAATATTAAAATGCTACAGATTTTAAGTCATGATGTGTCAATATCTGTAAGATATTGTTGAAATGCTACACCAAAATGCATTCTCATTTTCTATCATGATGCACATTAAACATTGGACTAATATTTGACAAATGTGAAATACTATGCTTCATACACATAAAACTGATGAGAAACATTCATCAGCTGTGATATGTTCATTCCACTCCTTTGACCTTACACAATCGGGATCTATAAGAAGATACAAGACATGCAGGTTCTCAATAGATAAACTTGATAGTAAAAATGTCTAACATCTTTGTATGACAGAGATATGAAATGTATAGAAAGATTATCCAAAGACAAATTGAAAGAAAAAAAAGAACAAATATTGACCTAAGAGCACATACTACTTGGCCCAAAAAGAGAACGTGATTAGATACAGCTACGATGATTGTCAAAACAGTAAACAAGAAAAGGTGCCTCGAAGAGAATTCGCACGGAGTAAAAAGCAAGAAAAGTGAAGGTATAATGTCATGGGAAATAGGTGAAACAGGGAAGGGTCTAAAAAGAAAGATAATGGCAAAAGGAGGAACAGAATATTAGCAATGAAAATTTTTCCACGGTACCACATCCATTTGAAAAAATCTATGGAAAGGGTTCATGAGCAATTGGTGCAAGTTTACATAAATTGATAGCTCCTTGGGCTACATTTATTATTCCCCTTGATAGGTGCCCGGAAACTACTGGTACATCCATCATTCTCATTGATAGGTGCCCCAAAGAGTAACTGTCTTTAAAAAAATCTGTGCATATCAGGTTTGCAAGTCCAGATGTTAGTGAACTTTACTCTAGACAAAACGGAATAAGTTTAAAAATGAATACCAAAATAACCAGTGATGGCACAGTTCGACAGCAGACTCATGCAAGCACACATCTTATGTAAATGAGTATGCTAGAAAAGGAGAAAAGAGAGACAATCCAAGCATACAGTTCATAATCGATGCTCATACAATACCCACCAGCTTTAACACGTCAAGGGCAGTTGAGGAAACCGTATGAGGGCCTCGCTTTTTCATCGATGCAGAATCCCCATGGCATCGCAGGTCAACCAAGAGAAACTGTGTTAAAACCCAATTATGTGTGAGAATCGAGCATAAACTTTTAGAGTAATGCTACATCTACTAAAGGTTCACCAACTCTGGTTCAACAAATGATGAACTTCTTGAATTCAGTTTATCTTCTTTGAAGAAGATGAAGAGCAAATTAACTAACTAGATTGAAGGGGTTTAGTCCTCGTCAAGCCAGTTCATCTTCTTTGAAGAGGAACTTCTTGAATCCTTCTTCAGATCTTCATCTCCTTCAATTGAAGAAGATGAAGAGCACCATGTTTAGCTAAGTCCAATACACCCTGATTTTGGTGGAACCAGACATAGAAAACCCCTTAGTATTGCAAGCGCGGCAGTGGCAGAAAGTCTGATGACAATCGGGCTCACAATGTTGGAGGTGGAGAAATTAGGCAAACAAGCTCAAACAGAGATGAACAGCATTGAGCTTAGCCAGAGATGTTGCTCAGTTTCCTTTTTCTTGGAGAGCTAATTCATAATTTTTTCAATTGTCCTTTTTTCATAGCAAGTCCACATAAGATGCCACCTCATTTAGTATACCAATCTTAATAGACATCTGGTAGATGTAGCATTACTCCAACTTTTAACAGTCAAAAGAAATCTACACTACATGCTTTTTTTTTTTTTGGTAAAGACTACACTACATGCTCAGTTGTCCTTATTCCAAAGAACTTCCAAGACAGAGAAGACAAATGAGCTCAAGAAAACCAGCAGCTGCATATTAAATATATTTTTCCTATCGCTTAAGAGAGACTATAAAACAAGATTAGTTTTTCTAATCGGAAAGGATTATCTTAAAACTCATTATCATTTGGCTTAAAATTGTAATTGTCGAACTTCCTTGCACGTCAGCGCAAATATGTTATAGAAATTGATCATCATAAAGCAAAGATTTGATTCACATGCCTGCCATGTCGGGAATTCTTGTGCTAATCGTCGAGCAAAGCTTCCTGAAACATAAATATAAACCACTTAGGTTCAAACTATTGATATGCACATGAATGCATTAAAAATCTCAGACTACCGATATAAACACAAGCCATCAGATAGAAAATATTGTTGAGCACCCTTGTTTCCCAAATTACACCTTCAACCATTTTTTTTTTTTTTGGTAAAGATCCTTCAACCATATTTTATGTCAACAAACTGAAGAAACCACAAAAATAAATTAAATTTACGATCTCACAAAAATGTTGTTTCATCCTTTGTTGATTGTTTGTATAAGGATGGTTTGCTTCTTAAGTTTTTTTTTTTTTTTTGATCGATGTTTCCTTGTTAAGTTGGAAGAGTAAGAACGATTATGGAAAATACCACGGAGAAAGAAAAGACTAGGGAACTCAGTTGTTCAAATGGTGTAAAAAATACAGGCCCACACAGGAACGAACAGCAAGCTGTACACTGTATACTGTGCCAAAGGTTTGAAAATCGAAATGAGTTAACGACAAAGAAAGAGACATCAATAGAATTTAGGACATTAATCAAGGTTAATGAATGACGAAAAAATAATAATGATCTTGACAGGAGGATGAGTAATGCTGTCATCCACTCCAATCAGGGTTCCCCAGGCAGACTGATTTGTTTGTGATGCTAAAGTTGCCATTAAAATTAGTGTTCAGAACTACAATTTATAAGAAGATGTATCACTTGTGCTTGCACTGTTAGATTTTTCAAATTGATATATTGATCGGAAGCTTTAAAAGCTCAAATCTAATGCACAGTTTTACAATCAGAACATGAAGCAGGGCATAGTTGTCTGGCTTGTGTTTCCTGGAATAAATGGGGCATAGCTGCTGATGAAAAAAAAAATACATGATGAACCGTAATCTTCACAAAACTCCTCTACGTGATATGAGTGAGATAACGTTTGTGGCATTAATGTCCATGCACTTTCCAAATTCGCCATTAGAATGTTTATACGTCCATATGTGACACCTTTTCGTGACACCTGAGTCCACAGTCTTTTCACTGTTGTAAGCAGTCAGAAAAAACTAAGTGATCCTGAAATGTCTGATGTACAGGATATGGTTTTTCATCTGCTTGAATATAAGAGTTTATAAATCAAATTAGATAACCTAAAACAAAAACCAAAAACTAAACATCAGATTATAGTACCTACCCCAGTTCTTCCTGCAACCTAAAATTCCATGCAGAAGGACAGCTGTTGGAGGATCCGGTAGCGACTTGTCAACAGTGGAACTCCATCTAACCTGGACACTTAAAAGTCAAAAGCAAAAAAATGAGATGTATGGTAAGGAAATAATAACTGTTAAAGGTCCACTCAGAAAGCTTCAGTTGAGTTCCAAGAAGCAAAAGAAAGTGTTAAGAACTTTGCCTTTAATGCATGTTCTTTGGTAAAACAAAACAAGGGTATCATCCAAAAAAGTGAATCAAGCTCCTGTTTAAACTCCTTAGATACTCTAAGCTTGAGAGATCAAAAAATTCCATGCACAATAAAGTCCGAGAAACCACCATATGAATGAAAACCACAAGTCCAGGTCTTTTTCTAACCGGGACAAAGCTCATATGAGATCCTAATACATCTGGAAGAAAAAAGCTAACAACAGAGAGAAAACAAGCACGCATATAACATAATAAGATTCAAATTTCTCCGAACTGATAAAAAGTTTTGAGCTTCATTTCCCTCAAAACTTTAGGAAGAAACATCTTCAGTAGGGTATGACAATCCGACACCAAATATTCCTTAGAATCTCTGAAGTAGATGAACTCACTCAAAGACTCACGACCATACCTGAAACTGTATCATCTCTCTAAAATAGATGAACTTACTCTAAAACAGACAATGATGTCTCATATGTACTATCTTACAAAGAACATTGATTTACATCTCAGTGTATAAATCAAACATTACAAGGAGCAGTAGACAACATTTTTAATTAAAGGAAAGCTCTTCGCCCATTTGAAAACTAGTGGTAGAGTTGAGCACTTTGCCTCCCAAATTAAAAACTTAAAGAACTTAACCATCCCAAAATTTCACTTTTATGGCAGCCCTGAGGCTCATTACTCACATTATACCTTCCTTCAGCCATGTTAAGCTGCAGAATTCATATTTAAGAAGGAGATCGAGAATTTTCATCTAACTCACCAATGCCCCCTGCACAAGATCGTATGCCTGCAAAGAAACATCAGACAAGTCAAACTACTAGTGGCGAGACTGGATATCTTGTATTTAGTTTTTACTTTAGGCCTTCTATCAAGATACAGTTGAAAACCAACAGAATAGTTCATTACCAATACTCCAGGAGGCTTAGCCACGTCTCTGCTACGAGCAAGCCTCTCATCCACTAGGGCCATGCAAATATTGGGATATTTAGCTGTCCGCCTCGAAACAGAGGCCAACTGACAGTTCTCAAACCTATCGTCCTGCAACATCAATAAGCATAGCAACATTTACACAGGTCATCAAATATCAATAAATACTGCGCTTTTACGAGTGATTACACTCCTATGCAATCAAAGAAGCATCATCATACAGCAGAGAGTGTAACGGGTTAGAACTAACGAGGATGATCGTCCACATCAAAAGATTTGTCCGAAAAGAAAACTCTAATTCTAGGAAGGAATTCCTTCTGCTGGAATAATCTTAGACAGAACACACACGGGCGATTTGCTGAAAACATCAATAACACATAACATTTGCACATTTGTACATGTCACTCTCTCGCTGATCGCTGTCAATTGGAGGATGACTGTAGTAGCACGTCGCAACGTAAGACCTCAAGCCCCACTTTTGCGCGGCAGTAGCAGAGACAGACCAATTGTAAATCTTGGAAGCCAGATAATGATCAACGGCCGTCTCACCGCGCGCGAGTCACTGCCCTCTTTCAATCAATGTAAAGCTAATGCTAACGAGAAAGGGCGCAGAGGCCTCCCTACGCTACCGCTCGAACGCAAAAGCGCGCGCAGCTGCAGGTGGACATAGGGAAGCTCGCCAAGCCACGAACATCATCCGTCCATCGAACGAAACGCGGAGATGCTCCCGCCCTAGTGAGGGAGGGAGAGATATTTACCTTAAAGAGAGTGGAGATCCTGGTAACGCCGCGCCATCGGGCGCCGGCGCTGCTCGGCTCGGCCTCCCCGGGGGGGCGAACGGCGCGGCCGGACGCGGTGGGGTTGGGGAGGACGGACATTGTCCCGGCGGCTCGCGGATCGCGGCGGCTGACGCGGGAGAGATTGCCGCGAAGGCGATCCGATCGGCGGCGGTGTGGGGCGGGCGAGGAGGCGGAGAAAATTAGGTCACTGCTTTGTCTGAGCGCCGAGAGAGAGAGAGAGAGAGAGAGAGAGTCGAAGTTGGAGGAGGCGGAGACACCGAAGCTCCGGGAGCTGCAAATGGCGTCGCTCTCCCTCGCTGAAAGGAACGAGCGTCCCTCCCTTTGAAGCGTCGTGCGCTGCTCCGCGTTTGTGGTTCAACTGTTTGCATTGGTCTCATTTACCATTCTTTGCATAAAAATCATTTTTCATGTAAAACACCAAACAACCTGAATCTCTAAAGACACACACACATATACACGAGCGGGTCACCGTGTCGATACGAAGCTTTTGCTTTTTCTCCATTTAGCGAAAATGTTAAACAAGCACCTTTTCTTTTTAAAAAAAAAAAAGTCACCTTTTTACTTGCGAAACAAACGAGATCTGAAATGCTTACGAGACGATCGCCTTGCAGACGGGCGAATCAAATATCACATCGACGGAGGATGATTTGATCGAGCATATTCTAAAGGTCTTTAAATGATTTTGAATCGTAGAGCAGATTTCGGAATTTTTATTTTATATTTTCAAGGAAAGACATTTGTTCATAAAAAGAAAGGAGAATTTCGAGAAAAATCTTAAAATTTATCAATTTCAGGCAATTAAGCTCTAAAACTTCATCTCATCCATTTAAGCCCTGCAAATTGCGACCTCGATACACTTTTTAAGTCGACGGAAGGATTGATCAAGATTAAAAGTTACAAGTATAAGGATTTAAATGCACAAAAATGAAAGTTCTAGAATTTAAAATGCACAAAGTTGACAAATTTTCGAATTTTCATGTCATTATTATTCACACAAAAAAATTTTGCGTGGGCTAGCCTTTCTGCATGTCCATAAGGTATGTATGGTGAAACAAGAGACAAGAAGTGAGAGGTTCTGTTTGTCTATTTATTTATATAAGTCTGACTGAAGGCTGTCAATTTACTGACGTTAACAAAAAATTTGCAAAATGGCAAATCTTTAAAATGAGTAAGCGGTTCGTATCTTTCCAGAACCCTCAATAAATAAATTGAAATACAGACAAGAGCAAGAGAGTTCCAGAAGTCTACCCGACTGCGAGTCCTCATTCATCCATTTAGACCCGACCAGGAACGCACTTACTGTCTAATGCCGTAGATAAAGCATCAAGGATCCAAAGGTTCGATATGGGCATGCTAATTTCACCAATTGACCAATAGCTTATCTCGCCCGACAGACTTTGAATCTGGGCAAAATTCCAGTTTGAGCGGTTCTACCAGGAGCAGCCCTTTTGAGGAGATTTGCAGGGGATTTGCCAGGTAGACGCTGCCGAAAAAGCGCCCTTTTGAGGAGAGAACTGAGCGAGCGAGAACGTCACTTCTTAGAGGGGGTCTATTCATCTTATTGAAGTTGGCCACACTAATTTCTCTATAACCAATCCGCCAGCTGCGGAAATCTCTGAAGTAGCCCTACCACACCTCTGATTGCTACCTGCAAATGCAAACACAGCACAGCAATCAACCACATTGAGCCCTTGTCGTAGGTAAAACGACTACATTCCATCCATCAAAAAGTGATTCTCTTTAAAGCCAAGCTTAAGAATCTCAGACCGTCATGATCCCATTTTTTCGGAGGCGGTGATCTGGGATAAAGTCAACAAACCAAATTTTTAACTGAACTGTGACTGATTCAGGAATTACATTATTTTCACGATTTTTTCACTCCATAGTTGTCAACTAAGCCTTTTGTTATGCTTAAACATGATCTCCTCTTCCCGATCATATTTCTTTCCAAACTTAACTTCAAAACCGCAACAGAATCGTCAGATTCTTGAGCCTTTTCTTGTGACAACATGCATGAGAACGCACGAGCATACAGAACTCCTCAAGGCCTGAGCGTCCGGTTAACTTAAGGTCATTGCAAATGCCACAGGCCCAAGAATCCCTGGCTTGTTATTAGGTGTCCCACATCATTCTTCTCTACCATATTCATTTCCTCTTTACACTTAGTTCATTGTCAGGTAAATTTTTGCCACAAGAACACAAGAAATAGCTCAGAAACATACCAAGGCAGTCTCCCCTGGTTTTAATGCAGGTTTGACACTGTCTCTTCCATAGCTGTTCCACAAGGGACAAGTCAGTTCGCGACCACATAAAAT
The DNA here is from genome assembly GCA_031216285.1 of Syzygium syzygioides. NCBI lineage: Eukaryota > Viridiplantae > Streptophyta > Magnoliopsida > Myrtales > Myrtaceae > Syzygium > Syzygium syzygioides. The sequence continues at coordinate 44,286,589 of CM062247.1, read as the reverse complement.
AAATGCAAGTTAAATTGAGCTGCTACCATGAATTTCTTGTTATGGTACACATGTTTCTAGAAGCACGCATAGCATTTTGTATTATATTGAGGAAGGAATGGTGATATTCGCATCAGATATAGACAGTAGAAGGTAACACTGACTTTCTTTGGAGTTTCTGAGGGGTACTGAATCAGTGTACAACAAACTATATGGTTTATGCAGAGCAGCACGCGTTGAATAGTAGGAAACCACTATTCGACAAGTTAACTAAGATTAGCACACAACTAGATATAGCTGGAAGGAAGCTCACTCACATAATCTGTCTCTTTCCATTGATGACTTCAAGCCGATAAAAACTGCAACCTTTGCTGAATGGAAAAGGCTTTCCCTTCCACTCTGATGAGAAAGTCTACAGTCAATTGACAAATAGAATCGAACAACAGACAAATGGAATTTTAAGGAAAAGAACTTTTAGAATGCTAATCAAACAAGATGGTCCAAGGTACCTAAATGCCATGTGACGCCTACACCGGAAGAATCCTCCTCTGATATATTGTCAATTACAAAGCGGAGATCCGTGCCTATGATATCACTAAACTTCTTGAAGAAATCTAGGATTGCCTGCACAAATATTGCAATTCAGCGAGCGAATTCGCACTGTATTCTTCACCGGAGAAATTGAGGATAAATTTAGGAAATCCAGCAAACTAATGTGCATTACATATAAAAACCAGTTTCTTGAATCCACTCTTTACAGTACAGTGAACGCCAATATGTGCGCCTCTGGAACCATGGTCATGGATCCGAATCTTGGAGAAAGCACCTCCTTTCTTGAAATCACTCTACGGAGCCTCCTGCCTCGGTAATTACTCGGTCGCATTGCCATGACCGATTGCGATTAGTCGGGTGCTCTACGACGCCCAATTGTAATGAAAAGAACAGACATCTTCCAATTGGCAGTTGACGAAAGATTTGGTTTTTATTGGTCGTCGTAAGCAAGTGTCTCAGTACGTAACCCCAAATATACAGAAGCAAGACCGGACAAATCCATCGTACCTCGCGACCGACGAAGGGACGGGGAAAGACGAGGTCCTCGTACACGCACTTGTCGGCGATGAGGCCCTCCACGTCGGAGAGGTCCTGACTGTTGATCCCCCCGTAGAACCTCCTGACCACTTCCGCAGCAGAATCCTGCTCCAGTGCCGGCGGCGAAGCCACGACCGCCGTCTCAATGTCCGAAACCGAAGACGACGGCGGCGACGACCACGAGACGCCTCTTCTGGGAGTCCTGCTGCTGGCGGGTCGGAGCGGCATCGAGGGAAGAGCGCGCCGATTGGCGGCGGAAGCAATTCGCGGCGGAGCAAGCGATGTTAGTGATGCCGTCGTCGCGCAGGTTCGCATTGCTCCAGCCATCGCTCGCTCCCCTGAGATGAACTCGCTCAAATCATGAACGTTGATCGAAGCACGTGGAGGCAAAACAACTGCAACGGTAGAAACTTCTCCGTTTTGGAGCGCCTCTGTTTTCTGCGAATCTCGGATGGTGTGACGGCGAGACGACGACAAACTGTGGTTTTGCTCGGTTGCTTGTCAGCCACCAGAAAAGTAGATTGAGTTCACGTGGCATTCGTTGCCGCACGCTTTCCAAAGGGTTAAGGCTTTGTAACGAGGAGTCTCGCTCCCCCTCTGCCTCTTCCCGTTTCTTTTAGGTTTGCCTTCTTTCGTTTTCTCTCTCGATCAGTTCTGAGAGCTTGAATGTGTGAATAAGTTTCTGCTGCTGATCTTAGGTGAACGTGAAAACCAGTTTGACTTATAGCCACCAAGAAAGATGTTGGTAACCCGACTCTATAATCTCTTTAAGATGAGACCGCTCTTTTCTACGGATTTATATTTACGTTAAACATTAGGGTTTATCTCTCTTAAACTAGATTTTGATATAAATTTGGAAGCTTTTCACAACTATTTGATATGTGTTCTTTCAACATTTTGAATTAGTGTCTCTGCACGGCGATGGTGATGAAAATATTAAACCTAGACGCACACCTAGAGCGAGAGATCTCGACATATGTTCATGAGTGATCGCCCATCATTAGATCTGTTTTTAAGGAATAAGAATATGCTTTTAGCTGCAAATTGCGATTTGTTATTTGCTTTCTCGCTTTTGCTTTGTTTTGTAGATATTTGGAATTAAGCCTTCTATGAACCTCTTAAGTGTCATTCTTATATATGAATGGCATCTTTCTTTCAACCAAAAAAAAATAGGAAGGAAAGTAATACAAATGATCTCTGAACTTTGACTTAATGTGTAATGTGATCCATAAACTTTTAATTTATTCAATGTGGTACTTGAACTTTTGATACATGTTCAATATTATTTCTAGTCCAGAGACTAATTTGAGCATGTAGAAAAAATTTATGGATCATATTAAACAAATTAAAAGTTCAGGGACAACATTACACTATAGATAGAAGTTTAGGGATTATTTATGGTAGGAAGAAATGCAAGTTTACTTATTAATTGCAAATAAAAATATCTTAAATTTTATAAAATTAGGAAAGATTATGTACCCGTTGAGACATTTAAGGCGATTTAGTTCAATAGCTAAAAGTTATCCTAATGGCAACGATTTTTAATGTTCAATGAACAATAAGTTTTCAAAATCCGGAATTCAATTTTCATTCTATCATCTATCAATATTCAATATAAATATAATTAATCGATAGGATCTCGCCCTTATAAAGGTGATTAAATATTTGAACTAAGACGATTCAATATATTCAAGATTCTCAAAATAATGACCTTTTATATTTAAAAATTTACTTTCTATTTGGAAAGCTCAATAAGTTGTTTATTATTTTTATTTATGGGTTTCCCTTTAAAATTCGTAGATGCATATATTTGGAGTCTCAAGAAGTTATGGATAATTTGTAAGCAGTTACACGGATTGACCGACGGTTGACTTAAGATTGACAAAAAAAATCAACTCTAAAGTCAACCTCGGATTATCGAAGGAATCAATACATAAGTTTAGACCGAATTTAATGGAACTTGAAAAACCTCAAAAAAAAAGCTAAAATGATTATTTTTGGCCGAGAAACGGGCCCTGTTGTGATCAGGGACCCGATCTCATCAGCCGATCAGGTTGCGCGTCCGACTCGCGTGCTTATCCAGCGGCAAAATGGCAACATCTCGCGATCTTTTTGTCAGGACTTTTGATAACGCCTTGCTCCGGACATAAATTATTATAATAAGAAATAGTAAAAAAGCAAACACATTGACGGAAAAACGTAACGATGTGAACAAAAGAAGAATCAGTCGGACCAACAATAGCTCACGACAACAATCGATCACAATCAAACCAACACAGGACAAGCCAATACGTTTGACTCGAATCAAAAAGCGCCCACCGCCCCCCTCGAACAGATAAGTAAAGGTCTAGTCATACTAGTGAATATCCCCACATCCCGAACACATCAACATCAACATCACCGGCACAACATTTGGCACGCGTTATTCTAAGTAGCTAGGGCAAAAGAATACATGGCAATATTTCTATAGTCAATTTCGAAGGGGGGGTATGACCCGCCAAGCACTCTTCTTGGCTCCACTTTCCACGGCCCAATCCGATCTTGCCTTGGAGATCAACACCTGGACGGACCCTACAAGCATTCATTCAATGTGGAGACCTGATAGCCCCGCAGTTCTTTCTTGGAAAATGGTTAAAACTTTCTCTTATTGAACGGCACTGGTGAGCTCAAAAACAATCACCACGTTTGCTGTTTGCTGTTTGCTGTTTTGAACCAGAAGAAGGGGGAAAATGCAGCATAAGTCGAAGAATACCAGCTTTCTTTTCAGGACAAACTTGAAAGAAAACGAAGAGAAAAAAGAACGCACTCTGTTTTTTTTTTTTTTTAATTGGGGACCTGAGGATAGGTCAAAGTACGTAGATAGTAAGCCTTTGAAGGTGTTTTTCATGCATGCATGCGGAAGTATACCAGATTCATGTGTGTATGAAGTACGTGCTAGAAATGTAATAAAAATTTAGTTAGTGGGTGAAAAGGATAGCGTGTTAGAGATCCCAGAGAGAATCTTCGAAGTCATCCTCTTCGACATCGTCGTTAGAGCATCCGGGCGCCAGAAGATCCTCCCCCATTTGCATCCACATCTTTGGGGAATCCAGGGTCGACTCGTTGATCGCTTCGATTTGGCTCGGCGAGAGCCTCACGGTGAGCGGCGCCGGATTAGAGCCAGCCGAGCTGCTGCCACCGCCAATGTCCTGGGATTGTGCCGGTGCCGCAGGAGCCAGCCTCAGCCGCGCCGCCGCCTCGTGAGCGGCCGCACGGACGTCCTCGGCGCTGGGGCCTGCAGGGCGAGGGAGGCTGTCCATCAGCTCGGGGAAGTTGAGCCGGGCGCTGCGCCCCCTGAAGTGCAATGCCGCCACGTCGTAGGCGGCAGCGGCCATCTCGGGCGTCTCGAAGCTGCCAAGCCAGATCCTCGTCTTCGTCCCGGGCTCGCGGACCTCGGACACCCACTTCCCCCACTTCCTCTTCCTCACACCTCTGTAACACGATCTGGTGCCTCCGCGGTTGTTTCTCTCATCCTCCATAAGAAACCAAAGAAACTTTGCAATGAACTTGAATCTTTTGATGAATAAGAAGCAGGAATTGGTAAGCGGTGAGCAACCAAGGAGTGCAAGCCAGCTGTGCATGGGTATATATAGATGTTGATTGGGTTCTTGTACCTTTGTATCATCTTTGGTTTGTGGGCGTTTCATTGGCGAAACGTGGAGCCATTGCAGGGAAGGAGCGAGCTTCCGCGTAGCTTCGGACAATGGAAGATGATCATCATGGGCATGCTGAAATACATGCACGTTCGTATAATTCCATCGTAATCCCTCCCAGGTTAGCTTTTTCTTTGTGTTTAACAGTACATGCTGAAGGAACCATCATCTGTCATTTTCATTTTATTTTTTCGAATTGTCTATCTTTTATTTTATTTTCTTTTCTTTATTTTGTTTTTACATCTTCGGTCGGCGAGGGCCAGCGACCCTTGCCTCGTGTAGGCGAGGACGTCGCAGGCCTCGTTGGTCACGAGCGAGGGCCTTCGTGCCCAGATCCATGTGAAGGCCGACACCCTCGCCTTTGGCCAGTGAGGGTGTCGGGCCTCGCCTGCATCTGGGCGACGGCACCTGTGCCCAGTGACCTCACCGGCCAGAGTTGTAAAAACAAAACAAAGAAAAGCAAAAATAGTTGAAAAAATAATTAATTAATAAAAAAAATGTTATTAATATTGTCTATGTCAGCTTGGTCGGACGGATTTAATTGACAAAATATGAAATGATCTAGGATTCAGTTGGCATAATCAAAAGATTCGAGATTGAATTGATAAAAATGCAATAGATCTACGGATTTTTTCCGACAATTTTCCCAAATATTGTACGTTCTCGAATGGGGTCAGAACGGACAGTCGATCGCACACCAAAAGTCAGTGCGAAAAAAAGGGGACAAATGTTTAGATGAGGAGAAGACGAACCGTTCCGTGTCTCCTGTTGAGAAACGCGGTTTCCGCACGTGACGGCCCGCGCCAAAATCCGAAGGTGGATTAACCGGATGACGTCAGAGACGCCGTCACGGACATATGGTCTTCGGATTATCGCATAGAATAATGTTTTCCTTGAGGAATCTCCCGGACGTGTCCGAGAATTTAGTGAAAGAATCTTCACTTCCGACGGAATACGTAGAGCGAGCACCGTAACGTCTCCTTCCCTTTCACCAACCCTGGGCGGAAATGAAGTGGATCTTAGAATTTGAATGCTCCTTTCACTTAGTTTTACTTAGTCCAGGCGCCCTATTTGACTCTTCTTCACTTGGGCTCCCTTTCCCCTGTATTTCAAGACCCTTTTTTATATTGTCCGGTTAGCCTAGCGGCATCATTCTGCTGGATTTATAGCGGTGTTTTTGTGACATCTTATATAAGAGAACTGTCCGAAATATCATAAATCATTTAGCGGCGGACAATTCAGTCCTGAACTTTTCGATTGTACCCGATTTAGTCCTAAACCTTTCGAGAATTTGACAATTTAGTCCTAAATCTTTTGATAATTTTTCAATTTAATCCTTTTAGTTAATTTTAGCCGGAAATTACTCACGTAACAATTTTTTTATTTTTTTTATTCTTTTCTTTTTCTTTTTTTCCCTTGTTCCCTCTGCCGGCCCTCACCGGTCTCGGGCGAGAGCGTCGAGGCCCTTGAAAGGTTTGGGTCTAAATTGGCGCCGCACAATAGGTTTATGACTTTTTGGATAATTTTCTCAATCCTAAATCATAGTAGATTGGCAACTGGGATTATGACAAATTCGTGGGATGATGAGGCTTATGCATTTTATAATATCAGTGCTAAAGAAGAGGGATTTTGGCATTAGAGTTTTAAACTCTTATAAGAGGAAAGGTTGGGAGGAAAAGCATGGTGCGGTATTTTGTTGCCGTCGTCAAAGTTACAAGATCCAAAAGGAATTAGTTAAGTCAAGACCAGGAAGATTAGAATTCATCTTGACGAGTTTTAGATATGGGAACTAACAAAAGTTGTACCCGATCATAATCACTTGACAGCTCCTACAAGCGTTACACTCTTCACATCACACATAAGTACTGTAACCTAAAAGAAAAATCGAGTGGCCTTTGATGCATGTATTAGAACAAATAAATCGTTTCTAGTATTGGTTGTTGAAGTAGGAGTGTATGAGAAATTAAATTAATTTTAAAGAAAAAGATTTTAGAAATCATGTTGCATACTACAAAAGGGTTGAATTTGCAAGAAAGAGATGGGCAAGCACTTTTCAATTATTTTTCGATCAAGTAATTGAAAATTTCCAATTTTCACTTGATTTGGGTGGTGAGCAAAGACAATGTAATGATTTTCGGGCGGATGCACGATCAAAAGATGCATACAAATACTTTGGGGTGTAGTCAGATTTGACACCACTTATTTGACAAATAAATATTATATCTTTTGCTCCATTTGTCGGTGTAAATCATCACGGTCAATTTGTTTGGTTAGGATGTAATTTGCTTGCGGACGAGACAAGCATCTCTTTCATCTGGCTGTTTTAGTCTCGGTTGATTGCATGTCAGGGTGCCACTCAAGCTATTCTTACCGACCACAGTAAAGCTGCAAAATACAATTTCTGAAATATTTCCTTATGCTTGTCAGTGCCTTTGTTTATAGCTTATAAGTTATAATGCAAAAATTGCCACAAAAATTAGGGGGTTATTGTCAACATAAGGGTATAAAGTTACCTGTAGAGACAGTTATATAATCGTTCCTCAATTCCCACAAAGCAAGAGTTTCCTATTCTAATTTTCCCGAGGAAACCGCTTAGATAAGTTCGGCTTCCTTCGAAAAATTAGAGGTGGAGAAGCCACCGTATCTTTTTGAAGACTTATGACGACTAGCTAATCCTATTCCTTTTTACGTACATTACAGACATCTTTATCAAAAAGTTATTTGAGACCTTGCAAAGAATGAGAACAATATAATGTCATGATATTTGATTTGGGTATTTATTGGTGGAAGTTACTATAGAAAATGATTATTCACTTACTGGTGTATAGTATTTACATCCAATAAAAACCTGTGCAACTTCAACAATGTTGAGTTTGACAAAGTTGCATTAGATTATAAATAGTTTTTAAATTTTAGCCCAATGTGTCATAATGTCCCGAAACTGTAACCAAATATTACAATGTTGTTCGTGAACTTTCAATTTGTTCAATATAATTTATAAATTACATAAAAATGTTTAATATTATCCATGAACTCAAATTAATGAAATATTGAATATTTTCGTATTGTTCGGGAATTAAGTTAAATATATATACCAAAAGTTCGAGAATTATATTGAATAAATTGAAAGTTTGGAGACCACATTACACGTTGAGCTAAAATTCAGGGACCGTATTAAATAAATTAAAAATTTATGGATCATATTAAATATTAAGAAAAAGTTTAGAAAGCATTTATGTCATCTATAATTTTTTTTTCCGGTAGAACGTAGGTTTCAGACGCAAGTTTAGGTAGGTCCTCAGGATTTCAACCTCAGAATCAATGGCGGTACTTGAACCGTGGTGTTTCCAAATCTTTCAGGGACGATATCCAGATGGGTCCTACTTCTGTCCGGTTGACAAGATCCATTTCCTGGAGCACCAAACCCTCCCCTCGATCCCAGCAGCCAAGAATCAACAATGACCACCGCACGGACAGAAACAAAAGCTAGAACCCACTATTTTCTCCAGGTGAAAGCCTCTTGATTTGACTTCCATGTCCCCTCCTCTAACACGCACGACACGTCAAACCGAGAATTTTGGCGAAACAAATTAATCTTTTCTGCCAGCTTTTAGGATTGCAACGTAGTTGGTGACGCATTCTGAAACGGTCAACCCGGTTTCGTCTCCTCCGTTTGCTTCGACCCCATGTGCCCGTCATTTTATTTTCAGGGTCTCGTGAAACACCGCGCCCCCACGTTTCACTCCCGGCTAACACAATTCATGTGCAAGGGCATGGCGGTCTGACTCCGACGAACGTAACGCAATTGAGATCAGATAATCTATTAACAAAAACTAAGGAAGGCGACAGCACTGAATCCAGAGCTCAAAAGCCAATGATGTCGGCCCAATATGCACCGACGGGTCGTGGGACATAAAAAAGTGTGATGATATTCATCGTGCACTAATTTGGAAAATTCTTGCATAAAGGGAAAGGTTTGATTTGCTAGAACAAATTTGAAAAGGCAGTGTGGGTCGTACATCTTTGGTCCCGACCACTCAGAGAAGTGAAAAGAAAAACACAAGGGCGTGTCTTAAACCTTTTGGAGCCTTTGGTCGCGAAGTTTAATAATTGATCAATTGCTGTAACCCAACAAGAAGAATGAGTGATCATTTCGGACTATGGGAAGCAGCAAGATTCCACGTACGACCCCGCCAAAAAAAGCAACTTCCAACTTCTTTTTAATGCTTTCAGTGTTGATCAACATAAGTGTTAGGATCAGTTACACAAACACAACGAAATAGAGAGTGAAAGTAAAGAAGAGACAAGATTTTATCTCATTCACCTTTAAACTAGAACTATATCCAGTAAATTATTTCACTTTAATTGATACTTCACGTCTCTTTGTTACAATCTTTAATTACAAGAGAATTATATATGCTCAGTAATTATTCATAGGCCCAAATTGAAAGTACCAATTGAATAGATGCCCAAATTATAAAAGCCCTCTGGTTGCCAGGGAGTGGGCCCCTCGAACCTCTGCCAGCTCACTAGGGAAAGGGACTCCCATACTTTCCTGTCGATGAGGAGTATGAACCACACCCCAATACAAAGTCCCACCACGGTCGATGAGCACAAATCACGAGTTGCCAAGTGTCCAATGTTTCTCTCGTTAGTACATTCGATGCTGACTAGCATAGCGGGCTAGATTTGCATGCGCTCGAATCTACGTGGATTGATTCGATCTCAACCATCCATTGGGTATGGCCCGCACGCAACCCATTTTCCTAATGAAGGGCCTCCACCACAAAACCAGTTGATATTTATCTAAATAATTCAATCAAATCTTTTTTGCAAAAGTCCTGAGAGAGTTTACCTAAGCAAGATCTTAAAAGTTTTAATCTCAGTTTTCGTCTGGACCTTGAGATAACCGAGATATAAAAGTCTAAGAGGGTATTCCCTCTCCTTGATAAAAACAAAGATACATGGGGAGGCACCACCACTGCTTTGCAAACGGACATACCACAAATGCCCCTTTTTTTTGGTGAGATTGACTCTTAGTCGAACAATAAAGATCCATAGACAGCCCCTAGTATAAGAGTATAATAGCACTGCAATTGATCCTAGCCTTTTGGTTGCATATAATTAAATCCTAACAAAGCTTTCCTATTCTAGGTCTGTTTTTCATGGACGAAAAATCTAGTTTCCATTCATTTGTTCATGTATCTATTGGACTTAGATTGCATAATGGAAAAAAAAGGTTTCAAGACTAAATTATCCTCTTGGTGTAAGTCATATTAAGTAGCTTAAATTGATAGGTGGAGGGATACCACAAGTATGTAAAATGTATATAAATGCCATGATCAAGCGATGTGGGATATTTTGAACACCTCCCTCACATGCAGGCCTAATTAGGAATGAACGAATCTGGCTCCGTTACCATGTTCAAAAGTTCAACTCAAAACTTTAAGCTGTTAGATGAAGGCATGATTAATATTTAAATGTTCTAACACTCATCTTCATGTGCAGGTTGAATGTTAGCCTAAGTCTAAATGGCGGAATTATGTAATTGGAGAAATTATACGAACCCTGAAAGATTTGAACTCACGGCCTGAAAAAGATTTGGACTTTCTAACACAAATAAACCCCATAGTGAAGCGATATGTATATTTCAACAGCATTTAAGGCATGAAATCGGGTGATCCGAAATTGTTTGATAGTCTTTCCCTTCATTTTGGACATGGATTGCTTACATCCTCCACTCGTTTCTAGTACAACGCCCCTAAATCTACATCAATCTTTGGTGCCACTCGATGCTAATGTGAGAATCACTTCGTGCAGTGGTTGTTAATTGTCGGTGACTCTTTACCTCCACCACGAGCCACCGTCTCTAGCAAGAACCATGCCACCGAAAGTGGCGGAGCAATAGGTAGACGACGTTGGAGATAGGGGAAAGATACAGACATGGTAGTAACAGCTGAGATGGTCGTGGTGAGTTCGTTGGAGGTGGTAATGGTGGCATGGAGAGTGGTGGGAGCAAAGGAAATAGACCGATCGTGTATGGTGTGTGGTTTTATTATGGTGTAGATTTGATCAATGGGCAGCCTACGCTTCTCGACAAAGAATGATGTCAAATTTTTCAAGAAAGTTTTGACAGAACGAACTGACTTGGGCAAGCCATGATCGACAAGCCAAGGCTCAGGAAGGAAATTGCTTGTCCAGACTCGTCCGATTTTCCAAGGCCCAATCAGATTGGCACGGATTGAGTGAGCCGCCAACTTGGCGGCACCAAGCTCGTGCTCAACCTCTTATTTTGATGTAACATTTTTGCCCACGCTCAGTGATTCAATTATGGATTTGTTATATAATCAATTGTATAAATCATGACTTGAAATCTCTATCATTGTAATCTTGAAGTACTCGACTCATTCCTAATCCGGTGGGACCAGGCAGTGTTATCATCCCTTCTTCATCTTACGTTGGATGCATCAAGTCACTCTCATCGTGCTTCCGGGGTTGGTAAGAGACTAACGTTTAGCTTAAGCCTCGGACGACGCGTCGGGGCTTTTGAAACTTTCAGCCATATCGTGCAGTCTAGTTGCCGAAATTCTTTGTTTCATAGCGAAATCATTTTAAATTTTCGCCAGAAATGAATGATTTGACAAATATCTACCTAAAATTAATTACCCGTATCACTTGAAATGATTAATCAATAGAAAATATTGACAACAATTTATAACCGAATACGTTATCCGCTCCTATATTTAACCTAATTTTTCTCCTCGCGATATTAAGGATGCGTGAATTTGTATCTTCTGGGTAAGTTAATCAATAGGCCGATCTCGTTAAAGTATGCCGCATCGCTTATTTACAGGATTTATATGCTCTTTATGTCTTCCCTTCACGTGAGAGTTTAAGTTTTTGGATTAAACTTTCTATCACGGTATCAAAGCCAAGTTCCGCTCTACTTTATATCACGTATACAGCCCTCGTTCATCGAATTCTCCTATTTTATGTACATGCGATCTCCCCCCTTCCCCACGCATTTTTCCAGATAACGACGATGCAAACACGACTAGTACCGCGAGTTAGTTAAGCCACGGCAGAATTGCTCGGAACTTTTAGTGGCAAAATAGGAGTGACCAGGTTGGTGCTTGTGTTGTGGGGTTTACATCTTTGATTAAATGCCCACCATCAACTTCCTAGCGTGGATCGAGTCAAATCTTCAGTAAATTAATGTTTAATCCGAAACTGCTACTTCTAGTTCCGTGGCCATGGCATAGCATAAACTAATGCGACAACGTCGCATGATGCAACTCAACTAGAAAAAGGAGTGATATTGACATAGTAGGACCTCTAGAGACTTAAGAGCGATTTATGTCCGGAACATAGGTACAGCTGATTAAGTAAACCACAGAATTCCGGGCCACCTAAGCTCGAAACCGCGTCCCCAGCCCGGACATCACATCGCTCATGTGTGATCGATCTCCTCCGTCTCTTTTAACTAATTTCTCGATTGCTTTACGAAGTAAAGGTATCGAACTAGTCCCGTCTCACCAACACATCAAGTGCGTGCCGTTAACTTCGAGAAGTTAGTCCTTGCCGATGCGTGCCCCGTTAGGGTTACGCGGTGAAATCTTCGTGGATTCGGTCATTAATCTCGCACGATTTAGGCGATGATTATGCTTTAGCCACTTCTGTTTTGACATCTAGAAATTACCCCAACTCTTGTCGCGCTGTAATTATGTTGTTCTTGCGATGACTTTTTACCGTATTATTACGAGGATGATGCGACCTGATGTGGTCAGCAAGTATCTGATAGGAACATGATATGATGTTGTCCCTTCGTCTAATCCCGAAGCTACGTGGAAGCCCGCTCGCTCGCTACCCCGTGCAGTATCTCCACGATTCACCAGCGCTCGCAAACATGCCAGTCGTCCTCTCGTCTATAAAAACATGCAGTTGGATTATACCTGATCTTAATCATGATTACCTTCTCTTAATCTCTGGTCATTAATCATTAGTCGGTAGTCATTAGTCAAGTCATACTACTGAGGTTTTTTAAACTCTTGTTTACTGAACATGGAGGACGCAGGAAGCGGCAGCCGGGGAGGCACCAGCTCGTGCTACCGGGGCGTCCGGAAGCGGAAGTGGGGGAAATGGGTGTCCGAGATCCGTGAGCCCGGGAAGAAGACGAGGATATGGCTTGGCAGCTTCGACACCCCAGAGATGGCCGCCGCCGCCTACGATGTGGCGGCCCTGCACTTCCGGGCCCGCGACGCCCGCCTCAACTTCCCCGCGCGGGCCGCCGGCCTCCCGCGCCCAGAGAGCTCAAGCGCCGACGACGTGCGCATGGCGGCCCATGAGGCGGCACTGCAGGCCCGGGCGGCTCCCCCCGGCCCTGGCACCACCGCTCCGGGAACCGGCAAGTCGGCTCTGAACAGGGCAGCCCCGGTGACCGTGAGCCTCCCGCCGACCATGATCGCGGCCATCAACGAGTGGCCGCTGGAGTCACCGACGATGTGGATGCAGATGGCGGAGGCGCTGTTGGCAGCGGACGAGTCGCCGGCGGCGTTCTCCTCCACGAGCAACGCGAACTCCTGGGACAAGGAGCTATTCGGGGACGTGCACGCCGAGTGTTTGCCCTGGGAAAGGACCTAGCCTTATAACATCTAAACAGATGATATCTCTGACCCAAAATAAAAAATAAAAAAAATGCAGATGACATCGCGCATCTCTGAAACAGTTGTAAGACTTCATTTCCAAGCAGATCGCAAGGCAACAACAGAGAGCTCGCGTGGTGATTGTAATAGTTTTTCAAAGTAATAATAGACATAAAAGCACTGGTTTTACAGAGAGAAACATGAGCACGAAGTGAGACTTTGCACGGGCAATAATTTTCGAAGTCCGAAACATCGGAAGCCCATGATGTCGCGTTTCCGAGCTCGATGCTTCCAGGTTCAATATGGAGGCCCAGCACAGCAGGCGCAAGGATTCCGCTGCTGCTGACCCGAGGAAGGACGATCTTTGCGAAACGCGCGTTTAATTGGGCACGTGTATAGTACCAAAACATCGCTTTTTGTTTAGTGACGTATTGGATGAGTCATTGTTGGCGCAAAGCTGCAGTATTTGGCGACTGGGAGACATTGAATTGGGGGAGGGAAGAACCCGTCGAAAAGATGTGCACGACGACATCATCATTGCGGAGGAAACCATAAACGAGACCCGTGGGAAAGGTGAATCTTGTGGTCCGGGACTCCGGGTGCGCCAAAATAAGTCATTGATTCAATTTTTTTTAATTGAATCGTAAATAAATTTAGACCCGATTTTATGAATAATAAGTGGGTCGTAAATAAATTTGTTGTGGACGATAAATTCGGTGGCTCTCTTTCGTTATCATTCGATTTCAAGCTTGCTCATTTCGTGCTTTCACTTTCGTTTGGTATAAGTTTTCTTATATTTTGTGAAATATAAAAGTATTTTAGAAATATAGATCGGGTATGGATTAGGTATGCGTCAATATGAATCGGACCATTTTCGAATCAATCCGAACTATCCATTTGACAGGCCTATTTTTACGTAATAGTGTATGAATTATTATAAAGTTGGTTTTGTTTGTGTTGGTCCTTTCATCAAAAGATCAATTGAAATGGTGTTACAGTTGGAGACGCCGTGTGACGTGGGCAACTACGTGGCGGCAGGGTGGCTTCATTACAAACTTTAGAAATTAAATGATAATGTTTCCGGTAAATAAGAATTCTTTTTTAACAGAAAAAAAAGAAGTTATTACGCGAAAAGCCTCAAGCTAGTACACGTGTGACATATTTATCCAAAACTAATTTTTTTACTATAATAAATTTCAAACTTGTACATCTGCGACAATTTTACCCTATATTAGTTTTCGTTAAATTTTGCCCTTAAATTTTTGAGTTAGATGACCCGTGACAATTGACGGATATATCAGTTTGAGATTTTACCCAACGTTTATCACATTTGTACTAGTTTGTAATTTTTCGTGATATAAACTTAATTTAAAAGAGAGTAAATTTGTCATAATTATACTGATTTTGGGTTTTTGGTAGTCAGAAAATTAATTTGGGGTAAATTTATCGCGGATATACCAGTTTGGGATTTTTCGTGGTTAAGGTCAAAAAATTAGATTGTAGTAAATTTATCATACACAATAATAATTTGAAATTTTTCGTGTTATTAATTTAAAAAAATAAAAAGAAGTAAACTTTTTGCGGGTCATTGGGTTTGACTGCTTCTTGCAGCTCCCTGTCATCACCTTCTCCCTCTGTCGCCATCGCCCCTGTCGAAGAGAGGGTACCGCGCCTGGACCAGGTGGGAGTCGGCACCGCGTGCAAGTGCATGGCGTCCTGGGTGGTGCCTTGAGCTTTGGGACTGAGTGAGTTAACTCGGAAGCGGAGCGATAGGAGGTCGGATGGCTTTGGGTCTAAAAAGATTGGCGATGAAGCGGTCGAGGTCGAGGCCGTCGCCGACGGGCATGACCGCACCAGTGATGGGCGAGGCCGCGCCGTCCGTGGTGGTCGGTGGTGGCGTCTCCTTTTCGCCTCTGAGCGGGGCGCAACGAGGGTCCGGCCGGCCACCCTCGCCGGTGGCCGGAAGGAGACTCCGCCGCCGCCCTCCTTGTCTTTGCAACAGTTTTGGCTCCCTTTTTTTTTTTAGGGATTTTCTTTGCAATAAATATTGAAATTGTGGATTTTGTTTAACTTTTTAAGCCACGTAAGAGTTACGTGGCTGTTAAAGTTACGCATAACTGTCATTTCGCGTTTTCGCTAAGGCTTTAACGGAAGGCTTAGCACGAACAAAGTTACCTATGCAAATTAAGGATTACACTGCGCATAGTTCCAGAGCGAAATTGCATAAATTGTTAAAAATTTCGGAAACCGTAAATGATATTATCTCTGCAAACATTTTACAAAAACGCGCTTAATCGAAAAGTAAAGTCAAGAGATGCAAAAATCTGAACAATTCAACGCTCACCTTGATGGCTAAGCTTAATGTCATAATATCCAGTCAGTCGGATAAAATCCTCTATCTCTCCCTTGTTGTTTCGACAAATTTCGATCATTGATTACTATCTTCTTCTTTTTTTAAATCGGTGATTCTGATTTATTGAGATGCAGATAAAAGAATTGCTTATAAATGATCCATGTCCTGTTTGATCCTACACTCTCCACAGAAGTGCTATTAAACTTTTGTATAAAACTATTTAACTTCTTATTGTTTATAGAATTCCCCACAAGGTAGAGTAATTAAAAATGGTTGATATTTTTATTAGGTCAATATTGTCTAAATTAAAATTTGTACATTCAATTAGGAGTGAATGATTCTAGGATGGGCTAAAACCTGTCCTGTCAAGACCAGTTCCCAGTTTTTGAACCTGGAATCTACTCCCGATTCCAGTATCAACCCTGTGAACCAATCAATTCCATTTTTTATTTCATGTTTTTATTCCTTAATAGTGTTGTTTGAGACTTCAATTCCTCAATCACACAATTCAAGTATCTTCGAAAAACCTTTGTAACTGCTGGAATTTTCTTGTATATGCTGGAATTTGAGAAATAGAGCTCAATCGTCTTTCATTCTTCTTGTACACCTAAGTGACCAGTCCACAAGCAGCTCGCGAGCTTCGAATGGTCGATTCGCTGTAAGGAAATGTGAAGAAGTGGATGAATCAGAGCAGAGAGCGAGAGTGAAAGAGAGAGAAATCAGGGGCAGAGACAGCAACAACAAGGATGCAAGATGTAAACCAGGGAAGGTCGATTCGGTTCGATACCAGAATCTATCCCGGACCGGTGGTCACTTCAATATTCAGTGTGAAACATTGACGTGCCAAAAGGTTTCAGTCACGCAATTGACTCTAAACACACACGTTATTCACTCACCGGACGAACAAAGTAAGACTTTTTTTCGCCCTTGAATAATTGTTCGGATGGTCAAGACGATGAATTAAACATAGGCGGGCAGAAGAAAAACAAAAGACACGTGGGTGACTAATGAGGAAACCACGACTTCAACCCTAAAAGCAAACTAGAATCCCTCCTTCACTCAACGACAGCTCCGCACCAGAGGACAAAACTTCGGCACGCTCGCTCAACAGGCTCGACGACACAACATCATAGATCAATTCCAGAAGGGAAAATCGGGAAAATTCCACGTGGCAGCATTCGCGCTGGGTCTGAGATTCCCGTGTACGGGTCGTGGAGGTCACGGTGGATACGGTCAAGCGGGCGGACGGCCGGCGGCTGCCACCCCATCCGAACGCGGAAACCGTACGGGAACAAAGGGGAGGGGTGGTGGGGACCGGTGGCGGTGGCGGTGGTGGCGGTGCAATTATCAAATCCCGAGAGCCAGAAAGTCCCTTTTTTGTTGTCTTTTTTTCTTCTTTTGTTTTTATTTTTTATTTTTAAATTCGACTTGCTTTTCTTTCTTCTTTGACATATCCGGAATGGGTTCGCTTTCGACTTTTGACTCGAGACTTGGTGAGCAAAATGGTGGACAAATTAACTGGCACTCACTACGATCCAGCTGTTAGTGATTGAACCCATTTTTTTTTTACTAAACTAGTGCTGCGATCGTGTGGTACGAAGGGGGCATCCGTGGGAGATTATACATGCCGAGGGGGACTTTGTCAACGTGTACTAGTTAGGTTAACTACCTGGGGTTTTACAGTTCCAAGGGAAAGGAACCTTGTAACTCCTTGTATTAACTGGACCAGCATGTGACCAATTCACGGGATGGGTCGCGTAGTCCAACACATGATTCGCATTTCGAAGGTTCTAGGGTTCAATTTTCTAGCTTATTCTTGACCTTGGGAAATGTCGATCAGTCTATGAAGTACGGGTTTATTTAATTGTCGGGCTTATCTATCGACACCTGATAGAGCTGCGATGACGAGCTCGGTTTGTTCTCCCTTTTAACTTTTTGTTATGCAGAAAAACAAAAATTAGGGCTAATAAGGGTGGGTAGGGGTGAGCACGATTTCAGAGTAAAACGGGAAATCGAAGAATCGGATAGGGGCGAGCATGGTTCTAGGGTAGAACGAATAACCGATGAACTAGACCGGTGTCCGATTGCAGGTTTCAGGGTATGTAGGATAAGTTTCAAGTTCCAAAAATTGGAAAATTGATTTTGATGGGTAGGTTTTAGGTTCTTAGAATAAGTCTGTGTTTTTCTTATTCTATATCTTCGCACAATCTTGCAGTTTTTCATGACGTCCGATGATAAGTATGTAAATTGAAACCGCTAGTTTGGACTTCTATTTCCGGCAATATCCATATTTGAGAATTTACTTTATTTATGTTTCATATTTTTTATGTATCTAAATATGAATTGTATCCAGTAGATTGTAACAGCAAAGAGTAATTATTAGGTATGATGATCCACTGCAATCGTTCAATTAAGGATAAAGGCACAATCTAGAGCTGACCCTGAAATCTGTGATAGTGTAGGTTGGTTCCAGGTTTTAGAGCATATAGGGTAGGTTCTAAATTCTAAAAAATTGAAAATTGATTTCGACGGGTAGGTTCCAGTTAGAATCTAAACTGACCGGGGAATCATTCATCCCTATGGACAAGTGCATAGATTCCACGTTCACTCAAAGAAGCACTTTCCTTGCATTTGACGATAATTTGTTCTCGATCTATTCGTGCTATGATAAACATGTTATTTGCGAAGGATGGAATCATGAAGCCAAAATTGAATTTAATGATATAAATAAATATGAAAATAATACTTTATTTGTTTTGTGGAAAATAAATAATTTAAAAATAAAATTTCCTAAATTTTTTTTATGTAAACATGGCTGCAGTTGAGCATTTCCTAATAATTTGCACAATGTGTTTGTCCTCAAATTGAGCATTTACATCATGTAAGCATGGGTGCAATTAGATACATTTTTATATATGGAATTACTAATAACTCTGCTTGATATATGGCGGATATAATAACCCAAAATACTAGTGAAAACTCGCATGCACGAATAAAGGTGCAACACGCACGAATCTCAACTCAGAAAAAATTTCAAATCAATTTGTACTTTTGAAATTAGACAGCTGGATTTCAGATTGAGTAAAACTGAAAAAGAAATATCTCTGAAATCCTTGTTGACCGTAAGTAGTTGTAAGTACTAAGAAGTACTTAGTGATTGAATTTACTTTTTATTTAATATAATCGTACGACGCGTGCATTTTGATTTTTTTAATTCTTTAACCTGAAATCTTCAAAATATGCAAAAATAGACATGTGAATTCACATATAATTTTTTCGATTTTTAAAAAATTAATAAGAAGACGAGAAAAGCAACGAAAAAATTTGCTTTCATCAATACATAAAATAAATGGGCAATGATGAATAATAAATGGGCAAAAAATTTGAAATATTTTTTAGAATTACTGAAAAGTAAAATGTAATTTTCTGCCTTCTTGCCAAAATTTGAAACATTATATAAGTTACCAAATATTATGAAATAATATATGCGAACCTATGTGTCCATCTATCTTTATATATTGTAGAACTTTTAGGTTCGTAAACAGTCAACATGTGTGGGCAGCAAGATGTTGATTAAAATGAAAAGTGTAATAAAGAAAAATGAATTGAAACACGCCTTAAAACATTATGAACGACTTCCTCGAAATGTGATGCCAGCGGCTCCACGACTCTTCGTAAAATAAACATCATGGCCTGTCGATATTACGCATAGTGCACAAAAATCCAACCTATGGGCTTAGATCGTTGATTCCTGCGTGTCTAAAACTACTCCATAAACTATGCTACCAACAATGATTTGACGTACTGACAATATTTTTTTTTTTAGGATTTCGCATGATGTTTTTTACATAGCTATGCAGTTAAATAGACTATCCTAGCTTGACCCATCAGCCAAACAACCAAACTATCTGGTTAGGGTTTGCTCTAGAACAGTTGACATTTGCATCATGGAACTTTTATGCAGCTTGTAACGAGTGATGGTCGGTAGCATAGTACGACCTGGTTAACGCAAGTTCTTTTATATTATATGTGGGTTTTATGAACGTGGCATTTAACGTTAAAAAGAACTTCGTAAATAACACAAAAACAGACGCTCGGGTTTAGCCAGCATGTTCCCACTGACGTAAGTTACGTGGAAGCTCACTCCTTGAGGTGAGGTGACTAGCTACAGTTCCATCGCCATGTGAGCAAAATGCGAAGATCAAGCTCTATATATACACCCAAGATGAAGTGGTCTCGAAGCTCAGACTCGATCCCTCGACGCGTTCACTCGTTCTTGAGGCCCGACGGATGAAGAGGATGCAGGCAGGAGGTGAGCATTATCTTGGGGATGATGATAATGCACCTTGCAGTGCTCGGTACAAGGGCGTCCGACGCCGGAAATGGGGCAAGTGGGTGTCCGAGATCCGCGAGCCGGGCAAGAAGACGCGCATCTGGCTCGGGAGCTACGAGTCGCCGGAGATGGCCGCCGCGGCCTACGACGTGGCGGCGCTGCACCTGAGGGGGCCAGGGGCCGCCCTGAACTTCCCCGAGCTCGCTGAGGTTCTGCCAAAGCCAGCGAGCTCGAGCTCCGAGGCGGTGCAGCTGGCGGCCCAGGAGGCGGCATTGAGGTTCAGGAGGGCGGAGGGAGGGTCGGGGGGAGCCGGCGGCAGCGGCACGGGCAGTAGGAGCTCGGCGCCGGTGCGAGTGGGGCTGAGCCCGAGCCAAATCGAGGCCATCAACGAGGCGCCGCTGGATTCGCCGAAGATGTGGATGGAGATGGCCGAGGGCGCTGCCGGAGCCGACCCGACGGTGGTTTGGGAGCTCGGCGACACGGAGCTGGATGAGTGGGGAATGCTGCAACACTCCATCTGGGATTAGCAAATGGTAGAATCATAGAAGCCTTTAGCATTAGCAGCATCGAACTTCAGAACCTTTTTCCCTTTTAAATTTTTTGTCGGTCCTTATTAATAATTTGACTCGGACAGTGAGAAGTCAACAGTCCCTGAACACGGCAGGTTGTCATTTTCAGCACGCCTGCCCCGATTTGTGTAGTTAAGAAACAAAAGTTAACGATTGCTGAAAACCGTCGTTAGGGATTAATCCGTATTCCCATTATGCTGATCTTGATTTAATCTTCAGAGATATTGTCGTGTTGGGGTTAATTCGCATAGCATTCTTATATTGTGTTATGTGTCGGCTTTCTCAGTCTTCTACTTTCACTTGTTCTTGTAATTCTCGTGCAAAGTTGCTAATGACCTTATCAATCATCATTGTGGAATTTCAGAGCAAATTCGATCTATCATATCCTCGAAACATGGTGCTATATTGAAGTGATGCCGCAAAGCAAGGGAACAACTCTCAAAACTCCACCCATGTCTCATCGATGGAACCGACCCGTTCATTATATGTGCAAGCAAAGGCCGATTTCAACTATCACTTGATAAGATGGGTTCAAGTTGATGTTGCCAATTATGTGATATGTTTATCGCTTAGATGCTAATTTGCAAGCTTCTTGTCGCATCCAGAGGCTGTTTAGATGGACTTCCATAGCTCTTTATTCATCTCCAAGGATGGCTCTTTGGCTTCCAAGGAAGTTGCACGGATTTGGAAGAGTTAAAGATCAAATTTCCATGTGATTAAATGCATTTCCAGTTCCTATGGCTTTATTAGTTGGGTAATTCTCATGTTTTAATGCTTAGTCTATTTCATATCTAATAGTTCCTTTATATAAATAGGTGAATTCTCATATATAAGTCGACTTGAGCATCGATAATACATGAGATTTTCCTCTGTTGTGCGAATATCTTTCCCGGTTTCTTTATCTTTGGAAAGTGGATTATTCCTTGGTGGTGAACCAATAAGCCATTATCCTTAGCTGGTGGCTTATCCTTTAGGCCCTGGAGGTGAGTTTCTCTTATCCCGAAATCCTTTATCCTTGACAAGTAACTTTTCCTTTAAGCTCTTGTGGAGAATTTCATCTATACTGATCTTTATCCTTGGCTGGTGATGCGTCCTTTAGGCTTTGGTGGTGATCATATTCTATCCTGCATTTAAATTCACCCATCCACATTCATTCCCTTATACTCTGATTTATTCATACTTCTTTTGACATCACTCAAAACATCACTCACCTGCTCTTGTAACTGTATCATGACGGAATCATTAGATATGTACGTCTCGTCTTAAGTCGTTGGATAATCTCTTGTTGACTGGGAATGTATTGGAATTGGGACAAATTAGCACAGTTTAACATTCAAACTCGCCAATAGGCATGTGGCCCTACTGGTAAAGAGATTCGGGAGGTGGGGTTGGAGAGTATCAAGTCCGAGGTTCGATCCCTGTGAACAACGCATGCGCTTGTATATAGAAAAGATCAGTGAGACAAAGAAAAATCATTCAAACTCGCTTTGGCTTGACTATACCATGGTCAATACGTGTCTTGAGCTTATCAAGCCTGATTTCTCACACTTGAACTCTGCTTAATAAGTTCTCAATAAACTCAAGCCTGGCTCAATTAATAAATAAACTTCGGTCTAAACTCTAACTAATCTTGAACTTTTAGCTCGAGTTGTTATAGTGTAATGTAATTAAGATAATAACTATCATTCTACACCTGTAAATATAATATTCACCGCCAAAAGAGTTGTTCATGAGTTGCTCATCACGCTCATCTTACATAATAGCAAGAGATTGAATATCCAAAATCGACGCAAGTGGAATTGGCAATAACCGTGGAGCAACGATGCTGATAAGAAAAGAAAAGTCTAGACTTAGTATTGTATTACTAAATTGGCCACATTGATTGAAAGAAAATTGTATTCATTTCCAAAAAGGATACATGAGAAGTACATAAAATTTCATGGCAAAAAATATCGAAGTAGAGCAAAGCCTAGAATACTACAAAACAAAGCCAAATCCAAAAAGCAAGGAGAATCAACAGAGCACTAAGGCCCCATTTGGTTCAGCTTTGGGAAAGGGCTTTCGGCCTCGAAAGCCCCTTCCCAAAACACTGAACCGTTTGGCAAGTGCTTTTAGGATACGGAAAGCTCAGAGTCAGCATTTGGGATGTTGAAAGCCCAAAGCAGGTGGAGAGGTGCTTTGGGCTTTTTAGCATTTTCGGGATGCAATTTCCTTCATTAATGAATTTTGGTCAGTTGCCTATTTTGCACTCAAAATCTTGTTGAAAGTCCAATTTTGCCCATTTAAAAAAACAAAACCCTATCTCTAGTGTTCTGCTTCTTCGCTGTCCCATTTTCCTTTTGTTGCTCCCAACTCTTGTCTCACTCTCGTGAGGAACTGCTCGCCTCTCTCGTTCGCTTCGGTTGCTTCACTTTCCTTTGGATGGATTGCTCGCCTCTCTCACTCGCTTTAGTTGCTTCGCTCTCCTTCGGACGGATCGCTCGCTCGTTCGCTTCGGTGGTTTGCTTTGCTTGTTCCCTCACTCACTTACAGGTTCGTCTCTCTCTACCCCCAGTGGACGTGCTTTTGATTGCTTAAATCTGTGCATTTTATGGCCATCCTTGAGGTTTTATCCTTTCTTCCCTTGTGATTTCACCATCGAATTTGTGCATTTCGTGATTTTGGTGCTTGTATCGTCTTAAATATGTTTTTAGGGTTTTCCGTTTTGTTTTGCCAAATAGGTAAATTGAGGGGCATTCGATTCTTAGATAAGGAGTACTCGTCTACTATCATGCATTGCTTCTTGTCCATTTCGAAAATATTTTCTTTGTCCCTAAACACCTGATTATATGTGCGGTCGCTCAAGGGGTTTATGTTCGACTTGTTTGTAGTGCTTCTTGTTCCTCTGGTGATCTCTCTCTTCAAAGCCGGCCTCATATTATCTTCAATTTAAATATTTTTTGCTGGGTTTTTGGGGGGAAAAATTAATAATTGCAGCACAAGCATCCTATTTTCAGTATGATTTTGCTGGGTTTTGGGGAAAAAATTAATAATTACAACACAAGCATCCTATTATCAGTATGATCTTGCCGGGTTTAATGTCTATTTCCACCTCAAATCAATTGACTCATAAATTAGTTTTATTAATTAGCAAAGAGAATTTTCAACATAAGCATTCGATTTTCGCATTTTGTGGGCGAACTTGTTGTGGCATTCTGAATTTGTGTTGTTCCCCACTTAAGAGCCAAGAGCCCAATTTTGAGAGTCAAACTGGAACACCAATTTTGCTACCCAAATTTTTTCCTCTGTTCTTTTTTGCTTTTTGTGAATTGATCCAGGTTTTTGTTCTCAATGTCCATGATGGCTTGGCTCTCTAAATGGAGTATGGGTCTTACCCAAAACAGAGCATGCTCTTGGGGGCATATCTAGTGGATGTATAGTGGCTTGTTTCTCGCATTTTTTAGATTGGGGCAGTTATGTTGTACTACCCAGATTTTGTCTTCTATTTCTTTTGCTAATTGATCTAGGTTTTTATTCTCAAAGTTCATAATGACTTGACTCTCGTAACACAGCATGTTGGGCTTTACTCATAACATAGCAAATTCAATAGGTGTAACTTTGACAAAAAGTGTGATTGTTTCTTGTAGTCATTGACCCTTTTTTTTTTGTGATTTACGGTTGCATTCATTATGGTTGGATTCATAGTGGGAGTAATCCCTCTGAGTATGAATAACACAGCATGTTGCCTTTTTTTGTTCAATTGGTTATGTTATTCACCAATTATGTTCAATTGGTTATGTAATGAACATATGGGAGTTGATTGGTTATCTGTGTGTTAAGAAATGCATGTCTTCATTCGAATTTGTTCATGGTTAATCTTGTTTGTTTTTGCTTCCCAAATTTGTTCATGTTACTATACTAGTAGATGGCAAGTTCATCAAAAGAAAAGGCATTTTGGAGCTCGGAAGATGTAGAAACCTTTTGTAAGTTGTGCATTGAACAAATTGAAAAAGGCAATCGTCCTGCAAGCAACAAAAGGGATGGGTGGACAGTCATAATTAGCAAGTTGGAGGAGCTAACAAGAAAAAAGTATGATAAGAATAAAATGAAGAGTAAGTGGGATGATCTCAAGGAAGAATGGAAAAGATGGAGGTTATTGCTTTATAATGAAATGGGACTAGGTTGGGATTCAAGGAAGAAAATCATTGATGCGAGTGAAGAATGGTGGGAGAGTAAAATTCAGGTTTTCATCACTTCTTTTTTTTACTTTTGTGTTAGGATCACCTTCAATGATATAACTTACACAAATACTTTATTATAACAGGTCAATCCAAAGTTTAAGGCTTTTAGGACGAAAGGCATACACCCTGATCTTGGAGAGAAGTTATATATGATGTTTAGAGATACAGTTGCTACTGGAGGAGTCACGTGGAATCCTAGGCAAGACTTACTTATTAATAATGATGTTGAGGTCACACAACCTAGTATCGATGATGTTGCAGGGTCTACTGATGAAAATTTGGAGTGTTATGTAGATGAAACCATTGTCGAACCAATTGAAACTCAAAGCCGGAAAAGAGCTGCGCAAACTTTAATGAGGCAAGTTCGAGGAAAAAAAGATAAGAAACTGAGCACAAGAGAAGAGCTTGGGACACAAATTAACAGGCTAGTTACAACTTTTGAAAGTAGGAGCAATGCCATTGCCACATCTTAAGCAACCACCAATGTAGTCGGTCCTTACAAGGACCTTATAGACATATTGGATACCATACTTGAGATTGCGAAAGACGAAATGTTGTACTATTTTGCAATCTCTCATTTGAAGGAAAAGATAGACAACAGATAGGTTTTTATGAGCTTAAACGATGATGCAAAAAGAGTAAAGTATCTCAAGTATGAGTTTGGAAAAGAGTCAGGTCTTCGTAGATAAGATGTTCACATCTTTTTGTTTTCATGTTTGAAGGGAGTCATGCTACTTTTTTTTCTATTTGAAGAGAGTAATGTTACTTTGTTTCTGTTGATGGATCTTTATTTGCATTCCTGTGAATCCAATTTCTATTAATGTTTTAATGTGAGAATTGTTTTTGATTGGTGTTCTCTTTATATGGTTGAGTTTGCATATATATAATAGTTATTACATTGTTTCTCTCGATGGAAGATCAAGCTTATTCATTATTTCTCTTACAACCTTTATATTTTGTTACTTGAAGTAGTTATGGATAATTCGCATGCAAGGGAAAATCGTGAACAAGAGGAAAATGACTACTGGGATCTTGTGTCAATCACAAGAGTTGCAATTTTTTATCAAGCAACATACCTTTGCAGACAACCTTGCATGACCTCGACATATACAGGTTATGCATGGTTAAAAGAGTTGATGGGTGAAGATGCCAATCCTATAAGGTGCTATAATATGTTTAGAATGCATAAAGTTGTATTTAATAATTTAACCTGTGACTTAGTAACGCGCTATGGTCTTGAAGGATCAAGAAATACTGATGTTGCAGAAATGGTTGGTATATTTCTTCATATTTTGGGACACGGCATAGGCAATAGGTTAGCACAAGAGCGCTTTCAGCGCTCTAGGGAAACCATAAGTAGGCACTTTAACTTAGTTTTAGATAAAGTATGTGATATAGGAAAATATTTGATTCAACCAACTGATCGACAATATAGGGAAGTTCCGAAGAAAATCAAGAAAGATCGTTGATTTTTTCCATATTTTAAGGATTGCATTGGAGCTGTTGATGGTACACATATCCTAGTGATAGTATCTACGTACGATCAAATTCGTTTCATTGGTTGAAAAGGAACGACGACTCAAAATATGATAGTCATATGGAATTTTAATATGGAATTTATCTATGTTTGGGCCGGTTGGGAGGGACAAGCTCATGATACACGTATCTTCTATGAAGCCATTGGAAGACCTGATGCACATTTTCCCCATCCTCCTCCAGGTTCGTTATTTAATGATTTAGTTACATCCATATATCTATGTGGCATATGTTGATTAAATTTACAATATATTGGTGTAGGTAAATACTACTTGGTAGATGCTGGATATCCAAATCACACGGGTTATTCGGGGCCATATAAAGAAGTTAGATATCATTTATCGGAATTTCAAGAAGGTTCTTTGCCTACAGGTTATCGAGAAGTATTCAATCGTGCCCATTCCTCACTACGCTCAACAATTAAGCCAACCTTTGGAGTATTAAAACGGAAGTGGGGAATTCTAACTTATATGCCCAGTTATCCATATGAAAAGCAAATGCAAATTGTCGTCGCGACAATGGCTTTGCACAATTATATACGAAAAAATGCTGTGATTGATATGGATTTTGAACAAGCAGAATTAGATCCTGATTATGGATATTTAGATGACCATGATGATTCAAGTGAGGGGGTTAGTGCGTCAAATAATAATGCATCTTCCGACATGACACGTTTACGTGATGAAATAGCCTTGAGCTTACGAAGTCGTTGAGGAGGTTTGTAATATTAAGGATAACGTACTTCTCTTTTGCGGATATATGTGACTATATTTGTTATAGTGAAATGATAACCTCTTAAGATTGTTAGATATCCTCTTAAGAATTGGCAACAACCTACTGAACTGCCTCCTCGGTGAAGGGATACCATGCCAACATAGACATTTGCAGACATGTTCTCTGCTTCCAAAGCCCCTTTGAGTGCATGTGCTTGAAAAAAGTACAACATAACATTCACACCTAGGCATGTAAACAAAAGATATCATTTTAATGCAGTATATATAGAAAGAAGAAAGTAGATAACATCTTTGAAAGAGATATTAGGCACATAACAAGATTGAAAAAGGCAGTACACTACTTTACCTGCTCATCAGTTAATTTTACGCAAAGGTGAGCCGCCTCCGATGGCAACATATCATTCTGTACTTTTGGGAGCCCGGCTTACAAATATTAGCTGCGCAAGGGGTCTTTGTAAGAATCGGAACAGCCTAGGAAGACGTATGATATCTCGAGAATGGAGAAGATAAACATTCAACCAGATATACACAATTGAAAAATACGCATATATGCATAAAAGGTCAGATAGCATATGAGCTCTGCAAATAAATTGAATAGAAAGTGCTCCATATCAAAGAAATTTGATCTTGAAAGTGCTCCACTCCTCTCACCATTCAAATCCATAGAAACCTTTAAGGCTTGGGATGATTCATTATCCCTCTGCCCATTCGCAAAATGGAAGCCTACATACATTTGAAACATGATGTGGTACAGATCGTGCAAAATGAAAAGCCCAACTCAAACTTACGGTTATTGTTTCTTTTTTTCAATTTTGAAAATATTAAAATTAAAAATTTAATTTGGTCACACCAAAGAGCTTTCCAAATTTGTGTTTACCAAACAGTCTAGCATTTCTCCAAAGTACTTTTTAGTTATAGTTTACCAAACAGTTTTGTATTTTTCCAAAGTCCTTTAGGCTAAAGGCCTTTGCATTTAGCCAAAGACTTTCCTTAAATGTTGAACCAAACGAGCCCTAACAATATTATGCACACACTCGTTTCATGGGAATGGATGCATCAAGCAAAAAAAGAAATTGGCTAAAGTGAAATGTTTAGGATAGAATTAGTATCCGTAAAAAAAGGTTAATGACTTTTTTTTGGTAACTTTCCCTGGATAAAAGAAACCCTAGATCACCATCGTTCTAAAAGCAACAATAGTCGTTGGATGAGGACTAATTGTAGCCATTGGATTTTCGACCGGATTGGGAAGCTCATGTGCGGCCAGCCCAGCCCAGCCCAGCCCGTTACCTTGAAGACTGATATTGCGGGCCCATTAGCTCTTGACCAACAAACTGGATAAGCCCGATGGCCCACTTCTTAAGAAAGGGAGTTTTCATGTTCGTTACCTTGAAGGCTTTTACCTATTCTGTGCTAAATAAAAATTAAATTGCCTTTTCTGTTAAAATTTAAGAAGCTACGTGTACATTCCAAAAAAATTGCGGAAAATTCATATATTTCGAAGGCTTTTTACTCGTCTTTTTTTTTTTGTGGAATGAAAATTGAACTACGAAAGCCACAAGGCCTTCACCAAATAAATAAGGTAAAATTTTAAATAATAACCTAAAGTGCGGTAATTTTCTCAAATAAATATTGGGAAAATTTCAAATAAGGGGTTGGGGTCCTTTTTCTCAAAAAAGGACCCAAAGTGAAAAAAGTGTCAAATAAGGGCCTAAAGTGCCCAATCAGTCCCAAATAGGGGCCCAAAGTGCTTAATTTGTCTCAGGCAAGGGCCTGAGTTCGCCGGCCGGCCAAATCTCGCCGGCCGGCGAGCACAGTACTGTTCCGGCGACCGGAACAGTACATTTAACCTTTTTTTTTCCTTCTCTTCCCTCCGCCGGCCATAGCCGGGGCCGGCGGAGGTTGCTGGCCTCAGGCGAGGCCGCCCTCGCCGGCGTTGGGCGAGGGCCGCCCTCGCCGGCGTTGGGCGAGGGCCGCCCTCGCCTGGGCTGGGCGAGGTCGGCCTCGCCGGCGTCGGGCGAGGTCGGCCTCGCCTGCAACGGCAAGGCCAGCCTCGCCCAACGCCGGCGAGGCCGAGCCCTCGCCAGATCTGGCCAGGGCTCGACCTCGCCGGCGTCGGGCGGCCCTCGCCCGACGTCGGCGAGGGCGGCCTCGCCTGAGGCCAGCGACCTCCGCCGGCCCCGGCTATGGCCGGCGGAGGGAAGAGAAGGAAAAAAAAAAGGTTGAATGTACTGTTCCGGTCGCCGGAACAGTACTGTGCTCGCCGGCCGGCGAACTCAGGCCCTTGGCTGAGACAAATTAAGCACTTTGGGCCCCTATTTGGGACTGATTAGGCACTTTAGGCCCTTATTTGACACTTTTTTCACTTTGGGTCCTTTTTTAAGAAAAGGACCCCACTTGGGGTCCTTATTTGAAATTTTCCCATAAATATTTGAAGTAGATCTCATTTCAAATAAGAGTATGAAGTGGCCACGTTAATCTCAAAAAAGGGGCTTGACTTCACAATGGTCGAGGGCATTTTCTTCTTTTAATTTTTTCGATTTTTTTATTTTTTTATTTTCATAAGAAACGAATTCGAAAAAGGAAAAAAAAGCCAAAGTTAAAAAAGGAAAAAGGAAAAAACAAGTGGGAGGAGCCTCCCGTCCCATCGCTAATAGGGTGGCGGCGATGGCCGGCGGAGTTGCCTGCGCCTTAGCAAGAGTCGTCAACGCTTGCCGACCAAAGCGAGTCTTCTTTTTCTTTAAAAAAAATTATTTTTAAATATTTAATTTGCTTTAATTAAAATTTATGTTAAAATTATTTTTTAGACAAAAATGTCCTTGACTGGCCAGAAAATTTTGTTGACTAGCGGGGTTAAGCCCTTATTATAAACCACTCCATACCCTTATTTAAGGAAATTATGATATTTTATGTCTTTATTTGATACAAGATACATTTCAGGTCGTTATTTAGAATTTTCCCGATAAATAACAAATCGATCATTTCGAAAAGTCGAACCCCCTAAATAAGAAGCGAAGCTCTGACCAAGTAAAACAGAAGAAGAAGAAGGAGCGAAGCAAAGCGGACACGTGGCGGTTAGGGGGCGCCGACATGGTTAAGGGCGAAGTTCCAGTTCTGCCCCTGGCGGACTCGCAAAATTTGACGCAGACCGCCGTTCAAGGAAGAGGGGCGAGGAGCAGGGGAAGGGGGGCGGGGCGCGCCAGTCAGAGCGCGCCACGTGTGAGCGGCCCGTGCGGGCCACGATTCTAGACCATTCCACCCCCTCCTCCGCGTGACCGCTCCCTTCATTCAGAGCGAGCGTGCCCTAGAACAAACAACCAGGAGAGCGAGAAAGAGCGAGAGAGAGAGAGAGAGAGAGAGAGCGACGATGGCGTCCTTCGCTGAAGCTCCACCGGGCGATGCCAAGGTCGGGGAGAAGATCTTCAAGACGAAGTGCGCCCAGTGCCACACCGCCGAGAAAGGCGCCGGCCACAAGCAAGGTTCGCTCGCTCCCGGGATCTTCGCCCGTCCGTCCCATCTCCTCTTCCGTCGCGCGTGGCTCGCCCCCCGCGTCGAGCGGTTCTGGTCCCGCGCGATTCGTCTTGTCTTTTTTTTTCCCTGGCGGCGATCCGCGGTGCGGTCGTCCCGCGCCGAGGTCCCGTGCGCTGGCCCGGCGGGTTAGATCTGAGCGATTCGACGGTGGCTGGTCGGATCCGTTTCGGTGGCAGCGTGCTTCGCGCGGGCGCGCGTTCCCCGCGCCTGTTTGAATTGACGCTCGAGGTGGAATGAATCGGGATTGACTGGGGAATGGAATTCGCGATTGGTTTTCTGGGATTGGATTCTGTGCTCGTGTCTAGGGTTTTAGTTTGGTTGTTCTTCTTTTCCTTCTTTTATTGTTTTTTGGGGTTTAGCCGCGAACGCTCTCGAGCTGGTGTCTTTGCGACGGCAGATCTACGCAGTAAAGAATTTCTCGTTGGTCTGAGACGACCAAAAGCCTTTTTTTTTGTTTTTTGGATGGGTTTCTGCACCTTTAGATGTCCTTTTATCTTGTGTGACGCGGGCATTGTTGGCTGATTGTCTGGATGTAAGTCTTCGAGGTTAGGCTGATGCTCTGGGCGTCGTGGAAAGATGGGGTCTGTGGTTTCTCTTTTCGTTTTCGTATGGAGCTTCGTT
Organism: Syzygium syzygioides; assembly: GCA_031216285.1. Taxonomy (NCBI): domain Eukaryota; kingdom Viridiplantae; phylum Streptophyta; class Magnoliopsida; order Myrtales; family Myrtaceae; genus Syzygium; species Syzygium syzygioides. The sequence continues at coordinate 44,255,293 of CM062247.1, read as the reverse complement.
GTCTGTCTATCTCAATTTATGTCATCATGAAGCTTTTGGTATTTGGATTTTCTTTGTTATCATTCGCGATGTGCTCACGCTTGTCTGGATTTTCAGGGCCCAATCTAAATGGACTGTTCGGTAGGCAGTCCGGCACGACTCCGGGATACTCTTATTCCGCTGCGAATAAGAACATGGCTGTCATCTGGGAGGAGAAGACATTGTACGACTACTTGCTAAACCCCAAGAAGGTACCGACGCCCAAACTGATTGCTAGTTAGCCGTTGCCACTACACTCGTTTTGTAGTTTTGCATTCTTGATTAATAAAAATTGATGTGTTTGTAGCTGTCGTGCCTAATGGTTTGTGTGGAACTTTTTTGTTTTGCATGACAAATAGGATGTAACTTTTCTGTTGAGAACTTTTTCTCTGCATTCTCTGCTAGCTATAAGTTCTTATATGATTCTAGGGATCTGGAGCCGTAAACACAAGTTGAGTGTAGATATTTGTCTTACAGGGGCCAAGAGTGATATTGAAGCTTAGGAACTATTGTTAAGAATGCCGCAGTGCTCTGAAGCATCTTAAATCGTTTGGTTGGTTTTAGGGTCAATGAGTCCAAATGTTATATCTTTGCTCTGGAGAATGCCAGATTGGAGTTGAAACTTTTAGTTTGTCCTTGTGCACTTATCATTAAGATATACTATATATTATAGGTTTTTTTTATCATCATAAGACTAAATTGGTTCCTTTGAATTGACGAGGCTGCACCTTTTACTGTCTGAAAGAAGTTGCAAATGTTACAGTCAGGACAGTCAGTACTGTGAAATGCAATGAGGAAGTTTTGACTTCTATCAGATGCTATACCTGAGTGTGTCACTATATATGGACTACACACGGATAGGCAGACATGTTAGGATGTTTGGATCTGTATCGGCCCCCACTTTTCCCTTGTTTAAGTAATGCAATTTTGTTTACTACTTTGGGCTGGTGCCTATTCTTATGTTACGACTATGGACAATAGGCTAGGGTAGGACCATGAGATGAGACTGTTTTGCTTTTTATGCATTTGTGAACTATCAAAAGATACTCTCTTTTTTTGGGTTAATATTTTCTGTGGGGAATATGGTGCCATATCTCTTTGTATGCATCTGTGTTAGTCGTGTTCATTTCCTTTCTCTCTTTGTATATCTTCTCACTCCTATCTCATTCGTGTGTTTCTACAGTACATTCCCGGAACTAAGATGGTTTTCCCTGGACTGAAGAAGCCTCAGGAACGCGCTGACCTGATTGCGTTTTTGAAGCAGTCAACTGCGTCTTAAGCGACTCAATGGCATCCCCCGTTCCATTTGATTAAATATTGAGATTCCCGTTCAGCCACAGAGAGAATGAGGCGTTATTCTTTTCCTAATAAAGTAGACACTATGTAGGTCTTTGCAAACTCTTGGCTTGGCGAGCATCGCCGACGTGCATTTTGTTGTTTGCTGCGAACAGCCAATTGAACCGTATACTCCTGAAAACCAGGAATTTTTCAAGGTTTTGTTATGAAGATCTCTTGAATTTATGCTGCACTTCATATGGACAGTGGCTCGATTGGCCGACACTAGTTTGTGTACGGCCTCATATAAACATCAACTCGATTGAGATGCCTAGCGGATGCAATTTACAAGAAGTCGATAACCCCTGCAATCCCTTTTTTGCGGCGGGGTTGTCTGGCCGAAATGTTAATTGCTAGCCTGATTGCAAAGTGACTTGGCCCTCTAAAGATGGTTACTTCTCGGTTACTCTACATGAGCCGTGATGCTTTTGCGTTTCTTTGGCTTTATCGCAGTGGAATTGACCACGGGCGCGGGCAAATCTTTAGCGGTTCTGCTGACGGTTTTCGCACTGGCATGCTTTGTTCTTTTGCGTCTATAATTGCCTGTGCGCTATTAAGCTGATGACTGCTCCTGTCTCTCTTGCACACAAATATGTTAATGCTAATCAACGGCTTAATTAGATCCTGGCCAAAATCTTAGATCCGTTGTCTAGAGCCGTCAGCGCGAATGTGGCATATTCTTGGCAAAGATTGATTCGATTCTCTAGGAAAAAGGACGATTTATATCTAGAATATTTTTTAGTGGACAAAGGAAAAGTGCAACCAAGCGACAACACTGTAATATTCGACCTATCATCTTGAATTAAAGGCAAATAGTTAGCTTGAATGTGTTGGGCTGGTGCCTGATCGAACGTTTTATAACGTGAGATGGACCTCGTCATGGCGGCGCATACTAGTGGAACAGGCAGAGCATATAGTTAAAGCAAGCGATGAGATCAATGAAATCCCCGAACGCAGACGCAGTTATCGAACTTCCTGACTAAATACCAAGAAAAGTAGATTATGCACGGGACATGAGCCAGAAACTGTAGCCTTCACTTACACAACTACGAGAACCAGGCATTGACACACTGGAAAAACTCCATGTTTGAATTATTTGAAGCATCTTCGAGAACAAACTCCCGGATGTGAACCATCACCGATGGAGATGATGAAGCGACAAGCCCAGTCCTAATTCTATGCAAGTTAACCTCCATATGAGCTGTCGTTCCCATTTCCACCAAAGAACAAAGCGAATAGGAATAAACTCAAGACGAAAAGTGATATCTTAGTTCTTTTGTACCACGAGTTTATGACACCAAAGGCACTCTATTCTCAAGATTTCCATGATCGAATCGCTGGGATCTGCAGTAAGTAACAGAAAAATGTTAAGCAAATAACTCGTTGCAATTAATAACTTAACGCACCAGAAATTCGAATATGGTCATCCCAGGTCGGCTAAAAGCGGCGGTCAATGGTTGCTTGAACCCAGGGGACGTCAAAGCTATTGGTCAATTTCACTTTCACTGCATCTCTCTTCGATAAGCAAGTCAGATTCGACTTGATTTCAGAGAGATCTAGTTTGGGAAATCTGATTTTTGTCCCTTTGTTTGACCTAAATAAGGGGTTTTTTAACCAGGTCAACTATCTGGTACGGGTTTTTCCCAACACCAAACTAAACAGGGTACTTCTACAAGTTTCCTGACCCTGAAAACTGAATCTTCTAACCCAACCAGAACCAAACTTACCAGTTCGAGTCACAGCTGGGTCAGATCAGATTTCTGGGCCATGCTAGTAAATTTGACATCATGAGTTACAACAGCATTCACAGCTGACTCCATTTGAGTATTCAATAGTTTCTTCTTTTCTTCAGAGTATTCAATAAATCAAACAAAGTCATCTACTTCTTATTAGTTCCCAATTTTTGCACTATGCCAGTAAATTCATTAGTTTCTACGTCATTCAGGTAGTGCCTCCGTATAATTGGAGTAAAGAGATTGCAGTAACAATGCCTCAACTCTGAAAACTGAATGCAAAAAGCTAAACGTTCTGCATAGTTATTTACCTGGACTCCATGAGGGCCTATTCTGTTGCGTGAGATAAAGTTAAGTATCAGACTAGCGAATTCATCAGGTACATCTTCCTGTATATGGTCCACAATGAAAGTTTTAATTTCAGAAAGACAAATCTAGACTAAAAGCAATTTAACATTGAGTAGTCATATATACCTGAATGGCATGGCCAGTATGCCTGACAACCACCATTTGAAACTTTCCTTGCATCTGACCTATTGTAAGAGATCTGTTATGACAACAACTAAAACATCATCAACATGTACCATAATGGGATTAAGCAGACGAAACAACTGCAATGAATTTGTCAGGTCTAAACAGAGATACATTCACCAAATCAGCTCTTTGAGGAAAAACCTACAGAGTCCAATCATATAATGTAGTAGACTAAAATTCCTTTCACAAGAGTTCACTGCATATTTTGACATTTTTATCATAGCACAGTTATAGGAGTATATGGGCTATTGAAAGATATTAAATAAAGCTGCAAATGATGAAAGCAATATAAAGAAAAAATTGCCATGTTATTATTTATTAAGCTAGCATTGTCACTTGCAAGAGTTATCCATTGAAAAAATATATCCTGTTTGGAGAAAGGACTTCACACTCTAAGAAGCCTTGAGATGATAAGATCACACACAAAGCTGCTTCCACGACTCTCGGGAGCTGTGCCTATTATAATTTATCATCAATATTACACTTGCTTAACAGTAATAAGTACCATCTCATTTACATACTGTGTATACTTCACTGGTTATTCACTTAATATGGCTATCATAACTGGATAATAAATACAATTGCAAGTAAAACGTCATGGAAATAGTGAACTTAGAAGCGATGACAACAAGAGCGTTTGTCCACTGAATACTGTTTAATAGAAGTAAAGAATACGGATATATAAGTTGTGATAAATATAAAATACTTTCATTAGAAATGTATTAAAACTAACCTATCCAGTCTATCGGTTCCTGCTAAAAGCAAGAGTTTTGGGACTGGGCATGATAAAAATGTTTCTGAAAGGCCTTCGTACCTGCAACGGAATTGACAGCCTCACCAACAGAATTTACAAGAATTAACTTCGCTACAGGAGCAACACCAGCTGACCAAAATTGATAAGGTAAAGTAAAAAAGGAGTAACTACATGAGACAAAATTTGTCAAGGTTATAAAGTAGAAAAACAAAGAACTATATTTTGGGGCTAGCACATGTATTAAAATAGGGTTACCGATTCAAACTAGAAAATCAAAGCGTTTTCAAAAATCCACCTGGATAGAGATCACTAATATCGTGTTAATTCTGATTGAAAACTTATTGATAGAGTGCTAGAATCAGAAGAAGAATAAGAATAGTCTCATGTTCACAGGAAACATGTGCTATTAACGAAAGATGTCACAATAGGGTACACTACCTACAGACTTCCATTTGACGACACCACAAGAACCACAAGTAATCAAAAGGATTAAAACAGTGCTACTTCCAACAAGAATTATGGAGAAAACGATACCAGCCTCTCCAATATTGTTCTGTTTCTTCGAGCCGTGTTCTGCAAACGTAACTGCATAAGAAAATCATAATATGATAATGCTTATTAGGCTAGGTACTGCATGAGATCTGAGCAGCGAAAAGTTAAATAGACCGAATGTAATAGAATATATAATTCCAGATGGTTACACAATACCATTTCTTTGAATCATCATACGTCAAAGTGGTGGGAACCGATACTCGAGCTGACTCGATGTTTCTTAAAGAGCCTCCTTTCAAACTCCATTCAACCTATTGAAAGAAAAGGAAAAAATGGCATAAATTATTCAAATGCCATTGTCGCAATTTGAATCTGAGATCAATCTCACAGTTCAAATATGTTGGAATGAGGCAGCTCATTCAGAAAACTTAGAGAAGGTAAGATCAAGCTAAAATCGCATGTTGGGCTGTTGCAATTGTTGAAATCGTGATTTTGGAAGCGATTCTAACAATATCAAATTTGCGCCTTTTCTTAATTATTTACATGGGCTAGAGAGTCCAAGCCCCAAAAAGTAAAGAATGATCCTTCCAATAAATCTGTGCAACTCAAAATTAAAAGACTATCTCTCTTGCATTTTTTTTTCTTTTTAATCTGTTTCCTGATTAACTCTCTCTCTCACTCTCTCTGACATCATGTTTTCTTTTTGCTACGTGGTCTTCCTAATTATGCTGGTATGAGCTCAGAGGAAGAATACCCTTGTCGAAAATTTTTTTGTAAGCAAATGAAGGAAAACACCAAATTTAAGACAGAATGCGAGACTACCAACTGAACAAAATAATGTTGTCAAACCACAGTTAACTAGATGGTAATCAATGTGGCTTTGTTTTATCTGCTAATTGAAGTAAAAGAAATCATGCTTTCAGTTTCCAATATATTACTTGACAGTCTCAGCTCTGTTGATCCTAAACAAATGATCGTATTCCAAAACCTTTTGATTGTGCTCTTAAGTAGCATTTGAATATCTTGACTATGTAATTTCATATCGGTAGCTTAGTTTCTGCACAGCACGGGTTCTAATAGTGTGTCATGGAAATCCTCACGATTTTTTCTAGCTTTATTTAAGTTTTCCATAGGATTAATGGCCTAATTCTCTAAAAAACCCCAAACTTTAGTTATAGTCCCAAATATGCCCTAAACTTTTTTTTGTCTCATAAAAAACCACAAACTTTCATTTCAAACCCAAATCTGCCCTAGGTTGATTTTCTGTCCAAATGTTGACAAATTTTATCCAAGTTGTCATCCTCATGTCATCTTCTTTTTCCACGTAAGCTCGGGTTGACATTTTCTTTCTTTCTTTTTTGTTTTTTTCATTTCCTTCTGCCTTTCATTTTCCGCCATGGACAACGAGAGCACCATCGTGAACACAGAGGAAGCCCAGGTGCTGCCACACGCCGGTCACCGCCGTAACAGCTTGAGTGCGCGTTGCCACGACTTCCTTGCCACCTCGTCGTTGTTGTAAGCCCAGATGCTTCCGTTAGCCGAGCCTCCACCCCCTCTATTTGTCGGTGGATAGTCGGATTTGGAATCAAGACGTCGGATCCAACGCCGCCTAGCCCAGATTCGGAGTCGCTGGCCTTGGGCGACCCTGGATCTTGTGTCGCCGGCAGTCGCCCAAGGCTGGCAACACTATCGTTGCTTTCAATCTTCACATTGCGACCTCTTCGTCTATCTCTGCATTGGTCAGTCATTTGGGCCAAAATCTTCCCTTTTCTTTGCTTCTGATGAAACTCTAGGACTAAAATGGCAACCAGAGGCAGCAGATCGGAGAAGGTGAGAAGAGTTTTCCAGCATTTGACGGGAACCATGATGGAGGGCTCAACAGGGAGGAAATGGGCACGCTCACGGTGGCCGTGAACCCGAGGGTCAAGTTCAAGACCTAGGGTGAGTGCATTGACGGCGAGAAGGGGGTCACCTATGAGGGCTTGTTGAGGACCTACGATAATGGCACCTGCGACGTGGACCGCGACTTCAACGTGCTGGGCCTCAAGCTCAATTCCGACGACGCCAAGAACAAGGAAGTGAGGTCGGGTTTGGACAAGGTGGCATTATCAATTGCTGACAAGAGGGCAATGGAGATGCAGAAGAAGCAGAGGACATCAACTTGGGCTGGTGTTGCTTAACCATGGGATGGTGTTCAACCATACTTGGAAGATTGCGGACGATTTGGAGATCTAGGTGAAGAGGTTGAAGGCGAAGGATGAGAAGCTAAAGCTGATAATTTAGACACCATGTTGTCCATGGCGGAAAGTGAAAGGGAGAAGAGAATGAAAAAACAAAAAAAGAAAGAAAGAAAATGGCAACCCGAGCTTACGTGGAAAAAGAAGATGACACGTGGATGACAAGTTGGAAAAAATTTGTCAGCATTTGGACAGAAAATTAACCTAGGGCAGATTTGGGTTTGAAATGAAAGTTTGTGGTTTTTTATGAGACAAAAAAAAGTTTAGGGCAGATTTGGGACTACAATTAAAGTTTGGGGTTTTTTAGGGAATTAGGCCTAGAATTAATTAAATAACGTATATTGTCAAATCTTAGGATTTTACGATTCGATCTTACAATACGATTTTATGACCCTCTCATCAATCTTAGATGAAAATGATTTTGGCGACCTTGAAATTACCACTTTAAAACTATTTTATATCAATCATGTGCCACTCAAATATATCAGGAAAAGTACTTGCTCTTTTCCAGGTAGAGCATCTTGAGTACGTCTTAGCAGTTTTGAAATGGTATAAAGTATGCTGAGTAAACAAAATCAGAGGAGCATTACAGCACAGATATACTGCATAAAATGGGGATTGAGTTTAGAGAAGATCCTTGCTTATAGTATTTCTCCGCTAATGTTCACTGTCATATTTGTTGTTCTTTTTTCTCGTTCAACACATTTCAACAGTTTTATGTTGGTTCACGAACTTGAATAATACTAAAGTTTCCCTGATTAACAGATCCTGGATGTTATATGGTCCGAGAGATATCACATGAAACAACATTTTTGATAGTTAAACATGTCCATTTCCAACTTATGCAGCTCCTGGATTTCCGACCTTTCCAAGAGATACGTCACTAGTTTAAGGCCGCAGCCGAAAGAAGTAGTAATATATCACAATGACATGGAAAAGAGTTTGAACCTCGGCTAAAGGAGCATCACCAAAGAGCAACGAGTAATTTTAGAGATGATAAATAAAAGGAAGTCCAAACATACCGCTTTGTCAATGCTAGAGAAATGCTGCATCCTGCTTGATAGGATTTTCTGCATGTGAATCAATGAAGCCATGGCTGTACCCTAAAACAACTCCTTGTCACTCAGCTGTCATTCGATAGGTAATTTAAAGAGCGGATATCTTATATTGTCCAGTTACAAACCACGCAAAGCAATGAATAGTATTGTACCTCCACCACATCCACAACAACCAGCCCAGCCAAGGTAGGAAGTGCTTTCTTTGCAGCAACATGAACAGCTACAGAGCCTCCCATACTGCTTAACATGCACAAATCAGGCCACTAAGGTAAAAATGGGAGAAAGTAGAATTCTGAAGGATGCAAAATTCGAATATTTCAAATGATGTGATCAAAACAAATAATTGAAGTTGACAAGTGAGCATCATAATGCTGATTTCATGCAGAGTGGGCAATAGGGCCTCCTATAAAAAGGCAGATAACTAGCAAGATAGGACAAATCAACCACATGTTAATCAGGCCTTGAAGTGTTTCAAGACATTGAACACTACTCATGAACAGCAAACTTAGTATTAGGCTGAATTACGATGGTATAGAGAAATTGATGAAGGTTTGTAGGAAAGGTTTGATTGAAAATATTGGGATTGAGTAAGGAATTTTGGAAGGAAACAGTCACAAATCTTTAGGCATCATAACCAATGTTTTGTAGTGTCACTCCACAACGAGGGTACTTATGTATCACAATTATAAAAAAGAATTGCAATACCCAACTCAATAGTAAACAATTCTAAAAAATCAAACCTTATGAACAATAGCAATCCCTTTTGACCCGAAGAAGACTACACGCAATTCCGGATAAACCAAAGGGCCTTAGCCCAACAGCTACAGTTGGACTAGCAAAATGAACAACCCCACCCTACTCCAAGTTGAAAACAGAAAATTCTTGAATAGACATGTAATACCCTACTTCTAATAATGTAGGAAACATGGTATCTCCAAATAGGAAAAATAGACTTATTCAAATCCTAACATTATGCTAGCTCTAATCCCGGCTTAGCACGCCTCTTGTAGGTCCTCAATGGAGTTGCCTAAGTTTGTCATTAGAGAGTAAACTTCCTAATAGCACGGTATTATCCACCCAAAATTCTGAGTTCTGAGCTTAAAGGTCCATGTATATGAAAAAACAGAAAAGTAAAGAACAGTACTTTGACCCCTAAAGTTTGCTTCCATGAAGGTATTGCTAATGAAAAGTACGAAAATATACACTTAATCCTCCATTTCTGTACAAACCTCACCCCTGCTCAGACTCATCACCCCATTAACCAGTGTTTCAAGCACCATTGCACTACAACTCCTCACTCTAGGGCACAAATAAAGTCAAAAACTAGAGGCGGTCTTCATGACTCCCGTCTCTTTGTTCCCCACACATATTTCAAGAGATTCCATATGTACCCCCACCCAACCTACCAGTTCTCATACTTCATAAAAATAGCCAAACGATTTACAATCAGTAAAGTTTCACACTAACTAGTAACTGAGTCAAACACAATAGTGCCTACACGTTAGGTTGACGCACAAATACAGAAAGAACTGAGGAATGAAGGAAATCTATAATGCAGAAGGCACACAAAATGTTGACAAGTACATTGCCCTTCCACCAATAAAATATCCCTTTGGATCGTGATTTCTGAAGTGTCTGAAAGGCTAAAGAAAGATATAAAACCTGTGGCCGACGAGCACAATTGCTGGTGGGGACTCTCCATACATTCTCTTTACAATAGCCAGAACATCATTGCATAAAGTCTGGAAAATCGAATGCATCAAATTCAAAAGAAAGATACACACTACCTTACCAAAAAAAAAAAAAAAAAAAGAAAGATACACACAATAGTTCTACGAAAGGAACTTGGGATTTAACAAGCTAGTAGATGAACTGAAACCAGTGCTCATCCAAGGCTCCAAGCTACAAATTATACCTCAATCGAAAGGTCAAGTTCATTTTCTGCGCAGGATTTGCCATGTCCTCGCAGGTCCACTGCAACCACGCGGGCTTTCTCCTTGATTATACTAGCCGACAATGCAAATGAAAGCCTAGACAAACCACGAAAACCAAAATCAACACGCAGCCCATATTAACAAAACGAACGAGGTACATAGGCTAAACATTCAATGCTGCCAACAAACGCCGAAAAATCAATAGAAGATGCGAAAAGGTCCGAGAAGCGAAGAGAACAAGACCCGGCTCTATGCACATCGTCTCATAAAATAAACAACTCCGCAAACGTGGCTGTGATCCTCAGCAAAAGAAGCAGGAAACGAGACGTGCATATGACTCGATCATGCAGAGAATGATCGCATCAATTAAAGGAAAAAGAAAATCCATTGCTGACTAAATTCAGAAGCAATCACTAGGGGAGGGGGAGCTTACCCAGAGTAGCCACCTCCATGAAGGCAAAGCGCTACCGGTCCTTCTTCCCCGGCCACATAGACATGGAAGCTCTGAAAATCCCAAACCGCGCGCAAACAAAACAAGAAGACGAATCGAATCAACAACACGACCTAAGAGCAAAAGGAGGAAGAGCTCGAGTCCGATTGCTCACGTCGTTCGATTCCGGGATGACAACATCCTCCTCCCTGTCGAAATACTCGCTCCAATCGACCGGCGAGTACTTCTTCTGCGAGCCCCTGCAAAATCGAAATCCGTAAGCAAGGCCGAGACGATCGAAGCGCTGAGCGAGAGCGGGAGGAGGAGTCATCGTCGGGAAGGAGCTCACTGCGAGGGAGGGCGGAGCGGTGGGGAAGCGAAGGCGGATTGCTGCTGGCTCTGAGGCTGGCCTTGCTCTTCCGATGCATCGTCCTCGGGAACGGCGCCGAGGCGCGACGGCTCCATTTCTTTTTGGCTGTTGTGTGCGTGTGTCTCTCTCTCTCGATGGATGGATCGATGGACGAGGAAGAGAAGACGATCGAGCTTATAGATGCTCCGCGCTTCGAGCGGTGTCGTGGAGAAGCCCGCTGGTTCACTGTGGGCGCTCCTCTTCTACGGGGCAGGTTCTAATATACCTTGCGGTGACATTAGATCTCTCACCCCCTCGCGTCATCCAACTAGACAGGGTCATTTAGGCTTAGCATTCGATAGTCTAGATTTGAGTTTGGATAAGAGTATTATATCCGGTGTTTTCGGTGACATTCTTTGAATCGGATAAAAAACCCGATACAGCGGGATAAAAATGCTGAACAAAAAATCCGGGCTAAGGATGGGATAAACCCGAATTGAATAAAAAAACGATAATTTTCTTCCGACGATGCAGTGATGGAGTGACGCATCCTACTTTATTGGCTTCTGCGTAAGGATCATCTTCATGATAGTCGATCATTGTCACTTCCGACCACCGGGCAATTGTCATCGCCTTAGACCACTCGATCATCATCGCCGTTCGGCCGACTGTGCTCCGACGACTGGGGACTAAATGTCTGGTTGATGTGATGGTTGATGACGACTCCAGGAAAGATGGATTTGATGTTTGGATCAGAAAGGAAGATTCTTCTAGTATTATGTTTTTAAAATCGGAAGTGTGTTCGACTTCCATGGAAGAATTTGTTTAGGCAGCGATGTTCTCATTGAGGAAGAGGACATATTCATGAATAATGTATACCAGCGAATGCAAGAATTATGATATTGTTCATTATAAGCTTCATTACTACATCGAGTGTTATCATAAGATAAGTAAAACGTTACCGTGCTGATTTGAATGAGTTAGTGAAAGTTGAGGTAGATAGGTCACTAAATGACGAAGCTATGTTACTATTTTAAGAGTGTTACATAAAATTAGTTATTGATTAAGGGATTCGGTAATTTACATAAAATAGTGTCTTTCTCTTCTTATTTTCTAGCTACGAAAAACCAGTGCCCTCTGTGTAAATCTTGAAGACATATCAATGTTGTCTGTCCAATCATATCATTTGATATCATTTTTTCAATTCGAATGAGCTGATGAAATTGTCATTTGGATATACATACAGGATTGCGCTTTTTCCGCTCACTTTCACTAGTGTACTCCCTTTCATAATGTCCTGACTATTTATCCTGCCACGTTTTTAGCATCTAAAAGTTCAAATGCCGTGCCCCTCCTTTTATTTGGTTTCTTTCCTTGCAGTTCCCATTCGCTCTTCTTCCTAGTTACTTCATTGCGTTCTCTCTGCGTGCATTCAGAGTGTTTTTCCCTGTTGGCTGGCAATGTTGAGAAACAAACTGAATGGATGCATCGAAAGCAATACATGATACTTCGGATATCCCATCATCCATTGCACCTAGTTTTAGTTTAAGAACAGCCCAAGAGATGACTGGCTAGGTGGCTTGGGTGTACGAGGGCCGAAGCAGACGCAGACCACCCCTTCTTTGTTTTCACCTCCATCGCTATCTGCCCCCAGCGTGACACATGAATTGAAAAAGAACCAACAACAACAACAACAGAAGAAGAAATAGTCCGAGTCTGAATTGGATTAGTCTACTTCATTGTCATGGTGAGGACTGTTGTGGAGAATGGTAACAGAGCTCCTAATCCGAGAGAGGGAGCTCGGCACGTGAGGCATGAGGCTCCCCTGTCCATTGACGGTGGCCCCCGGAGCGACCGCAATGGCGAAAGCCTCTCCATACCCGGGCTTGAAGTCCATCTTCATCTCGAGCACAGCGAGCCGACCATTCACGGCGGTCAGCGAAGATTAGAGAGAGGGGCTCGCTGTGGGGTTGGAGGTCGAGAAGGTGGAGGAGAGTGGTAGCGGTAAGTTAAGAGCTGGAAGGACAGTTCCTGAGAAGGAAGCTAGCAGACCACGATGGTGGAGTTGACTGATAGGAGGTGGTGATGCTCTAGTTGGTTCGATGTAGTGGGATTGTCTTCTTTTTCTTGGTCGTGGTTGTTTACCATTGACGTTAAAGAAGAAGAATGAACGGGACTCACAAGCCAAGTAGTACAAACACACGACTCGCAACATAACATGCCGGCACATTATTTCTCAAAAAATAGAAAATTCTGATACGTTAAGACACATTGTATATTAAATGCATATATTTATATAATTATCATTTTTATGATTATTTCGATCAAATTAATTTGATTCAAATCTATGAGCAAATAAATAATAAAAAAAGGAGTGCTGGATGAGTATCGGCTAATGTGAATGTAACAACATTCATAATTAATCGTTGTACGAGTGAATGGAACAATTATCTATTATTATTCATTGGCTATATTACTATATGGAACAACCGTAAGATGAGTAAAATGTTACTGTACTTATTTGAATGTGTTAGCAAAAAGAGGGCAGAATTATAAAAAAGAAGAAGTCATAAACTTATTATAATTGTGCCAATTCAACTTTAAATCTTTTTTTATTAATTCAGTCATAAACATTTTCTATTTGTACTAATTTAGTCCATCTGGTCAATTTTTGTTAACAATCTTTGACATGGATGCAGCTGTCCTACATAGAACAGCTGGCGCTGACGTTGACTATTTTTTAAAATATTTTTATATTATTTTTACTTTTTATTTATTATATTCTTTTTCCTTTTTTCTTTTTTTTTCTTCTTCTCCTAGCCGTCGCTAGGGGTGTAAATGGTTCAGTTCGGTTCGGTTTTTCAAGAAAATCGAACCGAACCGAACCGAACCGAACTGAACCATTAAGGGTGCCCCTTTGAACCGAACCGAATTGAAACTGTACCGAAAAATCAATTTGATTCGGTTTGGTTTAGTTTGGTTTGGATCAGTTTTCGATTTCAAGTTCATTAAGCAGAGAGAGAGAAGAGAGAGGAGATAGAAGGGGAGAGAGGGCAAAATAGCCCTAAACCGAAATGTTTATTTTAGTTCGGTTCGATCTAAATCGATCTGAATTGAATCGAAAAGAAAAATTGATTTATTTTGATGATCTGAACCAAAACCGAAACCAAACCAAAATGCATAAAATTTCCAGTTCAGGTCGGTTCGGTTCGTATTTCGATTCGGTTTTTCGGTTCGATTTTGACACCCCTAGCCGTCACCATCATCTAGCCATGGCAAGACTCGCCTCGTCGTCCTGGGTTATTGAAAAAAGTAGGAAAGTGAATGTTTAGTATACTCTGAATTTTCTATTGCTTTAGGATTTTGTATAATTCAAGAAAGGTTTCTTAGTCTTAGCTTCTTTTAATTGCAAGATAGTGAGATGTATTCGTTGACGTCGAATTTTAGTTGGTATATGTTAATTTATATATTTTAGACATATAATGCTTGCTTTTGTTTTTAATCCTGCTCAACTAGATGGAGTTCGTATTGAAAGCATCTAGACGGACGAAAATTATGTTTGTGATGAAGAAGAGATAAAACAAATCAATTGAGGAAATAAAAGAGTTTGGCTTGCCCGGTTTCGAAATTTGTAGGGAACAATTTTGGTTCAATATGCAATGTGATCCTCGAACTTTTAATTTTTTTGTGTATATTTTTGTTTAATATGGTCCTTGAATTTATTTAATGCAGTATCTGAACTTTTGAAATATGTTCGATGTAGTCTTTGGACTATATGAAAATATTTAATGTAGCCACTAATCTTGAATTAATGGAAATACAACATTGAATATTTCAGGTACTATATTGAATATGTACAAAAAATTCGAAGACGATATTGAACAAATTAAAATTTCAGGAATCACATTATATATTATACTAAAATTCATGAATCATATTAAACAAATCAAAAATTCAGAAATTACATTACACTTTAAATCAAAATTCAGAAATCATTTGAATCATCATCTCAATTTTTTTTCATGACTTTCATTTATTAAAAGCACCGGCTGACATTAACGATTGTATTAGCCGGGCCCCACAAAAAAATTAGGATGGTCCCACCGCCCACCGAATCTTTTCCCAAAGCTGCACCTAAAATTCCGAGCCGACATCGAATCTTGTTCTACCCAAAAGGCCAACGTATTTTGACCGTGGATGAACGAGATTAGACTAATAAATTTTCCGGTGATCTTACTTTTGGATGTTAATTAGTTAATTAATTATAATTTAAGACTAATCGGGGATTAGCTACTAGCTTTAACGATTTGGTCAACGATCATAATTAGAATTTACTGCCAGAAAGCTACTTTCTCCCATCAAGAAAAAACAATTTGGAAAGAATTGAACATGATCAGGCATGTTATCGAATAAAGTGTATTAATAAATGTGTTAATGCCATGAAAAACTCCAAATTAGTATATATTTTTGATAAATTTATTCTAAACTAATTTTTTAACCATCAAAAAGCTCAAATTGGTACACTCGTGATAAATTTACCCTCCATTGAATTGGATTAATATCACGAAAAAATATAAATTGATAAATTTGTGACAAACTAAGGGGTAAAACTCTAAACTGTTATACCCATCATATGATACGTGTCATCTAACTCAAAATTTTGACGTCAAAATTTAACGAAAACTAATAGAGGATAAACTTGTCATATACTAATTTAAGGTATTTTGTGGTTAAAAAATTAGTTTCGGGTAAATTTATCACGTGTATCAATTTTAGGATTTTTCGTAATATTAACGCTATTGATTAAATCGTGCCCATAGATCCCATCCACTCTAAGGACGAATCAAAAGATAATAGGCCAACTGAAGATTGAAAAACCAGAACAATAGAAATTAGGGTTAAAAATGACAACCCACATTAATCATTCTTTATAAATAGATAGTTGAGCAAATAAGAGCTAGGATTTACCCAATAGTTTCTCTAACATTACTACTCACATGCTCTGCTTCTTTCTTCTGTTTTTTAGAATAATTTGGTGTCCAGTCAGAGTTGATGTGAAATTTACCTTCTTCATCTGGAGATCCCTTATTTTTCTTCACGAGAGAGAGAAAATATGTAGAAAACTTAGAGAGAGGTCCCACTATCATATCGGGGAGTTCCTTCTCTTGTCTCTCCTCGACTTTTTTTAAGGACATGCTCAGGTCAAACTTAACTACTCACGTACTCTGCTTCTTTCTTCTATTTTCATAGAAAAACTTCGTGTTCGGGCTCTCATTCGAAAAACCATTAGTAACCGAGAATAAAGAGGTCCTTGTCATATCGTCAACTGTGATACACCATTTCAGAGGAAGAACTTTTGTAAAGGTGGCCAACCGAAAGTCTCGACATCAGCATCGGCATCGGCATGGGCGGACGATGAAATGCACTGACTCAAAAAGCGCGATTGGATCAAAGGTTCGTACTTCCTCCGAATTGGGAATTTTTGTGCGTATAGATGAAGCATAGGATACTCAGAAGGCCCCCACCTCTCTGCCGAATAATTTCCTAAAAAATTCTACCCTAATGGTCCAAACAAGAACGAATCTTGATGATTTGATCTTGCTCATGCCCCTACTGCACAAGGCCAACATATTATAATCGGGGATGGGATGAGGATAGGCTCTAGGAAAGACACTTAATCAGATCTTAATTAGTCAATAATTCCAATTTTAAGACTAGTGGGTGTAGGCATCAGGAACTGTTCTGCCATAGGCCTAACTCCTAAGGACGAACCGAAACAAAAGAGACAGTCGAAGATGGAAACAGACAGATAGAAAACAGGATCAACAAATGATCATTTGTGTACAAGTTAATCGGCGAAAGTTTGATCATACTTTGACTCTGTTCGTTTCGTGAAAGAATGAATGACTCAGAAAATATTTTCCTAAAAATGATCGTCCGTATCGCTTGAAATAGCCAATCAATGAAAAATATTTTCATTATGGATAACAATCCATGTCTAAATATTTTCGTGAACGATGAAAATATTTTTCATCTATTCAATTTTAGGAGAAAGTGCAAAAATCAGTCATTCACAACCGCCAATGAAGGATTCCTCGAAAAGTTAAGGATCAGTAATCCTTTTTAAAAATCGAATGGATTCGGTCTTATACATACGCGAGGAAGGTAATCAAAAAAGAAAGAAGATGAAATTCTTCTTTGTTTTATCACTTAGGAACGGTGCGAGATGAAAGTCTCATGCACGGTTTTGAACGAGAGAAATAAGTGAGGAATCCTCCTTTCGACTCTAACGCTTTCAATTGAGTCGTTGCTTTTCTTTCCGTTACTTTTTATACATGTCGAAACAATGGAAAAGAAAGAATATCTTTTGCGCATCCCTGGTTTGTCAAATTTCTTGGAAATGATACGAAGAAAAATTTCTTTGTTGACGAGAGAAAAATGTATGATCATTGAATTTATACCAATGAACAAAAAAGAGAACAACTTGAACAAAGAATTTAGAAATCCGGAAGTCCTAAAACTTATCACAAAAGTACAATCTAATCATAAAAATGATTGATGTGTTTAAAATGCTTGTTTATTGATGTAGAAAATATTAAAACATCATCAATATAAATAATAATATAATCAGAGCAGTGATTCCGTGACTGCAGCTACTTCTTCTTCTTCTCGTTCCTGTATCTGCTGCTGCTGCTACAGAACGCAAGTCCTCTCGGGATTCGAGGTGAGCCTCCATTGTCTGTCCCTCGCAAATCTTCTCCCCCCTTTTCCGAACCCCTCCCCCCCCGCGATCGCGCACTGTTCATTCCAGAGTTCTCGCGGTTTCTCGATCGATTCGCTCTGAACCGAGAGGCTCGCGAGCCGCTGCGTTCATGCCATCTGGTGCTTCGATTGGTTGCGCTCCGCCTTCTCATTGCCGCGATCGGCGGTCGATTTGAGCTTCTCGAGTTGCGGGCGCCCGATCGGGGTCGATGTTTCCCGCGATCCGTGACGATTCTCGTCATTAACTTGTCCGCGCAAATGCTTGTAAGGACTGTTGGTGTTAAGAATAAGGTGATACTTGATACGTGTTCTGTTGTGAAGGGAGGAGTTCGGATTCGCGAAGGATTCGGAGTTGAGGGAGAGGATTTCTGGAGTGTCGGTGATGAAGCTTGTCCAGTAGTTATTATTAGGAAAAGAATGGCATACTGTTTGGTCTAGGCTTACCGTCGTAACGGGCCGGCTAATCACAATGCGGGAAAATTTGCGGGGTTCGAGATTATAATTCTTTTTGCAGATGCGGAAAATCATCTTGATGCTGATAGGATTATACTTGAAATCGCTACTTCGTTTGTTTGGTACTTTGCATGAGCTTCGCTAAGGATGTCTGTCGACTTACGCAAGGTCGAGCAATATTTGAGTAAAATCCAGCTATAGCTAAGCTGGGTGGATTTAAGCCCGAGTTCTTATTTTTCGCCCATGATTTACTTGTGAAACGTGATCTTAATGCTTCCATTTATGTTTGATCCATTTCTGGTACAGTGCCCTGTGGGGAACAGTCATTCCTCTTCTTTGCTCTCTTCATATGTCTCTTGGCTAAAGCTGAAGTGGAGAGATTTGTGCACACATTACTGCCTTTGCTGATTTGTTTCGAGAGCTCGTAAGTTGTTCTCCGCTCAAGTTCCATTGACAGATGGAGAATGGTATAAAAGAGAATGGAGAAAAAGAAAGATTGGATGTTACTTCTCGACACAAGGTGTGGTCTTCATTTCATCAAGGCCCTTTTCTTTTGAATGCAGGCTATATTTTTGTTTCAAATTTTTTTCAGCTGTTGTGTTTTCTATGTATATGTCAAGATGATTAATATTCTTCACGTTCAGGTTCCATGTCGAGCTTGGTTACGAAAAAAAGAAGAAGAAAAAACTAATGCTCGCTTGCCTTTCATAATCTCATGGTCAATAGTCCTTGAAAATGACATGAATCAGGCATTGCAAACTAAATGTTAAAATAATTCTGAAATCTAAGTGGTCTTTTTAACTTAGCTTCCTGTTGGATACTGTTGTTGTACGTCTTTATTTCCCGAAGTTAGTTCCATCTGTTCTCACTTGTTTTAGGTTCAACCTGAGCAACCTGCTCCACTGACTTGGCACCGCAAGTTAAGTTTTGAAGGGAGAACGCCTTCGCAGTTTACTTTAACTCTTCAAGAAAAGCTGCATTTGGTATGTCAGCAATTTTAATATGTCTACGATTTCTCTCCGAAAGTGTTTAATGGATCGATCGTGCACTTAGTGGAACTGCAGCTAATGAGACTGTTTTCCCTTCTTCTTCTTTTTTTGGGTCGAAGACTGTTTTACCTTATGCGTGCCTTTTGTTGTAAAGTAAATGATTGCTATTCCTAGTCCTCCGGTTGGTTATGGAACCTTTTTCCTGCTTAAAAGGTGACTTAGGTGGTCAAAATAGCCTCAACAGCAATACATTATCAGTAATTCGTTGAAGTCAATTTTTTTTAACTATTTAGAATTGATCTTTCTCCCCAAGTAAAAAAAGAAGAAGAAAGTTCTCCATTGGTTATGTTTTTCACAGTTCAAGTGGCCTCCTTGGAGAGTGGTAATGTAAGGCTTGGTGGATCAAAATAAGTATGCTGAAGCTGGATGCATCATGTTTGATTTTTCTGATGCATAATCTTTTAGAAATCTTTTGGCTTTAGAGAACAATTTTCATGCTTTACTTTTCCTGCAACTTCTGGTGTCATGCGATAAAACAATATACTACTATACCTTTCTATCTGTGGTGCCTCTTAACAGTGGGCAACAACATATGCAAGAAACCAAATCCCACAAATTGCGTGCAAATTGCTCTTGGTTAGGGCAGTTTGCACAGGGAAAGGCTAGGACTTAACAGGTTCATGGGGCTTGCAGGGTGCTTCATGGGTCTCCAAATAGCCAAACCTCTGCGCGCTGTTTCCAAGGATTATAGATAAAAACGAAAATTGTTGAAAATGCACTGGGAGTCTTATATTCTGATTTTTTTAATCAATTATATTGACTATGGACATGGGGAATAAACATTTGACTTCTAAAGACTTGAATAGACTTGCTTGATATAATTCTTCTGCAAGAATTGTGACCACAGGTGGGAAATTTGAAATGCTTTAACATTTTGGTGTTTCTTATGTTTTGGTTCCGTCATTTGGTGCAAAAAACATAAAATCTGGCCATAATTTCGTTTGACCTACCAAACTGTAACCGTAACCCATTTTTTCTGTCTTCTAGAAACATTTTATTTTGTTAAACTGTAAATAAGTCACGAGAGATTGTGGAAATAGAAAAATCCTCGTGTGCATAGAGTTATGATCTGCAGTTGCTTGCTCTCATGCATCTAAAGATGTCTTTATAGAACTGCTTTCGCCAATTATGATGAAGCCAGCTGATCTTATTTGTTCCATAGACATGTTGGTCTTTGAGGAGAAGCCCCATAGGGGAAGTGAAATATGATAATTTAAAAGTGAAATAGAAAGGTGCATAGTCTTTGTAAAGGATAAACTGTGCTACTAAGTTGTTTGATATTTTCATTTAGTTAAGAATAAAACATATTACTATTTTTACATCAAGATTTATTACACAATTAATTTCCTTCTTTCTTCATTTGGCCTTTGAAGGCTCCAATAGGTGTTCGGTTGTGGCATCATTCCAAAGAAGAAGCTGTTCATGGAAGAGTATTCCAACTACGAACTTCTCTTTCTATTTTTTTGGCACTGTATTGGTTCTTATATCATCTTATTCCCTTATCTTGATTGTAGGATACAATATTCGATTTTACTAAAAAGCGCCACGTAACTGGTCACCAGGGTGTTCCTTTGGGTGGTATTGGGTAGGCAGTCTAATTTTACAAACCACCAGATGACATGTTTATCACATGCAAAAGTACAAATGTGTTCTTCAGTTGCCATCTTTTTACAAAAGTGTTCGTACAATTTGATGACATGATACCTTCTTGCAAGACATTTAGTGCAGGAAGCATTGGGAGAAGCTACAAAGGCGAGTTTCAACGGTTTCAACTATTTCCAAAAGTATCTGAAGATGCACCAATTCTAGCAAATCAGTTCTCTGTAAGTTTCTCTGTTTTTTTTTTTTTTTTGGGTCAAAAGTTCTCTGTAAGTTCAAATGTTGGCAAAGTTCAAGTTACCTCTATGACGGTGACACTTGCATCTGTGTTTATGAAATTGTTAGCCATTGTAGGAAGCTATAAGATGCTTGTATTTCTTGAAAAAACAAAGTTATTTTGGTGAGATCCGGAGCAGTGAGCATGATAGCACTAGCTCAAAGTTTGCAAGAAACTCTAGCTCTTTGGCCATTCTGATAGCAAACCGATCCATCTTCTCAAAGATAAAAGACTACAGCATTTGGCAGTAGTAAGATGGCCAGTTGAATTTATTTATATGATCAGGTTGAAAAATAAGTTGCTTCCTTCTTTGAAGAATACTCGATTCTAAATTCGATAGCTTTCCTGCCTACTAAGATTGTTTTTATGCTTCACATTTTGCGAGACTATGAAGTCTTGTGGAATTTTATCAACTGGAAACCTGCTTTAACAATTTTTTGCTAATATAAAGGACATTATATGAAAACACCTTTGTTTATCTGTTGCACTTATGAATTCTTTAGAGGCGCTGATCACCCATTTCTACCGGGAATATCCTCTCTTATTTGAGACTTAGCAAAGATAACATTTTTGTCATGCTACCATCCACAATATGTTCATGGGCACGATCAAGTAGCACATTAACCCAATCAATTATTGTTTAAGTTTGCTAAATGTCCATCTATTTCCGTGAATATGGATTGCTTCCTCTAAAGTCTGCTGGAACTAATTCTGTTCTGTAAGAATACACATGTTCGATCTCATCATGGGACCAATGCATTGATTATGCCATTTTGATCCAATCATGATGATTTTTCTGAGCACAACTTCAGTTCTCTTGACCATTAGGCTTCTGTATTTGCATTCCTGTGAAAGTGTAACTGCCTCTATAATCATTTCAAACTGTTCAAGGCCTTCCATGCTTTGGGGTTATACAGGTTATGGTTTCACGTCCAAATGGTAAAAAGTTTTCAACAGTATTATGTCCAAAAACCAAGTAAGTTTTCTTGCTTTACATGTTCTTGCTTCTCCACCAGCATTTAGTGTTAATTTACAATTTTCTTTGGGAATAATAACTATATTGGACGTATGTTGTTATATAGAGAATCAACAGGTTCAGGGACTGAATTTTGGGATTGGAACTTGAATGGGGATAAGTGTACATACCATGCTTTGTATCCAAGGGCATGGGCAATCTATGATGGTACTTCGAAGAATCCTCAATTGCTAATGCAGTTAAAGTTTTTTATGATCGCAGGTAATCTTATTTTCTTTGTAAACCAGGTGAACCTGACCCAGATCTCAGAATCGTAACTCGCCAGTTATCGCCAATAATCCCCCACAATTACAAAGAGAGCAGTTTTCCAGTCTCTGTTTTTACCTTTACGGTAAAATGTCTAGAAGATCCTATTTAGTTTTCGCAACATTTTATCAACCATGCTTTATTGGCTGCTTTTGCCTCTTCAGGTTTCCAATCAAGGAAGAACTTCTGCAGATGTCTCCTTGCTCTTTACATGGGTGGTAGGATGTAAAGCTTTATTCTGTTTGCAGTATTAGGCTGTACACTTTTTTAGATTCCGTATTTCGGTTGATGCAGTTTGAATATTCAGTCATCTCCATGGAAAGTCTTTAGTTAACTTGAATTGGAGACACAATTAAAGAGAAAATATTATGAATTATACACCCCTTTTTTGCGTAGTGCTCACTATTAGCCTTTCAGATACAGGAGGTATCTAAGTTGTTGAAGAATTACCAATAACTGACACGTCTGGTTGTTTTACACTGCAGAACTCCGTGGGAGGAGTATCAGGTTTTTCTGGCGGGCATTTCAACTCTAATATGGAGTAAGAAATGTTCATTTCTTCAATTTTTGGTTACTTATATCATTTCAAAT
This sequence comes from Syzygium syzygioides, assembly GCA_031216285.1. Lineage (NCBI taxonomy): Eukaryota > Viridiplantae > Streptophyta > Magnoliopsida > Myrtales > Myrtaceae > Syzygium > Syzygium syzygioides. The sequence goes on along the minus strand of CM062247.1, from coordinate 44,232,406 downwards.
ATACAGTAAAAAAAGTAGTTGGCTTATTTAAATAATAATTTTCTGTCTCCTTCCAGGACCAGTGATGGTATTCATGGAATTCTCTTACATCACAGGTGAATTTTGACATTCAAATCTTAATTTAGTTGCCACTTCAATGCCACAATTTTCCCGTCTTATTTCTCGGTCATACTTATTCACTGTCCAGAACTGCAAACGGACATCCACCAGTAACTTTCGCTATTGCAGCTGAGGAATCTTCTGATGTACATATTTCAAAGTGTCCTTATTTCCTGATTTCCAGTACATCCCGTGGTTTCACGGCAAAGGATATGTGGTATGAAATTAAAAAGGTTAGTCGTATCATCCCTGTGAATCGTTTGGCTTAGTGAAGCTTTATTATCTTGTTATATCGTCAACTTAACTAATGATCTTGAAACATATTAGATGCTGGCATGCAGATACGATTCAGTGCCATAAAGAATTCTTTTTCTTTGTTTTGTTGGATGCTTGACTGTTACTGGAGTAGTACACGTTGATTTTTTAGGGTTTTGACAAAAAAAGTACGTATGCAGCATCAAAGAATTAGAAATGTAACTGTGTCATCTCAGCTGTCCCTTCTTACAGTTTCCTTTTTCCCACTAGACCGCTTTTTAATACATGTGACTTTCTTAAGCATAAATGCATTTGGTTTTCAATCTTATTGTTTGTGGGAAATTGAATCTCCATTGACTCTCTTCACCATCTCTAACAGTGGCCTTGAATTACTGTTTGAGTGTCAATCCAGGTAACTAATTACATGCTTCAGTCCTCTCTTTATAGTGTCATTTTCGACAAACTTCTTTTGGATAACTCGCAGTGCAATCAATATGCTGTAGGAAACACTCTGAGCTAGAAGAATGCATGGGATGATAACATGTAACATATGTTTTTAACAATACAAAAGAAAAACAAAAAGGAAACATTTTGAGCTTTGGGCCTTTCTTTTGGTATTAAGAATTAGACATAATTTGTCAAGATGGTATTTTGTCAACCTAATCTAATTAAATGTAGCCTGGGTTGGTCCTTAGAAGTGCATGTAGCTTGCTGTTTGCTCTTAGGCAAAAGAATAATGGAGTCTTGAAGGGGCCACTCTGTGAACCCATTACCTTGTGTGTCGAAAGTTCAGTTCTGGCAAGCATTATTTTTCAGAAGCAACACTCTTTGTACTGTTGCTTGTAAAACGAAAAAGAAAGCCAATTTACTCTCCACGTTTATGTTAAAATTGTTTTTGAAAAGTAAATTCTCCTTGGTCTTGCTTTTATTATATTATTTACTGGATGAACTGAAAGATCTTCTATGCACTTGTAGTGCGTGTCAATGCCTTCTCAATGCAGGGTTCTGAGATTCTTATGTTTTTACTACTCTTGCATATGTAGAATGGGTCATTTGATCATATCGTCCGGAATGATAATCTTGTTCCATCAGAAGCAGGGTCGTCTATCGGCGCTGCCATAGCAGCCTCTGTAGTAGTTCCTCCAGGATCTGTTCGTACAGTTACATTTTCATTGGCATGGGATTGCCCACAGGTGAGATTTGGTGACAATGTGTATTACAGGTGAGTATTACCACACTTATAAGTCATGTAATTCCAGTATTCCTATTTGTCTATTAAAACCAATCTGCAATAGTAGGCGTTATACAAAATTTTATGGGACTAATGGGGATGCAGCAGCAAAGATTGCACGTGATGCTATTCTAGGTAATGGTTTCACAGGGCCTGTTGTATCTACTATTAATGATTGTCCTGCAACTAACAAATGTAGCTTGTATCCGACCTTTTCTGCTACAGTCTGGTAATCATCGGCTACCTAACAATTCTATGTTGCATGCATATGAAGATGGATTCAGTCTTGTATGGTTCAGATAACTAATTGGTGCATGAGTCAGGGAGATGTCTGCTGTATCTACCAAAATCATGGACATTCTGTCAATCAAGATATGAGTATCTGTCATAGTTGCCTATCTAAATGAGCAGGAAATTCGCATTGAAGTGTACATTGTATGGATGTTGAGTTTAGGTCTTCAAAAGGATAAAACCCAAGTTATTTGCTTCAGCCAATTGCTTCTCCAATGCCAGAGCAGCAGAACCTATGTACTGATGAGTGGTGGGACGAAAGGCATGGATTTATTTTGGGGAGGGTTTCTTTCATTGTAGCTCGTTTGCTTTGAGCTGGAACATATACATGCCTTTGTGAAAACAACCATTGCGTTGTTGTATTGTTTTCATATTCAAGTTGATCCATGGTTGAATTTTGGGAGGGTGGAGAGGACAAGCATAGCATAGGTATTAGTTTTTCCTCCATTAACGGAAAATAAAATCCTGTTGTCTCGGTCTACATGTTGTCTAGATTCAACATGCTAAGAATCACAACTGGAACTTTCAGGATTTCCATTATTCTCATGACAACAACAATAATAAATGAACTCGGCTGGGATCTTGAATCACATGATTTAGTGTACTTAACTTTTGATCTCCTTTTGACTAGAGCATACGCGGTGGGAATCCGAGATAGACACTTGGCAAGGGCCAATTCTTCATGACAGAAGGCTCCCTTCATGGTGAATCCTTTGCAGATATGTTTATGAGATTACTTTTTATTGCTCCATTGCCTAATGACTTCGCATCTAATCAATGCTAAGAATATGTTTGGGTTGGAAACATTTCCCAGGTACCCAGTTACACTTTTCAATGAGCTCTACTATCTGAATTCCGGTGGAACCATTTGGACAGGTATGCACATTTTTTGTGGACTTCTGCTTATGATTATCTTTCCACTCCAATTATTAGAGGCTATTTTCTTTTTGTAGATGGTTCACCTCCTGTGCGGAACTTATTGAGCGGACATGTGAAATTTTCACTTGACCAGGCCAAGTTAGGTTTGAAAAATGCGGCGGACAATGACACGGCTGTTGAAATAATTGAGAGAATTGCATCGACCTTATCTCGAATCCATGGTTCCGTGACATCAAATACTGCTTTCGGGACCTGTTTGCTTCAGGATGGGGAAGAAAATATTGGACAGTTCCTTTACCTAGAAGGAAATGAATACCTCATGTGGAATACATATGATGTCCATTTCTATTCATCTTTTGCACTTATCATGCTATATCCAAAGCTTGAACTCAGCATCCAACGAGACTGTGCAGCAGCAGTGATGCTACATGATCCTCAAAAGAGGAAAATCATGAGTGATGGAAAGTGGGTTCCTCGCAAGGTTCTTGGAGCTGTTCCCCATGATATTGGACTAAACAATCCATGGTTTGAGGTTAATGCTTATAACCTGTTCAATTCAGATAGATGGAAGGACTTAAACCCAAAATTTGTCCTTCAAGTTTACAGGGACTTTGTTGCAACTGGTGATATCAACTTTGCAAAAGCCGTTTGGCCTTCAGTTTATATTGCAATGGCCTACATGGATCAGTTTGACAAAGATGGGGATGGGATGATAGAAAATGAGGGCTTTCCTGATCAAACTTATGATGCATGGTCTGTTACTGGAGTAAGCGCATACTGTGGTGGGCTCTGGGTGGCTGCTCTTCAGGCTGCTTCAGCCATGGCACGTGAAGTTGGTGATATTGCTTCTGGAAACTATTTTTGGGTTAAGTACCAAAAGGCAAAAGTGGTCTATGACAAGTTATGGAATGGTTGCTACTATAACTATGACATCAGTGGAAGTCGTGCAAGTGCATCAATTCATGCAGATCAACTAGCTGGACAGTGGTTAGTGGAATCATCTTTAGGCTACTTTTTTCCTCTAATGAGTTGCCACAGTATTGATAACTGTCTCATCTTATATGACACATGCCATGGTCTATTGGTTCAGAATATTGCTGAAGGAGAAGAATTATGCATCGTTGCAAGATTAAAAAAAAAAACTGATAATGAGGTTAAAAAAGAACAGAACTGAAATTGATCTAGTGCAAACTGAATATGCACCTTTGGCAAAATAATTTTTCTTGAGCTTGTAATGGCTAGGTTATTCTCTTGATTATGGAAGAATCGCATAAAGGAACTGAATGTTTGATGGAGTTACAGGATTGCCAGAGCATGCGGTCTTCTCCCAATTGCTGATAATGACAAAATCCGAAGTGCGCTTGAAAAAGTCTTTGAGTTTAATGTATCAAAGATGAAAGGAGGGACTCGTGGAGCAGTCAATGGAATGTTGCCTGATGGAAGAATTGATATGTCGGCGATGCAATCAAGGGAAGTATGGCCAGGAGTTACATATTCTTTGGCTGCTTCCATGATCCAAGAGGGAATGATGGACATGGCATTTCAGACTGCAGCTGGCATCTATGAAGCAGCTTGGTCGGAAAAAAGTCTTGGGTGAGCGAACTTCTTTTGCATGCTTCGAATCAGCCACTGGATTCCCCATTGAATGTGATTACGCACGTGTAAATTCTTTAAATCTCTTGTGAACACCATTATCTATCTGCTAGCTAAGATACTGATAAACAGTTACGAAATTTGAAGCAAAAGGGCCCTTTTTTATATTTTTTGCTGAGAGTGGGGCAAGGAAGTCGTAAATGACATTGAAAATTGAACTTCTGCATGAGATTATTTAGGTCTCTGCCAATGTCTATGTTTTGCATGTGATTATCTTGGATCTGTAAGAATGCCTAGTATCCCTTCAAATGCGGTTAAGTCTTAAATGACGGAGAATTTGATTTTGCCTTGTTGCAGTTTTGCTTTTCAGACTCCAGAAGCATGGAATGAAAATGATGAATTCAGATCACTTTGTTACATGAGGCCACTGGCTATTTGGGCAATGCAGTGGGCCTTGTCCAAACCCAAACTTTTTGGACAGGAAATCAAACGAGAAAGTGATGAATCGCCAGACTTCAGCCATCACGCCAGTTTTTCGAAAATCGCAAGTCTTCTGAAGTTGCAGGATGAGCCACCCAAGGGCATCTTTCAAATTCTTTATGAGTCCACTTGCAGGAGATTAGCATCCTGATTCTTGTTATTTACCTGCTATTGTGGTTGATTATGCAAAATAAGCAATCCGAACAGCAGTGCGGTCATGTTGGCATCTTTCGTGGGAGACTCACTAACCAGCCTAAGCAGAAAATCTATCAGCTGCAATCTTGAAACCCGACACTGAAAATTGTCCAGTGTGATTTCCTCGAGGGATTAATCCATATAGTTTCAATGAAGCATTTCATTGTCCTGAAGAAACATGCTTGGCAGCTTGGCCATTCATTATGATGTTCTATATGTATACTGCCTATGTTTGAGTGAAGCACATTGCTTTCATTTGTCCTTACTGAGACAGGCTTGGTTTGAATGGTTGATGTGCTTGAAACAAGGCTTAAAGCAATCCTCATACTCGGATTTTCCTCCAAACATGAGTTTGAATGGCTTGAATCTTTAACAGACCAAAGCTTTTCCTTCCTGGACTACAGTTGTCTCTCGCTCGTAGGTTACGATGAACGAACGGCGACCTTCGAGTATGTGCAGCGTGAAGTACAGAGACGCTGTATCTGTTGTTGGAGCTTTCTGGCTTTGCAATGTCTTTTGTGTGAAGTGAGGAGGGAGTGGGAGTGGGGTTTTATAGCATCAAACCGATGCAGACACGATGCGATTAAGGATGTGGAATCTCTGAAACTAAAGTGGGCAAATCTGCCCAATCCAATACCGCTTGTGTAAACGCCATGTGCTTGAAAAATTAGGCACGGCCAACCCAGAAAGGGAGTGTGACGCGCAGAGGCAAATACTAGTTGGAACTGCTCGGCATCTGGTTGGGTGAGGTGGAGAAATTACTTAAATTTTTTAAAAATATTGCACTTGTATCAATCTTTAATCCTAAACCTTTCAATTTGGTCAATTTAGTCATAACTATTTTAATATTTTGCCAATTTAATCCTAAACTATCTGACGATTTGTCAATTTAGTCAAATTGACTAATTTTGATTGGAAATCGCTGACGTAACGATTCAGTCGCAACTGGTCAACCTAGGTGGCACGACGGATGTAAACATTAACAATTTTTGCAATTTTTCCTTTTTTTTTCTTTTTTTCTTTCCTTTCTCTTTAATTGGTTTAAGATGTTGTTAGTAATTTCTCCGAGTGAGACTTTTGGAGAAGAGCTTTGCTTTTTTGTGGCTTGCGAGCTTGCGGTGCTGTGTCGTTTTTGTGTCGTTTTGGAGTTTTCTCATATAATCGAGTTAAGCCGCGTTGGAAATGGTCTAGATCTTGCTTTTGAAAGCGATTTTCTTCCCTTCCTATTCTTGGACCGCAAAATCACCTCAACAAAAAGGTATTTTTTTCCTTTCTTTTTCCCTGGAGGGTTTGTGTTAGTGACTCTTGGAACCCCACCACACGGGTCCTCAATCCTAACATAAGATCAATCGCCTCGTTGAAAAAGAAAAACCTTGATTAACAAAGCTCTATACTTCAATCAGCCCATGAAGTAATTTGCCTGCGTGTCTGAAAATTAATCGAGCGAAAATTCCAATGAAAAATATCGAAATTGGAATTCTTTCTGTCATATCGGGATACAATTTGGCCGCACACGCCCATTACGTACTAGAAGGTCTGAATTTGTAAGCATTTGTCCCCGACTTTATCGCAATTCTTTTTTTTTCTTCTGTACAATGGTCATGTGGTGGTGTTCGGATTACTTCTCGAGTGTTCCAACGAAACTTGAACCCAAGATCAGAAATAAAGGAGCAAACTCCCTACCCATCTAAGCCAATACGCCGTTAATTATCACATATCCTATTGCTTTGCACTTCAGCACATTGTGACTAACCTATCAACCGAGCCCGGTCACGAATAATTTACAATCTACTTCCCTAAGACAAATTACTCGAGAGCAGAGTTTGTTCTTCTAATGAGTAAACTTTACGAACTACATTGAATAATTTACAATTTTAACCATATTGAAATGCAAGTTCTATCGTTAATGCCCATAATCAATCAAGCGCTCAAAAAGTCCCGTATCTCCTTATTAGCGATAGTCAAACTCTGAAATTGAGATTAGGCCCAAAACGACCAAAAATTACAATTTCTATCGGAATTCGTTCTGAGTAAATTCTGCGCTTCTTTTTACTTTGAAATGTCAATGCACAACACTGACCAGTAGAACTTGCAAATGACTTTAAATTACGCAAGAAACTACGAGCACGATGAGGAACTTCTTACAATTACTCTGATAATTTCTTCGAAAGCGAGTTCCATTGATTCTCAGCGTAGCAAAGGTTCCCTTGGTCGCGCTGTGTCTTCATACCGGACAGTGACTCACTAAATCAATGGTGGTATATGAAGTAAGGATTACTCTTTCTTCGTCGAAGGCGAATGGTTAGGTAGGCCTGGGTTGTTGTCATCTCTCTCTCTCTCTCTCTCTCTCTCTCTCTCTCACATCACACATTAGAAGGAAAAGCTCAACACCCATGTGGAGAAAACAACGATGGAATCCAATGCTTCTTCCCCATATGCAGACGCAGTGAAGAGCACTTTTATGGTCGTCCATCCGTGATATTTTCGAGTGATTTCAATTTCTTAGAATGTTCTGTTTACAATTTTGCGACTTCCCAAGTCCCACGTTAGATGGGGGAAAGCTGTTGAGGTGATTAACAAGTAATTAAGCCAACCCCCAAGGCCTTCATCTTGATTACTCCTTTTTAGGATATGGCTCACAAGGAACGCATCGTGTAATAGCAAGTTACATCGGAGTAAAACTCTTCCACTTGATGTGGAGTTCAAGAAAGGATCGGGCGTCAAACTAATCCGAAGAGGTTAAGGAGTATTTGTTACGGTGAAAGGACTTGGATAAGGTACGACTCTCAACAAGCTTCTATAATCGCAAAGGGGACAAGAATGGATTGGATCACGCATTGAGTAGGGTAAGGGTCGTGGGAGGACATGACCAATTGATATTGACGAGGACACAAGAGATATAAGTGGAGAGTTTGTGACATCTCAAATATCGTGTTTAATGAGAGAAGGCTTGGGTTGTGATGCATAAATAAATGTGATCATCCCACGAAAGGCCACCATCTTGAGTACTCATTTTGGTGGTTTGACCTTCGTAGCCCTGTTGGGTTGCAATGAAAAACTTACACAATGCTAGAGATACTAATTTACTCATGTACTGAATTGATATATTAAGTGATGTGACATTCTGTAAGTGTTTATTTAAATTAGTGAGTCCATTTCAGCAATTAATCGGAAGATGACCCGTTACTGAATGAAAAAGTCAATGATAACTCCTAATTTGTATCCCCTGTAGCACTTGGAAAAAGTTAAATCTTAAAGCGCGCATGCTGTCCAGCCTTGTGGCAAAGCATGCACATGTACACGCATACACACCTTACATAAACTCGAATTACATGCATCGTGCAGCCGATTGGTATCAGTTCATTATGTACTCCATCAGGTAAACAAAGCACTTGAATATGTAAACCGTCAAGTAGACAAATTAACGTGGCATTAAGGAGTAGAGATACTGCACGTATCTTGAATCCAAACAAACCTATCACGATTGCAGCAAATGTAGTCTGTTCTTTTGGCAATGGCTTCTTCAGCTTGTGCTTTGAGCGAGCAATGTGATTAGGATTTTGGGGGGAATCTGGCATGAAAACAACATTGGAGCGCCATTTTGGACGAGAACCGCGAAAAAGATTAGATGCCCACCATTTCTAGAGCAACACCAAGCCACATTTACATATGGAGCAAGCTAGCGCATCGAGAGACTGATCGAAAAGCTTTTTATTCTTTGGTACTTCCTTCACACTCTCTCTAGTGCAAGTATACGTGTAGACCACCCAACATGATATTCAAGACACTGTCAAAACCTCAGAATCATGCAACCTAATCTCTCCTTGTTTTCCTTTTCCCGCATGTTTCGTCAAATCAGATCAGATCAGATCATCGTCTTCTCTCGCTCCCCATAAAATTGGGTGGCAGCATGCGGTGGAATTGAACGCGTAATGGCTAGGTGCTTGGGAGGGCAGGATGGTCAGAAAATGATGATTATTATTGATATCATGGGCCTTCCATTGAAGAAGGCAATGAAGAGATGATCGAAATGTTTGCGGTAAATGGTGGGAATTCACACCTGTAAAGCTCTCCCATTTCGCTATAACTCGCAACGTCTCTCATGGGTTTTTGGCAAAGCATCATTCCCTTCTCTCTCTCCCTCTCTCTCTCTCCAAGTGCCACAAAAAGAAAACAAAAAGAAAATGGACAAAGAAAGAAAGAGCCCATAAATAGAACGGAGAGAGAGAAGTAGGAGTAGTAGCTTGCTCACTTTGTTTCTCCTTCTCCATCTCTCTTGCTCTCTCTCTCTCTCTCTCTCTCTCTCTCTCTCTCTCTCTCTCTCTCTCTCTTTGGGATTCGTGTGTTCTTCATTTTTTGCCACCCGAGATTTTCCGAAAGCTGAAGTGGCCGGAGAGTAAAGCTTAAGAGAGAGAAAGCCATCACCCGAAGCCCGAAGGTCAGTCCTTGTTTTGATGGTCTTTATTAGGAAAGAAATTATGCGATGGTATTTTGACCAGAGATATCTATCTATCTTCACCGCCCATGTCGTTCTTTTTTCTTTTAATTCATTGAATTGCAGTTTTTTGTACTTCAGAGATCTTTATCTTAGATCAATGGCCATTGGCCTGCTGATGGAAGCGAATCTTCTCGCCATCATCTCCAATATCTTCCCTCTCTCTCTATCTGTCTCTCTCTCATCTTCATTCTGATCTATTAATAGCCTTAGTTTCTGATATTACTCCGAGCCTTCATTCTATTTTTGATCTTCTTTGTTTCTTCTCAAGTGAAAAAAACGGAAAGTCATGGCCTTGAGAAATCCAACAAGCATTTTCTCTGAAAACCTCGTCCAAAAATCATACCATTTACCTAATTAAGGATTGTTTCCGTCATAAAATTTGTATCCATCCTCATCATAATTTCCTGATCTCGCCGAATTTCTGTGAGCTAATTCTAAAACAAAAGATTTGTACGAACATCTTTGTACTCTCCTGAAACCAAAAGCTAGATGATGCATGCCACACAGCAGACGAACTGGCAGTGAAAAGAGAGAGAGAGAGAGAGAGAGAGAGAGAGAGAGAGATTACATGAAATGGAGCAAGCATATGGAATGAGAAAGTATTTGCTTTTTCACTCATTCTTCAAATGTTCCGACATAGGTTAGGGAAAAAAAATTGCTTTCCTCAAGATCTTGCACAAAGTTGTGTTACAACTCGTACGGCCTTTATGGGGTTCTCTATGAGTTGAACTTGAACACAGCAGGCGTCAACTTTTCAGTTTCCTCTCATCTTTCATGGGCCAAAAGAAAACCCTCAAGCGTGAGTCTTCCCGAGGAAAAATCGTCTGATAAAAAAAGAAGAAAGGTCAAACCAAATGCCCGGTTGCTTAGATCTGTTAGTTTCTCGACACATGTTATAGATTTTCCTCTTCTACATGTATTTGCATAAGCATGTGCTCAGAAACCTAACCCTTTTCACTGAAGCACTTATACATGATATAAACTCACTCCCGAACACTTAACCCTAAACCATACGCTAATACATGAGGCTGATTATCTGATGAGCTTGATCATCAGATCATGGGGAGAGGAAAGATCGAGATAAAGAGGATCGAGAACACCACGAACCGTCAGGTCACCTTCTGCAAGAGAAGGAACGGACTGTTGAAGAAGGCCTACGAGCTCTCCGTCCTCTGTGATGCCGAAGTCGCCCTCATCGTCTTCTCCAGTAGAGGACGCCTCTACGAGTACTCCAACAACAAGTAAGTTTGTAACTTTTATTTTTATTTTTTGGGTGTTATATATATATATGTATGTATGCATGCATTCATTTACATATATATGTATGTATATATGTATGTATATATTCTTCAAGTTGGGTCTTTTTGCAGGTTCGTGAGGAGAAAAAGATGCATAGATTTGCATAAAATTTTGTTTTACTGTTGTGTATATATAGATAAATTAGTCACTAAAATATCTAATCTGATTCATTTTTATATTACACAGATTGTATTTACATATATATTTAATTATGGAGTAGAAGGAAAAAAATGAATGAGTATGTTAGTCAAATTGATCGAGTTGACCATTAAAATGAAATATTGTTTATGTTGAGAATAATTTTGTCCCTAAGAGTTGCAAAGAACAAATTTTTTTTTAAAGCTTTGATGCATCCAAGAGGTTCAAATTGTGAACCATTGGGAAGATGCAACATTTCAAGTTAAACTCTAATAGTTGCAACTTTAAGATATTAACGTATTCATTTCTTTTTTTGGGTCCATAAATAGATTTAAAAAAAACCGTTTAAAATAATGACAAATTCTTATACGCGACTTTCTTGTTTTTCTTCTCCATACAATATCTCTTTTGAACGTTTGGATTTGGGTTTATGGGTGAAGAGCACTTGAAGTTCATCATATGTTCTTTTGATAGGCATAACATCATGGAGTTGGTACTATATATGTCTTGAATTTGTAGCCTCTTTTTTTTTCTCTTCCACAACATCACGTGCATTTATTAAGTGACCGACTAATTAAAAATTTATTTTTTGGTGCATGAGTTGATTGATGGTTTAAGGTATGAGGTTGACTCTCTTCTTTAGCTTTCTTGATTTTGAACTTTAAATTTCTAACTTCTTGTCCTTCGACCGTTGACTGTTTCTATTATCGGCAAGGTGGAATGAGCATGGAGTGCCAACGATTTCTCACATACCTCAGCATTATCTCATTATCATAACTTAATCTCATATTAACTGATTCTGAGGCCATAAAGACATGACACGATGGGAAAGAAAAGCAAGAGAATGATATAATGATTTGTACTTGTCTGCCATAAACTTCATCTTTCTCTACATTCAAAAATCTCATTATAATATGCACCTAAAACAGTCGACAATCTATTTTTGAGCTAAATAGATAATATTTTTAGGTCATTACTTTTCGCGCATTATTAATGTCTATATATTTTCTATCATCTCTTGATGTTACAGTTGCATATAATTTATTTTGAGTTTGATTAATGATGAAATAGTCAATGATATATAAGATTAGAGTTGTAAAAAATACCACTTAGGAATAGAAGAATACCATTAAAAGGGCTGTATTTTCTTCGTCAAACAACACAAACTATGTAATGTTCTCTCCATCACCTATTGAGCCATGATGGATCTGCAAGTTCAATTTCACTTTGGACACATTACTGTTGCTGGTATATATATCCTATGACTTCCGTTATTTCACTCTAGAGATAGGTAATTGATGTTTTCTGTTCAGTCTTTAACGTTTCCTATGAACCAAAATCTCTCCTAGGTTCATATAGTTACACACTAATACATGTTATTGGACTCATGTCCTTAAGATATGGACGTCTTCTGTTTCTCACCTCTTTTCTTGGATTGTAATTTAACTGGTGCCTTCTTAAGAAAAATGACATGTTGGAAAGAAGGTGACAGTCTTTCTGAGCATTTTAGAAAGATTAGGGTTACCGCAGTGCAGTCCATTACCTAATGTTAAGTCTATATATGAGTGACTAATGATGTTTTGGTTGCCCGTTATGTGCTGCCCGATTATATGGGGCTTTACAGATCCTGCACTTTCGAATTGCCGTTTGTCCCGCAATTTCCTAAGGATATAAGCAATAGGACAATTGTAAGTATTGTAAAATAAATTGGTAAGATGATTGCTTCTTGATGTTGATCATAGGAGGAAAAATTTCAATCTAAATTATAGTTTCAGGTATATTGTGTTTTGCTAGGATTGAGTTCCTAGTGGTGAGACCCACATGATCATTATGTTTATGATAATGCGTTGATTTACATAGGCCGAGTCGATGTAAGAAGGACAGTGTGAGAGTTTGACTTCTTTTTTTTTTTTTTTCTAGGTCTTATTATTATGTTGCTTTGGCTTAACCGAAAGCATTCTATGTAGTGTTTTTGTTTCTTTTTTTATTTTGGAATCCCCTTAGACTGACCCTTTTATCATGGGATTCATTGGCTCTGCCAGTCCATCATGGAAGTCCCACTCGGTGTGGTATGATGGCCGGTCCATGTACGAACGAGAACAGGTGATTGCATGGAATGGGGTTCTGATCTTTTTGCCTCCTGCAAATTCCGATGCATGCAAAAACCTAGAAAGCAAAAAGGAAAAAGAAGAAAATCAAGTCTTTTGTTGGTCATATCATTTCCATTCTCATCTCTCAGAACAACACTATCTGCTTATTGTTCACTCACCGGAAGATTTTGCCCCTCCATTTTTCAGCTCTCGCCGCATTAGTTGTGTGAGTGAGCTCAATGTCATCGTACATGGGACTCTGGGGGCATGTGTAATGTCCCTGATCGAGACCAAGAAGGAGGGTTTGCCCATTTGATCATCTGATGTGTGCTTTGAGTCTCATAAACCCTTAGACATATGTTTCTTAATGTTATATGGGATACATGCCTGAGTAGGGCTGTGTACCGGGTAATAAATTAAATTTTTTTTTTCAAGTATTAACAAACATTAAAATAATTAGTTGAGCAAATTAATGAAAACACACCTACAAATTAATGAAAAACACTCCTTTAATTACCCTAAAGGAGAACGTCTAATTACTTCGGCGTCTTTAACGCCGTGTTCCTCACCATGATTCAAATCATACAGTGTTGCCATTCTCCTTTTGTTCCTATTGGGCATGTTTCTTCGGAGTCAATTCTTGCAAAAACCAACATATGCCCTACAATGGGCATTTATGAATTTTTTCAGACAAGTTGGACATATCGTCTTCCAAGATCCGTTAGTTAGCATTGAACGTGGGCTCCAGTGGTTAGCAAGTCATGAGGCATGGTAAAGAGAATCGAAAAATTGGTGGCTCGCCTCTTCCACCATTTCAGAATGTCGACATTGTCTTCGCCAACTCTATCAATGTATTTGGAGTAGTATGTTCTTGAGTACGTCTCCCAACTCATCGGTAGATGAAGACAAAGGCATAGTGGAAGGCCATAGCATGTTCTACTTCTTGTGAAGTAGAGAGTATACATATTTCTGGGAATAGGTCGGTGAGGGTGTCATCTTTGTTCATGGAATGGAACTTGTTATATTCAATTGACTGGCATATGCAACATAAGTATTTGGGAGCCAATTCATAACACCGTCAATATCTATTTCATTTGGACCTCCACACCCAATCCCAAATTTTCTTAGTGTGGAGCAAGGAGAATTTTGAGCCCCTTCAACTTGAATCTTGGATCCACGACAAAGCATGTCATAAAAACAGACGAAGTGTCCTTTTAATATTTGACATGTTAGGCTTTCACGGCACTACTCCTTTGTTCAAGAAGGGATCACCCTCCTTGTTCACCAATTGAACTAGCATCATGTGTAGGAGCAAAATGGCCCGGCTACTTGACGGATAATTGCTAACACTCAAAGTATCCATCACATCACTGAAAATCTGCAAGAAGTCCCTAAATACTTCAGCAACCCTCCAATCTTGTTGTGTAGAAGGTGGGAGACTGGCACTTTCGCTATGAGTGGTGGAGTAGAGCGTCAGCACACCCATCTCCTTGCATGTCTTCTTCAATGTCTACTACGTTTAATTCTACCTCGTTCTTATGTCCAGAGTGAGTTTTGTAACTTGTCTTCCCTGCGTCATATACCAGACCTCCAACTCTTAATGCCTTAATGGGGGTGGATCTAATGTATTGAACCCACCCATATAAGTTGACCACAGGATCACAAAACTGGCAAAGGCTGCCTTGCACGCACAATTTAATGCAATGGCACATGCACCGCATATGGATGAAAGTTCCATTGTAAATGGTATTTAGCGGTTGGATTCGAGGGCGGATGAAGGAGGTGTTCATTTCTAACCCCAATGCCTGAGTGTGAAGGAAAATTGATATTTCTACGAGTATTGTTTCAAGAAGTAACACATATTTACTTGGTTCATAACTTAATGCCCTTTTGTTGGAGAAAGAGATTGTATTGGATAAGTATGGTTCCTCGTATCATCAAGTGCAAACAGTGGAAGCCACTTGTACTTTCAGCTCTTGTATCTTATTTGGTCCACGAGATTAGTAATTTAAGTTTTGGATTTAGGGTTTTTGAGGGATGAGGGCTACAAGAGTTGTAGGGGTGTTTTGGGAAGAAAAACAATAATGGTATGTAAAAATCTAGCATATCAACAAATGGTAGGTATAATTTTGAATCTACTAAACTTATGGAGTAGAGTGGTGACTTTGAAAAGTAGAGGATGCAAAAGAGTATTAGGACAAATATGAAGGCTTATTTGAATTTCCCCATAAAGAAATCATGTTATTTCTCTAGTGCTATGTATTGGTGTTATGGTTTGAGTATGGAAAGCATAAAGCGGACTTGATTTCTGTCACCGTGCTTGTGACTTCTTTCCATCTGTACTGATCTCTCTTAGCCTATCTTAATATCCTCCTTTCTTCTTGTTAATCCAACCGAAGAAACCTCGATTGAGCTATTCCTAAACTAACGTGAAAGATTACTAATCCAATGATTAAGCCTCCTTCAAATCCTATCCAAGCTGGTGGGTTGGTGCGTGGTGGCATAATCTCTTTATCCATATCCAACTTGATATTATTTTTGAATTCTTTTCGTGTGGATCATTGAAATGACTAATATGAATATCAGTAGAAGAGATGGACAGAAAGTTGGTTCCTGTAAGTTTGTTTGGACATCTATCACTATTCTGACAATTTACTTCTTCCATTTTTTTATGCATCTTATGAATGTTCGTGCATATTTCCACACATTAGCTTCGAGCGAAACCGAGGGTCTCCTCTCGTTTGCTCTCTTCCGTGAAAATCAATCCTCGAATGTCGAAAAGTGCCCTGAACAAGTCAAAGAGAATGACCGAGTCACGTCCTTTCCTTTCCTAAACTTTTCCCTACTTTCATGTTAAAACATAAATGCAGCAGAAAGTCTGTGAACGTTGTTTCGTGACAAGAGATCCTGTTTCATCTGAGGAGGTTTTGCGTCCCCAAAAAACTCACTAACATCATGTGTATCTACAGTTTAGCAAAAAAAACATATATTTACAGTAGTTGAAGTGATATCCGTAGGGAAATTCTTCATGAGGTGATGAACAAACTATACTTTCACGGGTAATTTTTTATTTTTTTTAAGTTTCTCTTACTGCATATTCTTTTTGCACATATTGTTCCACAAAATTGAATCATAATTGATTAGTGTGGTCAGTCCAATATAAATGTGACCTATATCCATAAGGAAAGAAGGGTAAAAAGTGTATAAAGTAATGACACAGATAATATACTTGGAATGGAACCCAATAACCTTATCTACAAAAACCCTAGAAAACCACATAAAATACACCTAGTGGCCAACTCATAAACTGCACATGGATTCAAGTCAGGTCCAGTCTAGCTAATCCCCTTCCTAGGGACGAACTTGTCAAATGGTCACCATCATGGACTCGACCCACGTCACAGACACATTAAAATACTTATTCAGTATATATATTGAATAAGATTTATTCTATGAATGATCTGATTTTTTACGTGAACCGATCATAATATATAATTACTTTTTGAAAGAATTGCTTATTATGACATTATCTGTGATGACAATTTCTTTCTTTATGGTGCTAAGAAGACTAGAATCTTACAAAAAAGTTCTCAAAGGGCATATTTGAATGGTTAGTAAAACTGATCAAGATATTATGGTAGCTTTGTTCATTTCACAAATAGAAGTTTCACATTATTTATTATATAATATTTACTAGAATAATTTTTGTGCTTGCACTTTGCATTTTTCTTTCTTACACCACAGCTGTTTCAACCAAAGTTCCATGGGATTAATTGAACATGAATTTGCTCTTCAGTGCCTCCCTGTTCTGGCTAAGTTCATCGTGCTTCCTCGTACCCGCTAACAATTGCTGGTCTTGCCATCAATGTCACATCGTTAGAAAACCACCACCCTCGCTTGTATCGTGCTTTCCAGCTTTCATAGCTTTGTAACAAGTTTTTCCCACTTCCATCGGAATGTGTAAGAATTGTTTCAGACAATAGCTCACTATCTTATCAATGTCTCATCCTAGCAATATCACAAGGTCACATCCTAGAAAAGCTAAGGGTGGTTGTCATTGTCGCCCCATCACGAAATGTCACATTCTAGAAATCGGAGCCAAGCCAAGCTGAGCCTAGCCGAGCCGATACGATCATTAATGGGGAAGACTCTTTCTTCGTACACTCTCATGTAGTTTTGAGAACGAAAACAAAGTACTTTAGCAATCGAAAATATGGATGACAATAGAGTCCAATCTAGTAGTCTAAATCTTTATAATGTATAAACCCCCAAGTAACTGTTCTGTGTGCTTGGTTCGAGTTACCTCACTCATGAATTTTTGTAAAGCCATCATTAGGAGAATAGAACTATGTGTCTATGATAATATACCGGTGTATGGAACGGGGGACTAGTGCACCTCGTAAGGATTAGTCGGGTGCTCAAAGAGTTCTAGACACTCCCATTTGTGTAAAAAAAAAAAGATATTTTATGTTACATCTCTTTGTTGATTTAGTTGCGTTCTTTCCATTTATTTCAGTAAAGCAGCACTTGTATTTTCATCAATTACAATATATGAATGTTGCTAAGATGCAAATTGGAATATGCATGGTCCTCTAACAAATGAATCATTCCCCTATTGAATCTTGTGCATTACACTCTATTAAATTATAGCTGCAGATATCTTCAAACCGGAGCCGACAATTCTTTCTAAGTTTAAGAAATTTCATGCTGAAGTGTAATAGCGCTTTTGTGGTGAAAATATCGAATATTGACATACTTTTGGCTTATATGTGTAGCATAAGGTCCACTATAGAGAGGTACAAAAAGGCTAATTCAGATAGTTCAAACACAAGCTCTGTCACAGAGATCAATGCTCAGGTGGGTTACTTTCTATTGTCTTGTAAGTTACTCTTAGCATGTGTAATTAGTAGGGCATGGATCCTCCACATCAAGAAAGGTGAATTGCCACCATCAATCTCCTCTCTTGAAATGCATGATATATCAACCCACTTAAAAATCAAAGGTTGAGATTTACTTTGCAACCAAAAACCCTGACCGTCTCTTTATCTTTGAGTGGGTTTGTGCGCCATCCAAGATGCTCTTCAAATGAAGCAGATTCTAGTCCTTGTCACTGTTGTTTCGCACAAAAAGAACATGTTATTACTAAGTATTCTCAGAAGATATTTCTGCAATTCTTTGTGTTTGAACTCTAGCTGAGAATCCTGGCATTTCTACAAAGGCTAACGCTAGGTATACTAAGTTATATTGTAAATTGCACAATGGGCACTTTAAACAAGTGGAACGTGTTCCACTCTAGTAAATATCGCCGCATCACTTAATATATATATTTGTATAATTTTCAAAATGCAGTCGTGGTATACCTAGAATTATTCTTGTAAAAATAGTCTCTTTTCTTACAGTGACGCGTGCATACGATTTTTTACTTGACAAAATATTTCCCTAATTGAAAAGTTTTGTCGCATGAGATCCTTTTATCTTAGAAAGATTAAAAGAATGAGCATTGCTAGATACACTGAAATTGATCTATAAAAACTTATATATGAAGTGATACGGTAGACTGCAGGCGTACATTTATACGAGTGGCCGGTTATATTTGATAGCCAATAAAATTCTAACAATTATGTAAATATGTAACAGTAGTGTATTTCTAAGGATTGCCTCTGAAGATGAGATGTAGAACTGTAAATGGCTAGAAAAACCTTATTTTCATTGGAAGCACTGGCTTTCTTGCATTCTTCTTAAGAAAACACAGCCACATCATAGAGTGATCGATTTGGAAGGATTGTTCTTATTTGGCGCATTGTTGACTAACCATGGGATGATCATTCCATGTTACGATATAAGCAACTAATATTGAAGATGATGACCTTACGTATTGGCCTTCATGTTTGTTGTTAATTATGCTCTCAATTGCTATCAACATTGTGAAAATTGTACTGCTTTCCTTAAATTTGGCAAACTGTTTCAGTCGGTTATATTCTTTACTCAACTAACATCAAGATATATTTCACATTTTTCTCAAAGAAGGCTGGTAATTTCTCTTCATCATTTCTTTTATAAGGAAGCACTTATATCATTATTTTTCTGCATAATGATCATCATGCTTGTTGTAAGTTTTGTATTGTTCTTGAGAAAATATACATCTCGTGCTTAGCAACTAATATTACTAAGAAATCCGACGAAGCCCATGCCATGAACTAGTTACTTAGGATAGCAATTTTGTAAATTGGTTTTTGTGTATTTAGAATTAATCTTAAGTAGAAGGGTTAGCCTCCTCCTTTCCACAAGTTAAATCCATAGTATAACTTCTTGTGACATTTTGCACGAAAGGATTTTTCCACTTTTGTTCTTGGTCATCATTCAGATCGTATTGGCGGACATAATTAAACTGTCAATGCGTCAGGGTCATATTGTTTCTTGCCATTCTTTCATGTTCATGATATAGTAGTTAATGCTCTCTTTTCTTTTGATTTTTTCCTTTACGGTTCACTTGACATAGTATTACCAGCAAGAATCTGCAAAGCTGAGGCAGCAGATCCAAATGCTGCAAAACTCCAACAGGTAAACTTCCCTTGATCCATCTATATATCAGCCCGTGTGCTCGATACTGGCTAAGACTCAAGATTGTTATGTATTTAATCAATTTGGAGGAATGCCAATGACCACCTGATTCTTAATCCTTTATATATAGAGACCTCTCAATTTATTAGTAAAATTGAGAGATATTTTTTCTAGTTAGTAGATTGCTTTATTTGGTGCTCAGGACCTTCTAATGTTGTCATGCTTTCTAGGCACTTGATGGGTGATTCCTTAAGTTCACTCTCTGTTAAGGAGCTGAAGCAGCTGGAAAATAGGCTCGAACGTGGCATCTCGAGGATCAGGTCAAAGAAGGTACAAGTTTTAGTACCACGTCTTCTTAATTTATTGAAGATTCTGAATCTATGTAAGTCGCGTCATGTTTTATGAATAGATCGCGTGGTGCACGTGCATAAAAGCTGCTTGTACTAATGCTGTCACTTAGAAACGCAAACTTTTGTCAGACTAGGCCGGTTCTTCAGCAGCGATACTTTTCATTTTGAATCGCTTCTTTCCAACTAGTATACACATACATTTCAGATGGATTGCCACGTTCTATAGTCAGATTGTTTCAGACGACAAAGAGTATTCTTTTTCCCCTCTTGGCTATTATGTGTTACTAATAATAACTCCTTCCGACAGCATGAGATGTTGCTGACTGAGATCGAGTACCTGCAGAAAAGGGTAAGATCAGTTTTAATTCACCTTTTAGTCGACCTTGTAATTTTTAGTATTAACCATAGTACGTGCATGAAGTTTGGATATCCTTTCTTGTCAGGAGATTGAGCTCGAAAATGAAAGCGTGTTCCTCCGCACGAAGGTACAAAAGTTGTAGAGACTACATTTACTTAATATGCAATCAAGATTACAACCACAAGCTATATACATTATTAGAATTTGTTATGTATAAACTCGAAACATCAATGTGAAGACATATTTTAATGTAGCAACTCCAGCATCAGCCGTCGCGGCAAGGATCTTAAATTAATTTTCTCGATCCTCTTTAAAAACTATTTGATGTCCTTGCACATTGCTTATTTGGTTTCTTTCAGATTGCCGAGGTGGAAAGGATTCAACAAGGAAACATGGTTGCTGGCCCTCAGCTTAATGCAATGGAAGCATTAGCTTCTCGCAATTTCTTCCCTCCTAACATGATCGAGGGCGGAACTACCTACTCACCCTCCAACAAGAAAGTTCTCCATCTCGGGTATACAATTTTACCGCGTCGAAAGTTCATTGTGATTTCCTCATTTATACTTAGTTATGTGTCAAATAGGTATTCATGCCCTAATAAACATCCCAAGGATTCGAGTCATAGAGAATTCGACCTAATGTTCTCAATATTTGTTAGATTGGCTCCTTATTTGTGTGTAAAATTCTTCTTCAATTTGTCTCTGATTATCTGATGAGCATCAAAATTTTTCTGTTTTGTGGAAAATCGCTCACTTATCCATTAAACTCCAACTTTTTTTGTGCTCATTACAAAGTGACGGCAATCTATCACAGATGACTAATTTGCAATAGTGTATTTGTAACGTGTTTGTCTTATGGTAAAAGTTCCAATGCTGAATTGAGCTGCATTTCATTGAACAGAATTACTTGTTAATTGTGCAGGTGATTCACCAGGCTGGTTTGGGTTGAAGTACATCCTCTATTTCTCAAGAACAATAATTGTGGTTTACGAACTTACAGTAATGTATGTGTGCGTACTCATTTCTATTATGACCGTACTGAAGCAGGACTTCCGTATCTTTTCGTCCTCGGAACTATTGCAATGACTATGCTGTTGTGTGATCATGTCGTCATGCAGTTATCATTGAGGGGTATCTGGTGAAAAATATGCAGATCAGCCTGTACTTTTTGGGTGTGTTAAGGGGTGCTTGACAAGAAGCACCGTATGGTATAATCACATATGAAAGAGTATAGACATAAGACGATGTTACCTAATTTAAGTACGGCGTCCCAGCATAAATAAACATTTGAAGTATAATTTTGTTGGGTATCTTACAGAAAGTTGAGTGAGAGATCACAGCCTAGACGATCCGTTCATCGGCCAATAGACCACAAAATGAGGGTACCTAAACTAGTCATGATACGATGGGCGAGGGCCAAAGTGTCGCGCCTAGCTTCAGGCACGTACATGTTCATCCCTATATACTAGTCATCATATTTATTGTAGCATCGAACTGTCAGAATTTACTTAAAAATTTGGTAGGGTTTTTTTTATGGCCCAATCCTAAGTGGATCATCTTCTATATCTGGTATGTCATAATGTTGAAATGACCCGTTTTGGAGATTGAATCTCACACGGTAGTACCGTATCTGATGAATATCATATGACTATGGAAGTTACATATGTATCCCAGGTTTAGGTTGTCCTAATCACCATCTGATGGTACAAAACACACTCTTATCAAGTATATAATCGTCTGAAAACAACCGATTGTTTATTTCGCAATGGCTCGAACCAATCCGACGAAGAATTCCTTGCTTGATAGGGCTTGAGATCACAAATCTAAGATGAAATCTCAATGCATGGGATGTGGGGGCCCCTCCATTTTGTATAAATGGGCTATAAACAAAAAATTGTTTCTCCATGATCACGTTGATCAATGCATCATCATTTAAAGTGCATCGTAAGTAACCAAACAAGGATTGCGTGAAAACTGAGACAAATGACATTAAGTACATGTATATATGTTTCTTATAAAGAGTATCTATATATAAGTACATATATATATGTGTGTGTGTGTGTTTCTTTTCTTCCACGCTTTTGCTTGTTAAGCCCCTTTCATAAGAAAGTTCTTTCACACACTCTACACGCCACTGCATAAACAATACCTCTTGAGAAAGAAATATATATTTGCGATATTATCCATCAAATGAACTACACAACCAAATCAAGACATGTCTAGAAAAACTGAGTTGCTTGATACCAATTGTAATAATGTCGGCATATAGATAAACATGACGTTTGAAGATATGTACCACAAGAACTTTCAAGTTACCATCGTGGATACCCAGCTAAAAGAAATGTACGAGATGACATCCGACCAATGTCTAGACCCAAATGTTTTCACAGTTAGGTCATAGTATGGTACATCGACTTTCGGCTTGCTTACGGAGCTCTTGGGTCTCCCTCTGTGCTTTTTCTAGACTCTCCCTCAGAAGACGGATTTCATCATTTGACTTCATTTGAGCAAACTGCGCAAGCTCTTCTGCCCTCATTCGAGCAGCTTGCTCCTCAGCCAACTTTTGCTCCAGTCTAGTTGTTGTCTCTCTTAGCTTTGCTTCAACCTAGATAAAAGAATCATTCATAAGCTAAAAGATAAACCTACCCAAGTAAAAAGCTTCACTTTCAAGGACCAGAATATTATCAAGCACCCTCCACTATTTCAGATATTAGTAATGGTTCTACCTTTCCTTAGCAACTGACTTTCAAGGTTGAAAACTTATCTATAGGTCCGACAATGAACTATGTAGAAAAAGGAAGCATAGAGTTAGAAATCCTTCAGCATATAAATTTGGACTACTACCACGAATATTAGAAGTTCCAGAAGAGGACTAATGCAGAAGAACAGATAGGCATAAGCTATTATTCTGGGAAGCAACCCTTTCTAGTTTCTCCGCTGATAAAAAGTTCAACCACATAACTCTGAATCAATGAAAGCAACTGACCACAAGGACAAAGCAAAAGCCGATATAGAAGTGTAATGAAATTTATACCATCTCGGTGATTCGCTGCAGCTGCTCTTCATAAGATTTATGCATCTGCTCCTCCAACTTCATGAGCTCTCCTTTAGTGTATCCTTTCAAGGAACCAACAACTTCTTGCTGTTCATGGAGCTTCATTGCCCCTTTCTGTTGATAGACATAGACGTAACAGAATTGAGCCAAAAATGACACCGTCACACATTATCTAATATGCTTTCAACAATCACAACCTAAGGTTGTCAACTTACCTTCATTTCAACAAATAGATCATCTGTATAAGGTTTTCCATCATTCTGCACCATGACCATGTTTACAAGGGATAACAGATGCTGAACCTGTTCAATCCTCTTGGTTTCATCCTTGGTCTTGTTGTCAAATAGTACCTTTCGATTCTCACAGAGAAGTAAAATGTCCTATAAAATAAGGATGGTGCATTAACATATGTTAGAGCAGAATTTAAGAGATAACACACTAAAGAGAGACAATGCTTCATGTGCAGAGTTTAACATCCAATGCACGTTGCAAGAAAGATGGCATCACTAATCAATTTTTAAGTACACATGCATGTCCAACCATTCAATTCACAAGGAAATCATAAAGGCACGCTGACAGACACATCTGGCTGGTTCAATACTTTAAATACCAAAATTACCAACGCTAACCAAATATTAAAAATAAGATGTTGTCTGACAAGGTGTGCAATATTAAGTATGGTCGAACACAATGTGGTTTATGGGGAACCCAAATCAGTGTTCTAGTATTCCATGATAACTTACCTCATCAAAAAGTTTAAGTATATAGTATTCTCAGTGACAATAAAATCTCAGGTCAAAAAGCACATCAATGCTGGTGTTAAGTGAAGATTAATTCTTGAACAAAGAGTTGTAGATAGGATCGTAGGAACTACTAGAAAAGAATATGCAGTTCATGAAGCATCCAATTTATAGTCAAGAGAGCTGTTTAATTGTTCTAATGTAGATTCTTCATTGGTAAACTCTTATTATGGATCATCCAATAGAACTCCCTCTCAGCCCGACAAATTTTCAAAAAGAACAGGACAATAGTTTACTGCATTTCTCATATTGCTCAAGAAACAAGCAGTCACCATAATTACCCCCGAATGATCCATAAAAAATTGTGGAATTCATCTCAAACAGCAGAAACACGAGAAACCTCTATCTTTTAGTGTGCTATAACCCAATCAAATGAATGACAAGAAAGAAACGTCTACTTTTTTTTTTTTTTGGTAAAGAAGAAACGTCTACTTTTATCATGCAATAACCTAAGAAAATGGAAGACGAGAGAGAAACCTCTGCTTTTTTTAATCAGTAAGAAATCTCAACTTTTATCGTGCAATAAGAAGTAAAGCAGGCAGAAAATGAACCTTCAAAGGCTGTGGGCACTCACGACCCAAATAGTCCTCCAACGTCTCATCATTATCGTCAAGCTCATCTCCTCCAGTAAATACCACAACCATGTAGTTAATTATTTTACTGCCAAATAAAGTTCTCAAGCTACGGAGAGCAGCTTCTTCTTCCTCTGAAAACCGTGTTCTGACAGAGAACACTACAAGTACAGCATGAATTCCATCTTTTGCCATATCAATACATTTTACTATTTCTTTGCCAACAAAATCAATTCCAGCAGAGATATCAAATAGACCTGCCACAATATGCGTTATCAGAGCCGCTATTTGCCAGATAATGTTTGGACTAGCCAATAAGCAAAAGCTTCAACACACAATTTTTTTCTCTTGAATTGGCGTTAATATAATCTCATGTACAAGATTGATCCCACAATCATACCTGGCGTATCTATCACATTCATAATTTGGCCATCCCGCAGGACAGTTCTTTGCAATTCACAAGTGCTTGTGACGCCAGAAGAGCTAGCCCTTGACTTGAAGGCCTTTCTTCCAAGAATGGTGTTCCCCGTAGCACTTTTGCCATTGCCAGTACGGCCAACAAGTACCAATGTCTTAATCCCATTGCTTGGGGAAGTAAGCTCCCAGTCATCATCGATTGCACTTCCCCCCATCATGTACGCTGCATGTATACACTCACAGTGATGTTTAAAAAATATATATATAATTATCACAGCCATCTGTTGCTATATCAAGACCGCACTTCGACGCAACTTCAACGAGTTATGTCAAAGCTTGATTCTATATTCTAGCAAATCATTTTCCGTTTATTTTGTTTCCTCCCCTGCTTCTGTTTCTCTTTCTATTACCAAATTGAGACATCCATAGAGTCTCATCAGTTGACAGTTATCAACATGCAAAGGTAATCAGGAAACTTATGCTTCCCAATTTCACTCTAACTGATATCATGCCCTGGTGTTTGTGAAAATTCCCCAGAGACTTGTTCTCAAATTTGCGACCCATTCAATTTTTCTTTGAAATTTCCTGATAGTCCCTGGGTCCAGCACCGGCCCTCGCGGACAACTAAACGAGTCAAATGCAAGAATTGTCACACTCGCTCCCCGCAGTCAATATTACGATCAAAACTGAGCGCATCGGAAACAAAGCAGAACAGCCGACAAGCAAGGCACTCGCCACACGAAGAACTAGATATCATCACGATCGTCGAGTTTGACAACAACCCACATCCTCAAACGGTGGATAATGATCAAACAAACACACAATCGATGAGCCGGAGCAAAAAGGAGCGACTTTGATCATCGGGATCGACTTACAAAAATCAAGAACAGACCAAGAGGCACGGAACCTTCAAACCCCGCGGCGAAAACGGAGAAGGGTCGCGAGATCAACTTACTGGGAACCCAATAACAGAAGAACGTGCAAGAGGGACGAGCTCCACGTCCGGGGAGATCAGGAAGACAGGAATATAGCGCCGGAACAACCAAGAAAGAGATGGCTTTTCTTCACCGCCTCGGGCTTCGGGGAAGAAACCCTCCTATAGATTGGATCATATGAGGGGCAAGTATCTAGTGCATTCATCCGCAGCGTACGATGATGAAGAAGAAGAAGAAAGTCGTCAGCTACTGGGTCCTACGTCGGACTCGATCCACCTGATCTTTGTCGAAACAGGCGGAAACGATAAACCCCACCTCAAAGAAAATAGAAATAATGGTACAAATAGTACTTAAATTTTATTTAATATATAATTTAATTTTTAATTGTTTAATTTATTCAATATAATTTCTGAATTTGAAGTTAATATTCAATATGACTGCTGAATTTTTAATTTATTTAATATCATCCTTGAAATTTTGGTACACGTTCAATTCAGTTCCTAGACTATATGAAAATATTCAATGTAGTCTCTTCATTTGAATTAATGGAAATGATTGTATTGAACATTTTTATATAGTTTGAATTGAACGTGTACCAGAAGTCCAGGGATAATATTGAATAAATTAAAAGTTTAGGGATCACATTGCACATTAAATTAAAATTCATGAACTACATTGGTTCTTGGATCAAATTACATATTGAGCCAGAGTTTAGGGACTATTTGTGTCATTTTTCCAAGAAAAAATGAATCAAATTCAAATTGACATTTATTTTGGAGATTATATAATACACTTCTCACGATATGTTATTTAAAATTTTAAAAACGAAAATTTTTATTTAAATCCAAAAATTTCTGCTTAAAAAAATAATATAGGATTGTGTATATCGATATTTGAATAAATTTTTTTTGTCGCTATATTTGAAAACTTTGAAAGACGTGTTTATTTAGCAAAAATTGCAAAGGTTATCGGAAAGAAATGCTCAAAAGTGGCCTTCTCGTATTTGAATTGCTTGTTGAGTTCGATGGGACCAAAAAAGAAGTTTTTTTTTGTCGGTCCTACTCTATCTATCACTCACAATACACACTCAGACTTGCGCCTCACCTCTTGCAGGGTATAGGCATTGAAACTCACATCTTAAACTACGCGGCCCTACCGCTACCCCTACGAAGGTGGGGATTCGAACTCTCCACCTCCCTCTTTTCAAGTGAGAAGAGTGGCCACTAGGGTAAACCACCAAAAAAAAAGTTTAATGGCTTGAATTTGTTTGGTTTAAGCCAAACATTCCAAAGCATGCATTCATTGTTTGATTAGTTATTTTGAATATATGTAAGATAAATTTACTCATTTATCAATTAATATAATTGTTTCGCTGGAAATGCTCCCATGACGAAATATAATTTATCGAACGTCGTTCTTCAGTTCTTAATGAGAGGAGACCAGGTTTTGTGGCGATTCCGGAGAGGAAATATCCAGGAAGATAAGGAAAAAGTACGAACTTTTACTTCGAACTTTGAACAGGACTGTACGTACAAACCGTGCCGAAATTTAATCAACGACAAAGCTTGAAAATACAGCCACACACGTATACAAAGATGTAACGCCAGCATTTAATCGACGACGCAAATCAAAAAGCTATAGCTAAGGAAAGATAAAGTGCGGTACATGAAAGTAAAAATAATTCAAAGATAATATGTTGTTTGATTTTGGTGGTAGGCTCTCGAGTAGATGGCCAGTGATATTTATAATGGTTGTGTAGTAACTGCTCTTTAGCTATTTTCAACTATTGTGCCTATGTTCTTTCATTCCAAAAATCTTGCCTTCATGTTCATGTGATGCCATGATCCTACTTTCAAGATAACTATCCCACGTTCTTGTCTACAAGTGATCACTGTCTCATGATATGCTCCTTAGTAATTTCCAACAGTTACATTAAGTCGACTACCTTGACTATTTATTCGGCTCCACTACGTTGGCGATTGCTTCAACCCACTATGTTGACGGTTACTTCTTCGATAGTTGTATTCGAGGTTATCGACTCTACTTTTTATTGATTCCTTCAAGTTGGCACTTCTTCATTGAAGTGTATTACTTTTCGCATTCTGACCAGTCACAACCGTCAATTTCCTTTTAATTTGGACAACTCTACAGTGATTTTCTGAGAAAATTCAAAACATAAAAGTTGTAGATCCAGGAGTTTTCGTTCTTTTGGCTTTGGAATCGAGTCAATCCGATCTGTCTCGAATAAGTTATGACCATTTTCCCGAACTAGCGCAGAACTGAAATTTCATCGACGCCCTCGGTGAGATGAAGTCACAACCGTCAACTTCCTTTAACCTCGATAGCTTCTACAGTGATTTTCTGAGAAAACTCAAAGCATAAAAGTTGTAGATCCAGGAGTCTTCGTTCTTTTGGCTTTGGAATCAGGTCAATCCAATCTGTCTTGAAGAAGTTATGACCATTTTCCAGAACTAGCGTAGAACTGAAATTTCATCGACGCCCTCGACGAGACGAAGTCACGACTGTCGACTTCCTTTAATCTCGATAGCTTCTACAATGATTTTCTGAGAAAACTCGAAACATAAAAGTTGTAGATCCAAGAGTCTTTATTCTTTTGGCTTTGGAATCAGGTCAATCCGATCTGTCTCGAAAAATTTATGAGCATTTTCCCGAGCTTGCGCAAAACTGAAATTTCCTTGATGAAGTCGTGACCAGTCTTGTCAATAATACTCAAAAATTAGTCATTTTTTGGTGTAAACATATACACATGACACATATCTCTGACACGTGTCCCTTATGTTGGTAACTTGATGATATTTGCTTTCATGTTACCTCGAGTCTCTGCCATGTGTCTCTTGATGATCTTTGGCACAAACGAACCATGTCGACAAGTTGGCCATTTTTTTGGTGTAAACAATAATATATTTAAAATAAATGAAATGAATATATTTGCGAAAATATCCCCATACTATAAAAATTTGAGGTCCTCTTTGCTTTATATCGTATTGTTGGTGAGCGATAAACTTATATGATTATCCAAAAAAAGAGTTAAGAATATGAGTCATATTCAAAATTTAAAACTAATAAACATCTTAAACGATGGTTGTGGAAATAGGACACTTAATTTGGCTTGAGATTATGCTGAAACAATGAAAAAAGGAAGGTTAATGCCTAGTTATTCCATTCTAGGTCTTTTTTAAGTAGGCAAAATGATACTAATAGTTCATAAACTTTGGCCCAATATATAATGTCATTCTTGAACTTTTGATTTGTTCAATATAATCATTGAACTATTCATAAATTTTCAATCTTGTTCTTAAACTTTCAATTTGTTGTATGTCGTCCTTCAACTCTCCATCGACAAGTCCAATTAGTCCTTCAAAACCATTCACAAATTTTCATAATTACAATTACCCATATTCTTATCGTTATTTCAATCCATTTCATAAGTCATCCAATAAAAAAGATTATCCCTTTTTATTACCTTTTATTTTTTTGTCTTAATAAATATTGCGATAGTTTTATTTAAGTATATTTTAACTTATGATTTTTATATAGAAAAATTATAACCTCATTTAGAGTTGTATCAGGTTAATATTCCTGCTATTTCAATTTTCCAATTTATAGATTGAACTAAAATTAATTGAAAATGAAACCCGTAATCTTGAATATTTTATTTTTCTATAAGATTAGGAACGAGATTTTGATTAACATAAGTGCAATCCTCTATAGATAAATTAATATCGTTTTTAGATATCCTTATGCAAAAGCTTATTTTTAAAATATGAGGAATATCAACCCAACATAACTCTAGATAAGGATCTATTTTACTATTATAGAGATTTATAAGCTAAAATATACGTAAATGGAACTATTGTAATATTTATAAAGGTTAAGACAAAAGGCAATGAAGAAATAGCATATTCTTTTGTGATTTGTGAAATGGATTGAAATGAAAAAATTATTTTGAAATACGAGCAAATTATGAAAAGTTGTGAATAGTACCAAAGCATTGATTTGACTTCATGAAAGGCTAGATTGAACAAGTTGAATGTCGAGGGACTAGATTGAACATTTAGGAATAGTTTAGGGACCAAATTGAACGAAATAAAAGTTTAAGTACAGTATTGCACATTAGGCAAAAATTTAAGGACTATTTGTGCAATTTAGTGGTAAAATTTCTGACGCACTTAAATTATAAGTCAATTTGGTAACCTAATTATCAACAAAATCTTCCTCCCTCTCACTTTTTATTCTCTTTCATGCTCACATGAAATGATTTACATTACGTGTAGAAGATAAGAACTCATTAGAATTTCATCAGTGGAGAGGTCCATCTCCTTGAACTGGTCCTAATAAACATTTATGTATTGATTTTAAAAAATAATAAAAAGAGAGAGAGAAAGGTGACTACAACTAATAGTCTAATGTCCCAACTAATAGTCTATTAGCTTCTAAGTTAATAAATGAATATTAACCTTCCGGATAATATGATAAGGTCAATCATTATTGAATGTTATAATCGGTTTTATTTATCGAGTCGATGCTCCTTATAATTCTTATAGTCCCTTTTGATTTCGGCTTCAGTAGGACTAGAATTTCGTATTCTCAAAATACCTAAATATCCTTTCAATCTCTAAAATGCGACTTGGACCTATCGGTAGGATAAGAGGCAACCATAGAAACAACAATGCGTCTTTCAACATTACGATCCACCAAAACCATCATCGTCCTCACGAGTTAGAACAGGGGGGATCAATTGAGACAGATACATGTTTTTCAGGTCGAATTCGGAAATATTCTAAAAGTTTGTGGTGATTTTCCAATTCAAATTTGATTTCTGGGATTTGATGGAGTGAGTACTGAGTAGGGTGCTAAATAGTTACCCTGGACCATCCTGTTTTTTGACCCTCCAAGTTGCAAGGATGCTCATTGCACACAGAATACAATCAATGTTATCTCCTCCTCTGTTTTGTGTTACTCTGAAAATTTCCAGAGGAGAATGGCGCACAGCAGTCGGATTTCGTGGTACAATTCACCCGATTTTCTTGATCATAAGGACGCGTCGCCTTTTCCCGATCCAAGATACCCACACGGGATCACCTGTCACGACTCTATACCCCGCGTTTGCATACAATGTGCGAGCGCCAGAGTCGTCCTCATGGGCTCGGAGCACAAGATACCGGTAGCCCCATCCAATGCAGAGCTCGTCGCAGGCCTTGAGCAGCGCGGTCGCCACTTTCCGCCTCCTGTTTAGGAATTAGAATCGCGATACGTTCAGCTTGTCACGATGGAACAACTGCTGTGAAAAGGTAAGATAGATGTTGACCTGAAGCTGTCGGACACTGCAATGCCGGACACATAGAGGTACTCTTCAGCTCCCGGTAAGTGCTGAAGCACGGCCTCCTCACTCAACACCGTGACGTCGACCACTCCGACCACTCCATCTTCGTGCTCAGGAACACTCGCCGTGGGCTCAGCCACTAAGCAGGCATACCTGTTTTGATCAATGTCAGTTTTGCTTTTATTTTTTGCTGACATTATTGTGGATGAATTAGGATAAACTGCGATTGCACTGCAGTTGATATAATTTCTTGCCTGTCTGAAGGCGAGTTTCGGAGTTTGTAAAGGAGCCCGGCGAGCACTTCTGCCTACGATAAGGTGTGTTAAAGCAGGACATGTTAGAGTCTTAACACTTAATCGCGATGAGATCACATGATTGCTTCGATACCGTAGTTCGCTAATCTGAGGCGAAAAATACTCCGGCGAGCAAAATGGATCGGACTCGAAACATTATCGGACCACTTGATAGACAATCGATCTAAGAATAAACTTCTTCGTCAAGAAGTTCTGGTTTGCTTCCTAAGCACAAAATTCGAGTGCATTCATGGCTTTATGGGGCGTCCCAAAGAGATGCGAACCTGGAAAAACTGGAAGAAGAGATCGTTGAAGAGAGCCACCGGTTCATGGAAGGCTTCGGCTTGGATTCGAGCCACCGCCCTCATCTCTACTCCGTCTTCGATCAACCTCCTCGCTCCCCATCCGTGCGCCTTCACAAGATACTCGAACGTTCCACCGCCGCCGTCGTCTCTCCGCTCTGTTCTCAACCCCGTAATTCCTCCGAATTCCGCTTCCTCCGGCGACGACAACGCGCACCGTAACGCGGGAACTCCGCCTCTCCCCTCGCTCCGCCATCTTTCTTTCTCCCGGAGCTCTCTGTAGCGAACGACTCGACAGACAAGATCGTCGCCGGCGCTTTGTTTAAGGCTGGCGTCGCGGAACAGGCCTCGCGCGAAGCAGCCGCTCGAAATGAGGTGACAGTTGGGAGCTACCATATGAACCATGCTACGTTAGAGCACGACCGGGGGGCGCGATCAAATGGCTTCTTCTGCGTACTTGGGCGCGCGCTCGTGCGCAGTTGCACGTTCTTTATCCATTGAAGCTCTTGCTCGAGCACGTAAAGACCATCAGTTTTCTGATCGCAGAAATCTGTGGAGACTGGAGAGAGGCCATGCGTGGACGGCCTCAAGGAGTGGTTCGACGTCACCATTATCTATGTTTCCCACGAAGCCACAAGGAAAGCGCCACGTGGATGTAAGGAGAGCCTAACGATTGTTTCTCAAATATTTTTCCGAAAATTATCATGCGGGCCCAGAAGAACGTGCGAGCCCATCCCATGTCAATTATTGAATATCGCGGGTCTCGTGTGATCCGACGGTGGAGATGAAGTGAGCTCAGATGCACTGAGTGTATGAAATTCGCGAACTTATAATTTTGCGTAGGAGCATTGGCACCACTCGAGAAAGGTTCTGTGGTGATCAATGGTGATGACTCGGCTAAGTGATCAAGCCCTTAATTTGCACGGGTTAGATGATGTATTTGTATCATGGCTCTTACTCGGAAGGGAAAAAAAAAATCTCTGAATGCCACCTGTGGATGGAGCCTTAATTGATTCACATAAGTGGATAACTTGCGTACATCAATGGAGATTAATTGACCTGCTATTACTTAGAATAATAAGAACATTTCGGATGACATGTAAAAGCACTATGTACATATGCATTGCGATTTCCTAATCACTCGTAATTCCATGGGCAAGTGAGGGTCCAAACGCGAAACTTCATACGATAAAGACTCTGGGCATAAGTATCACATGGACAAACATCGTTCGAAAGCAAGGCAGAGCCTACATGATCGATGATTATTACCAACTCGATTCGATTACGGGTAATGACTATGTAAATATTCGTTTTTCTCGAAGTTAATAAATAATGAAGCGGAAGATAGGATGGAAGAATTTGTGCATATTTCGATATATGATGATGATGATGCCTATTTATATGCTTGACGATATAATTTTCTAAGGTAATATGTATCAATCGAGATACGCACAATTAAGAGAGATATACGTACAATCTTGAAAAATATAAATAATTAATAGTAACACCATAATTGTTTCTAGGGTTATCATCACGAAAAACTCCAAACTGATACACGTGTGATAAATTTACTCCCAAATAATTTCTTAAGACTCAAAAATCCCAACTAGTCCACCTGTGACAAATTTACTCTCCATTAGTCTCCGTTAAATTTTACTATCGAATTGTTTAGTTAAATGATGCATGACGATTATGAATGTACCAGTTTGAAGTTTTACCCTTCGTTTGTCCTAGGTGTACTAGTTTGTGATTTCTTTTTCACATTAATTCAATTTAACGGAGCATAAACCCGTCACAGGCGTACCAAATTTAGGGTTTTTGAAGATTAAAAAATTAATTTATAATAAATTTATTATAAGTATATTAATTTGAGATTTTTCGTGACGTTGATATTTATTTTTTGATATAAGATATCATCCCACAGAATAATCTTAAGAATCTCAATTATCGCTGTAAGCTCCGATATTCCATCACGAGCTGGGACCGTTGGGATCGGAGACAAAACGGCGCCCCTCCCAGTCGAGCACCCCTTTTATAGCGCCGCGCGCGGTTCTATTTTTTTTTTTTTTGGGGGTAAACTTGGACGGGTCAAAAGAAGGAACAGGAAATCGGCACGGCGCGCGGCGGGGCAAAAGACAAGAAGCTCGAAAGACAATCGGGGTGGGGGAGGGGGGCAGTCTGCAGTCTGCACGCCGCCCCTGACAAGTGACAGCCAAGAAAACATTAAACGACCTCAGTTGCCGTTGTCGCCTAGGTGGGACCCACACCCGCAACCAACCTGCGTCGCTTTGCAAGCGGCGAAAAGTCCTCTCCCCCTCCCCGGCCCCTCCGATTCCCAAGTCCCTCCTTCCCGAAATTGTGACCAGTCAGGTGCGTACGAAAGCTCAGAAATTATTTTTGAACAGAAATAAATTTTTTTATTTTGTATCCGAAATTAATTTTTGAGTATTTTAAGGCATTTGATAATTGTCTAAAATTTCTATGCTTGAAATAGAAAAGAACAGAAATGCGTTTGGTAACTACACAAAATTTCTTTTTATTAACAATATTTTAATAATATTTTGAATTTTTGAATTTAATATTTCAATTAAATTAAATATAAAATTAATATTTTATTAAAAATTAATTTAATATATAATTTAATTTAAATATTAATATTAATATTGATATTGATATTAAATATTAAATATTGAATTTAAATATTAAATATTTATTAAAAAATTAATTTAAATATTAAATATTTATTAAAAAATTAATTTAATATTTTTATTAAATATTTTGTGGACACAAAAAGAAGAAAAGAAAAAAAAAAGAAGAAAAAAATTTATTCTCAAAATTGTGCCGAGAAACAAGAAGCAACTTTTTTATACTTCTTGTTTCTCTTCCAAAACTGTTTCTCGGCACAAATTTTAGCAAAAATGTGCCCGGGAATAAAAATTTTATCAAACGCATTTCTGTTTTCAAATTATTTCTGGAAACAAAAGAACAGAAATTTTTACTGTTTGGCACGTTATCAAATAGGCCCTCAGTCTAATTTAACCAAATTAATCGATCGCGCAAAGTAATAAGGGGAAATCCCACGTTAAGCAGACACCCTAATTTCGAATCAGCGCGATCGCGCGCGTCCTCCCCCCTCTTCTCCTCCTCCCGGCCTCCGCCAGCGAGAGGGCCTTGATTTTCCGAGACAGCGACCTCGACCGACGCTTCGTTTCCAGCCTTATATTAGCTCCCCAACATTTAATCATATTCTCGAAACTCGACGAAATGGACTTGAGCCTATTGAATCTGGAGACGAACTTTGATCTCTTGATCCACTACAAGCCCAAAAAAAAAAAATTATTCAGGCATGAGCGTTGCTCCAGAATAGCCTGATTTCAGAACTTGTAGAGTAGTTTTGGGTTTTAAAAATTGGAGAGCTGGTTCAGACAAATAGGTTCTGGGTATGTGTTTTTCATGTTCTGTGTCTTCGAGCAATCCTACGGTATTTCATGACATCTGATAATGAGTGTGTCATTTTCGGTGATATCCATATATTCTTCGTATGTCTAAATATAAATTGTGATAAGTACATTGTGACAGCAAATGCTAGTCATTAAAAATGATGTTCATGTATTCATCTTCAACCGTTCAATTAAGAATATAAGTGAAACTTGGGCAGGCCCTTGAATTGACCCTAAAATCAGTAATAAAATTCCAGAGTGTACATAAAATTCACGCCCGATATGGTATCGTGCACACAAGTAACAAATCAATTAATTTATAGGGGACATTGCTTACCAGTGTTTCGGGATAATTATTAATTATATTTGATTCGTAATAATTCAATTAATACTATAAATATCGATAACCATAAAATTTTCTTGATTGGTTGCTCAATAAGTTTTTAGTTGTGTCGTAGAAAATTCCTACGGTTTCGAGAAGCCAGAAACAGAAGGAGGAGAAGGAGCAGAGAAGTATTAGTAAGTCCGTCGTCATCCCCTCCGCAATTAGCCGCGCGCTCCTCATTTATCATCGCCACCTGCCCCCGCGCAACGAGTCAAAATGGTCCTCCCCTTCTCCGCCGGAACTTCTCTCTCCGGGAAGAGCTCCTGAAGGATTATCCTCTCGCTCCGAAGCGCTCCCCCATCGTCGCAGTCCCGCTTCGGTCGGAGGAAGGAGGAGGAGGAGGAGCGGCGGCGGGATGGGGAATCGGTTCATATGCATGGCGAAGAAGGAGGCGAAGGAGAGCGGGAACGTGTCGCGGAGCAAGAGGATGGCCGCCGGCCGGTCCCAGAGGAAGCTGGTGGTGGAGGAGGAGCTCCTCCATCGCCAGGCTCTCTCCATGGCCCTGCACCAGTCGCAGAGGTTCGACGGATCCATGTCCCGCCGCATCAACGGCAACACCAGCTCTCGCAGGCGCGCTCTCCCGGATCAATTGCCCAACGGAAAGCCGGTGGGTTCGAGTTCCGAGTTCCGAGTCGGTTTTTTGCTCGTTTCTGAGTGGATCTTACGCGAATCGAGCTTTGGCGAGTAAGATCTGAAAGGTTAGCGATAGCAGTAGGGGTGGTGCTGGTAGTGGTCAATTCAATTGGAGCCAGTGACGTTCAATGGTCAGGTGCTTGAGTCCCGGAACGATGCTTGTGCGCGGAAAAGGGCGAGTCGCAGAAAAAAAAAGAGAGAGGAAAGACGTCGTCTTTCTTCTTTCAGAGCTTCAAAAAGTGCAATGATTGATGCGCACTTGCTTTCCTCCAAAATTTTTTTTTTCTATGTTGTACTTTGTCTGCTGCTCGGTGAAGCTTTTGAAGAGAAGATGATCTGCTTTTCTTTTTGGCCCCTTTCCCTGAGCCGAAATTGTGGGACCAATTGCGTGTGATTCAGTCATGAGAAAGTTTCCGATCTTTTGAGTAAAGCGTCGGGTAGTGTGAATCTAGAGAGCTTAACCCTAAGTTGACGCTGCATTTTTCTTATATTTTCTTTGACTCTTTCTTTACGAAAAGCAAGATGCAAAGTAAAATTTGCAGGAAAAGTAATGATTTTTTTTATTTTATGTAAACTGCATTATTGTATTCAATCGTGGTATTTTTTTTTTCTTGTGGTTGTGTGATTTGTGCTTGATTGCGTCTTTAGGCCCAAACTTGAGCTACATGGTTTATACTTCCTCTTCTGTTCTTCATATGAAACCGAGCTGCGCTGGGACATGGGTTGATCCAACTAATGAGGGATGCTTTCAACTGGCTTTACATTATTCTAGAGTATGAAAAGCAGAGATTCCATCCTCTGGCAAAACATGTTTTAGCTGCTGCACCTTGCGTAAATTTCGTTTCTTTCTTTGTTTGATCACGTGAAAAGGAAAATGGACGTAGATATAACTAGAATGTCCTTACCCAGGTAGCAGACTTTCTGGAAGGTGTAAAATGGAAGAAAGTTGTCCTGATACATGGAGAAGGGTTTGGAGCTTGGTGCTGGTATAAGACGATAGTTCTTTTAGAGGAAGTGGGACTCATCCCCACAGCCATCGATCTCACAGGCTCTGGTATTGATACGACTGATACTAATAGTGTCGGCACGCTCGCAGAATATTCAAAACCACTGATTGACTATCTGCAGAACCTTCCAGAGGATGACAAGGTCTAAAGATGCATCATTAGGTTTATGTCCTGAACAACGTTCTTTCTTTCTTTTTTTAGGTGAAAGAGTGAGACTGTTGTTTCATGCAGGTAATATTGGTTGGTCACAGCATTGGTGGTGCATGTGTTTCTTATGCTTTGGAGCAATTCCCAGAAAAGATTTCTAAAGCAGTTTATGTTTGTGGTACAATGGTGGCTAATGGTCGGATGCCTTTTGATGTATTTGCTGAAGAGGTATGCACCAATATGGTTCATGGGGGCAAGGGGAAGTTCCCCGATGAGTGCAATCTTGTATGTCTTTGCTCTGCAGATGATGATATCCACTTGTTGCAGCCTTATCTGTTGAAGATTCAACAAAATTTTTCCTTTCGATTCTTCTAATTTTTTCAAATTTTTATCAATTGATATGTAATTTTTGCCCCTCCTAAATTGGCATATTCATTGTTCACTTGCTGTGTTGCCTTGCGCTTTGTTTCGTTCAATTTGTAACATTGTGATTGGATGTTGCATGCAGCTTGGCTCTGCAGAACTCTTTATGCAAGAATCGAAGTACTTAATACATGGGAATGGAAAGGACAAGACTCCTACAGGATTTCAGTTTGAGAAAAATCAAATGAAGGGATTATACTTTAATCAATCCCCTGCTAAGGTTAGTTGCACTTTTAGAAGCACTTTTAGGTGTTATATTAAAGGAGAGTCCATTCTTTTATGCATCTCACTAGAAGAACTTACTGCACGCTAGCCTACTGCATTGTACAGTAAATGTACACACTAGGTCTCTGTCTCAATACCCTGACCTGACAACACCAGAAAAACAACAAGGATATATTGCTGCATATCAGGAATTGTGATGATAACAAAGTATGACATGATGGTGGAGATTGCCTGTCGAGTTTTGTTATCATTCTTTTCGGTGCTTGCACGCTCAAGCACATTTTTAGTATGAGAGAGAGACAGTGATAGAGATTGCCTGTCGAGTTTTGTTATCATTCTTTTTGGTGCGTGCACTCTCAAGCATGTTTTTAGTATGAGAGAGAGAGAGAGAGAGAGAGAGAGAGAGAGAGAGAGAGAGAGAGAGAGAGAGAGAGAGATTGCC
Source organism: Syzygium syzygioides (assembly GCA_031216285.1). Taxonomy (NCBI): domain Eukaryota; kingdom Viridiplantae; phylum Streptophyta; class Magnoliopsida; order Myrtales; family Myrtaceae; genus Syzygium; species Syzygium syzygioides. The sequence goes on along the minus strand of CM062247.1, from coordinate 44,193,670 downwards.
TGTCGAGCTTTTTATCATTCTTTTTGGTGCGTGCACGCTCAAGCACGTTTTTAGAGAGAGAGAGAGAGAGAGAGAGAGAGAGAGAGAGAGACTCCTGGAGTACCTCATTGACTTTGTTACTGTATTTACTTTAGATGACTTGTGGTACGAATCCATATTGTGGGAATTAACAGCCAGCTTATTCTAGGTGGATATTATACCATACTATCCACAACCTCCAATTTATATTGGCCAAAAAGCTGGCTGGGTAGAAAAACATGTTCCCATTGTTTTCATGAGCTTATGGGGGAAGAAGAGAGTTCTCTGTCTCTCTCTTTGACCTGGAGGAATAAGAACGGGTCATTATTTGCTTCAGATTCCTCTCGGAAGTAAACGTGTCGTAGTTATGTGAGTTTAATACAGTAAAATAATGTTTGCTCACTCAGGGATTCATAATTTCCTATTGTTCACTCTGTTTCGGCCTCCCATCCCTGATCAGATCAGCCCATTACATTTTTTATTTGCACTTGTCTGGTTCTACATTAGGCTTTACTTGTGACTATGCTCTAAGTGACTAGTGTTTTTATGTGGCAAATCCTTCCGTTTTCACTGTCCTGACTCCAGACCAACAAATACGTTCGGAAAATGATTTACAGAATTTTCCTTATACTTCTTTAAAGCCATTCCACATGCGGAGTTATGTCTCCCATGGCCTCTTTTGCTGCCCAATTAACATATAGTCTATTACTATCAGCAAAGTCATATTTATAAGATCTTAATCCAAGAACAAAATCAGCAAAAAATTTTTACAGGATGTTGAACACCTTTCAAAGAGGAAAAATAGTTGGGCAGAGATCTTTAATCTGAAGATTGTCTAGAGTCCAAATACTGCTTCAAACAGCTTTCCATGCAGCTTCTGCTTGTTCAGGACATGACCAACTATTACCCAGGGAATTTTCGTTTGATATTCCATTTGACTAGTTAAGAACTAATATAAAGACTCCAGTGTATTTGTGGCCTCTTGCTGACATCCACCAAATTGAGTCACCCCTTTCTCCACTTCCCAGTTTTGTGCTTGCATCGTTTACTCCTTTGCTCATCCTTAACTCTCCAAAAGTAAATCCAGCCCATTTTGAACCACTACTGGAATTCCATACTGGAAGCTTGCTAGCAGATCTCCAATTTTTGAACTCCCGCTAACTAATCCATACCTGCCATCAGTTACACTCCATAAGTGCAATTCTTCTCAGATGTCATGGCATAGCTACTGCAGCCTATTAGAACTGAATATAAAGTGTCTTGAGGTCTACTTCCTTGCTAGCTCTAGAGTATTCGCTGGTCGGTTTTACCAGCATTTGTATATTGATGAGACCCATACTTACTAAACCCCTCACATCTTAAAGTGGTTTGAAACAGCATGTTCCTAATCAAATTAGCTTTTGTTTAAAAAGTCCCTGGCTGAAGGCTATGTCTTACAGTGGATGAACTATTACTGTTGTGATCAAAGTCTTTGTTTGAAATCTGCTTGAGGTTGAAACTTTTGCGCTCACTTTTGCCTAATCAAAGCATGGTTTAATTTTATAATTCATGAGTCTGTTTCTTCATGAGCCATTTTTAGTGGTAGGTTAAAGTGTTATGGATTTTAAATGCTCTCATGCCTCTATAGAGAGCTATGTTTCTAAACTTGGTTTGCCACATCAAGCACAGACATAGCAGAATTGTTTATTTGCTCTAGAGTCCCCCTGGGTTATTGATTATGTGACTCTCATTAATCTTGCAATTGTAACTGATTATTTTATTTAGTGCATGCTCGGTCTAATTGTATTTGAATGAACATTCTTTTTAGGATGTTGCGTTGGCCATGGTTTCGATGAGACCTATTCCGCTGGGGCCTATAATGCAAGAATTATCATTGTCCCCCGAAAAGTATGGTACTTGCCGTCGGTTCTATGTTCAGACACTGGATGATCGTGCCCTTTCTCCCGATGTGCAAGAGAAGCTGGTGCGAGAAAACCCTCCAGAAGGCGTCTTCAAGATTAAAGGCAGCGATCACTGCCCGTTCTTCTCAAAACCACAGTCGCTGCACAAAATTTTAGTCGAAATTGCTCAAATTCCATAGAACTACGTGGTTCCTTTTGTTTCTGGCCTTTATCCTAGATGGTTGGAGCCATCCAGTTATCTAATTCTAATTGATCCAGGGTCGAGCTACGTATACAGAGGGGCGAGTTCTATTGTACCGTGTTTATTTCCCTGTGGCGGTGAAAGAATGTTAAAGCTTCGAGTGGCCATCGTCTAGGCTGTTTAGTGTGACGAATCTAGTCGGCATTTATACTATGTAAATGTGTATAATCAATTTGATTAATTTAGCTGTAAGGTTCCTTTTTTGTTTTTTGGCCTTCAATTTATCTGTAAGTTGAGTATGTATACTGTGCCTTCTCTTTTATTAAAGCTTATAATTTCTTCGTCTGTGGAAAGGGATGCAAAGCACGAGTTTCAGCCGTGCTAAGGTTTGGACCAAATGGGCGTAGGGCGATCGAATTTGCTATTGAAAAACTTCTAGATCTTGCCATTGATTCTTCTGTCCACCGGGAATTCTCGCGTGATCTTATTCAGTAACAAATCAGACCATTCCCATGAATGGCTTTCATTTCTATTCTCACTCTATATGCTACTCTATTTATGTTTTAGAGTCGGTAGATGTTAGAGAAGGCAACCTAGTTGTTCATCAACTAACCTCTTAACCTCTCTATGGTACACTTAATAACATGCCGTTTCATGTTAGCTGTCTTTCCACTTTCTTCGAGGCCACTAATGTAGATTCGACTTCATTCACAAAAACGACATGACGTGTAGAGTGTTGAGCATCTTTTGAATTGTCTAATTCAATTGAATAGTACCCCTAACGTTGATGTGGCTTACAACATATAATATCATTTATTTTATCTTGGGCCAAAATTTATTCGTCTCTTTGTTTCGTCCCATCACTTTGTTTTCAAGCGGTTTCAACGCCAACGTCAACTACGGTTGGTAAACTTTTAAGTGAAATTGAATTTATTCTTTGAAAAATGTGGCGTGCAACATGTTAGGGGCCAACGGACATACGGTGCACATGTTAGGGGCCAACGGACATACGGTCCTGCTAGTAAAGGGACTGGAGAATAGGGCCAAAGAGTACCCAGGTTTGAAATTCAATCTCCGTAAGTACTGTATATATGTACATAGAAGCGACAAGTGAGATTAAAAAAAAAAAGAGACCTTCTTAAGGAAGTAAAATCATCTACTTAAGCTTACTGTGAATCAGTGAGACTATCCCAAAGGTGTTGTCCAGGATTACAATCATAGAATTTTTCTGTTCCATTATTGGATAATTCATTTATCGAGATATGCCAAAGCACAAAGATCAACATTTTTATTGAGATAGACTTTTTATATGAAGGGTGCATAATTGGTTAGATAAACTCATACCAACCCATAAATCTAGTATCTAATTAGAGATTTTCCTATTTGCAATTTACAAGTAACATGTTTTGAGTATGGCTCAGTCTCAACAAAATAATTCACTATATAGTTTTTCTTTTTTTTTTTTTATCAATAGCCGTTTGAAACTCTTTGAATATCCGATTAGTTTCTATTGTGAATGACAGTTTTCTCGTTGCACACATTGGGTAATTACTGAAAACACATAGATTTATGACCCTGAGGTGATCCCAATAGAATGTGCAAGCATGGCGATTCAAATCCAAATCTTGAACGAGAAAGACGAACACACTTATCATCCGAACAAACTCACGATTTAGTTTCACCAGATAAGCTAAGATTTATGCTATGTGCGGAGAACGAGGGAAAATGCGAATGAAAATTTGGACGAAATATGATAAAGAACCAAAAAAATTTAGACCAAGAAAAGTACGTTCTTTTTGCATCTTTCCTTCCTTCCACTATACTAAAGATGGTTCAGGGAGGCTTATCCTGGTCAATTCGATAACTGGTGGGAAGGTAAGTACCTACTTTACTACCGCCATTCGCCAACTCCAAGAATATATCCTCTTCCATACCCCCCACAGAATGGCAAGCTAATACCAATAACGTCTTCCCTGTCTCACAGAGAGAGAGAGAGAGAGAGAGAGAGATGGCTATGGCTTGCTCTGGGCACATGCCAGTAGTAGAAGCAGCCAAGCCACAGCCCCGAACCCACTTTCTTGCTTGTGATTCCCCTTCGAATTCCCGCAAGATTTTCGCTTCCAGTTTACATTTTCTCGGTAAAGATCCCGCCCCATGTCGTCGTTTCCATGCGTCCCATATCAAGAACGCCCCTTTCGCGCGGCGTTCCAAACTCGCGGTAAGCAGAAGCGATTCGATTCGGGACTATAGTCTTGAGGTCGTGAAAAGCTTCATTCCCGAGGTCGGAGGCAAAAGTTTGAATCTTTGCTGTTCCTGTTTTTAAAAAAATTTTTCATCTTTTGGTTTATGTGGCAGTTGGTGGCAATGGCCAAGCCCGACCCATTAAAGATAATGTTGTCTGGAGCGCCCGCTTCGGGTAAAGGGACTCAGTGTGAGCTCATCACTAAGAAAGTAAGAGTATTTCTTTGGCTGAACTCTTGATCATTGTTGGGTGGCTTTCTCTTTTCGGGAATTCCGTTGCACTCCATGTGTTTGGTAATATGTCGTATACGTCCACATAGCTCCAATGCTCATTGATCTATAGAGCTGATGTGGTTATGGTTAACTGAGCTGGAGACTTGACGGCGATGCGTCCCGTTACGAGAGTTTTTTGAAGTCCACTAGTTCAGTTGGTTAGTGGATTTAGTTCGGCATGATTCTTTAGGAGCCGCGAATGCTGGCTCTAAATGAAATCTTTTTGAAGCATCGGTACTTGGTCTGGATTTGCCTTACATCAAATGCGAATGACCTTGCAGTCTGTTCTTATGACATGCCGAACTGGTAATACTGGCAATTTGGCAAAAGAAACATACACTGGTGGCCTTCTCCAAGCACTCATCAGTCTCTATATATCTTTTTCTTCCTTTCTTAATTCACCACGCATAGTTGACAGTTTCTACCATCTAATTTGATTAATCAAGCATGAACTTGGCAGCTGCATATGCAATTTGAGTGTGTTTCCAAGGAAAGCAAGAAACGCTGTTTATCTAAGGACTGTCAAGTTTGTTTCTCCTTTTATGAGAGAATACTCTCTTAAACTGGTCGATATAACTGCCACGCTTATGTTTGTCTAAATTATTTTCTCCGCATGATCTGCTTCTGGGATCTGATTTTGCATTTCCTTAGAGACCTTTTGATAATAGGTGAAAGGGATGGGAAAAATAAACTGAAAGATTCTCATATCATACTTCTCTAGTTTTGGTGGAATACCTGATCACACATTTCGATGCAATCCCCTGTTTCTTTCTTTCTTGAGAAGTAGAGAAAAGTAATTAGAGGAAGTAGGTCAGGCAGATTGATTATCAAATTTTAAGGTTGGCTAAATTTTTTGGAGATCATTTTCAAAATGAGCCTCCTTTGCAGTTATATCAGGATTTTCCTTGGACCAATTTACTTCAGTACCTTGCTCAGCAGGAATTTGGTGATTGCTTTTCTTTACTAGATTTCCTTCAATTTAAGGGACCTATTATTAAGCTTGTTTTACTTGAGAAACTTTTTCTGGCCTTGTAAAGTAGTGTGTATGTATATATATTTGGCAAATGAATCTAACATCAATTATAGAAATACGGAGAGTATAATGAGAAGTTTATTATAAAAATACTGAGAGGACAAGAGTGACCGGTGCTTGAAACTTTAGCTCATTAGGTTAAAAATAAAAGGTAAGCGGAAATAAGTCAATTTGCATTTTGCGGCTGTGCTTCATTTATTACCTATGAGTGGATATGTCTATTTTTCTGGAGGAGTTAATTTTTTGTATAAAAGAGTCAGCAATATTGCTGGACAGCCATGTATTTACACCATAAAGTTGATTATCAGATGCCTACAAGCATCCAATGAGTAAACAACTAGAGGGATATTTAACTCCTTACCTGTGCTTTTTGTCCATGGGCCAACTCTAGCTGTAATAGAGATGTTTCAGCAGGAACTGTTCTTGAATCAGACACATGGAGTCAATATTGTCTCAGCCAAGAAACGTGTACTTGAATCTTTGGCTAGTAGCCATAGGATGATGTAATGTTGTAGTGGCAATAGTTCTTATATCAACATTAAAGGAAACTTTATAATAATCTCTCCTTCCTTTTAACATGTATCTTCCTCCCTTTGAATGATATAATGTCATTGTCTCTATGAGTTACTGCTTTTATCTCACTTTGGGGAAGCCCGTGAGAAAAAGCAGATTGAAGCAAGTCATCCTCATATATGCAGTACGGTTTGGTGCACATTGCTGCTGGGGATCTGTTACGGGCAGAAGTCGCAGCTGGGAGTGAAAATGGAAAGCGAGCAAAGGAGTATATGGAGAAAGGGCAATTGGTCCCTGACGAAATAGTTGTAATGGTAGGGACAGCAAATTCTTTTGAAATATAGTAATTGCTCGTGCTGATGCTTCCTTATATTTGACCCTTAGATGGTTAAGGAGCGGCTGTTGCAATCAGATTCCCTAGAAAATGGTTGGCTTTTAGATGGATACCCCAGGAGCTTATCCCAAGCCACAGCTCTGCAAGAATTTGGGCTCCAGGCAGATCTTTTCATTCTTTTGGAAGTAAGAATCTGCAGTTTCTATTTTCTGTTGTTATTTTGCATTTAGCCTTTGGATTGACCTTAAGCTCCTGTTTGAGTTGGTGACGTATAAATTTTTTTTTCCACAGTCATCTTATTTTTAATGACTGAATTGGTTGGAATATATTTTTTTGGAGGTGTGTAGATTTTGGCTCTGATACCATGTAATTGGTAAAAGAGTACTTGTATTCAAAAGAGGAGAAATACATACGATATTTATAGGCTTAAGGTTAAGCCTTAACCTAAAACATAAAAATACCCAAATACCCTTATTACACAAATAACCCAAATACCCAACTTGCTAATAAGTCTAACAGATATTATATGGTAACTGGGCGGAATTTACTTTACATACCTGCTGCTTAGGTGTTGGATGAGAAAAGATTGAGAATGGGATATCCGTAATTATTATTTGCAATATCCACTGTATTTGCTAGGTCCCTGAAGAGATTCTTGTGGAAAGAGTTGTTGGCAGACGGTTAGATCCTGTTACTGGTAGGATATATCACTTGAAGTATTCTCTTCCAGAGACTGAGGAGATCGCTGCCAGATTGACACAGAGGTTTGATGATACCGAAGAAAAGGTATGTCGATATATGCACATACCAAAGGTCAAGGGAATACATATTTAGAGCTATGGTATTGAGTAACTGAAGCCATAATCTTAAAAATCTATTGGGGACCATTATGTGCTTCTTAGACTCCGTGTGTATTTTGATTTCTTCTAGGTGAAGTTGCGGTTGCGCACTCATCATCAAAATGTGGAAGCAGTGCTTTCAATGTATAAAGACATAACAATCAAGGCATGCACTCTCTTTCTCTGTCTCTCTCTAGACTAGGCTTCCGGCTAGACAATTTGCCAGTTACTAACACATTATACAAATTATGATCACGTAATATATGTTACTTATCGCTGTCATTTCAGTAGCAGATCACTAGAATTTTGCTTATATCACCTTCACAAAACCCTTCTTTGCATCACTAGTTATATAAATCTTACTTTGTCAATATGACAGTTCTAAATTGATCATATTGCCAACTTCTTCCGATAGCAAAAACAGCCAGACATAGTCAATATGTCAACTCCAAAGCTACTATAGATACCTTAACCTATGACGTGAAGAGACGGAGAGGACAGCATTTTGACCTCTGAATTCTTTAACCTTTCATTTGAGGATGCAAAGAGGATTGCATTTTGACCTTTGAACCGGAGTGTGGAAGATATGCTAGTGCAGAAAATCGGCTAAAGACATTTTGACTTGTGATTGGTCAACTGCAAAGTCTGTCTTCACGTAATCTTTCCTTGATGCTTGGATTCTCTGAGATTCCCAGTGTAATCTGCATAGAATAGTATCTATATGTCTAATATGATATCTCAGGCTTTTAACCATACCTATCATACATGCTCGATGCATATACATATATACGACTCATTTACATTCATGCACTTTTAAGTGTCTGGAGACTTTTGTGTAAAATGATTAATTAGTCTGATCAGGTAAATGGAGATGCTCCAAAGGAGAATGTGTTTGCCCAAATTGATAATGCTCTCTCGAAACTTCTTGAACTAAGGAAAGCTACTTCGGGATCTCTTGCAGCATAGTAGACGAAGAATACTGAACAACTATTGAGACAACTTTTTTGAACGGTTTTCCATTGCTGCTTTGAAAAATGGAACGCTGAAGCTTGAATTTGTCAGGCACTTACAAAGTTGATGTTCCTCCTAGTGTAATTATTTGAAAAAAAGAAGTTTGGCCTAAATGGTATCATTGGTCCATTATGCATTTACTACCGATTATTTGAAGGGAAGCTTGTCATTTATGATCCTATAATGGAATATGTAGGCCAAGGTGCCTGTCAAATTCTAGCCTACATAGGGCTCGTTCCATTGTTTGTATGATGTCGAGACTTCAGGTTATGTCCACTCTTTACTATCAACAGTGAAGTGTACTTAAGTTATGAGTAAGAAAATAGAAATGCAGTTTGTTTTCTTCCTGTTCTGTACATGATACACTGGAAGAACTCTGCCAGTTATCACTGTTTCATCAGAGAAGGATCTACCGAGAGATTGAAATCTTGAAGAGAGATTGAGAGAAACTCTATTAAATTAAGCACGTCTTTCCATGCAATAATCCCTTCATACGATGCTCTGTAATAGAAGTATGCCGGAATCAGGTGGTCGCTTATCAGCACAAGAAATGACTGAACAATTCGTGTAATTATCACCAGGCTTTGACTGGATGTTCACCTTTGTTTTCCAGTTCCTTCAGTTTCCACTGGACCCGAGAAAATTTCTTGATTTTATGCTCTCCTTTGTATTTCGTTAATGTTGACAATGAAGTTTGGGCGCTTACTACCAAAGAGATTTGCATTTCGAATGTTTCGAAGATGCATCATTATCTGTCAAAGGTAAAGTGCCAGTTTAGATGAAACTGGAACATTAATCTGAGAATTAAGAAGATTGTATCGATAAATCCAAAATAAGGGGTGACCCATGGAAACGGAGCCTTTAAATGCACTGGTTTGTTCTCTCTTCCCGTCCGAATTAAGGTCTAAGCTTAGGATGATGCTGGTCATCATATGCATCAGAAATGGAGGCCCACGTGTTTGTAGATACCATTCCGCTTTCCACATTCGATCTCCGCTTCATCTTCCGGATCTAACCACAAATTTGTGGGAGCAAGATGCATTACCATTGACATCAATGCGACATGCTATTCATTCAATATAAAACAGAAAATGAGAGAGAGAGAGAGAGAGAGAGAGATCCCCCATTGAGCAAAATGTGTAACTTATATGATTTCACTAACGGTTGAAATGAACAAAACCTCTTCTTACAGTTTCAGCATTCTGTATGAATGCCTTTCAACCTTTAAACATCATGTGACACTGTACGAATCAATTCATTTAGCAGACGTCTGTTTTCCGGTTGTGCTTACAGAGATGGATAGGAATGACTGCTTTAAGTAGAACACGGTGGGACGAAAGTTTATTGCAGGTATTAGCATAAGTTATGTACACACAAACAGCTTGAGAAACCTAAAAAATCACACCGAAGTAGGCTATCTAGAAAACCTATATCCCAGAAAATTGCATTCACTTCATGTGATGGTAAACCTACTGCTGCTATTAACAACCAAAAACTTGCCAGTACCACACATATGGAATAGCTGAGAAGCATTTTAGGCACCCACCTTTACACAAGAGCTTGAAGCTTGACCTTAGCTTATGCTAGTGATAGAGAAGCTAACCAAAGACAGACCTTCCATTCTTATCAGCATCATTTTCCGTACACCTTAATGTGCAAGGTTCAGCATCACTGAGCATGCTTACCACCTCTCTCATAGTTGGACGCAGAGATGGGAGTTTGGCAGTGCAGAGAACTGCAACTTTCAACACTTTGATCATGTCATCTTCAATGGAGTTGGATACCACTTTATCATCTAGTACTTTGAGGATATTTGCTCGGTTGCTAAGATGAGTTAGCGTCCAGCAAACAATGTCTCTTCCCTCACCATACTTGTCCTCGAGCGGTTGTCTACCGGTGACGATTTCTAGCAGAACGACTCCAAAACTGTATACATCAGTCTTTTCACTCACTGTAAGTGTATAAGCCAGCTCTGCAAAGGAAAAAAAAAAGAAAAAAGAAAGATGTTGATGTGAAGAAAGTGTAGTAATATGTCCAATATGAACTTTAACATTACACAAGCAAAAACTCAAAACAAATTTTAGAAAATTCAAATAAATGGGGTCTGCTGTATATCGAAAACTCACCTGGAGCAATATAGCCATGAGTTCCAGCTAGACGGCTACAATTAGGTCCCTTATGGGACTTCTCAACAGTCTTGGCGATACCAAAATCAGCGATTTTCGGTTCATAATCTTCATCAAGCAGAATATTTGTGGACTTAATGTCGCGATGAATAATGGGGGGTGAACAATCATGATGCAGATAAGCAATTCCCTTTGCTGCTCCAACAGCAATTCTGTATCTCTGAAACCAATCCAGTTCTGGCCGACCATCTTTGATCTGTCGGTGAAGTGCTTGAAACAGATTACCATTTGCCATGTATTCAAAGACTAAGAAACTCGTACCTCCTTTCATCAGAGAAGCATACAACTTGAGTATATTTCTGTGCCTGATATTCCCCAAAGTCTCCATTTCAGCAAGCAATAGCTTCGCACCATCTGCTTTCCACAGTTGCTTCACAGCTACTGTCCCATCGCTTTTCTTCAACTCCACACGATATACTTTTCCAGTCCCCCCAATTCCAATCAGATTTTCCTCTTCCAAGTTACATATATCATCTGCATCGATTTCCACTTGGTGGAAAGATGCAAGTTTCCATTTTGGATACGTTTCCTTCCCTTCCTCCATAGAATTCACCGGATCAGCCTCGACATATTTGAAGTTCTTATAACTAACAAGGAGTAAACCAACTAAGACAACAACCAGAGCTGATAATATGATGCTGAACAGAGCCAGCTTATCTGCAAAAATGCCCCTCCGAGTGTGCATTTCACTGCAAATCTTGATAACTGAATTCACCAGCGGTCCTGAATTTTGGTCGACACAAAATCCCATGTTTCCAAGAAATGCTTTGGTCCCTCCTATCCTCAACAGATCAGAAGGAATTTCACCAGACAATTGGTTTTCAGACACATCAATGGAGCTTAGCTTCAATTTCGCCAAACTCTCTGGTACTGAACCCGTTAACTTATTTCCCGATACATTTAAGGAGTTCAAGGAGCTCACCTGTGAAAGGGAGTTGGGGATATTACCACCCAGAGCATTCAAGGCAAGATTCAAGTCAACCAATTTACCGCATTCACCGAGCTCCCCTGGAATCGGTCCCGTCAGTGAATTTTCTTCCAAATGCAAGGACCCAAGTTGCCCGAGATTGCCGATTTCAGGCGGTATATTACCAGAAAAATTGTTATTCATCAGATAAAGTTTCTCTAGGTTCCTAAGTTTGCCCAGTCCGGATGGAATCTCGCCTGAAAACCTGTTATTCTGTAGCACCAACTGATTCAAATTGGTAGAGTTGCCAATGTCTGATGATACAACTCCACTGAAATTATTATCACCGAAATCAATCAGTCTTGCATAGGGTAACGCCCACACCCCGTCTGGAATTGGCCCCGATAATTGATTCTGGTTTATTCTAAATCTCTCAAGGGACTTACATTCAGCATAAGAATCGGGCAGGCCGCCTGAAAAGTTGTTTCCCAGAGCAAGCAAGAACCGCAAGGTCCTGTTTTCACACAGGAACCTCGGGAACTCACCTGAAAACTGGTTTTCGGATATGTCTATGCTTTTGAGAGGACAAAATCGACCGAGATTGGACGGGAAATTGCCAGAGAAACTGTTCCTGTAGATCGAAAACCCAATGAGGTGACGTAAGTCCCCGAACCCTTCGGGAAACACCCCAGAGAAATTGTTTTCATATAGCTGAAAAACCGTCAAGTTCTTAAGGTTAACAATTCCTGGAGGTAATACACCGTGAAAGTTATTAGCAGATATGTCGAATTGCTCTAGCTCTGTGAGCTCCACCAGCTCAGGCGGGAGTTCTCCGGTCAAGTTGTTACGAAAGAGCTCGATCTGTTTAAGATTTCGCAATTTGGCAATTGATTTCGACAATGTCCCCGAGATCTTGTTTACTGATAAATCCAAAGTCCGGAGCGCGGTGAGTTCGAAGATGGATTCCGGGATCTCTCCTTTCAAGTGGCATCTGCCCAAGAAGAGCCAAGTCAAGTTCATCAGATTCCCAAGACTCTCAGGGATTTCACCCTCATCGTAATTATTATCACCAAGACCCAGAGAAACCAGCCCTGTCAAATTAGCTACCCACCCCGGCAATTCGCCGGACAGCTGATTCGATGCAATATCAAGAATCTTGAGGCTTTTCAGCGGAGAAAGGTCCGGCACTCTTCCCACCAATTGATTGGCAGAGAGGTTCAAGACTTTGAGATTGCTACAATTGGCAAGCTCTCCAGGGATCTTCCCGGAAATGGAATTTGAAGGCAGCGAAAGAGAGACCAGGCTCGTGAGCTTCGAAATGGAAGGCGATATCGTCCCCGAGAGAGATTGGTTGTAAAGCCATATCTCCGCAACTCCTTTAGAAACCGGGTCGCAAGCGACCCCGAAGAAGTCGCACGGAGACCCCGTTTCTCTCCAGGACTTGAGGATGTTCCGAGGGTCCTTCAGCTGAGCCTTGATTTCGAGGAGCGCCCGGGTGTCAGCCGTCAGGGGCGTGCATGGCGGGACTCGGCAGCAGAACAAAACGAGGGAAACCATGATGAACCGAAACGGTAAACAGAGGAGGGAGGCTCTGGCCATTGCGAAGGAGCCCGGTGCCAGAAGAGTCATTTGGCACAGAGGGAATCGCAGGAGAAGGTGGTCTTCCCGATCGAAGTTCAAGAACCAGAGGCGCTATGCGCGTCGGTTATGAGCACCATCCTGCGAAAAGAGCCGAAGATCAGACATTACTTCCATGCCCAACAATGATTCCACGAAGCGTATGAATAAGATAAAGAGACATACAGAAGACAAGAAACAATACACTAATCTATTGAGCTAATTAACAGACGCGATAGCGACGCGAGCGAGCGAGCGAGCGAGAGACGGATGACGTTAATACGTCAATTCGTTTGTAGCTGTGGATTCTTGCAAATACAGAAAAGAAAGAGAGAGGGAAGATCACTACACTTTGAAGTCACTCATTAGTCCACTACCACACCTACTACATTTGATCTTATTTAAAGCTTCGATCTTTTCCCTCCAAATCATTCATTAATCAGTTTCGTACAGTCCGCCATAATTGCAGAATCATCGGCTCCTCATCCATGGCGTCGACTAAGTGAAGAGCAATCCAAGACGCCTTTTTGACAAAAGCGGACGTCTATGGAGAAAGGCTACAAAAGCGAACGAGGATCACCCTCGGCAGTACAATCAAATCGAACCTAACGCCACCTAATTCTCCATATTGCATTATTATATTCACCGTAATAATAATAATCCAAATCCACGATCCCTTCAATCAACGAGGTGAGCGCAACGCATGTCGTGAGCGAGCCCCACTTCGCCTCACCGTAGAAGCAACGACGTTATTAGGCCTCGCAATCTCAGAACAAGAACGATGGGTAAAGAGAGGGCGAGGCAGGAACCTGAAAGGAAGACTTCCGTCCAAGGTCGGCGACTCCGAAGGAGCAGGCCGCGTCGCAGTTCGGTGCTCCCACCTCCAATGCTCGGGGAAGAGGCCGGCTACACTCGGTATATAGTGGGGCGCGCGTGCCGCCGGAGCCTAGGAAGACGGGAAGCAGCGGCGGTTCCCGAGAACGCTTTAAAAAGGGCGCGCCGGGGCGGGGCAGGGGGGGACGAACGACCGGAGGAGGGGGCGCGGGGAGAACGGGAAAACGGGGTTGGTCACCTCGAAGGCGGGGACCGATGTTTAAATGAGCCGAAATGGAGGTTTCCCGTAGGAGAAGGAAGCGGTGGGTGGGGGGGGAGCAGCAGCAAACTCAAAGACCCATCAATGCATGCTCCTCAACCACCCTCCATCAACACCTCCCGCTCCCGGCGCGCGCCTCGTTTCTCCCGTGTGGCTGGCGGAGGACCCGGAGCGGGGCAAGGAAGGCGTCCGCGGGAACGTCGCCAGCGACGACGAAGCATTCACGAGCTGGGGTACGTCTGTATGTTGGCCTTCGCGTCCGAATTATAAAGCTCCTCGACAGCGAAGAAGAAGGCGAAGACGAAGAAGAAGAGAGAGAAGGTAGAGAGAAGGTAGAGAGAGAGAGAGTTATCAGTGATGGATGGATGGTTCGAAAGCGGCAGTGCCGGTGCGTCCTCGTTGCTGCCTTTTGACCAATCGCTGAGGGCCCGGACAAAGAGAGAGAAGCGTAGGGGTGGGGGTGGTGGGGTGGGGCCCACTTGAGTGACGAGGTATTTGCCGTCGAGGGGCGAAGAAAAGGGGCAAAAAAAACAAAAACCTCGCCGTTTCTCGCTCGCGCGCGAGCTCGCTAGCTTTCAGTGTTTTTCCGCGTGCGTCATTAGCTCCCGTCCCGATTTGGTAAAAAGGAAAAAAAAAATGTCGGAATGTTTCTCGGTACACTGTCCGCATGATACACGAGATCTTCCGGTGGATATTTTTTCAGGGATAACGACGGAACCGGTCCCTGAAACTTTGGCCCAATATATAATATGATCCCTAAACTTTTAATTTATTCAACGTAGTCCCTGAACTACCCAATGTATAATGTCGTCCTCGAACTTTGAATTTGTTCAATGCGACACCTAGATATGTTCAGTTTAGTCCCCGAACTATATAAAAATGTTTAATGTAGTTATTCCATTAATTTTAGTTCGGGGATCGCATTGAACATTTTCATATAGCTTAAGGACTAAATTGTGTATGTACCAAAAGTCCATGGGCCACACTGAACAAATTAAAAGTTCAGAGACTAAATTGAATATTAGGCTAAAGTTCAGCGGCTACATTGAACAAATTAAAAGTTCATAGACCTATTTGCACAATGGACCAATGTTCAGAGATTGTTTGTGTCATTATCCCAATTTTTTATGGTCCGATCGACGAGTCCCAACGAGGTGCCGGACAGGATTACGTGTCCCGATGAGCCCTGCTAGGGTTCGATTGCATCGAGCCCATCTCGATTGTTAGACCTGGCGAGCCTCCACCCAGGGACGTACGGCATCAACGATCGAATGGCTCGCTATCCGCGCTATATCCTTAATGGAAAGAGCATTAATATCTAATCGACACTTGTCTCGTGTTAATATCTAACACGGGAGACGACGCATTAAATCTAACTGACGCTTCGGAAGCTTAACTAGGACGGTCGACGTATTAAATTCTAGCGGAGTTTATCGTGAGGTCATCCATTTTTTTTGGGTTTCGGCCATTCAATGCACTAAACTTTCGATTATGTTATTGGACGTGTTTGCCCATTGGAATTCGACCGCTCTCTCGACCCCGACACGAGGTCGAGGTGGCGCGAAGATTATGCGGCGAATTTCTCGAAATGCCACGTCGCTGCCACGTGTCCATCTCGTCGGCATTTTCCGTCAAAAAATCGGCATTGCAAAAATGGGAAAAAAAGATTGAATGTAATAAAGATGATCCTGAATGAAAATTATGTAAATACTGAAATTGGGCTACATCCTCTGCTCTTTTGCACGGAGGGGATGAGGATGAAGACCAAAAAAAAGTGGGGTTGGATGAGCATGCTTTACCGCGGGATTTGCGACTTGTCTGGGTTAGAAAAGAGTCGTGTCCGGTCAAAACACATGGAGAAAACGGAGGTTGGTCTAGTGCCACGTCGGGAAAATCCTTAATCGAATCTCCTGTTGTTGTTGTATTCGAACTCTTTAACGTTAGTAAGAATTCGTACGAGACTCACATGATTTAAAAAGTGAAACGCACTAAATTGATATACGTCCAATGTGCTCGATGAAGTCTTCACAACCACTACTCCTGTTATCATCTCGTGTTTCGCGGTGTTGTTACTTCGAGAAGATGCGAGATGCTTTATTGTGAATGAAGTGGATGGCATCAAATTAATGACGGTTACAAATTTGGCACTAATGACCCCAAAAGAGACTTGGACTTACCACTCGCCTGGGTAGTGCTGCTGGAGCACGCACTCTTCCTCTCGCAAAAGATTGAGTGTTCGAATCCCAGGCGCCGCAGGATGAATTAACCGGTGGCACGTGTGTGGTGGCTAGCACGTGTCGCTCCCAGAATTTACTCCCCGGCTATCGGCCGTGCGGAGATTCCCTGAGTTATAAAAAAATAAAAAAGAGACTTGGACTTTGTTATTTTAATTTTGGGCGGACACTCTTCAACTTTACTTTTTCATTTTACGGAAAAAAGTTATATAAAAACTCTCAAAGTATGTCCTTACCAAAAAAAAAAAAACTCTCAAAGTATGCCTATTACGACACATTCGCTCTTAACATTTTGTGTGACAGCAAAAACTTCAAACTATGCTTACTGGAACACATTTATCCTAAGCTTTCTATCGTGACATAAAAAATTTCAAACTCGTACCTATGTGACACATTTTCTCTCCGTCAAGGTTCTACCAAATGATTTTTCGGTCAAAATAATGTCGTTTTCATTTCACTTAAGCCACTGAGCGCCATGTTAATAACATTTACTTTTCCGGTGTCAATGCAGGCAAGTTTTTAACGGTCTTTATTGACGGAATTTTGATGAAGGGTATATGTTTTACATAGTTTCAAGTTTGGAGTTTTTGGTGTCACGGAAAAGTTGATGATAAATGTGTCACAATGAGTATAGTTTTGGATTTTTGGTGATTCTTTCCTTTCTTTTTATCTCTTGAATATTGTACCTTGAAATTAGCAATTCTATATGACTTAATGAGGGGAAAAATAAAAAAACTTCGAAAATAGTAAAAAGAAAGGAAACGAGAGAAGTCGCTTGTTCGATTCGACCAATCATGAAACTAATATCTCTTAAATAAATTCTGCAGCAAAGAAAAAGAATTGCCGAGAATTCTTAATAACACAGAGATCCGTTTAACATACGACGTACGACTCGACACCGTCCATCGTACATGATTTACGATCGCAACATCGTCGTCAGCCTACTAACCGCATTGTAGGTAAATCGAATTGGCTACAACTAACCCACCCTCATATCGAAAGAGGAGAGTAAATTTACCAAAAAATCCTAAACCTATCGTAATTACATCAAATCAGTTCTAAATTTTTTTTTATACAATTTAGTCTTAAACCTTTTGCATTTGTGTCGATTCAGTTCATCCGGTCAATTTTGGCTGGCTAGCGCTTACGTGTATGCCAGCGGATGCTGATGTGATAATTTTTAAATATTTTTTTCAAAATTTTTATTAATTTTTTATTTTTCCTTTTCTTCCTTCTTTTCTTTTTTCCCCCAATGTGGTCGCAGCAAAAAAATAAAAGGAAAAGGAATAATAAAAAAGAAAAGAGTAAAAAATTAATTAAAAAATCCAAAAAAGTAAAAAAAAAATTATACAAAAATTGCCACGTCAGCGTCAGCCAGCAGCCAGGTTAGTGTCGGCCGGCCAAGATTAACTGGATGGATTAAATTGGCACAGATGCAAAAGGTTCGAGACTGAATTTGCACATAAAAAAAAAAAGGTTTGAGACTGATTTGGGACAATTACAGTACGTTTAGGATTTTTTCGATAATATTCCCAAGAGAGGAGATAAAACACCGCGGCAATGACACGATCGGTGGTGGCCTGGTGGGGCTTGACGAGAATGATAAGGAGGGATATGGCATCATGCCCAGAAGAAGATGCTTGCACGGGGCGTGCCGGAATACCAAACAGAGATCGGTCCAAATACGGTGCTGATCGAGCCCCTCCATCTCGCGTCGTAATCTCGTTTGCCCATGCCCCGAGAGAGAGAGACTGAACTTTTTTTAGCTTGCGTGATGCTCTTGTCCTTCCCTTCCCACAGCTCTATAGTGCGCCAAAGTGCTACTGTTGCTTTCCAATGGACACTTGGAGGGGCTACGCGTGCAGAGAGGGGAAAGGCTGGTCCTTTGCCGATTGGTCAGCTCTTATCACTTGGCTTACTGGTCCTCCTCTCCTTCCAGATTCAGGATTTCGTGGCAGGAAACCCCGGCATCAGGACAATTTAGTGGACAAAAGTCTAACGCATCATACATCGGTGTACTTTTCACCCCGAGGCAATTGCGTGCTTATGCTAAGTGCACAGATGATTCCGTGAAGTGATACATTTTGAAAGGTAGCGGCATACGCGCTTTGTTGTTATTGCTGCGAGATTGACTATGAATCCTCTCTTACGAGTTGCTTTCGTGTGAACTCCGGGACATTAAACCAGTTGATACTGACTGAAACCATTAGAAATAGCCCGTCTACAATAAGTGCAATGAAAAGATACGTTGGATAAAACTTTTCCAATTTATACCCCGAGTTTTATGGACTTTTGAGGCTACTATGAAACCCGATTGTTTAGTCTGATTTCGTGAGCTCGCATTTAGTTCCTGAGCTGTGAGTATTGTAGAGGCTAGATTTATCAGATTGAGCCGATCGCGCTTAAAGAATATGTGGGATTCACATCGGGTCTCGCTTAAAAACGCGATTTTTCTTACAAATTCTGCATTACGACTGATTCCATCTACCACATCATCACCCATAGTGTATGATAGATTCGTTCTTGTTCCAACAAAATAAGTATGGAAAGCCTGATCACCTAATAAAGATAAAGCAAAGCAGGCATTTGTTCATTGGGTGGAAAGAAAAAAAGCACACAGATTGCATTGAAAGGATTACTCATTGCCATTGAAACATCATTGTCATCGGAAAAAAAGGTAGACATTGAAGGCCATGCAAGTAGCATTCACGTATGAGATCTGTGTGACTGGGCTCTCAGTGGGCTCGAGGCGAATGGGAAGTTATCCTCATCAGGAATCAGCTTCTGCCACCCGAATTTCGCGACCAGATTGTGTATGAAAATGAGTATTTCAAGGCGAGCATATTCCTTGCCGGGGCACATCCCCGAGGGCCTCCGCCGAGCGGTACGAACGTGAAGGACGGCAGACCGTTTCCTTCGAATTATGACGGGTCAAACCTAGAAATACTTTGGGTTCTTGGGCGTCGACTGTGCTGTCCAATATGCCTGCAAAACATCACAGCAGTAATTTAAACATGATTTACAATGACGTCCTTTATTCTTTTGAAATGGGTTTGACAATGTTTTGAAGGTTGGTTAGCCCAAAACATCTAAATAGAATATGCGCTGGGTTTTCTATGTCTTTTTCCTAGCCCAAGGCCAAGAACACTCGCAATTTTAAGGAAAAAATTGTCAAAAAAGTCCAAAACTTATTATATGACAGCAAATTCTATCTTAATCCTTTCAATTATGCCAGATTAGTCCTAAATCTATCGTATGGAGGTCAATTCAGTCCTAAACTTTTTAATTATGCCAATTAGTCATTAACAATTTCAGGATTTGCAAATTTAGTTCTAAACATTTTAATGAATTACCAATATTGTCCTTTCAGTTAATTTTGATTGGAAATCGCTAACGTGGCGGGTCGGTCAATGTCAACTGTCTTATGTGGTCTAACCGACGATGACGTGAATAATTTTTATTTTTTTTTATTTCTTTTCCTTTTCTTCTTCATTATGGCGGCAGGGCCGCCGGCCATTGGATGAAGGCTGGCGAGGGTGTGGTGACCCTTGTTGATTTTGGGCGAGGGCCTAGGTGACGGCTCGCGACCACCTTGCCGACCGCAGCGAGGGCAGTGACTCTCGCCCAGGGTCTGGCAGCCCTTTCGTTATAATGAAAAAGAAAAAGAAAAAGAAAAAGATCGATATAAAATAATAAAATTTTGGAATTTTTTTCGTAAAAAAATTGTCCACTTTAGTGCCGATCGTGCTATGTAGGACGGTCGACGCTAACTGGACCACCATGTCAGTAATTTTCGGTCAAAATTAATCGGAAGGACTATATTGGGAATCCGTTAAAAAGCTTATGACTAAATTGACAAATTGTCGAAATATTTAAGATTAAATTGACACGATTGAAAAGTTTAGCACTAAAATTGAAAAATTGTCGTAAGGTTTAGGATTAAATTGGCACAACTAGAATGTTTAGGATTAAATTGATCACTGTATAATAAGCTTAAAATTTTTTCGGATAATTTTACCTTCGCAAAAAGCAAGCCCTTTTTCTTTTTTTGTGCTAACGGGAACGAAGGTTTGCTAAGACAGAGTGTGCCGAGAGACTCTGTATAAGCTTTTTGGCCTCTACCCTTTTGCTTTTGCGAGTTGGTGTTCGCGTTTGGTTTCTTCTCTGAAGCTGCGATTTGATGAGAGGGACGTTGGACACGAGGAGGAAGGAGGACGGAAGTCGGCAAGCTGGTTCTTTTGTTGGAGGACAGGAAGAGAGAGAGAGAGAGCTGTGTCTTCAATCAACCAAGAGAGAGACAGCGGACGCTTCAGCGGAAGAGAGAGAAAGTTGGACCCCTGGACGACACGTGACGCCGCCGGTGTCGTCCATTGAATGGGCCGGCCCACCAGATATTATGGTTAAAACTCGGCTGTGACCTCTCAAGATGCTCCTTGGACAGGAGGTGCCAGCCTCGTTGCTGCTGCGAGTGGCACGTTCCGTGAATACTTATCTTCTCAATATCTTGTCAGGCCAGTTAATGCCTTTCGGGTGGACTTAATTGATAAACTTGAAAGATCTGTGACTGAATTGATGAAAGTGCAATAGGTTTATGACTCTTTGGACAATTTTTCCCCCGGAGAAGAGGAGCCTGTTCTCTGAGGCGTCACAGAAGACAGCCGGCTTCTTTCCAAGCAATGACATGCGAAGTACGTCGCGTGAGTACTTGCTCATCCAGTCGTATATGAAGTTCTCCGGCTTCGCTTTTCCCTCGCGGCCATGACGTATTCCACGGTTTCACCAATGACCGGCCAACCCAACCCGGCGGGAGGTTGGCAGGAGTAGATTTGTGCCTAGGAAGATGATGCAGAATGAGGAATCGGACAAGGCGATGTGAAGAGCGTCAGATAAGAAAAGGTCCATGATGCCTAGGGAGTTACTGATAAATGGTAGTGAACATTAAAAACAGTGATTAGAAGAGACGTGGATAAGCAAGACAAGAAGCCCGATAAATCTGGGGATTGTACATGCAAATTTGTTGTTTCTTTAAGATTCCATCTGAGGTTTAGTTATAATCTCTACTGCATTTGATCGTCTAGATTCGGATCGAAATATGGTAAGATAAAGTATAATTGAAAATCCTTCCAATTTCCTCCATATTGTAGTAAATCCCATCTACATGTTTGGTACAATCAAGGATAAAGAGTCCTTGAACATTTTCATATAGTTCGGGAACTAAATTGAACACGTATTAAAAGTCCAGGGACCCCATTGAATAGATTAAAAGTTCAGAGATCAAATTGAACATTTTGCTAAAATTCATGAACTATATTGAATAAATCAAAAGTTCAAAGACCAAATTGCATATTTGACCAAAGTTCGGGGACTGTTTGTATCATGTTCCCTTGAAAAAACGGCTACTTCCCCAAAAATTAAGCCCTCCAAATTCAAAGTCTGACCCTCCCAATTAGGCTTTTCAACGCTACAAATCCCCCACAAATCTCTCAAATTCTGCATCTCTCCAGTCTTGGTTTCATGCAGGTTCTGGTCTCATCTGATTGTCGCAAAGAGTTAGCAGAGAAAAAGCCCAAATGACATCGAGATACCAGCCGAATCCAAATCGAAAAGCGGCAATGAGCAAGTGACTCAATGAACCACAAAGGGCAAATCAACACTGATATATCCAAGAGAAACGCTAAATCTGTTCACCAAAACTCGCTGTTGCTGAGAGCATTTGAGAATGCCAATTGGCTTCGATTTCTCCTGCTTCACCTCTCTCACGTTCAAGATTCTCTTCTTCGCCATCGCTGCGTATTCACACGAAACAATCCATTCAGTTTGCTTTCGGGCAACACAGAGAGTGAAGGACGTGAGCTAGCGAGAGAGACCTAAATATCGAAGAAGGAATCGAGTAAATGACGACAATAGTAAAGATCAGAACTCGCACAGTGATTGGTAGTGACTATCACATTTCTTTTCAATTTTTTTTATCCAATCTGAGTTTTATCCCGTCTCTGTCCCGGATTTTTTATCCAACATTTTATCCCGGTAATATTCGAGTTTATCTAATCCAAAGGACGTCCACAAACACTGAATAGAGTAATTTGTTATCGTATCTAAACTCAAATCCGGATTACCAAACGCAGCCTTTTTTACATAATGCATGTCGGGGCTTGTGGGGGCCCACCGTATGTTGTTGTCACTTGTCAGCTATCTCTCATTGGGTTATTCACAATCCCAGCTCAATCAGCCCGCTGATTTGACTTATCGTTCCCGGACTAAATTCCGGAGCCGTTACGAGGTGCATCGAGTCCATATGACCCAATACACCGCAACACTTGAACCCTTTAAGTCTCGCTTGAGGCCCGTTCAAATCAAATCAAGGGCCACAATGCGCCAGGGTCACATACGCCTGGTAAGCCTAAGAATTTTCCTTCTATGATCCGTCCGGCACCGTCCTGGGCAATTTAATCGGCAGTTTTTGCAGCGGCACCCTGTGCCAAGCGAGAAGAAACTGCTCGAGTTGCTAATCGTGGATAAGGAACGGCTGATTGCATGAATCAAGTTCGTTAGAGAATTTGACTGCGCAAAAAAAATTGACATTTAGCAAGAGCTAAGATAAGACACGAAATGGGTCCTCAACTCTTAATCCCCTCGGTTACGAGAGTTTTTGCTTGCACCATCCGCAACAAGTCATTAAGACGTGAAGGTGCACTCAGAGAATGGGCACAAAGGAACATGTGCCATACCATCTGCATTAGATAAGGAGCATATGATGAACACGAAATGAAATAGGCAATAATGTAGCTGAATCTCGAAAATTGCAAATATCGAGTTCTTGTTATTTGAGATGATTCTTGGAAAGTCTATTTGGCTCGAGTTTAGCACAAGATGAGAAGTGCAACCGCATTGGCAGTTGGACAACATCAACAAACGAAACTGACTGAACCAGAACTACTTTTCACAGCGGTCATATATGATCTATAGACTTTCCATGTTGGTCATGCTACAGAAGACATCTTACA
Source organism: Syzygium syzygioides (assembly GCA_031216285.1). NCBI lineage: Eukaryota > Viridiplantae > Streptophyta > Magnoliopsida > Myrtales > Myrtaceae > Syzygium > Syzygium syzygioides. The sequence continues at coordinate 44,170,285 of CM062247.1, read as the reverse complement.
ATCAGACTTTACATTGGCACAGCCGCACTGGAGTACTCGCTGCACCAGTAAGCGATGATATCTGGACCAAGTTGAATCTGTCACTCTTAGCATCTCTCGAAGATCTTGTAAAGCTTCTCCAATGAAGCCACCTGAAGAACAGAAGGGTCACTAACTAAGTTAACTACATTGTCCGTATTCCCTTTCCAATCCATTCTTAACATTGAACAAATGAGAGGCGGCAAAAAGCTGCAGTCAGCTCGGCTCAATCATCAATCACTTTGGTGAAGAAAGTGCGTAGGCAAAACTCAGAATAGAAAGCGTACATTATTGCACGATGTGTTGAGGTCCATCTCCACATGTGACGTGGAGTAGAAGTATTTTCACTAAAATAGCTCAAATTAAGGGTAGTTGATTTGCTCTTCCTACAACGACATAAAGGATCCCAATAGATTAGAAATGTAGATTAGTACCTGGACAAATGTTCCATTTGCAGCCATAGAAGCTGGTGGCTTCAGAAAGAGTCTCAGGGAAGGAAACAACACATGCTGAATTGACCATTCTCGCTGCGACCAGGCCATCTGTGCCTCGGACAGTAGCTCGTGATCAATCTCATCCTCCGTCTTATTGTCATTGCCTGGAAAGAAAGGAACGCACAATATGAATATTCCACCCTTCACCTTTCTTGTTTCTGAAGCAAAAAATAATTTGTATCTTGATGGACATGCTTGCTGGTGGCAGATAAGAGGGCGAAATGTTTAAAGTAATATGTACAAAGCCATATTGATCCATCCCTCTTTGAAGCAAGTCATCACGGCTATCATACTCTTCTGAAAGGACTATTATCTTGTTTCTTCTGTACATGATCCCAAGAATGAAAATAGTAAAATGCAAATCCATCATCTCGAAACAAAAGGACAGGCCAAAAGCTGGAAACATGGGATTTTAACTACAACATATTAAAATTATAACGAGCTTCTAACTCAGCAAAAAACAAAAAAATAGTACTGTAGTAAATCAATTTTCGATGATCTACTTGGTTCATCTACATCTGCAGATACATGAGCGACTTTTTACCAATCTTTGTGAATATATCTGCATAATAGATAGCTACAAGACGAATCTCAAGTGTGAAGATTTGTTGCAATCATGTAAGTGAAGCAAACACCTTATATATCACAAGCCATGAGAAATAAAAGAAAAAGCAAAAAGAGAACCAAAAGAAGAATGGGTTAGTGATGTGGGAAGATCAATGATGCAGGAATCCTCTCAATTTTTCCCACTGGAAAAAAAATGGCCTCAACGAGCTTCTTGGATGTCTTTTCCATCCAACTAGCTAGTAGAAATACTTCAGACTCCAAATATTGTCTGGGAATAAGCTTCACAACTAGTTCATTCAGTGCCCAAGACGAATGCTATAATTACAGACTTAAGTGCAGACACCAAGCAAGGAGTAGGATCCACAGACAGCAATAAGAATGTACCTCCATCGTCAGAAGCACTGAGATGTTTGCTCCTTTTGTAGAATTGCAAACCATCACCAGAGGGATTGGGCAGCAGAGGAGTATGCATAGCATAGAAGTTTCCTAAAGCAGCTGAAATTCCTTGAAGACAATTCTTCTCATCCTCCCAATCAACCTGCGACAACAGTTTTTATTGCAATTTAAGCAACAAATCCATTCAGAAAAGAGCAGTGTTAGAACCTGGCTATGGATCCCATCTGTCTTCCTGTCGTAAAGACACTTTCATGTGGCATTAAAGGGGGAAAGTAAAATGTTCAATGCTAAATGCATTATACCGCTCTTCTAAATTGTCCAAGGGAAGAAACATCAAATAATCATAATCACCTTAATGATGTGTTCTTCTCAGAGAAGTTAATACATCACTCGGTTTAGGATATCAAGTTTAGCTTTAGCCATCTTCTCTTGGTCTCTCTCTCAAAAACACCTACATCACTCAGTTTCCATGCATCTATGGGTTTTATGAATTTGAAAAGCTTGAATATTCCATTGAGTTGCAAAAGAGCATAAACTGTGAGTCTAGAGTTAAAACAAAGGATTTTTTTAGGCGGACACTTCTGAAGATTGGACAGATTTTTATTCCAATAATCTGGAAAAAAATTTTCCTGAATTTGATGCGGCAGCGGTTTATTAAAAGAATTTCACAGACCATATTGATAGTAAACTTTCTCATGGACAAAACAATGACATAATATGGGAGAGAATGAACAAAGGTTGTGAATCCCTTGGTGAAATGTGATAAGATGCAAGGGATCTAGTACACAAATTTTAGCACATATGCTTTATAAGAATGAAGAATGATAATTCAAGAATGCTGAGATAACACAACAGGAAAAGTATAAAAACAGCTCAGAGATGAGAAAATTGATGACAACACATACATCATTTCCCAAACAAAGGACAAACTCAGGGAGACGATCCATGTCAGGTGTATATTGGTCAAGAATGACAGGAAGCCAGCACAAATTGCCATCTTCATCTACATGAACGCAAAAATACTCATCCAGCAGTTCAGCCTTTTGCTTGAGCAGGTTGGTGTTCAGCTGAACCCAAAAAGAAAAAAACGATCAAAAGTAATATCAGCCATAAAACCAAGTAAAACACATGGCTTAGCTAGCCAAATTATACAATCACTAGACTATTACATTCTCTCCTACCAAAAAAACGAGATAAAAAACAGTGTCAGGACTGAAAAGGAATGAAACATTAATAGAGGGATATTATAAGCAGAGTAAGGAATTTTACAATCTTCAATGACAGTGTTAAGGAGTATTGAGAAACTTTTTGAGCAAACTTGAAGTTATAACCTCAAAAACAACCCAATAATCCCATTGTCCGCTCAAATGCACCAGCAGTCATTAAGCGAACCACAGTAAGAGAATCAAGAAACCACAACAGGTGAGGTCTTTTTCGTAATTTACTTCATTTGGGTCAATACATGGACCATGTGACAGTTGTTTTTCCTTTGAGGTAAGAGGTGCAAGGCTTTTCAAATGAATGTGAACTGCGATGTCCTTCTGGTATGGTTTTTTTTTTTTCAAGTCAATAATCAAAAAGGTACTTTATGGACCATGCCACCTTAGATTCTCAATTTGTGGAAGAGAAGTATTCCTCGGTAGAAATGTAGATGTCAAGCTTTGGAACAGTGTTTTCCTCTCAAGAATGGTCTAACGCATTTGGTTAGAGCAGATACTTATAATGAAAATGTCTCTCAATCCCATGAAACGTTGCCATGCAAAACTTGAGGTGTCCGATAACATTGAGAAGGTAATATGTGCAAATCCTTTCCTAAATAAAATTTTGTTTGATTGTATATTTCAGATGCTACTCTAATCAACCTGAAGGTGAAACATACTTCACAGTAGATGTTTGAAAGGCCATACTTAAGTTTCTGAAGAAGTGTCGCAAAATTAAAGAGGAAAGTAGAAGAGCTTTCCAAAGCCTGTTTGTTTGGACTTTATATGAAAGAAAAAAAGTTTTTTTTTTTTTGGTAAGGTAAGGATTGGTATAACTTTTCAACGCAATTTACAAAGGGGAGTCGAACACAAAAAACCCCGCACATGAAGGGACACAAAAGGGTGTCCCGACCGGTGCCAGGTTGTATCGACTAGGCAACATAAAGCAGCAATACCAGGATTGCAAAAAAAGGCCAAACACTGGCCAATAGGAAGAAGAAAAAACCATAAAACTAAACCATCACAAAGGGGTTACACAAAAATAGAAAACGAGAGTCCCCAATCACCACAAAGCAAAAAAGTTGCTTTCCACTAAAATTTAAATTATTACTAATTTCAGTAAATTATGAAAAATTTATATGTAATCTATATGTCAACATTTGAGTGTTGTAAAAGTTTCAGGGGTCGAGATTAAATTAAGCAAAAGCAAATAGTAAAAATTAACCCAAACAGTGGGCACTTCAATGGATACACAAACTGAGTTCCAAATCTCATGTTTCACATTACACATTACAAATCATCAACATGCATTTAATTAGGAAAAAACACGAGCAAGGCCTCCAAAAATGAAAAATCTAGACTAGCTTTATGGCTTGTTGCATAAAAAGGTTCAACTATTCCATGTAAAAAAAGAACAACTATTCCAAGATTATAGAAAACAACCATTCGATGTTAATCTTCAAGGAGAAAGAAGAAGCTAAAGGCAATTGATATACTACGTAGCGGAACTAAAAGGAAGTCAATATCACAGAACATCTATTGAAGAAGTCCATTAAGGATACAAGACATTGAAAGAGCAGATTAAAAAAGAAACACGGGACACAATCACAGAGGCAGTGGCAACGCAGTAGTATCCCTTTAGTGATTCACCACCCCATCATGTGAATCACTACCATGAGGGTTTTTTAGATTTTTCTGGTATTTCTCCATACCATCAGTCAAAATCATTAACTTTGCCATGATACCAATCCACCAATAGTATTCTAAATTTGACTTAAGAGTACCAACGACAGATTAGGCTATCAGAATGGCTTAGCAGAACCCTATATATCTGTCTCTTTACTAATTTGATGATGCAGGACCAAAATATGTGCATTAATTGATATTCAGCAGAATCTTCGACATGGTATATAAATTTTCATTCTTGGGTTTCTTTTGAAAATTGAAGTCTCTGATCTACAGCCACTGCTATAAAGAATGACATTATAGTGAAGTTACGAAAGAGAATACCAAGGTTCCTTAAAAAAGAAGGCAAAATGGAAGCTTGATCATCGCAAATGATTTACTCCTCAATTTCACAAAGTTTGAGGTTTCTTGACAATCTTTTAGAAAATTCATGCCACCCGTATAACTTTAAATTGTTTCTATGATCCTTCGTCGTTTGCAACAATGATAGAGTTTTCTATTAAATCATTAGCATTTTTGCAAGACTATCAACTACCTTGTATATACATTAATACCGATAGCAAAATTTCAAAACAAAAGAGCTAGCAAAGTTGCATATTCAAACTTTTCTCTAAATGATGCATTATTGGCTCCAGTGACATGTCAGAGGAATTCAATTATTTATTACGAATAACATAACACTAATCCTAAAAAATCTAGCATAAAAGATACAGCACAAACTGAACTTACAACAAGTCAATTTACCCACATAACCTTGTCACTTTGGCTGACCCTTCCCTAGGTAGCGATTATTTGAGATAGACTGAAATGATATTTGACCTTCTTAATATTACTTAAAGTAAAAAACTAGGTAATACATTATGGACTTGACAAAATACTTCTCGGTCAACAAAAACAGTACTTCAAATGAAGCTTATAATGCTCGTCTGTCTTAGGCATATGAACAAGCAGGGATCAAACAAAGGCAATTGATAAGGCAATAACTCACCTCTGCAATCTTCTTCTTTAAATCGTCATTCTCAGAGCATTCTGGATCCAAATCCTCCTCTTTTAGGGCCAAAGTAATCAATTCTGGCAAGGGTGCGGGATCACTCAGCTTTATACCATTGAAATGTGCAAAACGGCGCAAGACTTGCTGATACATTAGCTCCTTGCTGTAATGCAGAACGTCCTAATTTCAGTATTGTCATGCATTGAAAAGGCACCAAAAGGCAGCCGTAAACTCATGATTGAGAAGGAAAAGACACATTTAGCTACTTCCGAGTACCAACTTGAAGTATTTATGGACAAAAAGGTAAAAGGGTAATCTCCTTAGAAGGAAGATAGCTGAAAAGTGTGGAAGAGAAAGAGGCCAAAAGATATGATAAATTAGTGGATCCTATATGCCTACGTATCAGACAGGAGGTACAGCATCATGGAATCCACATATCTGGGCTTCACACCATATATTGGGGGTTTTGGTCATGATTAAGAGTGAGCTCACAAGCCAATTAGTTTGCTGTCCAGAAACAGTTGACTTAGTTTCTACAACTATGGAACAATACATCATAAAAAAAACATCCAAGATTCTAAGGGAAGAAAGATAAACAGTACTAAAGATAAGGCCAAAACATGTGGATGGAGATAAAGAAGACCAGTTTCCATCCACCAGATTTTTATGGCGACATACATCAACGTACCAAGCAACAACCAGTTGAAGAGAAAGTATGTCTCAGCAACACAAAATAAGGGTTTGGCTCATTTAATCCAGGAAAAGAAAAAAATGGACTCAGCCACCGAGTCAACTGTAGAAAATCAATCTTTTCTCAGCAAGATGAGAAAAGGGAATATGCACAAGTTACAGCAGCAGAACTAAATGAATATAAGAACAAAGTACAAAGTTTTGCTAATACCTCTAGAATTCAGTGAGCATAGGGCTGAAAGTACTACCTCAAATTTACGACATTTGCGAGATAAAGATTAGTATTATGCTGAAGTAATGCATAAACATCATCTGCCATTCCAACATATGTGCAGTGTCTAACGATGTCCAGCAGTCCTACAAACAAACCAAAGCAATGCATCAGATAACTATATATATACTCACAAAGTTTTGTAATTAGTAATAAATTAGTCAATTAAGTTTCGTAAAGAGCTCACCAGAGTGGCACTTTGAATCAATTTCATCTACAAGCTCCTGAACACTTGAAAGATCTGCAGTTTCCTTAGGGTTTCTTCTTTGCCGAATTGAAGATCTGCATGGAGAGTTCAAACTTTTAGGGATAAACACTCTAACAGAAGATACTGATAATGCACATTCAACTCAATACTGAAAGGACGAAAGATGTTTATCATGAAGTAATGAAGATAATAATCCTTTCTCATACAAACTTAAAGAGTAACAGCAAACCCAGAAATACAGAGACAGTGACAGAGCAAAGCATGCAAAGTTGCTGCAAAATGTCAAAAATAATAATAAGTATCTTCCGATTATTCCCAAAATTTTGTCCACAAGTTTCAAGAAAGGGTAACCGCATGAAGTCAATTTCGTCAATAATGAGTTTAAAACATCAAGAGTATATACTGACCGTCTTCCCTTCACTTGTAGATACATATTGCATTTCAAGATCATGACCTTCGTCAACCTTTAAGGATTAAAATTAAGCAATTCACTTTTAAAGCTCAAGTCTGAAGTTATTTGTTAGTTTAGCTAGCATCTGAGTCACCTGTTACCTTTCTATCGGACAACACATGTATTCAAAACCATACTATGAGTCCATAATTACAATCGATACTTAGAACAAATCTATGGTCTGATCTGGCAAAGCTGTTCATGAAAACGTCAATTACCTATTGTAAGAATAAATGTAAAACTAAAAAGACAGAAAATAATTAGAAGCTGCAGAAAGCCACACTTGAGAAGCTGGGAGACTGAAGAATGACATAATGATTTATGTGCTAGAATATGACTAATGTTTTTAAAGTCAGAAAAATTTTACCAAGACATTGGCCCCAACAAATTTATATGCCATACCAAATATCCACACAGCGGCAAATATAAAATGCTACTGTCAGAGTAAAGAAAGAATTTGTACTACTAGAAACCAATCTGGGCCATTACCTGACGGCAGTCAAGCTATTACTGTTCTCCAGATTGGTAAGAGGCTTGGCCTGTAAATATGCATGCAACCTTCCAGCAGGATCTAATGAATCCGTTCTAACCATCTTCTGCACGGGCACTTTCTGTGCTTTTGGTCCTATTCACATTGAAGCAATAAAAGAAAAACTTAATAAGCGGCAGTCCATAATTCAGATAATACAATGAAGTGTCACAATTTGAGACTTTAGCAATCATTAGAAAGCTCTCTAAATGCTATTCCATGTAGCCACATGAGCGACTAATAATCTTTTATCCATTACTTTACATTGAATAAAAGCTGAAATGCAACTTCTGTAAAAAGTAATATACAATAGTATAAAAGTGGACATTAACAATTTTTTCCCAATCAAGTACAAATAAAATGTCTATTGTAATAAAATAACATAACTACATGGTTCCATAAGTTTTAATCCAAAGACAATTTTGGAAACAAAAGCATCAAACAAATTATTTTCCTATTATTGACCACATAACTGGAATGTTGTAATTGTTGCCATTGTAGAAATACTCAGACACTTAAGTGCAAGTTTTAAAATTGCTAGATGCAAAGCATAATTGTTTGAAGACATCGGATGCAAATATACTCACCACCATGCCATCCGACTAAAAAGGTGTAAACTTCACTGTAAGTAACGACAATGACTTCACCATAAGTGACAACAATGACTCATGATATTTCCAACCAAGCATTTTCCAAAGAAAATTTGCAAAAGAGCATGCAAATCGATCATGCAAGTTGGTATAGTGAAGGAAAAAGGATTACATTCACATTGCCAAAACTGAAAGAGAACAATTTTCTTACTGGATGAAGAGGGATTATAGTGACGATCCTTGTTTGTAACCATAGGACTTGCAATAATAGGACAAGATGCTGAAGGCTCTACTGTCTGATACCCATAATATCAGAGGACAAACAAAGAAAACAACAAACGGATTAATTGGCACGATCCATACAACGATGCAAGAATAAGCCCTTAACACAGGAGAAGATTCATTACAATGCTCGAAGCAGATTAGAAGCACATGCCGATAAGTAAAAGCGCTGCTGGCAAAAAAATGCAAAAACGATGGAAGATGTATCAAGTGCTAACTCTTTGAGTATTCACAAAGTTTAGAACACCTGCTTCCTAAGCATTCCATATGTTAAGAAGGATGAATAACAATGACGGAAAAAGATCTAATATTATGGAAAGACAAACTTAAAGGACATTGTTCTACTGTCTCAAGTAATCCTTTAGTAGAAATCTAAGATATGAACATTAAATCCAACGATTTACTTTAAAGAGAGACTCCGAACAACCAAAATATCAGAAAGGTGTCCAAGAATACATTACCTGTTCTAGAAATGTCCTTGCTTCATTTGAATTTCTCAATTTTGATTCAACCACAGACTGAATCTTCCCAATTATAACTTCTTGACTCAAGAGGCTTACCTGAAAATTTAATTTTTAGCAGTATCCTGTCAAGAATTTTCCGCAAAGGCCAGTAATGTGCAATAGCCATTCTCTTTCATGATTGCAAGCACTATGCTTGGGGCATGCTTAAAAAATTTTATGCAGCAGACTTCATCTGTTCTTGCTCCACTTGCCACCTAGCATTCGAACCTACAAGTTTGACCATTGTCCTCCCTAATCCCTCTCTAAACAACGCCAATTGTTAGGCTTTACTAACACCAAACAGCAAAAAAAATGGCATTTCTTGATTGGAAACCTGACCTAAACCTCCAACTGTTCTTTATGGAAATGTGGGAGTGTGCAAATAACAAGCAGTACAAAACAACTTCCGACATCACTGCCTGTACCGACAAGAAAGAGGCACTAATTACGGTTTCTTCTCATAACAACTGATATAGGACAATGGACAGAGAAATGCATGCCAAAGACATGTTGCCACATGGCGCCATCATTATGTATATACGAACTGAAAGGATATAGTGTGCATGCATGTTTCAAATCATCAAAAGGGAGCTTGTATATAGCAAGTGAATAAACCATACAAGTTGTCCAGCTCAGATGGTGTCAACATATTATTATTCTAAACTAGTTATAAATAATAGAATGTACCTTTAACTTTGGGCCGCATAAATAACATTAAAGACAGCTTTTATATAAACTGAGAAAGGCATTTTAATGCATGCATTCTATATATGTTGAAAGGATTGGGTGAGGAACAGTAATGGGGTAATGTGGCTCCATGAGGACTTTTAATGAATTTTGATTTTTTTACCACACTCTGCTACTTTTCACCTAATCCAAAATTACAAGTATTTTTGAAAAATATTGAAGAGGTGATGAGTCTTTTGAGGATTCTTTAATGGTTTTGATTTTTTTTCCCTAATCTCACCCTTTAATTGTCCATTCTTAATTTTTACAAACAATGAAACTACTACATGAGTTTATGTATATGTACAAAATATACTGATATAAATAGTATCAAAGTGATGTGGTCTCTCCTAAAACTAAATTAGAACTACTAATATTAAAATCTAACCAAAAAAAAAAACTACTAATATTAATGAAAAGGGATTTGAACAATAAAGATGATTACTTATGGTAGTGCGATAACGTGTTGCTCTCAGAAAAATGAGTCGTATTTTTTAATAGGACCATGCATTACTATTCTTAATTTGTACACCAACCAAAAGTATTGTATATACTTTACCCAAAAAAAAAAGTATCGTATATAAAACCAAAATGAGATTAATTTTACATAGTAAAGGATGATCTATTTAATTTTTGGAAATTTTGCTTGGAGATTAATTCTTTCCCGCATTTCATACTTCATTTTGATGCTTACTTTCTATATAACCTTAATATCCTAATAAGAAAAAATCAGACGTTCCTGCATCAACAATTTCTCTCCAAAGCAGGGTCGTGCAGATCTATGATGAAGTTATAATTTTGACCGGCATGGGTATGTCAAGCAAGTAATGCAATGAGTAGTGCTCCAAGAGTAAGCATAAATTTTCTCATATCCAACCCAATTAGCATTGTCGCACTAACAAAAAGATCTTATCTTCTTGTATAGTTATTTTTTTATGCTCAGCAAATATTTTATTTAATAAATTAGAGGAGTTTATCACTTTACAAATATGTTGCAGTGAACTAACATTTTCATCATAATCTTAATTTATCGTAAAGTTTGAGCTCAGAATGTATTTGACTTATGAGGTGCTAGTCTTTGCCTGTGCATGGCACGGGTTATTTTCTAGCAAATTCTTTAAAGCACCATATAGAGAAACCAGAAATTGGGGCACGTACTTTAAGTTGTTTTAACTTTCTTCAATTTCACTTGCAAAGCAGCATTTCTCTCACCACTTTAGGTAGTAATGAACAATAGTCTAATATCCATATATACAGATAAATATGCTAATATGTTACGGATGCAAACCCAAAGAAGAGCAGAAAGATGGAAGGAAGAATAATGGACGTCAGAACAGCATCGCAGAGTTCACCTCCAACATTCACATCAGCAACAATTTCAACAATATTAGGAAATAAGAATTTCCAAATCGTGAATATGAATTTTCTAAACCATCAAACTTGCAGTTTTTGTACATAAATGTAAGAAATATTACCTCTCGTTTTGTCGGATGAACATTTACATCAACATGCTCAGGTGGCAAGGTAATTGCCATATATATGAAGGGTTTTGATGCCTTGGGCAAGGTTGCAGCATAAACGACTTCCATAGCTCTTTTTAATGCAGTGCATTCCACTAATCTATCTGCAAGAAACAGATAAAGCTATGACTTATATTGTATATCCAGATAAGCAGTTCATGCCATACTAACCATAAGCTATACTCAGGACTGACCAAAAGAAGCTAGCTGCCAACACATAATAGAGAGTACTTCTAGGGAAGAAGTTATTCTAACAAAACATCTCCCCCATGAAACTGGGACGCTCTTATGCTCCAAACTTTATCTGGAGGACTTTCCAAGCAAATACGAAAGAGCTCAAGCATCAAAATATTGGAATGTATTCCAGGGATATGAATGAAAGTGATCAATCTCGATATAAACAAAGGGACTGAAAGAGACAAAAGGTGTCATCAATAGGCCGAGTATTTAGAGTAAACGCATCCACGCCACAAACTATTTCAAAGTAAGAAGAAAGAATGTAGTTTTGACTTTACACGCCTCTGGTCATCACTAAGCAACAGTAAGTGGAAACGGAAGAAGGGGAGGGAAGATGGCAGCTTCAATCATCAGACAAACTTTCCATGAATTATGGAAATTAATTCAGTTACATGAGCTTGTTTCGATAACCAACATAACAGGAAATCATACAAACCGTTGATGAAAAGAACCATCGTGGTCTTCTTTGCACTGTAAGATGAATTGGAAATGAACCCATTCATCTCAAAAATAGAGCTAGAAGGATCATCGTCCCGAGCTTCCACTTTTAGCAGATTGTGAGCAACGGAAACACCATAAACAGACTTTATGGCGTCAAGCCTTGATGAAGTAGCAACCGTATGAACATCCGCTCTAGCAGCTCCATGCTGGTCAGAGCATGTGTTATCAAATTGCTCATGTAAGACAATAAGTACCTCCACTCATTGAACCAATAAAGACAAGATGGATAATGAAGATCAGTAAAGCAAAGAAGAGAAACCTTTCTGCAGGAGAAGCTTAAACCTATATGATGAATGGCAAATCTACTTAAAAGGTCCACAATCTTTGAATAATCATCAGCTGAGTTCTGTAGGGTCTTCCTCCGAGCAACCATGTTATAGAATAGATTCTCAACCTATTAAGGAGTAAGCATACAACAAGAGATTGTGAAAATGGAAAACCACCTTCTATGCGAGTTTTGTCCATAAGGACGGATCTTGAAATCTAAATTCTTACAACGCGATCCATACCTTCTCAAGCAAATTGAGAACAAAAACAATATTTACTGTCTTAAGAATAAACTCCAAATAAATGAAGAGAATATATATCCTACCATTATCTGAGTTCCTTTAACAGCAGCACATGCCTTTGGTTCATGCTCCATGACACCATCTCTATACGATACCCTGAAGAAATATGGAGGAAATATAAAACATGTGTTCCTTTGAATAAATCCCAAAAGCTTCGGCATCATTGTTTATTGCGACTACAGTCTTAAAATACTATATTTCTATCCCATGGAAAACTTCCACTCCTAACTAATGAAATTGACTAACACAAAGAAATAAACATTATGCACATCCAGTCAATAAAAGCAAGTGTGCTAGGTAAAATTTGACTTGAAGCAACTTGTATCAGATAATAATTATGGTTGATCTCTCGAGATTAATAAATCCAACATATTTTTGTGTCCGATAGAACATATGTGAAGCTGACAGCCATTCTCAGACCATCTCTCTCACTCCGAGACAAATAATAAACGAGAAAGAAAAACAGACGCACGGAATTTTCGGTACACGAACATGACAAATAACTAGAAAACAAGCAAAGCATGTAGAATTCACGCAACGCGAAACGACCGAAACAGTCGAATAAGCATCTAATCTCTCTTCATCGATCTCCTGCAATCCAGCAAGTAGCATGACATCCAATTACCTGTAACCATGCAGCTGTCCTTCAGTGATAGTGGTGACGGTAACATGAGCAACGTACGTCATGCTCGCCAGCGCCTCTCCTCTAAAACCCATCGACTGTATGGACTGCAAGTCCTCAAACGTGGACAGCTTGGAGGTCGTGTGTCTCTCACACAGGATAGGCAAGTCCTCATACTACGCCCAACAAAGCCAACAATTAACTCAAGCACCGTACATTACAAGCTAAAAAGGACGACCCATATTCAAAAAACTTAGTAGTTGCTCGTCCCAACGAAACAAGCGAACTGCATTCTTTCACAGCTTCCTCCTCCATAAGAAGCAAATACATGCTAGCGCCCTGTTCCCTTACAGAGAAACAACATGAAAGATTTGATTTTTTTCTTTCCCCTACTGCGTACGCGAATACCGTGGCCGTCGTCGGAGACTTGGATGAGCTTGAGCCCGCCGTCCTTGACGGCGACGTTGATGGCGGTGGAGCGGGCGTCGAGGCTGTTCTCGACGAGCTCCTTCACGGCCGACACCGGCCGCTGGATGACCTCGCCGGCGGCGATCCGGTTCACCACGGAGTCGTGGAGCCGCCGGATCTTGGGAGGCTCCTTCGGCTGCCGCGGCGGCGGCGGTTCCGGCTCTTCGACTTCCATTCCTTCTTCAGCCCCGACTTCCGACCGCGGATTTTCCCGCCAATCGGGGGTGGCGATTGCTTGTTAAATTGCCGGGCGGATTTTCCCGCCAAACTGAAGGACGACAAGATCCGAGATGTTAGGCAAGATCACGGCAGGAGGAACCTTCGGAGCAGAGGAATATGAAGATTCGGACACCGGCTGAAACTCAATGGAGCTAAATTTGGAATCCGAGCAAAAATTTGTATTTTTTTTAAGAGAAAAGATGTGTTTGGGCCATTTTCTTTTTATTGTCTAATGCTCCCTATTTTATGGCATGAACACAAATACTAATAGTAGAAATTACGTGCTATTTATCGACTTTTTTTTTCGAAAAGCTAATAATATTAAATTTCATCGAAGAAGAAATCAATTACCAATACAATTATAGGATATTGCTGGAGAGATTACTTGAGACACTTATAAGATATACTATTTAAAGATATTTGGAGCTTTTTAACACGATTTTTTTTGACAAAAAAAATTATTTTTCGATATTAAGCGTACTCATAGTCTTGAAAATCAAAATATTTCCAAAAAAAAAAATCTTTTGACAAAAAAAACATTCTTATCCAATTTTATTTAATTGATATCCGGACCACTCGTTAACGAAATTCTTTATGAATATTTTTGCTTGGCTAAGTGTCTTTGTAATTACACTGGTCAATATCATGAAAAGTCTAAAACTGATACACTTGTGATAAATTTACCAAAAACTAATTTTTTACCACCAAAAATTCCAAAACTTATAGACCTATGATAAATTTATCGTAACTAATTTTTTGATCATCAAAAACCTCAAATCGGTACATTTGTGATAAATTTACCAACCGTTAAATTTGATTAATACCATGAAAAATCACAAACTGGTACGTCTATGACAAACGAAGGGTAAAACTCCAAACTAGTATGCCCGTTAACTGCCACGTGTCATCCAACTCAGAAATTTGACGATAAAATTTAATGAAAACTAGCAACGCCTGAAATTGTCACAAGTGTACTAGTTTTAGATTTTTAATAATTAAAAAATTAGTTTATGATAAATTTATCTTAAATATATTAGTTAATGGTATTAACTAGGAGTGAGCATGGTTCGGATAGGCGGTTCCCATCCTAGAACCGGAAACCGCCTACTAAGGACCGGTTCCAAAAAATTGGAACTAGGGACCGCCTGTTGGTTTCATGGATCCACTTGAGAAACGGACCGCCAGTCCGGTCCGATTCATGGGTGGGTCAATAGAACCGATCTCACTAGCCAAGGATGGAGATGGAGATGGAGATGGCGAGGGGAGCATTGATCGAGAGTGAGCGAGAGAGCGAGAGTGAGCACGAGGCAAAAACAAAAGAAGATGTTTCTCGGCTCAATTTGAGGCCGTAAACGTCGAGGTAGTTAGATTTAGTTGAGAGATTTAAGATTTTTTTTATAAATAAATATTAAATAATATATTATACTTATTATTATATTACCGGTCCGATCCGGGTGGACGGACGGGCCATTCTACACCTGAACAGAAAATCGGGTCAGTACCTACTAATTCTCAAAAATTGAAATCGGGAAACGGATCGCTCGGGCGGTTTCCGATTCTTTTGCATGCCCCTAGTATCAACCTCGTTACGCTCGTGTCACCAAAAGTTCCACTTCATCATTACCGCCAAATGTTATCCAGAGCAGAGCGTCGGTCTGTCTTTCTGATGCTGGAGGGAGCGACCACCAAACCGTAACACCGTATCACCTTCATCATCACCATCATCGTCATTAACATCTCTCTCTCTCTCTCTGCTGCGAGAACCGCTCGTGCGCAGAGAGCTTCCGCTTCCCTTCCTATGACTTTCGGTCACTGCCCCCCCATCGCTGCCGCCGGTCTCTCCGTGAGCCCCTCCACTCGCTGCCTCCTCGCCAGCAACGCCCCCCCGGCTCTTCTTCGCCCGGTGTGTCGGGCCCCAACCGTCCCCCGCAAGCCCCTCTCGCCGCAACTCCGTCGCCCTCTTTCTCGTCCCTTCGATCCCGTGACGTCGTTCCCCGGGAGGAAGCGCCCCAGACGGCGTCGCCATCCTCGCTGTCTATTTCCCAGTGCTTCTTCTTCTTTTTCTTCTTCTTCTTTGGAGCTCCCTCTCCTCCCTTTCAACATGAACGAGGTCAGTAGTGGACTGTATGTTGGCTGGTCTCTATGCTCTTCTTCTCGGCGTATTGTGGTGGACTGAGGTTGTCGGGCCTTTTTAACTTGTGGGTAGTGTCTCTTCTGGAAGCCTTGAAATGTTTTTTACCTAAGTTCTGTACCTTGACGTGTATTTGTCTGTCCAAACGCATGTAGCTTGGTAGTGTAGTTGCTTAGTCTCCCTTACTCAGATGCTTCTGAATTTACGAGTTTCTTTACTTGTTGAATTGGGTTGCTTTTGCTGCTAGAATTGGAATAAGAATAGATTGAGCTGCTTGTTGAAAATTGTTGTTTGAGTCCTCCAGAAGCAGGGAGGATGAGCGTGGAAAAGTAAATAGACAGAGCTTATACATCTTTGCTTTGAGTCAGCTGAAAATCCATGGATTAAATATGGCCATAAGGCCGAGATTTCGTATATATTTGGAATCATGGAAACTTTCTCTCTAATTCTTTTTGTGATATCATCATGGATGACGCCCATAGAAGAATGCAGCTCTAATAAGATTGTTCGTTATTGCATGTCTCTTGGTTTTGTTCGATTGATACAACCTCCCGAACTCCAGTCAGACACCCAATATTTTGCTTCAAGTTAAGAATGGCCTGCTACTTACCTTTGTCAATTAAATAATTGCAGGTACTTGTTCCCTCTGAGACCAAAACACTACATTTGTATGAGGCTAGATATTTAGCCCTGCTGGAGGAGGTATAGTATCAGCATCATCTTCCTTGCCCTTAGTCCCTCATTGTCGTTATTAACAGGAATTTTTCCATGTTTTCTTGCAATGCATGCAAGTGTCTTTGGAACTCTTCCTCGAGACATACGGGGAAGCATTTGTTCCCTACAACAGTTTGTCTTCTAATCTCCAGCTTAACATCTCCTAGTTTCATGCGTTGTTATTGTTCGTTGAAACCATGAGATAGAGCTGCCTAATGGCATCTCTATGGCTGTGATCACTTATTTATATGCATATCCTCGTTTTACTTCTGATTCTGATTTTCCTCTTCCGTTATCCATTTCCATCTTTTACTACAGCTGCAATATCGACTTCTCGAGTCGTTTAATATATTCTGTTATTCAACATCGATAAAAGCATGCCTAATAGGTTTCAAGGTCATCGGCATCGAACCAGTTGATACAAGCAAAACTCGAGTTTAACCTCTCTGCCAAAGAACTTCTACTGGTTAAGTTTTTTATACAAGAGTTGACAGTTTCAGGATTTTGCACCTAAATTGTGAATTTGTTAATGCCAAAGATATGTTGTTATATCATTGATCACCTAAAAGTGAATCTACTTTATCATAATGTGTCTGCTCATCTTGAGTTTGAGGGCTCCAGATCAGTGTGAGTGATCGACAATTCACTCAAAGAAGGTCGTCCTATGTGGCCTTCCATATTTTAAGCAAGAGTGTCTCATTTGATGGTAAATGTTGTTTTAGCTTTATGTAGTCCTATTTGGAAGTTTAATGAGGATTTTATTGCTTACAGTCTATGTCAAGGAAGAATCTCTTTGTGCATTTCTTGCTCGAGCCCATATATATACCCGGTTCATTGGATGGGACATCATTTGCGGCTAAATATGGTTGCCTGGTTTTGATAGAGAAAGTGAGCTTCTACTGAAAAAGGATGAAATAAATCAGAAATTTTATAATCGTAATATGGAAGATATGATATTTAAATGAAGTTTCAGTGCTCTGCAGGCTGAACGGCTAGATGTTGGAGCGCTGGTTTCTATACGAGGAGTTGGCCGTGTCAAGCTTCTGAACTTTATACAGGCAAGCAGTTCAAGAATATTTCTGTTCTGTTCAGCCTGTTTTCTTTATTGTTATTTAATCTTTGACGTACCCAGCAAATTTTTTGGTGGGAAGTTTATGTTTTTATTTTCTTTCTTCAAGACTGTTCTGTGCACAATTGCTGTTTTAAGAACATCCTCCTCCTGCAATTTCAATTTCCCTCTGCAAAACTAGTCTTGGAAGGATACTCTTTTCTATCTAGTATGGTGGAAGGAAGACTGGAGGCTACCGTGCATATTTTCACGGCATGAGTGCTTCAAAAGTTTGGTGAGAAGGTCTATGTCAAGTTGGCACGATTTAGGCATGTCATTTGTTCGTTTTCAAGACAGAAACTCTCTTGTTCTCTAGATATGTCCACTTAAGGGAATACTGGAGCATTGTCTGCATCTAGAATGCAATGGTCATACTTCTACATTGTGTATGTTTGATTTGGACAGGTCCGATAGCTGGTTGTGAAACTATTAATATATTTTTTGGACGTGTCTCAAGTTCTTTTTTTTTTTTTTGTTGGCCATTTCAAGGTGTCTTGAGTTAGTATAACTGTACTCTAGTTTTTCTCGGTTTAACTTGTTTACAATTACTTTGCAGGCAGAACCTTACTTAAAAGGTCTAGTCATACCAGTGCAGGACTCAAGTGCTGTAAATACTAGTGAGACAAGCTCAAAAGTGGATCAATTGAAGGAGTCTCTTTGCAATTTAATTAAGCTGGAAATTAAACTCAAGGTATATTACTCTTCCAAGGAATATTTCAGTCAGTTTACTAATCCTTCGAGGAATCAACTAGAATATGGAACTACTGGGTTGTATATCTTGCTTTCTTCCATGTAGGAGTATTTTCATGGTCATTGTTATCATGTTCCATGATTCATGCAAAATCATTGCTTGTTATAATCTACCTCTCTTTTTTCATACCCTCTTGATGTAATTGGAAAGAAGATAATCAAACACAAGAGAAGTACAAACTGAGCATTCTGTGGGGGCAGATATTAGCTACCTTGAAAATTAAAAGCGCATCAATGATAAAGGGCACCAGTAGTGAGCTTTACTTTTAGACTCAGCTGCCAATTGAGTAACAGTGGTCCATATATTTATACTTGTACAAAATTTTAAGTCTCAATATATCTGTAACACCAACAATCTACTGTGAGCTGGACAAGAAGCTGGAGTACTGTCTTTGCCTCTGCACTTAATTGACAAATGTGCCGTTCATTTGCCATTTTGGAAAACAATAATTTCCATTATTTTACTTCGTCATGCAACTGGTACTGGTGTTGGTTACGAGTTAGCTTTATCTTGCTCAATCTTCTAAGTTTGTACATGGTATTGTCTTATTCTCTATCTGCATTCAGATTGACCACGGCGCTCCAGCTACCACCTGTGGCTTCATGTAATTTATGCTCATTAATTTTATTTCATTAGGCTCCCAAGGAGGCACTCTTGCAAACACATACAGCAAACTCTCTAAGGTGGGCTGAAAACACACCATCTGTAGGTTGTGACGAGAGTTTCATTCCTTCTTTGGCTGAGCGTGTTTCCTTTGCAGCCCTGCAGCCTGTGTCAGGCAATGTCTCTTTTAACTTTTTTACTACGTCTTTTCAACATTTAATTAGTGAAGGTTCTTTATTTCTTAATGGCATTTGACATAGGAGTTGCCATTTAAGTGTGCTCAAGAGCCTGAAAAGGGGAATCCTTTATTTCAGCTCAATTTTTCTTTTTTCATTATCTTATGTAGGCATAAATGACCTTCAGTACAATTTGACCTACTAGAACTTTAGTATCAATTTTAACATTTGCAATATTTGACTTCTTTCTGAAAGTAGGGCAACTGTTTACTAATTTAGAGTTCTATTTGCTTTAATTTTCCTTGAGAATGATACTATAGGGGTTGGATGCTATTATGCAGAACGAGTGTCGTACATTGATAAGGTGTACAAAGTAGAAAATTCCAATGCTCAAAGGAGTGATTAGGAATTCTTTGTGTTAGAACTGATGGCATTGCCTACTTTTAGCTCAAAGATAGATCCAACAAACCAGTGAGCTGAAATTCACAAGACCCAAAAGTAGTCCCATGAAGCATGCTGAAACGGGTCTTTGCAATAGAAAAGTTGATCCAAACCACACTCATGCAGGGAATTTCTCCCTTTTCTTGAAGGTAATAAGTGGTGTTTCTTTTGGAAACAGAAGTTGCAGACTCAAATCAAGTATTGCATAGAGAATTTTGTTCTCGTATTTGCTCTATATTTTTACTATTTGATTGCTTTATCAAGTTGTGCTTAGAATAATAGAAAACCATTACATTCATGTGGCAAATAGTGAAAATAACTGGGTTTGTCGCTATTGGCAGGATCAACTGAATCAGAGCTGCTCAAGCTGCAACAAGAGAAGTTAAGGGCAATGGATACTAAAGAAACACTTGAGAGGCTGGAAGACTCACTAGTGTTAGTGAAAGAGAACATTTCAATTGTTGCGGCAAAGCTTGCTATCCAGTCTCTCGAGATGTAGCAAGTTAAATACCTTTCAACAGGTCCTTCTTGGTGTTCTGGTAGAGGACAGCAGCAATATATTGAAGTCAAGAGCTATTAATATTTTAAAATCAGCATCTCTGTGGATTGATGAAGTGCTTGTGTACGTACGACACAACACAATGCTGGGGCGGTCCCAAAAGCCTGACAAGGTTCAATCAACTTTCACAAATACACTGACAGTGAACTTCCGGCAGTGGTGGGATGGCCGACTCTTTTCGTGCTTTATAGTTTGGACAAGATGAAAAGAGTTTGTAACATTCTTTTCATCCGTTGTTGCGAGATAGGGAGGGATTCTGGATTCCAGGATGGGATGCCGCTTTGCTGCTCAAACTTTTTCTGAACGCTACATTCAATTTTTCTCCAAGCTGTTGCTATTAGCATGTTTTTGTAGTGGAAGATTGACCCCACGGAGTATGTTAGAGTTGGCCGTGTTGTGTTTGACTCACAAGTCACGGTGAATTTCAAGATTGTGAAGAAAGGCGAGCTGAAATGCAGATATGATTATGATATAATGATATTTTTCAGAATTGCAAAGAGAAAGCGCATCATATCTAAAAATGTTACTTATATTACTTAAGAAAATAAATGAACGAAAAGTATTTTCATCGTTCACTAAAATATTTAAATATAAATTATTATCGAAAATAAATACATTTTTCATTGACTAATTATATTGAGCAATAGAAGCGATTATTTTTAGGAAATTCTTTTTCAAATTATTTATTTTTCATGAAACAAATGAAACGTAATAGTCATATGATTTTCGTCCCAGCCTTTTCATTTATGTTCCGTGCCAGCCTTTTCATATATGTGATTCGGACATTTGTTATTTGTTCATCCTAAATTTTTGTAATGAACAAGTGATTCTTTTTCAAATGAAAACTTCTACTGCAAATTCATTGTTCTTTTACCTTGATTATGATTATAGCCGTTATTACTGTTGCTACCATTGTACATATGCAATTAAAGGTTCACGAATCTACAATAATTTTATTTCATGGTTTCCTTAGTTAATGTTTATTTGGCAATTCTTGTTAAATTAACCAGATAGGAAAATTCAGGGTGCAACTTAAAAAGAGAGTTCAGTTGGCAATTTCACGAGTCAATTTGTGCAATCTGCTCTTTTCATCAGCCACGGCCAGTTTTGCTAATGTATAACATTATTGACTCATGAAATTGTCATGCCACATTAGTAATTAAGTTTGCGGAGAGGGGGGAGGGGCAATTCCTGCCGCTGTGGCCATCCATGATCGATGGCAGTTGGTTTACCCTCCTCAAGTGCAGGCGAGGGCCGACCGACCTGTGCTCGGTAGCGGGTAGGCAGCAGGCGGCGGGACGACGGCAGCCCTCTTGGCCTCGTCAGCGTCCGAAAAGGGTACACATTTTGTACAAAGGTTTTTACATGTCAAGAAAAGGGGGGGCCATGAGAAGAGGGGAGAGAAGAGGTGGTGGTGGTGGCGGTGGCGGCGGCGGTGGCGGTGGTGGGGACATCGATCTTGGGATATTTTTCCATCACCCGTGACCGGTTTTCTAACGTGGGCCTACAGCAAGATATCCCCAGTAATCTTCCGGTTCAATTCAGTTCGAAAAGCTTTGGCTATCAGCGCACCTTGCACACAGAGAGAGAGAGAGAGAGAGAGAGAGAGATATGGCTTCCTCGGTGAACGCCCCTCACTTCCATGCATCAGTTAGCGCCGTCAGTTCCAACAAGAACCTCGTCTCCTGCCTCCAGAGCTCCTCGTTTCGGTTCCGACCCTTGTGTAAAGCCTCTCGTCTTCTCTCAAATGTAAGTTCAGCCACTTCCACCACTGTTTCTTCAGTCGTTGTTCTTGCCGCCGGTTGTTCCTTTGCTTTTACTTCGGTTCGTCGGTTTCTTTTTCCTTCTCTCGGGTACCCTTTATCATGTTCTTTCAGTTTGTGATTGGTATAGAAACATTTCGGCTGTAAACACTCTTTGACAGATCTTATGAGAAGCAGCACTGCCAAATGATCCGCGAATGTGAGTTATTGTTCTAGATGCGGGGGGGTCGATGAGAACCTTTACGTTCACGAGGTGGGATACACTTATAAATGAACTTCTATGACATGATGAATGCTGAAACTTGAGCATTCACCAATGGAAAGAGGCTCCAGGAAGAGAGAGCTCAATCCAATGTAATTATGATATATAATATGGTCGTCGCAGATAAAAGGCCTATCTTGAAGCATGAGTGGTCGTCATTTCTATTACAAACTTTAGGTAAAGCTGATTCTGCACTTGGTTTCCCCCTAAATCTAGTTAATGACAATTGTCTTCACAAACAAAAGAGTTGTTGGGTTGGGGATATCAGCTCAGAACCTAAAGAAAGCATCAGAGGCGAGCTCTACTTTGGATATATTCTGGATGTGACTGTTGTTACTGGTCAAAGAACAGGGAAAATCAAACTAGATATTTACAGGATAGAAGTGCGATTATCCGGAGAGTTTCCAATGAACTATTTACCTTTTCCAGAAGCAGGACACCGATCTTCTTTTAATTCAATGCGTTAGGGTATTCTACATGTAGCGAATAAACCCACTTTCAAGATTAAAAAGGCTCTCTGGCTCTCTTCCTCCATTTTGGTTGCTTAAACACAGACATGGAGGGGCTGATCTTTAAGTTGGGAAGAAATAGGATTTGCAGGATTCCAATGAGCTGCTTGATTCAAAAGTTGTCTTGTTGTCAGCATTTATGTTATGTTTCGAACTGCATGATTCCACCTTTGTAAACTGCAGATCGTTTTTGTCTTCATCAGTGATCCACGCTGCATCCTATTTAGCTTGCATCCTTCATTCGAATTTACTATCGCTTTTACATGGCCCATGCTTTTTAGCTTTTAATGGGGAGGAAATAACCACAGGAGCTGAAGGGGCCAACCAAATGTTCATACATATGCCTATAGGATCAAATGTCCTGTAAAGATATGTACAGTTCATTTCTCATGCCTTAGAATCAAGCCGCACAGCAACATTCCTCGAGACTATCATGAGGAAGGTGTATTTTTGCAGTCTCGCCGTAGATTACAGTTGGTTCATATCTAGTGCAGCAGCGTTCAAACCTTCAAAAATATTCTCTTTGCCGAGTTCTGTGCTCAATTGCTCGCATCAATTTATGCTGAATCCGGAGCCTGTTTTATCTGTGCAACGAGATGTTGAGAAATTTTAATGGTGGACTGCACTGATGGGTGTTGCATCACATGTTTATCATTGGAGTACTAGCTATTGTAGATATAAGAATTTATAATAAAAATGACAGTAAAATAAAAACCTGTCCTCACTGGAGATTGATTTTCTGTGATTTTTACGCAGTTTCTTAGTACCAGTGTCTGTAATTTACAGGTTTAAGTTTTCTCAGAGAAACCTTGCACTTATCTACGGGCCTTTTAAATCTCAGAACAGTTGAAACTTCTCGCGTCAAGATACTTGTTAACAGTGGGAACTGCATATTTATCAACTGAGAGAGTATTCAAGACACTCCTCAATTTACTCATATATTTCAGTCACGATTGCTGCAGCGTTACCTGCATTATTGCTTGCGTTTGAGTCGTGCCAGTACTTTTATCCCTGGCAAGTGATAGTAAGCTCCTACTACAATTTATTAAGGTGCATGTTCGCTGTCTGTTCTGTATGGTTTGCAATTTCTTAACTCTGAACCTTCAGTCCGTGTTCAGATTGCTTCCAAGTTGAATGCACGGAAATTGGTAGTACAAAATACCTCAAACAAGATCTTCAGCAGCCTAGTGGAACTTGAAGGCGAAAATGATGAGGCGTGTGAGTTGGTCAACGGAATTGAACTTTCCATAGGGGAGGGTGATGATCTCATTAGTGCTTACCTTTTCAAGGCAGTGAAAAACAACAACGGCACTGGGATACTGCTTTTGTCCGATATATATGGACTTGAAGATTCTTCCACGAGGGAGTTTGCATATCGAGTTGCCTGTAATGGTTACAAGTATGTCGAAACCCCTTGCTATTGCTGTTGAAACTATTACTTTTGTGATCCAAGAGCAGTCTTCATTAAATGGGTGTAAGTTGACCTCAAAATCACAGTTTGCATAGTGATTTTCCCACAAAGATGAAGCCTAGTGTTGTTATTGCCTGCAGCTTGTCATTCCCTCATGTATCTTCTCATGTTAATCCTTTATCTCAACCTCCAAACTGATGTGAACTTTGTGGGTTTATCACAGTGTGCTGGTTCCAGACTTATTTCGTGGAGATCCGTGGACAAAAGACGGGCCCAAGGACCTCTTTGAGCAATGGTATGCTAGACAACAACCAGACAGGGTCGCAAAGGACATCGGAACGGCAAAAGATTGGCTGGTTGATGAACTTCTTTCCGCAGGGATCTCCAAGAAGCTTGGTCTTATCGGATTCTGTTTTGGCGGCGGCCGAGTAATAGACATTCTGGCCAAAGACCAGGCCAACAATTTTGGTGCTGGAGTCTCCTTCTATGGTACAAGGATCGACAAATCTGTAGCTTGCAATATAAACGTGCCGGTCTTGTTTATTTCAGGGGATGAGGATCCACTTTGTCCAGTGACTTTGTTGAGGGATATCGAGAAAAGCATAGGTAGAGGATCAAGGGTAGTGATTTTTGAAGGAAGAGGTCATGGATTCGCGCACAGGCCCAATTCTCCAGACGAAGATGAAGATGCAGAACAGGCGTTCCTGGCCATGAGGAGCTGGTTGCATGATGAGTTAGACGCGGGTAACTCATCTTAGGAGTGTGTATAGATTTCTCTGTGTTTGCTCGTTACGGTTGTAGCCAGTAGCCGATATGAGGTTGATAGGATGATATGCAGTGACAGGCCCAAGGGGCTTGCGAGGGCCATCAATCTCCTTGGCCCCTTGGTGCTCAATGTAACTTTCAGTATGGATCAATCTATGAAATTCCTCATGTAGATTTACTCTCCTTATGTAAATGATGATATACTACTCATGGGAGGACCGACCACTTGCTCACAGCAACCAAAGTACTAGTTTCCAAATAAAAGGACTACAGAGAGGTGCTCAAAACATTGGAAGGGACGAACGCCTGTGTCTTAAATCATATCAGAGAGGGAAAATACGCAAAATCCACAACATGATGTAAAGCCATTATTTTAGTTTCTGGGTGAAAATGACAGGTACACAATCATATCATAAAATTTGCAATAGCTTTTATCATGGAGACCATGCTAGTAGCACATAGTGAAAGCCCTTGCACGGGAAAAAAGGCCAACAACAATCTCAATTTGAGAAAACTCCATCTGAACGATCAAGTGTATCCGAGGTCGTAGATGCCCTCAATCTTGCCCTTCCTACAGAAGATTTGAAACAAGAACACTCAGTCAACAGAGAAAGCAATAAACTTAAACATTCATGCTAGACCTAAATAATATGGTTTGA
The DNA here is from genome assembly GCA_031216285.1 of Syzygium syzygioides. Taxonomy (NCBI): domain Eukaryota; kingdom Viridiplantae; phylum Streptophyta; class Magnoliopsida; order Myrtales; family Myrtaceae; genus Syzygium; species Syzygium syzygioides. Next base: position 44,144,696 of record CM062247.1, on the reverse strand, counting down.
TAGCGCCTCTAAGATGTTCTCACTTGCCCAATTCGAATTCAACTTGTGCAGAGTCCAATATAAAAGGATATTTCCCTTTTCATGAGCGTTCCTTTCACTTGAAAGCCAAATGAGTTTGTAGCTAGAATTAATTATCTTATTCACAGTACATAGACACAAATGAGTTCTCGCTTCATAGCGGACTTCAATCCAGGAAAAAATGAAATCAAAATCAAAATGACTAAGTTGACTTTGTTTTTCTTCCAAACGGAAACCAAACTGGTCAATTATTAACCAGAAATTCGGTTTTATTGTTTGATATTGATGAACTCATTTTTTGCTTCAATCTTGGTCTGGATTCAATAAATCAAAATTTCTTGGTCAAGATTATTAGTTTTCAGATGTTCTGAAACACCCCTCCTTTTAATTCCCCATTCCTCTTGATCGCCTGGACACATACCCATTCTAGCTTACTTCCTAGAACGCATAAGTTAAGAGTCTAAAGTAGTTTGAGAAATGGAATGAGAAAACGAAGAACAACACCATAATTTAATTATCTAGTAGCATGCACATGCAATTAAGAAGACTATAGATGTTGAGAATAACTTCACATAACAATCAATGGGTATAATGGGAGGGAACTTCAAAGTACCTGGAACTACAATTTTATAGCAGAGTACAAAAGAAAAACATGCATTGATATAATATCCATGATATAAATTCACAAAAAAAAAGCCCTGATAGACACAAGCAATACATTTGTCTCCCTTCCTGTTAGCATTCATGGGCAAAGAATGTATGAATGATTATTACCAAAAGTATCACGTGGAACCCAGAGGAAAACAAAAGAAAGTCAGAAAATTTCATCCCACTGATCAAGAATATCTACCAGCATTGACAGTCAGCTTTCAGAGCATACGAATAGGTCCCAACATTTTTGAGACAGTCTTGAAAAGGAAAATAAGGTTTATTCATCTATTATGTGGTTCTGCCCACCAAGTCATCATTTGTGAGGAACTGAAGAGGTCATAAAAAATTCTTATTGACATGACATATGCGTAAGTTGATACTGATTATCTGTCAAAGATAACAGAGATGAAATTTGCATCGTGTAAGTTGACAAAGCCTGCTATGTGTACGCGAGACAGGAGAACAGTATCTTATAGGGTTGATCCTAACAAACAACAATGAGATTGACCAATCGTCAATGGAAGTGGAGGTACCTATTAATTAGTTGAGGTCTATCATTCCACCGGCATCAAATTTTACAGGTGGGCGGTCCAGAAAGCCGCATTAAAACCATGTTAGAAATATGACAATTTGTACATTGAAGTGGTACTCCTATACTACCCAAGAAACATAAAATCTTGTCTCAATTCTGCATGACATATATCAGGCTATCAAGATTTAGCAGTAATAGGATAGAATTTGGACATCTGCCAGCAGCTCAGACACACAAAGGAGGGCACAGTAATCCTACCAATTTATAGCATCTCATGTACACACCCACCCAAATATCAATAATGCTTTCTTAGTGCTTACTGCAAACTCAAAACTTATACTTGATAGGCAATGCAGCAACATCCTCTATCACATCCTAATCTTTAAACTATGCTCGTGTTGAACAAGTCCTATAAGATTTATTTGAAGGAATAAAGAGATATATGCAAACTAACCAAGCAAACCACAACATCAAAGCAGAATATACGGTAAAAGTCATGACAATCTTCATACATATATATGCTCTGTTTGTAGGCACCACATCAAGGGGTGATTACTGCCCACACACAAGAAAAACGACACAAAAGATACAATTAAGTTCGAGTGAAACCTTTGGACAAATTCTGTTACATGACCAACCAAGCCATATGGAAGAATAGACTCTTTCCCTCAATGAGTCCGTGTATCTTTCTTTGTGAATAAACCGAGAAAAGAAAGAGGAAGAACTAACTCAGTTCCCATTTCCTCACAACAACAAAAACCATTTCGGTCCTAAGCTCTTCTACCACTGTCAGCTACATTAACCAGGGAACACCCATTAGCTTAAGCATCACAGTCCAGGTATGACTTATCAAAGAACAGTGATAGATGACATGATCAACTTTTCAGCACCGCCCTCTGCACCATAAACTTGTTTAACCAAGCCATCCTCTTTTGGCAGCTACCAAAACTAAGTATACTTTACTAGATAGCTTAAAGCAGATCTAATTGGCACTCCAAAGATCCACTTCCCCAAATGCAGGCTCTATATTTAACTCCAATCCATGCCTCCTACCATTCCAAGATCACTTAATGTCCCTTTATCGCTAATCTCCATCTCCGTCTGTACTCTCATAAAAGTGTTGCCAAGTGTTGAACCCCCCACTTCATTAATAAATTATTCTAACCACACAACTTTAAATGAGTTGTAATGCCTATTAGCAGTTCATAACAATTGACGATTGTCATTTCAACCAGTTACACATTCCATATGATACAGTATAAATAAAACATTCAATCTCATAAATTAGAAGAAGATATATAAATTTAAAAATGTAAAGGTTTTAGGGCCAACAACTTGCATTTCAAATGCCAAGCCCTCAGAAGTTTGTGTCCTACAATATACTTTTTGCTTGTTGCTTGTTGCTTGTTGCTTGTTAGCTAAATGGAATGCCCAGAAAGTTCTGAACGAAAAGCTAGTCACAAATATCCATACATACTAGCACTCTGCCTACATATGCATGAGTGCACGTGGGAAAGTAAGAAAGTAAGAAAACCCTTGCTACGAAGAATGAAACTGACTATTCCATAATAACATCCCCTGATTCCATCCCCTGCCACTATATCCCAACAATAGCACGGAATAAGCTGATCAAAATAACAGTTAGCTGTCATGCACACAAAAAGAAAAGCAAACAAAAGCAATTTGCATGATGTTAAAGAGTAAAAATTTAGAAGAACATAAATGCTATAAAGTCAAGATTCGAAGAATAAGACCTGAGGAGACGACTCCACGACTGTCACATGAGCAGAAACATCAGATGGCTTGGGAGGCGGCTTTTTAGGACATCCACTGAATTTCTGCTTTTTAGGAAATCCACTGAATTTCTGCGAACACTCCGTGTAAGCAGACCCAATGCCCAAACCAGCACCAAAAGCTAGAGATGACCATCTAGCTGCAGGACTCCCTGTCACGACAAAAACAGTGAGCTCTACAAAGGTAAAGGCACCCACGCACATGCTAACACAGAGTTCACTCCATTCAACAATGACCATTTTTCCCCAGGAAATGCAATTTTACTCCGCGAAAGATGCCGCCGGAACTGTAAGAGCGTCCTAAGTCGGGAGACGAAGAACCGAAAGTTAATCAAAGAAGAGACATTTCGAGCCTCAAAGGCGAAAGAGAGAGCCAAACGCAGTCATGACCTCGTCCATCCAAAAGAACGCCAGTTCACCGCAAGGCACAAACCAATCGCTGACAGAAATGTGAACAAGTTCGAGAATACTCGTCCGGCGATACGTCCGATGAATCAGTCACCGCAGGTTATTCGGAACGGTGCGACACAGAAGAAACGGAGAGGGAGGGAGGGAGGGAGGGAGGGGGGGGGGGCCCACGTACTGAAGAGGAGGAGGCCACCGAAGGCACCGGCCAAGGAGGAGTAGAAGGATCGCCGGACGGTGAGATCGATGCACGCGTCCCACTTGGCGTCCACGTCGTACTTAGCCGGCACGATCTCCTTCTTGCCCTCCGCCATCATACCTGTCCGTCGTCCCCTCCCTCCCTTCGTTTCCCCGCCCGAAGCAAATCGCGAGACGGATTCGACGGACTGCCGGAGATAGCCAATCGCAATCGCAATCGCAGTCTTCTTCTTCTTCCTCCTCCTCCTCCTGTCCCGTTCCTGTTCCTGCTTTCTGCAATCTTCTTCCTCTCCTTCTTCGAGAGAGAGATTCTCTGGCGAGATTGAGAGCGAGCTCTAGGGCTTTGCCCGGACCGCTGCTCTTTGGGCCTTTGACGGCCCACAAGCTCTCTAGCCCCTCTCCCCTTCTATTGTTTTCGGCCCTTATAGTATCCAAATTTACCTCAATTGTCATTAGGGGTGATCCCTTCCCTGTACTGTCTGGTCCGATCCAATTCCCACTCCGGAACCAAATTGGAGGGACTGGTTTTCAGTTTCCGAAGCTGAAGATCGGACTAGAAGTCTCTGGAACCGAATTGGCCAGGCCGATCCGGTTCTCGAGCGGTCCAGTGGAACCGAGTTTCACCAGAAATAGGACAATTAGAGAAGAGAGGAGAGGGAAAGACTAAAGAGGAGGCGTGGGCATCATGGGCGAATTTGGAAAGGCCAAAAGAGAAGAGCAAGAGGAGGCATGCGTGATGAATTTTAGATTATTACATTTACATTTAAAAAACAAAAAAAAAAAAAACCTCCGCTGTGAGCGATTTTCAGTTCGATCCGCTCGTTTTGCTCACTCCCTTATTGCCACTGTCGCGTGCACAGCGCTGCGGTCGATTGCTACCGCATCTGCCACGTTAACCTCCGCTGTTGAATCCTGCGCGACCCACGCGGGGCCCTACAAATCCAACGGTCCAGATGCGGTGGACTCATAACGATCCGGGAGCATCTGACAACTGTCGGCTGCCCTCCGGCCGAGCACATTAAGTTCCGGGAGAGCCACGTGCGTTCGGAGGCACGAAAGCAGACTCTCCTGCTGCTGCTGCTGCTGCTCCTCCTCCTCCTCCTCCGCCTGCTCTGCTCTGACAAAGCGACGTCGTGGCTTCCCGACCGTTTCGCCGAAACATAGGATTCCAGAGCCCTCCACGACGCGCCGTCACCGTCCGCTCGCTCCGCCACAAACGCCCACCGACCCGACGCCGACCCTACCGGTCCAGACGGAGGCCCCACTTCTTCGCGCCCCGACGTTAGTAAGTCTGGGACCATCATCATCACCACCTTCACCTCAAAAGGAAAGAAAGCCTCTTTCCCCGTCTCTCTCTCGCGTCCCGTCACTGGCAAAACCTCCCACCACCATTTTCCGCCATACCCATCTCCATCCGTTCCAGCGATGGCCGATGTAGCCGCGCCGCCGCCGCCGCCGCCGCGAGCGACGGAGGAGCTCCCGCCCCCGGAGCCGCCGCTCGCGGAGCCGCCGAGGGAGCATGCTCCGGCGGAGCATGGGGAGCTGGCCCCGGCGGGGCGTGCGCCGCCCGCTGCCGCCGCGGTGGCGACGACGGCGGCGGTGGAGTCCGAGCTGCTGGAGAAAGCGCCGCCGGCCCACGAGGAGGTCGTCGTCTCTGTCGACGCCACCAAGAAGCCGGAGCCGCCGGCTGAGCCGCGGAAGGTCACGCAGCCCTTCGCTTCCTTCAAGGAGGAGAGCAACAAGGTCGCCGATCTCTCTGATCCCGAGAGGAATGCTCTGGAGGAGCTGAAGCAGCTCTGCCAGGAAGCGCTCAACTCCAACACGTTCTTCTCCAAGCAAGCCCCACAGCAAGAACCCGAAACCGGCGATGCTTCCGTCTCCGCTGGAGAAGCCTCCATCTGGGGGATCCCGCTGCTCAAGGACGAGCGGACCGACGTTGTCCTGCTCAAGTTCCTCCGGGCTCGTGACTTCAAGGTCAAGGACGCTTTCGTCATGCTGCGGAGCACGGTCCGCTGGCGAAAGGACTCCAGCATCGACGCCTTCGTGGACGAGGACCTCGGCGACGATCTTGAGAAGGTCGTGTTCATGCACGGCCACGATCGGGAGGGCCATCCCGTGTGCTACAACGTCTATGGGGAGTTTCAGAACAAGGAGCTGTATCAGAAGACGTTCGCCGACGAGGAGAAGCGGGCCAAGTTCTTGCGGTGGAGGGTCCAGTTCTTGGAGAGGAGCATCCGGAAGCTCGATTTCAATCCGGGTGGCACTTGCACCATTTTTCAGGTGAGCGATCTCAAGAATTCCCCAGGACCGGGGAAGCGCGAGCTCCGGATCGCCACCAAGCAGGCTCTCCAGATGCTTCAGGACAACTATCCCGAGTTCGTGGCCAAGCAGGTATGCTCACATTGATTTCCTGGTTGATGAGTTATGTTCGGCTGTTCCTGTTGTTTGAATTGACGAATTTTGTGGGTTATGATGGGGTTTTTGGTTAGGTGTTTATCAACGTTCCCTGGTGGTATCTGGCGTTTTACGCAATGATCAGCCCTTTTTTGACCCATAGGACCAAGAGCAAGTTTGTGTTTGCAAGCCCCTCAAGAACCGTGGAGACGCTTTTCAAGTAAATAGATCCGGACGCATTTCAATGCATTAAGTTTTAATCATTTCATCCTGGAGCCTTTGTTATATTCGAAACATTGTGCTTGTATGATTGGCAGGTACATTTCTCCTGAGCAAGTACCGGTGCAGTATGGTGGCCTGAGTGTAGATTATTGTGATTGCGATCCCGAATTTACTGTTTCTGACCCTGCAACCGAGATGACTGTTAAGCCGGGGACCAAACAAATTGTGGAAATCATAATCTATGAGGTATATAAACAGATATATTCATTCAATCTTTTGCTTGAGTTCCGATTATTATTGATGCTATTTTTCTAATTCTATATCCTGCAAAATATGTGATGAGAAAACTAATGGATGGATTACTTGTACTAGTGTTAGTGACTGAGATTCTTCCAAATGCAGAAATGCGTTATCACTTGGGAGCTCCGTGTTGTTGGGTGGGAAGTCAGTTATGGTGCTGAGTTTGTGCCTAACACTGGTGGATATTCAATCAATATCCAGAAGCCCAAGAAGATGTCACCTGCGGATGAGCCGGTGGCGCATGGAACCTTCAAAGTTTCGGAACTTGGCAAAGTGTTGCTCACTGTTGATAACCCTACCTCAAAGAAGAAGAAGCTTCTCTACAGGTTCAAGATTGACCTATTGGGTGATTGAGCCTGCAAAATTAATCATAGTTAGCCAAACGCAATATATTCTCGGACATATTGGAGAGTAAGCAGTCTCTGGTGCTCATATTTGTCCCCTCTCCTGGAGAAAGTTTGATTGGCAGTCAATCCTTGTACATTATGTGTCACATCTTCCTTTTGTTTAGTTCATCTATTCGCGGTTTGGATTTTGAGGTTTAGGCTTTAGCTTTTTTGAACCCTTTTTGTTTTTCCCATGGTCGTCATTTCTTGTTTTCCCCTCATGGTGATGAGAGGTGCGATCTGGAAATTTTTGAATTTGGAGTACCAACTTGCTCCCAGTGGCTATGTTGGATACCTCTAGGTGAAGGTGGGAAGATATCGCCATGGAGACACTAGTGGTATAGTGTGGCATCTGTATTGTTTTTTTTCTGTTCACTGTTGAATGTGATTTGCATGTGCTCTTGATGTACATTAATGGAATGTGCTTGAAGTTTACATATGTCAGAACTAGTTGGCGCTGGCAGATGCATTTTTTGAAGGTCAACCTCTAAGAGTAATTTACAGAATTTAGAGTTCAAATCTAACTTATCAGAGTTCCACTTTTTAGAGTGACTCCTTTGTAGTCGGTTGGAGGAATCTTAATATAATGACCTCTACGTTTAAAGTTCCTGGTGGGAGGCATGATTGGGTTTTTCATACTCAAGAGTCTTCTGGTAGCTCTTCAGGATGAATCTGTTTCAATGTGGAGCTACTTCCTATTTGCTTATGCATTCATCTATTCGTGTGTTGATCTTTGCTTGGTTAATATACCTCGGGGAAGAAGCATTCTCCTTTTCCTGGATGACTGAATTATATGCATTTTTTACATCATTCTTGCTTGTTCTGATGCTTTGAACATGCGAATACCGGTATGCTTGTTTTGGTTGTTGGTGAGGAACATATAAATTTATGTAAACTCTCTTGATGAGAAAGGTCTTTCTTGGTATATTTCCTTTGAAGATCCGCTTATACAAGCTTTATTACAGCGCTTCAAAGGCTTTATCAGAGTACTTTTATGGTTCCTTCCAAGCTTCTGACTTGAGCATTTTACGTTTTCCACATTCCCCCTTCGTTTTGGAGTGTTTTCCACATTCCCCTACGTTTTGGAGTGTTTTCCACATTCCCCCTTTGTTTGGCATACTTGTGTTTGTTAGTGGATTCTGATGATGCTGCATCTCCCTTGCCTTCTTGATCTCCCTCAACTTTCGGTGATTTGAGCTGTTCCGTGGAGAAATCCAAATAGAAGTGGTCGAATTATTTGAGTTGATTAGATGGTGTACTGTTTTTACCACTTTCACCTATTTGACCAGATGGCATCTGCTTGATGTGGCCGCAGTGCATCTGTTAGGTATGAACCGGTCTTCCGATGCTGTCATATTGTTCTTGGTCGACCTTGCTTTCGATTGAGTCTCTTCCAGGAGTTTGTAGCGTAATGATAAGAATCTCTCACAGCAAGCTGAGATGTTGTTATTGATTGTCTACTGTCGGTAATATGGAACGGTTCTAGGCATCCGTAACTGGTTCTAGGCACCCATCACAGGCCAACCGACTCAGCTCACACGACCTATGCATAAGCAGTGGAGTGTTCTGTGAATTCACTCTTATTTGTTCAAGTGAAGGGATGTGGGCGTATCACTCTTACTTGTTCAAGTGCAGGGATGGATTCACCCACTAACACGTAAACAAACATTTCCTCGAGGTTGAGATGCTTGGAGTGAAAAAACCGGCATCCTATAAGATGCTCCGAGATTTTCTTCTCCATTGCACTGGATTGTTGCATTTGATGTTCCTATCGTGTGATGTTCGACTTTCATTCAGGATTACACAGCGTGGTCCTGAAATCGTCTTCGCTGCCAGATATTTTCTTGGGTTGATGCGTCTGCTCCTTTGATGTTTCGCATTCGTGATACCTCTTTCATTGAGGTGGTCTGTCTCGGCATTTTTTAGAGGAAAAGAAATGATCGTGATGTGTTTGACTTGTTACTGGTGTTTGATATTATCGTATAGAATCACATGAAAGTAATTTATATGTAAGTAATTTATATGGTGGATGCACCACGCGGCGAAAATGAGGGAAAAGTGTCAAAAAAATCATAAACCTTTTCTATTGGTGTCAAGTTAATCCTAAACCTTTTTTGAGTGTCAATTTAGTCTTAAATTGCATTTGTGCCAATTGAGTTAGATGTTTTTTCGGTGCCAATTCAGTCATAAACTTTTTGTATTGGTCCAATTCAGTCGTTTTGGCTAATAATTATTCACGTGTCGAATGACTGAATTGGGACCAATACAAAAAGTTTAGAACTGAATTGGCATCAATAAAAGGTTTAGGATTAAATTGGAATTAATGTAAAAGGTTTAAGACTGTTTTTGACACTTTTCTCGCGAAAATGATGTGGTGCAACCAATTGAGTGATAGCGTTCCATGAATCTCATTTCTATTTGACCGCGTGGGTTATGCATCTCGATTTGTTAGTCGGTTATATGACAAGTCATACCGTATCCCTCACATAAAATACATTCTGGTAGAATTGACTATTTTATAAAGGATGAACTGCTTTGAATTATAATATGGAAAGAAGAGTGCTCTGGTGGAGTTAAGGGAAATACCTGCTTTTCGAGACAGGTGATTGTCCAACGTCCCTTTTTTTGCTTTTCTGCTTTTCCACACTCCTGAGAATCTGCAGCTCAATGGGAATAGAAATTTGCCTCCAAAGTGCTTCAAAAGTTGGCAAACTGGGAATGGCCTTGAATCTTTTCTTCTTTCTGTTGAAAGGTCATCTCTGCTTCACTCATTCAGGAAGACAGTCCCCATTGTCTAGAACGAACTCGCTGGGGCCGCGTGAATGCCGACCCTAAACAGCTGCGACAAGATGGCTCTATGCGTTAATTAGGCGGTGGTCCTCTTCCGATTTCCAGATAAAAATAACTCTCTTCTTCGGCAGCTGTGCACAAACCACCATCATTAGGCGCTTAACATGCGCGACTAAGGGACCTTGGCAGTTGGCAGGGTCCATCCTGCAAAAGGAGAGCAGGCGTCGTCGCTAAAACTAATCTTTCATTAAATGAGTTGGTGAAGAGTATGATTACCAACCAAACTTGGGTGCCTCTCTCTTTGTCATGAACTTCGTTGTCCATGGCGACAACTCATGTTTTGGCGACGCCTCCGGTTGGGGCCAAAAGGGAAGAAAGTCTGTCAACATCGTTCGTGCCTAACCCTTTCTTTCCTCCCACCAACTCTTCTCTTTGTATATAACATGAATGAACAATAGTCAATCGGCCAGTTTATATGGGACAACATGATGACACAATTCATCTTGATTTGTTCCAATGCTCAAATGCTTTACGACTATTATGACGCCCTTTCATGAGCATAATTCTTGCGGTGATTCCGCAAAATTAGGACATTGGAAGATGAACTTTGTCGAGAAGAATATTGTGGATGACTACTTGAATGTAAGGTGTCAAATATACCAGATGTAGATGCCTGCAAATAGGTATATAATCGCCTGTAATGTAGGTGTAGTTACTCGTAGGAAGTCTTTAGTGAGGTAAATTCGAATTCCGAATTGATTCTATGAAGTAACTCTTCTCTTAATTGTGTCAAAGGGTACACCAAAATGTACCCTGTACTAAGCCAATTTCATGTTGAATTCAGAATTTGCCTTCATATTCTCACGTCATGTTTCTTCGTTAAAGCTTTGAAAAACTCATGAAAGTGTTTGTCATAGGCGAATTGAAAATAAACTGAAATACTGATATCTTTTTCTTGCATTCTCTATTTTTCTCAGGAAACCAACTTACATTGAAGCCATCTGAAGAACTTTCACGTGTTTGAATTTTTCTTCACACCGTTAACCCACAACGTAGTATAAGAATTGAACACCTTAGGGGGTGCATTTGTCCTCAATGAATGGTACCATATGGACAATCTTATAGTCGGTAAATTTCCTTAAATGTTACCAAAAATTTCCTTAAATGTTTAAGTTGGTATCTTTCTAAAATCATTCCGATGATCGAAATTCGTGATCTCTCAATTTGTCGGGACAAAATGAATGGGATTGGTCCGGAGAACTCTACTTATTGCCCGGTCCTTTCTCTGATACAGTCTTCTTTATTTAATTGGGTCGGATATCTAAGACATGAGGAGATGAGCTCATAGAAATTCTTGAAAATGGAATTATCCATCACTCAAAACATATCTTGTCAATTCTCAAAATGTACTAATGGTGAGTGTGTTTCGCGAAAAATGAAATGATCGCCTATATCGCTTATAAAAATAAACGAACGAAAATTTTTTTTATTGACTTAATAATATTTTTTGAAATTATTCATTTTTCACGTAATAAAAGAATCCGTAGTGGACGAGAGTTCGCATGTTCAGAGGATTCATATGCATCGGGATTATGGAGTGTTTGCTTAGGAATGTCCCCACCCTCCTAACGCAAAGCGGAGGACAAAAGAAAGTAAGGCAAAGCTGAAAAGGGGTGAAGGGAAGAGACTTATCAGCTGATAAAGTTAAAGAGAAAGCCAGGCATAGTTCAAGTTTATACAGTTTCAAACCATTCCTCAAGAATCAATAATAATAAGAAGCTACAATGAAGTCCTCACAATCAATTTGGACTTACTGAAATTCAGACTGAACAAAAAGGGCACATATTGCAACCGGGAAATACAAATGAAATATTTCAAAAATGAAAAGCAATCCGAGTTTGCTGATCAACGATGGCATTGGTCTTCCGGGCAGGCCTTGGTCTTGGACCTGTATAGGAGCGTCTTCCTCTTGGAGGACTGGTTGTCGATGGTGAGCACCACCTTGCCCGGTTCCCCGACCTTGAAGCGGCCGCGGATGATGGGCTGCTCATCGGCTAGGGTTATCTTCCTGGCCTTCTGCACGATCAAGGTGTAGGCACCCTTGGCGCTCGGCACGAACTCGGCTCCGTAGCTCACGTCGTACCCCACCACTTTAGCCTCCCAGACCAGAAGGCATGTCTGCATATAGACGCCGTATTTTCAGTTAACAGGACAGTTGACATCGCGAGAACAGAACACATCACACCAGACCATCCTGCTTCAGATCATTTCTAGCCCTCTAGGTTGTTTAGAAGGAGATATAATTCAAACGGTGACGGAGTTTGTAATTAACGCGAAGCATAGCCGACCTCAGTAACAGGGAATTCAACAGTGTGCTGGGTTGCCGGCTTGATAGCGACCTCTGTAGCAGGTTCGGCAGTAGTGAACTCCAGCTCAGCCTCTGTGCTTAGCCCACCATATTGCACTGGCACATGTTCTGGTGCTATGTATCTGTTGTCATCATCGAGAATCAGATTGAGAAATTCTTCCGACAGATCGTTATGGAGGTGTTTGGGAGGCCCACATTGACCACACAGCACGTGATGATCAAGAAAATGAAAAGGGAAACCAAAACAATTACTTGAAGAGTGTCTCGGCAGATCTTGATGGGCCTGCAAACACAAACTTGCTCTTGGTCCTCTGCGTCAAGAAAGGGCTGATCATCCTATTGTAGGCCAGGTACCACCATGGAACATTGATGAACACCTTCACTCATATAAGATAGAGTCATCATACTCGCAGTACAGCATCAAAATCACTATTCAAGGTCTTTGCACTGACATAGTTGGCGCATCGAAATTTGTGTACATGATTTCTTCCCCGAGAACTTAATCAACCAGGGAAATAGCAAGGAAAACGGACCTACATTATGCATCCTTTATTGTGTCATGCGACCAAGTTATATATGTCCGTCTTTATGAAGACAAACGGTTATGGTAAGTTGACATATATATGCTTATCATGTCTCACCTGTTTGGCCACAAATTCAGGGTAGTTGTCCTGAAGAATCTGGAGAGCCTGGCCAGTGGTCTGCCTCAGCTCCCTCCTGGGAAGCCCCGGCGAGTTCTTCAGGTCAATCACCTGAACCACCGTCGAGACACCGCCGGGGCTCATGTCGAGCTTCCTGACGCTTCTCTCCAGGAACTGGATCCTCCACTTGAGGAACTTCTTCCTCTTCTCTTCGTCCCCGAAGGCTTTCTGATACAGCTCCTTGTCCTGAAACTCGCCATACACGTTGTAGCACACCGGGTGGCCCTCCCGGTCGAGCCCGTGCATGAACACCGCCTTGTCATAGTCTGTCCCGAGGTCCTCCTCGACCAAGGCATCGACGCCAAACTCCCTGCGCCAGCGGACCGTGCTCTTGATCATGTCGAAGGACTCCTTCACCTTGAAGTCCCTGGCTCTCAGGAACTTCAGGAGGATAACGTCGCTCCTCTCGTCGTTGCCGAGGAGTGGAACTCCCCAGATGAACACCTCCTCTGGCTCCGCCACAGGTTCCGCTTCTTCCTTGCAATCTACGGCCGCAGCCGGGGCCTCCTCCTCCTCCTCCGTTTTTGCGGCGGAGGCAGTTGTGGACACCTCGACTATCGTCTCCTTGATGGCCTCGACGGTCTTGGTGCCATCCTCTTCGACCGCAGTCACTTTCTCCACCACCTCCTGGACGATCACCACCGCCTCCGCCTCCTCCACTGGCGCCGGAGTCGGCACTTCCGCAGCTGCCTCGGCTTCAGGCTTCGGAGGCTCCTCGGCGGACGCTTTCGCCTCCTCTTTGTCTTCCTCCTTCTCCTCTTCCTTAGGAGGCGGCTCTGATGGTTGAGCGGCGAACTCGCGCTTGTCCAGAGTCCCCCGCACGAGGCGCTTGAGCTCGTCGAGGGCCTTCTTCTGGGCCTCGGGGAGCTCCCCGACCACGTTGGTCTCTTCCTTGAAGGAAGCGAACTTGGAGGCCTTCACGATCTTCTCCTCCGCCTCCGCCTCCGCGCCCTTCTGCTCGCCCTCCACGACGGCTCCCACAGGAGGCGGCGGCGGCTCTTTTCCGGCAGCTGGCGCTTCGGCTGCATGCGGCACGTCCGGGACCACCCCGACCACGACTTCCTCCGCCGGGGCCGGCGCTTCCGGAGCGGGAGGTGGGTTCTGAGGGTCCTCAGCCATTACCGCGGAACTTCAGAGAGAGAGAGAGAGAGAGAGAGAGAGAGGTGTTTACGAAGCGGCAAGAGGTTGAAGATGAAGAGGAAGAGAGGAAGGTCTTCGTATTTGTAACTGGAGTTGGTAAGGGAAGCGAGGCCGAAGAGACAGACTGTTTCTGGGTCGAGAGGAGGTGAAGCCAACTCAGATTATGGACTTTCTTTTTTGCTTTTTTTTTTGGCGGGGGCCCCACTTCGAAATATTTTGTAATTTGACCCTCCTTTTCTCTTCTTTTCTTTTCTTTTCTTTTGGCCTTCCTCCCTCCCCCTCCCTAACTTTGGGGTGGGGCCCATCGAGCGACGCGACACGCATCCCTGTTGTTGTCGCTGCTGTTTCTCCTTTTTCTCGCTTTTTTCCAAGCAACTTACGTGAATCATTCCATCCCACCACCTTGGTTCGCTTCGCCTTTTTTGTGGAGTCCATGTTGATTTCATCGACACTTTGGCACTTTAGGTCTTCAATCGAAATGGAATGAAATTCTCTCTCTCCTCTACTTTTGTTTTTTGGTAATCCAGGAACCCCCGCACGGCCGACAGTCGGGAAGTAAACCCTGGGGGCGATACGTGCTAACCACCATACACGTGCCACTGGTTAAGTCACCCTGCGGCGCCTGGGATTCGAACACTCAACCTTTTACGAGAGGAAGAGTGCGCGCTCCAGCAGCGACACCCAGACGGATGGTCTCTCTCCTCTACTTTGATTTCACCAAGAACAAAAAAAGGGTTTCTGTGAATAGTTTTTGTTGGTAAAATGTGCAGCACGTGATTTCATTAATAGCCCCGTTAAAAATTATGTAGAGGAAGAATGATATTATGTGAATCTCGTCGCTTCCGACGAGTCATCATTTTCCCTTCAAATGTTCGAAATCACAATTGGAATCTACCACTCATTATCACCATACTAAAGTCTAAATAAGAAAAGTCAACGCTTGTTCAAAGTCATAAGACATAAAAAAGAAAATCACAACTATGCTGATGAAGAAGTTCCACTTCACATGTCGAGGGACGTGGAAGATCAGCTTAATGTCACCATGTAACTGGGGTTATTTCAAGCCGAAGATATATCGAATTTTGATTTTAAATTTCGTACTCACATCACCTCTAAACTTCTAGAACAGGTAACGGTGGTTCCGGATTCATTAAAATAAAAAGGACGAACACAAAGTATTTAGCTCAAAAATTCACAGAGTTAATTGATAGGTTTCTTATTATTCGAAAGAACGAGTTGGTTTCTTTCTTTCGAATGGCCTTCAAAACGTGCATAGTGATCATCATGACGAGCAAAATGGGAGGAGGATGATGAATTGTTAGAATACCATTATCCTTAAAAGTAATGTTAGAATACTAATTATCTTTATTATAGCAAAAATAATTATAACAAGATTTGGTGTGTGAGGCGCCAACTCGTGTAGATGATCGGCATTCGCTGAGGACAGCCTGTGGATACATCGTGATTCTTCATCATAATCTCATCTGCATAGTAAATTCCAAAAGGTTATGTTTAGACGACCATTTGGATTTAAATACGCAATTGGCTTTGGACTTCTAGCCAAGTTTAGTTTAGTCTTTATGGTTTTGGTCAGCCGCCAAAACGAAAAGGGATTAGTTTTGTGTCCGTCTTCAGCTTGCGTCACTGGCGAGCGCACGATGACATCTTGCCTAACCAAAACCTCTTAAACTTGGAAATTAACATGATTTAGTCGAGTTTCTGAAAATTAATCAGGCACTGATCCTAGCACTGAGTAATAAGAGGGCAAAAGCCAGAATTTCCTCTTTCGTTTTTGATAATTCAGGGATACGAACATGGAAAGCGACTGTCTGGAGGGCCATGAATGATTGTATCCCCTCGGAATAAACGTCACGGGTTTTCTCCACCGCACAATAATAATGCTCTAAAAACGTGCGGCACCGCGAAAATCATCGTTAACCCTTCAAAAACGAGATTAGTTTCTTATCATCACTATAGCCCCATCACTTTCGTCTCCCTAATTCTTCCTTTTTAGGGATAAGTGTATTGAAAGTCCTAAAACTTGTCGTAACGGTACAATTTAATCTTAAAAACTTTCAAAAAGCGTAATCAAATTCTAAAACTTATCGTGAAAATGCAATTGAATCCTAAAACTTGTTCAATTTAGAAAAAAGTATCAAAAAAGGCCTAAACCTTTTGCATTGATACCAATTTAATTCTAAATATTTTTTTGTGCCAATTCAATCCTAAACCCTTTTCATTTGTGCCAATTTAGTCCTCAACTTTTTTTTGGTGCTAATTCGGTCCTAAACCTTTTATCTTTATGCGAATTCAATCATTTCTATTAATTTTAGCCGGATTTTGCTAACGTTGATGCCGGCCGTCCAGTGGCCGGTTACCAGCGCTGACGTGGACAACTTAAATAATTTTTTATAATTTTTTGGATTTTTTTTTCCTCCCCTCTCTCCTTCCTCTAGTCGATTGCCGGCAAGGTCAACCTCACTAGCAACCGGCTGGAGGAAGGATCTGGCGAGGTCGTGCCTCGCCCAGCCGCCGGTGAGGCTCGACCTCGCCGACCTCGCCAGATCCGGCGAGGTCGAGCCTTGCCCAGCCATGGCGAGGCCGCCCTCGCCAGGGGCCGGCGAGGCCACCCTCGCCAGTGGCCGGCAAGGTTGACCTTGCCAGCCTTTGGCCTCTAGTAGACCAGACCGCCTCGCCGGCCTCTGGCTAGTTGCCGGTCCGGCAACGGCTTAAGGAAGGAGGCAGGGGAGGGGGAAAAAAGAGAGAAAAAAATAAATAAAAATTCAAAAAATTAAAATATTATTAAAGTTGTTCACGTCAGTATTGGTGACTGGCCGCTGGCTGGTTGGCATTCATGTCAATAAAATCCGGCCAAAATTGACCGGAATGACTAAATTGGCACAAAAACAAAAGATTTAGGACTGAATTTGCACAAATATAAAAAGTTTAGGATTGAATTGTCACAAATGCAAAAGGTTTAGGATTGAATTGGCACCAAAAAAAGATTTAAGACTAAATTGGTACTAATGCAAAAGATTAATGACTTCTTTGGTACTTTTCCCGTTAAATTTGTGCAATCAAGTCCTACAGCTTATTAGCATTTTCCGTTTGTCAAATTGGACGAAGTTAATGAAAGGATTTGATTACGTCAACTTGATAAGTTTTAGTACTCAATTGTATTTTCACAACTAGTTTTAGGACTTTTAGTACACATGTCTCTTCTTTCTGCATATCCCAACTCACGAGTGTCTGGATCTCCAGCTCGATTATTTTTTGTGCCGTGTCCACAATCCTACCCCAATTCACGTGCATCGAACACGACTCGGCCTCGACCTAGCACGGTGAGCGTGACTGCAGAGTCACTTCAAATGAGAAACATAGTGATTTTTAGGCGATGTATTGTGATTTGCATTGAGAGCAGTCGAGAGGAACAAACCACCCCAGCCTTCACAAAGATGATGAAATCAGCTGCTTGACCATATGCTTGCAGGAACAGCCTGTCACGTAATCATTTTCTTGGGTCGGAGAAACTCCGAACCCACCCAAGTCCTAACGTTCAAGACAGACACCTACATGTGAACTTGGGATTTAAAAAGATTGTTCCCACTCTAAAACATGTTAACAAGAACTGAACAAGATTTTGGCTTCGCTAAGCAAAATATAGTTGTTGCCGGCGACAGCGGATATGCGGGGGCCTGAGAGGCTATCAGCATCTTCGAGTCGTAGGAGGATTTGGGGGGCCACATTCCAACTAAAATGTTGTGGAGGCGACACAGATACATGGAGTCCAGTATAGGTCTAGTTTTATGGCAATAACCTTAATAATCAATGACCAAATTTTCGACGTAAGAGTCCGTGAAATCATTAATCTCGCAGGAAGACTCGACATTATCTCGTTACGGCGAAAAGGTTTTCGCAGAATGGAACAAAAGGCGCCTACGAGGGGAGTTGAAGAGATGGCGGCGAATTCTGTGGCATTGTCGATCTCACTGTACTGGCTTCGAGTCGGATCACATCTCATTTTACAACATGGGCAGTGCTCATTGTAGACTGTATGGACAGCACATGTCGGGGCTAATAGTTATGTCGCTTGTGAGGGCCAAACCAATTCTCCGCTAAAATTATAAGCCTCTTAGTGAATTCAGCAAATCCACGAACCGAATCATGAACTAGCATCAACAATTCCCATTGCATACTGTGTTTGTAATCTATGACAGCTGAGAATTATATACATTTACATCTCTCTGGTTTCAAGTGTTCCGCACGATGCAAATTTGGACCGAAGTTCACATAAGTATCCCCAAATGATGGTACAGTATCACATAAAGCTTTGATATTACAGCAGTGGAAGCGGAGCTTCTCATATTGTTCTTGACCTGTTGTAGATATAAGATCTAGCAAAATACAGATAGACGACCAATTCCAATGCACTTAACCCAGACAGGAGCCAATAAAAGTAATCCAGATGCGCTCTATTGAGGTTATTAGCGAACCAGCTATCTCCCCCATCACCTCCAGTCGCATTCGCTATGGCAGACACGAGAAAGCTGCTGAGAAAGTTGCCAACGCCGAAAATGCTGAGATACAAGGAAAGGCCCACGCTTCTCAACTCATTGGGAACCTGATCATAGAAGAACTCTTGCAAACCCACCATGGTGAACACATCCGAGATCCCAAACAAGACGTACTGAGGAATCAGCCACCACACACTCATTGGAACCGTTGCATTAGGCATATCGACCAGCCCATGTTCTCAAGCAATTTCGAGCCTTTTCATCTCAACTAGTGCGGCAACCACCATGGAAACAGCAGATAAGAACATCCCGGTCCCTATCCTTTGAAGCATCGTGATGCCGGAGGGTCTTTGAGTAAAACCTCTCGCCAGAGGGACAAACATGCGGTCGTAGATGGGAATAAACAGGACAACTGAAAGACTGATGAAGGACTGGAGTGACGCGGGCGGAATGTCGAATCCAGGCGTGATGGATCGGTCCATAGTTACTCCTTGCTTGGTAAAAAAAGTAGAGGACTGAGCAAATACTACGGCGTAAATCAAGCTTGTCGCCCATATTGGAGTGAGCCTTAATACTGACTTCGCTTCTTCCACCTCACCAAAGGTGCAAACCTTACTGTCGCCCTTTGAACCATCCGGCGATAGCAAGGCCTTATTGAGGAACCTGCAATGGAGATTATCCATATTGAGATGTTAGTGGAAACTGTTTCAGTTTAACGTTATAATGTGATCAAGCCAATATCTTGGGTACAGAATGCAAGAAGTTAGTAGATGGAAAACATAAGAAGAGGATGTCCGTTATCTTTTACACTAAGGTGGGTGTGGGGATCATAATTGAAGGTCTTGCACTATATGACCTTGAGAAGTTGCCATACAATAGTTTGAATGTAAAGGCAAAATTTCTGATTGAGGAACTAAACTGCATTTTCAACAAAACAGGTGACCAATGTTCTTTTCCTAGTTATCAGTCCGCTGATCTAGAATCAACCACTATTCCAGATATCTAAAAGACAGCTCGATAGCATTCACCTAAGATAAAGTGTCTTGGAAATTGCATGCATTCATCCCGTCGAGGTCCTCATTAGCAAACACTATGGTTCTTTACATACAGTATTTTTCGATGAGAAGACGCACAAACATGGTACGTCACTGTACAGTACACAAAACCAATGTGACTTTCAAGTCGCACAATCTCCTGTGAACATCCTTTGTGGGATGAATGTTTCAGTAGTGTATGAACCGATCAAAATGACTGTCATGAGTATTCAAGTTAACATTTCATTTAAACTGTTACAAGGTCCAACCAAAAGTTTCAGCTATTAGGTTGAGAGCGACCTCACATGGAAAACTAAACAACCCCATAGTCAAGAAATGTGAAATAATTTAATAGTAACAGTAAAAAACATAAACATTTGTTGTTAAGGATTAGAGAATGGTTCTGATTAACAAATGCTAAAACACATCTTACTCTATGACATAGATTTCATTACCACAGCCCGCGATGGGTAGTCACGGTGAACAATACTCTTATAGTTCTAAATTCTTATGTTAATGGACCAATTGTGTCATATAACCAAAGAAAAGAGGCTCTATTAAACACCACACGTTTTGGATATATTGCTGGAAATCTCAGTTTAGTAAATATCCATGCCTCATAGTATTTGTAAAAGCATCCTCTTACCTGAATTGGCCAGAACCTTCATAAGGCAAGGTTCCATGAGATTCTTCTTCAGCAGTTAATGCCTTAGTGGTAGTTTTCCAGTTCCTAGCTGCTGTAGCAAACACTGAACCGATTCTCAAAAATGGGTTTCTCTCATCACTTTTGACGCTATACCGATATGTTTTGGTGCCAAGCAGGAAAAGAATTAAAGCAGCTGCCATAGCAACGCAGGGTATTCCAAATCCCAGACCCCAGTTAAGGTTGTCCTGTATGTAGTTCAGGATGAGAAGCGTTGCTAATGTACCCCCGCACATGCAAAAGTACCACCAGTTGAAGAATGAGCTTTTGGCTTTACACTCCTCTGGATTTTGCCCATCGAATTGATCAGCACCAAATGCCTGTACACAAGGCTTGTGTCCTCCTTGTGCAAAGGCTACCAGATACAGAGAAGAGAAGAACAACACCACTTGGTGGAGAGGGGGAGAGCAAGACGAGATTTGAATCGTGCTCTTGCTTTGGCAGTCAGATGTATTGAAAGAAGGAATGATGGCTGAGAGAGTCAACAAGCCCAGTCCCTGCAACATATTTTGAACCGAGAAAACATTACCATTCTAGTCATTCTCCCAAATATAAATTAAGTAAATTTATGGTGTTCTATAATTGCAGTACGTTATGGCCATATCAGAGCTTTACAGACAAAAGCCTGTTGAAGTTGACCCCGATTCCAAGTATCTTTAACTTAAGAAATACAGTATAAGTCAGACTGGCTGAATTGTCTGGAGATAGGTTAACAGTCCGCAGAGACCGAGAGAAATCGCATAAGACTACTTAATGAACTTGATATACTTCTGGTGACATAGCTATAGTAGCGACGACATATGTACCAGTACTACCCCGGGAGAAAAAGAAGAAGAAATTCCACTCACTCAACCACAGTGGCACCAAATAGGTTACTCAAAAATTGCAGAAGTGGGGCAT
The DNA here is from genome assembly GCA_031216285.1 of Syzygium syzygioides. NCBI lineage: Eukaryota > Viridiplantae > Streptophyta > Magnoliopsida > Myrtales > Myrtaceae > Syzygium > Syzygium syzygioides. Next base: position 44,123,647 of record CM062247.1, on the reverse strand, counting down.
ACACATTCAAAAGCTATGAATAATCAGGTTAGTCTCCATGGACTGAGCCTATGCAATATTTTTCCCTTAACGTTGGCATGCTCAAGCTTTTAGAAGTCAAATCACCCAAAAGAGCTGAGCTTTAGTAGAGAAAGCAAGCCTAAGTAAAACCAGTACAATCCATTTGCTATTTTCTACGTGTTCCAAACGAATTGAAAAGGTGTCGACGCGTAGAGATGCTGGAAAACTACCGGGGGAAGATCTTCTACCAGTTTCTGATCAAAGACACCTTCTATGATTGATTTGCAGTGCAATGGTTTACACTAGACATCAAAAGCAATTGAATTGGAATAGCAATCGAATCCATCTGCAAGAGAGAGGAACTAACCAAGATGTAGACGAGGGAAGCGACGACGATGGTCCTGTATCGGCCGAGGAACGAGTCGGCGACGAAAGCCCCGATCAGAGGCGAGAGCGACGCCGTGCCCGACCAGGCGTTCACGTTCGCCGCGGCCGCGGCCGTGGACTGGCCGAGCGGCCCCGTCAAGTAAGTTATCAGGTTCGAAGAGATCCCGTAGTACGCGAACCTCTCCGCCACTTCCACACCTGAACAAAACACCCAAAAAAAATGGCAACATCGATCAGCGCACGGTCATCAAAACACCCGGCGTTCGTCGCTGGAAGAAGGGTACGGGGATAAAGAAATCCGAGCTACCGATGATGAAACCGGCGGATCTCCACCCGCCGGAGGCGGATCTCGCGACGGGGCGGCCCCTGTAGTCGACGGCGCCGTCGACGGTGTCCCGGAGCAGGGGAGTCTCGTCGTCGTCAGAGCGGGCGGCGGCGAAGAAGGTGGGTGCGGTTCCCATTGTTCAGCTACAGCAGCCGATGGCTCGCCGTCGATAAAGGTAAAGACTTTTCAATGGTGCACGTTCGTTTGTTGTTGTCGAGAACACGTTCCGACATTATGGGTGTCGCTGTTCGTTTGCGTCATCCGAAAAGCTTGCGTGCTCGAAAATACGACGATGACCCGTGACTATACTCGTGCGCGTGTGGGAACGGTTTGAAAAATCTCTCAAAGGAAAATGTGAAAAAAAGCAACCTTTGACGTCACAAGCAGAAACTGTAATCTTTCTTCCCCAATGCTTTCTGTCATTTGCAGAAGCCATTTTTGACCACAGAAGAATGTGGTGTTTCAATGGGGGAAGAATGGTAAGAGGAGTCGGACTGAATTATGTTGGACATTTGTGTTTGTTGTTTCATAGGAAACCCAATGATGCTCACATCTACTTCTCAAATCATTGAATTAGATTAGATTAGAACTAATTAGAGGGTGAGGAATGCTGAGCTAGGCTGTGTAGTTTGCTCGAGACAAATGTACAGCATTTTCTGCAGATTTCACAAACACCAATTCGCTAGTAGAAACATCTTCACAAAATACTTACAAATGGGTCCATTCGAGTTCAGTCCTATAGCTCGGACGAACCACCTGATATCTCGGCCCTGCGTGAGCCGGCATGATGCAGTGGTTAACATGTATTCGGCTCATGTTCTTGGGTGAACTGGCTCCATGTTCTGCTAATACAACTTCCCGAAACTCACACCGGGAAGCCACTCTTATAGCATAATAGAGAATCGTCAACTTATAGATACAACTCAGCTTCATATTCGTACAACTTTTCTCCAGGATTGCACCAACTCATGCTCTGAAGAAAATAATGTCCGATTAAAAACTACACTGAGGCGACTGAAAATTCAAGTGGAAAAGAGGAAAGAGGAGAAAAGCATTCTGTTCTATCTAGGACGATTTCAATCATTGTGTACAGATCATCAGGCTGCCCTCCGCCGATATATGTAAGCCATTGCGCAACAGGAAAATAAAACAAATCCAACTGCACCCATCCCGGCAAGCAGCCAATAGAAGTAATTGAGATGCGCCTTGTTAAGATTATTCGAAAACCAATCATCATTACTGGTCGCTGCTTCGATGATTGAGATAAGGATGCTGCTCAGAATACTCCCTACACCAATAACACTAAGGTAAAGCGACAGCCCAATGCTCCTTAATTCAGAGGGGACCTGATCATAGAAGAACTCTTGCAGACCAACCATGGTCAAAGCTTCAGCGAGCCCGAAAAGCACATATTGGGGAACCAACCACCACACGCTCATCGGAATCGTGGCATTTGGTATATCCACCAGCCCGTATTCTCGGGCAATTTCCAGTCTTTTCGTTTCAACTAGGGCTGCAGTGACCATCCCAAGAATCGAGAAGAACATCCCAGCCCCTATTCTTTGCAGCGTTGTAATTCCAGAGGGTTTGTTGGTTAAACTTCTCACTACAGGGACGAAAATCCGATCATATATCGGGATAGTGATAACAATGGCGAGTCCAATAAATACTTGGAGTGACGCAGCTGGTATTTCAAAGCCCGGGAAGATGGTTCTGTCCATTGTGGCTCCTTGCTTTGTAAAGAAGGTTGAGATTTGTGCATAGACAATGGCAAATACCAGACTTGTCAGCCATATTGGAACCAGCCGTAGTATGGACTTTGCTTCCTCAACATCGTCAACGTTAGTTTGGTTTTCTTTCGAGTCATCTGCTATAATCAAAGCTTTGTTTAGAAACCTGCAAGATTGAAAGATCTAATTGAGTCTCGAATATGTAGGCATGAAGTGACCTAAAGCTAATACAAGTAACAAAAAAGAAAAAAAAATGATATTTACATGTAGCACTGGTTCCTAGTTTAGTCACTGCCTTATCAAAGGCAAACAGACTTTAGTTAAATAACTGGTCAGCCGAGCTTTCTAAGACGAATATTTACATTGTGCATTGAACCTGCCACTACTTATGTCTTTGAACCTTGAGCTTAAAAGACGCTGCAATTTGTGCTACCAGGATATGTAGAGAACCGGCAAGAAAAACAAAAAAGAAGAAGAAAGGCATCAATCAATTTCTTACTTGAATTGCTTGTAATTCTCCGGAGGTAATTTTAGAACTTCCTCTTCAATAGGCAACAATGGAGCCTTCTTCCTCCAATTTTTAGCTGCAGCAACATAAACACGACCAATTCTTATGAATGGGCTCCTTCCATTACTTTGGTCGCTGAATCTGTAAGTCCTCGTCCCCATCAAGAAAATGACCAAAGCTACCACCATTACAATACAGGGAATTCCAAATCCAAGGCTCCAGTTGAGGTTGTCTTGAATGTAAACTAAGACCACAAGTGTTACCGAGACTCCTGCACATAAGCCAAAATACCACCAATTGAAGAAGGAGCTTTTAGCTTTGGTCTCCACTGGATCTAGTTCGTCGAACTGATCTGCCCCAAAAGCTTGAACACATGGTTTATGGCCAGCTTGTCCAATTGCCACCATATAGAGAGAGAAGAAAAACAAGATGACGTGGAGCTTAGAGGACGAACAGGATGTTATCTTAGTGGTGTTTTGGCATTTAGATGTGCCGAGAGAAGTTAGGACAGCCGATAGAGTCAGCAAAGCCAGTCCCTGCCAGAAATTTCACAACAATCTCAGTCCCCTGCCATTTAAACATGAAAGAAGATCCGAGAATAAAATATTAAACATGTATCTGCAAGCATTGACTACAAAAGGGCCGTCATCGCTTTATGAAATCTGGGTTCCAAATCTTCTTTAGACATCAGCCACCTCAAAAAAGATTGCAAGCAAGACATGTAATGCAAAGCTAGTTTCAGTAACTCAAGCAGGTTTCCAGCAATGTGCTCAAGCAGTATCTGAACACAGTTCAGTTCATGCAGTTGTCTCCTAAATCTCTTCCCCCCTTTTCTTTTCCATTTCTAGTTAGAATTTGTGTCCTTAATGCAGTTGTCAAGAAAGAACTTCTGAGTGACTTCCCCTTTTCCTTCCTTTCAATTCTTCAAAACACACGCCCACAAAAGAAAAGGTACTTCTTTTCTGCAGATAATAGTCTCAGCAGAATGAGTTGGGCCTGCCTGCTTGTTAAGTTTCAAGTACTCTTCCAATAGTATTCTCTCGAGTCCAATCAAGATAATTTTCACTCAGTCAATTGGCTTTCATAAAAATCGTTCGGAAGTTTTCGTTTAATTTCAAGAAACACTGTTATTACTGCCAAAAAGAATGGGCCAATTGCACGGTTATCTAAACAACCCTATTTCAGCTACATTCACCTAATTACTCTTTCAATTTCGGCAAACTCCGAAAATAACAGTAGACGTCAATCTTGATTCGATGATCACAACAAGAAATGAGCAAGCGCGGAACGAACCAAAATATAGACAAGCGAAGCAATGATGATGGTCCGGTAACGTCCCAGGTAAGAATCGGCGACGAAGGCACCGAGAAGAGGCAACAGAGACGCCGCCCCCGACCACGCGTTGACGTTCTCCGCCGCCGCCGCCGTCGACTCCCCCAGCGGCCCCGTCAAGTAGGTTATCAGGTTCGCCGCTATCCCATAATACGCAAACCGCTCGGCAACCTCCACGCCTGGCAATCATTAGCACACGGCATCAAAAGACACGAACTTGACCGACACCCACGTGGCGTCATCACGCCTTCCATGCGAATCAGGGCGACAAAACATTTCAGCTCTTACCGATGATGAAGAACGCAGATCTCCACCCCCCGGAGCAGGATCTCCGAGCTGGACGACCCTTGTAGTCCACGGCCCCGCCCACGACGTCGCCGCCCAGGAGCGGGCGCTCTCGCTCCGGCGAACCCGCTCCGGAAGAATCGGGTGGGCCCATCTGGGTTGCTTCAGCAGAGAGGGTGCTTGCTATCTCTGCAGCTGTTCCGTGCGTCCTCATCTTCGTCCGGGTCCCGTACGACTATCGTTCTTTATTAGGGTGCTCGGGACGCTGTTCATTGATGGGCTAGCCATCGTTCGTCTTCTTCTGCATGTTTAGAAATGCGACGAGCCACCTGAGGGAGCGCCATCAATGTCTGTCGCAGCTGGGAGTGGGACGCGTCGTCACTTCCTTAACCTGGGACGCCATTGACGATCACAGGGCATTGCGTTTCTTTTCCTGAATTGGGATTACCGTCCATTGCCCCACTCGAAAGCGAGATTCGCAAGATTCGGAACGAGATCAACGTCGGTGACGGACCGACCAGTTGGGACAAGGTTCTCAAGCGAAGACTTCTCCACTCAGTTCGAGAATCAATCTCAACGACTCTCTCTATGTTCCTGTCGGGATTGGCGATGCTGGTCGGTTTTTGAAGATGAATCTAACTTTACCCTCTAATTTGTTTCGCCAAGAATTAATAATTAAAAAATATTTTTTAAAATAATTAATTGCTTGAAGTAATTAATTATTAAAAATATTATTATTATCGATGATAATTTATATTTAAATATTTTCATTGATGATAAAAACATTTTTCCATTAATAAAAGATCATTTTTTAGAAAATATTTTACAAATGATAGCATTTATCTTTCCTGGCCCTATTCCTGGCTAGAAATAGAATTTTTCTCTTTACCGGATGAGTTTCTGAATAAAAAGTAGTGTTTCATAATGACACAAAAGTTTTATTTTTGGAATAAAAATTCGTTTGATAACGACACAAAATTTATGTTCCTATCGACTGACAAGCGGAGACGGCAGCAAGCGGTCGAGGAGTGACGGTGGTCGTGGCAAGCGATGGACGGCTGGTCATTGAGCGGCGATGGCGACGAACGGCCGTTCTGTGAGTGGGTAGTGATAGCAGCGGATGACCGGCCGATGAGCAATGGATGGCCCGCCGGAGAGCAGAAACGGTGAATGGCTAGTGAGTGGGTGACGGTAGCAGTGGATAGCCGGCCGGCGAGCAGCGACGGCAGATGGCCAGCGAGTGGGCGACGGTAGTAGTGGATGGCCGACTGGTGAGCAGCGACAGTAGGCAGCCACAACGAATGGCTAGTGAGTGGGCGATGGTAGACGGCAATAGTGAGCAATAAAAGAAAGTCGTTATTTCTGTTTATATTTCAAAAATAGAAAATTAGAAAATTTTAACTTATCATTTTTGTTCCAAATCTATTTCTAGACCAAAATTTGTCCCAAAAATTTAAAAAAATGAAATTATTTTACCAAATGGATTTCTATTCCAAACATGTTCTCGAGAACAAAAAAAATAGAAAAACGGGAAAATAAAATGGTTATCATTCGCGCCCTTATTACCCGTAAAATGGACGCACCAATAGAAACTCAAAACTAGCCTGATTGCTGTTTCTAGCCTCATAATTTTATGAGATAATGACACAACTAGTACCCAAACCTTGGTCCAATGTGCAATTTGATCTTTGAACTTTTAATTTGTTTAATATAGTTCCTGAAATTTAGCATAATATTCAATGTACTCCATGGACTTTTAATTTGTTTAATATGATTCGTGGACTTTTGATACATGTTCAATTTAGTCCTTGAACTATATGAAAATGGTTAATGCACTTAACTAGTACCAAAAGTTCATAATGACATCGAACAAATTAAAAGTTCAAGAGCCACATTGAATATTAAGTTAAAGTTCATGGACTATATTAAATAAATTAAAAGTTCAGGGATCATATCACACATTGATCAAAAGTTTGAGAACTGTTTGTGTCATTTTTTCTAGTTTTATTATGTAATCCAATCGCTACTACAATAAATATAGTGCCATGTTTTGACAAGATATCAATTTTATACGAAAAGAATAAGACAAAAGCCACCTTACCTACCATGATATCAAGATCAATGAATATATATTTTTTTAAGTGGAAATAATATCTAGAAAAGATTGGGCAATTTATTGAATAGAAATATTTGTTTTTCGGTCAATATTGAATAGTGATTTAAGCGGCGGATTACCGCAACAGATTGCGCATCGGGTTGTTGACAAATCATAAACTTTGATAGAGGTTGAGTAATTACATGTACATATTCATTAAAAAGAGTTTACTTTAAATCCTCATGATATCTATTTTGTCGAAATTCGATAATTTATTGAATAGTCATTGAAAATTGTTTTTATTATCGATGATAATTTATGTTTAAACATTTTCATGATAAAAGTATTTTTATGTTAACAAGAGATCATTTTTTGAAAAATATTTTCTAAATCATTTAGGGCACGAAAGACAACATTTTTCTTCCCCGCCCCTATTTTTGGCTAGAAATAGAAAAATTCTCAGACGAGTTTCTGAACAAAAAGTAGTGTTTAATAACGATACAAAATTTTTGTTTCTAGAATAGAAATTCGTTTGATAATAACACAAAATTTATGTTCCCACCGATTAGCGAGTGGTGGCAGTAGGCAGCTGTGGAGCGACGGTAGGACGGATGGTCAGCGAGTGACGGCGGTGGTGGTGAGCGATGGATGATGGCGGGTGGCGAGGGACAGCCAGTTGGCGAGCGGCGACAACGGATGGCTGACGAGTGGGCAGTGGTAGAAGCGGACGGCCGACCAGCGAGCGGCGACGGCGACGGCGGATGGCCGGCGAGTGGGCGGTAAGGGTGAGCAATAAAAGAAAGTTGTTATTTCTGTTTATGTTCCAAAAATAGAAAAGTAGAAAATTTTAACTTTCATTTATGTTCTAAATCTATTTCTAGGCTAAAAGTTAACCAAAAAATAAAAAAAAATAAAATTATTTTACCAACCGGATTCTTGTTCCAATCTTGTTCCTGAAAACAAAACAAAAAATAGAAAAACAGGAAAACAGAATGCTTATCATTCATGTGCTTATTATCCGTGAAATGGATGCACCAATATAAACTCAAAACTAGCCTGATTGCTGTTTCTAGCCTCATAATTTTATGGGATAATGATACAAATAATCCCTGAACTTTGACCCAATGTGGGCGATAAATTTTTAATTTATTCAATGTAATCCATAGATATTTTATACATGTTTAATTTAATCCCTCAACTATATGAAAATGTTTAATGTAGTCTTGAACTTGAATGGATGGAAGAACTACTTTGAACATTTTCATATAGTTCATGGACTAAATTGAATATATACCAAAAGTTCAGGGACGACATTAAACAAATTAAAAGTTCAGGGACCGCATTGAATATTAGACTAACATTTAGAGATTATATTGAACAAATTAAAAGTTCAGGTATCAAATTGCATATTGGACCAAAGTTCGGGGACTGTTTGTGTCATTTTTCCTAATTTTATTACGTAATCCAATAGCTACTACAATAAATATAGTGCCACGTTTTGACAAGGCATCAATTTTATACGAAAAGAACAAGACAAAAGCCACCTTACCTACCTTGATATCAAGATCAATGAATATATATATTTTTTAAGTGGAAATAATTTCTAGCAAAGATTGGGCAATTTATCGTATAGTGATATCTGTTTTTCGGTCAATATTGAATAGTGATCGAAGAGGCGGATTACGGCAACAAATTGCGCATCGGGTTGTTGACGAATCATAAACTTTGATGGAGGTTGAGTAATTATACGTACATATTCATTAAAAGAGTTTACTTAAAATCCTCACGAAATCAATTTTATCGAAATTCGACGTTTTTGTGCTCCCCAATCTAAATTGGATCGACTTTTACGCACATTCACTTAGCATCCTCAGATATTGAAATCTCTAATTAACAATTCGTGCCTAAACCCAATAATTTGAACGATCAAAATTACCATTTCTATGATAAACACCCAAACCTTCATTTTTCATGTCATCACAAAATCGTAGACCCAAAAGTCAAAGTGATGTTAGCTTGGTTCCCGTGAGCTAACTGTCGTGGGTGTTTTGCCTATCGTTGTGTATACTTGGTAATTAAGAAGCAAATCTGCCGAAACCTTTGACCGGAGCCGACGTGAAATGTCGATACGATAATTCAAGCCCGGGACTTCAAGTAAGGAAAACGAAAGCTCTAAACCCCTCCGAACAATCCCGTAGGATTCCCACACCGCTATCTCATAGCTGTTTTTTTCCCGATACATCGAAAAGAACTCCCACGCGAATCATTAAAATCGGGGTCCTTCCTAACGAAGGACTAGCTTGTTTCGAATGTAAGCGGGGGTCGAATCGCATCAGGATCCTTTCGAGCGTTCGATCGCGATGGCCTCCCTCATTTTTCGAGCATCGTCTCCTAATTCCTATCGGTACAGAACAAAGTTTTGTAATGCTTTCGATCGCGCCTCGTCTCAGCTCCCTCCTGGGGCTTTAACGAGCGAACAAGCGAAAGAGTTGCCAAACTAGGCAAAATCGCACCGCGACTGAACGGAGCGAGAATCCCGGGAGCATCCGCTTATGGACGGCGGAAGGAAAACGACCGGGTCTGATTGGACTTTGCAGACAGCGAGCGAGACAAGAGTGCGGAGAAGCGAGATTCGAGGTCAAAAGTTCAAGAATGGTCCAAATTGCATTTCACATTCACATCTCAATCGAATGGCAAGGAGGGGAGGAGAGGAGAGGGGAGGAGAAGCAGATCGAAGGAGAGCGCGCTCGATCAAAAGGGCAACCTCGCTTTTTTTCTTTTGGTGATCGCCCGCTGTTTAATTAGCAATTTCATCATGTACACGAGTAGAATTCATGGCAAAACAGAGCAAAATCGACAACACCCAGAAAGAAAAAAGAAATAAAGAAAGAAAGAAAAGAGAGAAAATCCTCACCAAATCGAATCCCCACATCTACCAATCAAACTCAAGCGAGGAGTGGACTCCGACAACTCTCTAGGAACCCGACATCCCCGTCGTTGTCGTCGCCGTCGTCCCCGCACTCGTACACGGATCCCACCAGCATCAGCTGATCTTCCAGGTACCTCTGGAGCAACAGCCCCACCTCGCGCTCCCCCACGCCGCAGCCGCCGCCGCCGCCGCAGCAGCGCCCCTCCTCGCATCTCCGCAGCCTCTCCGCGGCGGCGGCCGCCTCCTCGTCCTCGTCCTCGTCCTCCTCCCCCCCGTCCCCGGATGTCCTCTTCCGGCAGCAGAGCCGGAGGCAGAGCTCGGCGGCGCAGAGCAGGGGGAAGGTGGCGCAGAGCAGGGGGAGGAGCAGCGGGGAGCAGATCGCCAGCAGCAGGCAGCGGCGGCTCCGGTGGCGCGCGCGGAGCCACGTCGCGACGGCTAGCATGATCCTCGCCGTCGGTGACATGGGCCGGCGGCGGATCGCGGTCGGGGAGGGGGGTCGCCGGCGGCGGTGGCGGGGGGATCCATGGGGGGACCGAGAGTCATGGGGAGGCGTGGTTTTGGGTTGGTAGAGAAGCATCCGCAAGCCCACATGAGCCGAAAGTATATCTTTATAAGTGGGACGGACATGGGAACACTCCTCTTCTTAGCTGTGCGTTCGTCGATTTTATTCTATTCTCATTCATCGATCCCCCTCCCACCACTTTTCTTAATTACTCGATTAGTTAATTAATTAATTCGGAGGACGCTCCAAACACCGTGCTCTACTCCAATCCGTTCTACTCGAGAAAATGTGAAGGGCGTACCCACCTGGAGCAATTTTACATGGCACATAACTTTCTCTGTCGAAGTGCGCATCGAGTTTAATTCGAGCTGGGAAGCAATTTGGTCGGTTCAATTGCTAATTTCCAGAATGATCGGTTCAAATTTCTAGTTCTGAATCAAAACTAGGGTAATTTAATGGAGCGATCAAGATAGGGACGGTTTAGTTGACCGGAGAAACGGTTCGATCGGTACAATTCTTAATTTCAAGTGTACTCGAGTCAAGCTTGGATTTCTCTTGCCTCTCCCTACTATTGAATGAAAGCACTAGGCTGATGATGGCTAGCGGTTAACAATGTACAAACTCTTTTTGTTTCCTACCTTAGTAAATGGATAAATATAAAGAATCATGTTTTCCTGACATGATTAAGAATGTCGAAACCGAAAGGCCAAATTTTTGAAACCCTAAACAAAATAGGAAAGCACTGAAATTCCATAGCGATGAGTTGTCAAGGGTAAGTTATCGACAAGGCTTTAAGATGAAACCAGAAAGTAGGCCCGGAGACATTGGAGGCCCAAACCTTTTTGAATTTGCAATGTTTCCCCACTTTCAGGCCCAGCTTTTGGACCACTTTTGTACAGTAATGGGCCAACGCCTCCCGCTGGATCCAAACTAGTGAAAAATCTGAACTAAAACTCGCTCGATCATCCTAACTTTCTGTGGCACCTCTTTTAACTGACAACGAGGAACTTGTGATTTGTACATTTCGTAGGCACCCATTTCACCGAAAAGTGTCGATGAAACATTTTTCAAGAATATGGATCATATTATGAATTGACAAAGGTTGCAAATGATCCTTTGTTGATTTTGGACGGGAAACTAAATCACAACAAATTCAAAAGTATCAAAACTAGAGTTATTGCGACTAGCCATATAAATTGCGAAAAAATATAAATCAAGATAAATTTGCAAAGAACTTTGAGTGCTGTAATTGATTGGGATCATTTAGAAAGAGTACAATGTAACTATTTATCTCACAATTGACTATTATAAATGATTATTGAATTAAAAAAGATAACTTCCTAATCACATCTCAGAACAAATAACTTCCTAATCCTATCTGCAGTTTCAAGAAGTTACATTATTCACAATTTCCCATTATCTAGTAACACTTATGTGAAAGAAATTACATATCTGAAAGCATCGTTATTTGGCATTTACTTGTTGATATTGATGACTTCATCTCCACTGAAGGTTCTCATCAATAACTGATGTTTGTGGCCGATAACTTCCTAGGTGAGTTGTCATTCTTTTGAAATTGTCCATTGTTCTTTTCATCGATAACTTTTGTTGTTCGCTAAACTTTGCTATTATCGACTAAATTAGTCATTTGTCAATTATAACCAAAAGAGGGTCATTTTGGGGTGTCAACATATGCCCCTTTTAGATGAATTGACCGATTATTGATTATTGGATTCTTTTAAATTAGATAATCAAGGTTCATCGTATGCCCCTTTGTCATTGCTACAGTTGATTTTTCCCTACTGGATTGCCTCTTGAATTGTTTTCTTAAAAACAACACAATTAATTGTGTTATGGCTCCATGGGTTGTGCCACTTGAAATTTTTTTTGTTTATTAAATCTTCTTTACTTGGGATAATTTGGCATTTCGTTATTTTTATTAGGCCATCTTTTAAGAGTAAATAGAAAATTTTGCCCATCTTGTTAATGTTGAACGAGTATATATCAGCGTCTTTAGCCCCTACTATTCATTTTCCTTTTATTTTGGCAGGGTGTAAGGATCAAAAAACGTAAGGCTTGTCGAGCATCATGTTTGCCACATATATTTCAATATTTTCATTCGGGTCATATTTATACTCTCGCTCATGATTTTTCATTAAAGCCACGTTTTGTGCAAAATTTTCATGTGGCCCTTTATATCTATCTTTAAGAAGTTGCTCATACTAAATTCTCTTGTTACCAATTGAAATACATTCGCAAAATCTTGATTTGAAACTTTTCTCTTAGATTGAATTTCAATCCATCGAAGGCAAATTCATAAAAACTTTTTCTGAGATTGATGTAAGGCATTTATTCCTAACCTTCTTAAATTGAGCAACAACTTCATCGACCAATTCATTATTATATTGATAGAATCTGGTCAGATCAGCAATCGACATGTATCATTCTATAAAATTGAGAATGAAACTGTCTTCACATCTTTGCCTAATTGCACACCGAATCGGGTGGTAAATTAGTGTACATTGGTAAAAGTAGTTTTTAACAAAGACAATAAATCGAACAATGTGCTCGATGATCGATTATTCATCTTCACCAATAATAAGGGTAAATTTGGGCATTTTGAAACCTCTTGAAAAATGCTGATTATCGATCCATTTGGGAAGTGATTTTCTATAAACAGGTATAATAACACCCTTGTCTAATCTCAATTGTTATCGAAATTCTTCTACAAAATGTGCTAGGTTCATTTGTGGATTTGTTTGGCGATTTTTCCTCCTAGGCAGTGATGCTGGTTTTGTCGGGTTATCTACATTAATTGGCATGTTATGCCTAATAAGAATGTTCACATTGTGTGGTACCAATGAAGCCAGTGGCATTACATTTTTAACATTTAGCAATTGACCGGCCTGTCGACTAGTATGATTTGCCAAATTATTGTTACTAATTTTGGTTATTTTGACCAACATTAGCCACAAAAAATGAAGAGGAATTAGGAACGTACCATGTTACCCCTCGATTTGTTTGTAGTGGTTGGTTGAACAATACTGGCCCTCAATATGGCATTCTTCATAGCATTGATGACGATTGACTTGATTATGTCTGACATGTTACCTGCAATGTGAAAGGCTACATTATTTTGCTACTCTTGGAACAATCTTCCCATGATTCACCCCTTGTTGGAATTTGGAGCAACATCCCTTGATTTCTCTTCAGTGTGATACATTGAAACATAACTTCCTCATGTTGATTATCTTATGCTGCTTTCCAAATGGCTGATATCAGAATGTGTGACCGTTCCATTACTAGTTTGACTTCAAATGGCTGGGCGAGGCTCGACCTTGCTGGCTAGAGGAAGAAAGAAGAAGGAAGAAAAAAAAACAGAAAGAGAAAAAATAGAAAAAGAAAAGAATAAATAAATAAATTCAAAAAATATCATTAAAAATTATCCATGTCAGTACTGGTCACGCCACATAGGATGGCGTTCATGTTAGCGATTTCGGACTAAAATTGATCAGATGGACCAAATTGACACAAACATAAAAATTTTATGACTTAATTGGCAAAAATAAATGTTAAGATTGAATTGACACAAATATAATAGGTTTAGGAAATTTTTTATAACTCTCTCGAGGAACTCAAAGATAGCTCTCACGGGGGAGTGCTGCTCCAAGTGCACGTGAAGCTCCTTGTCTTCTTCCCCTAGGGTTGACGCCATTTGCTGTCCTATCTCTTGACATGTTTGTCGCTTGTCAATGAGCGGTTTGACCACCAATATGTGTCCCCAAGTTCTTCTGTCTACGTGCCACCTTTCTCTCTCGGCGAACATGAAGGGTAACGGCATGAATGCAAACCGGGTACAATGCTTATAAATCGAGCACACAATGCAGAAACCCAATTTTATTAAACATCTCCTTAGACGAGAACTGCACTTCGAATGACACGTGAGTGAAAGTACGTAGAAACATAAATGAAACATCAACCGCCCTTAACCATGTTGATCTTAGGTTGAACTCACTCACTCAAGCTCGACTGAATGAACCAAGACATGGTCGTAGCAGACACACACAACTAATATGCTGATCGAAACTTTATTCGATGCAGATGAGGCGTAAAAATAGAAGACGAATGACGCACATCGTCATTGAGAGATCTAGCTTGAACCCACTCCACTTACATGTGAATCCACGTTCACATCTATTGAGTTCGCGTGCGGTGGATGTATCTGAGGATTTCTCGGCTTTGGGAGGCGGCTCCATATCTGAGTTAACTTGTCCAGAGCCTTTGTAGAAGATACGGTGTCTTGCAGAGCCTCGGTGGCTTTCTCTCTCATCGCCCAGCTCTTCTCTCTCAGCTCTCTCCCGTGCTCCGACTCCATCAGCTCGCTCACCGCCCTCTCCACTTCGTCCCCACTTACGAATCCGTCGCCGTCCCGTTGCTCCACGCCGATCGCCATCCCCATGTCCTGCACCAGGAAGTTCCTGTTCATGTGCTGCTCCGCGTACAGTGGCCACCCCACCAGCGCCACCCCCGCCACCACCGCCTTTAGTACCGAGTTCCACCCGCCGTGCGTCACGAACCCCCCCACCGCCTCCTTCCTCAGCACAGCTGCTTGCGGTGCCCATGACCTTACCACCATCCCCGTCTCCTTGGTCCTCTACAGGAAACCCTCCGGCATGAGCGCCTCTAAATCCACATCGCCGTTGCCACCGCCCTGCTTATGGCCAGACGGCTTCTTCACCGCCCACAGGAACCGATGACCGCTCTTTTCCAGCCCAACAGCTACTTCCTTGATCTGCTTGGCCGAGAACGTTCGCTGGCTTCCGAAGCACAGGAAGACCATGCTCTTCCTCGGCTGCTTCTCCAGCCAAGAAAGGCAATCCTGCCACCTGCCGACGGTGCTGTCGCCGGCACGCGAGGACTCGTCCACAATCAGGGGCCCAAGGCAGTACACCAGTGGGGTTGGAGCGTCCGGCACGCACGTGCCGCTGGTGATGAGCTCCAATGCCTTCGGCTCGAGCGCTTCAAACGTGTTCACCAGAATCCCATCCGCCTTGGTTAGGTGATCCCAGAAGTAGCACATCTCGCCGTAGGCTGGGTCGTCCTGATCGAGGGTTGGCTTAGGCATCTGCGGGGCCTTCAAGGATGGGAGGGCTGGGAACTCAAGGACGACCCAGTCCTGGTCCTTGAAGCTCTTAGTCGAGCGCTCGAAAAGTCTCGGAAAATAAATGAACGCTGCAAGCGCGGACGCGCCAGAGGTATAGAAGTAGTACGTGGGGATGTTCAACTCCTTCGCTATGGGCAGCGCGGAGGTGCAGAAGAAGTCGATGATGAGCGCTCTCAGGGTGGAGGCAGCGGAGATGTCCCGTAGCGACTCAAGGACGTTGGCGGAGTTCGCGCGGATGAAGTCGAAAAGCACGGCAGCACGGCTCCAGGGCGGGTTGGCCGGGTCAACTGAGACAAGAGGGAAGCGGCGGAAGGAGAGATGGAAAGGTGGGAGCGAGAGATGGAGCGGATGTAGGAGGTGATGCTCGGGGAGTCGGCCAAGCCGGTGGTGAGGACGATGGTGATGGCGAACTGGTGGCCGTGGCGGTGGAGGATGAGCTTGCCAAGCTCGACCATGGAGATGAGGTGGCCGATCTCCGGAGAAGGGTACAGGACGACGGTGTCCTCCATTGTTGTAGCTCTTAGGGCTTGGGTTTGTGGCCAACGGTTGGCAACAAGACAACTTCAACTTCACTTGAAAATTGCTGTTCGGACAACGACCAAATAAATGCTCATATAATCTTAAGCAACATGGGATTCATTAATATACAATTTGGTAGAGACAGATTTGAGCGAAGTAAATTGTAGGTTTTTTAACAAAACAGTGGTCCATCGTGGTTGCTGTAGAGTTATGTCTTTCACCAACCAACATCGTGGTCTAGAAAAGTACTAACGTGTCAGATTTTAGTCCCACTTCCAATCTACCCTTCATGTCACATGGGCATGAACGGTAGATATGCCATTGGCAGATACTAAAAGCTATGTATGTGTCCTTAAAACTGCATAGTCACTCGTATGCTTGGTAAACAATTGACCTTTCCATTCTAGTCTCGAATCACGCAATACGTTTCTAATGGAGGCAGGTGACTCTGAAAAACTCGAAAATAATATTAACCAGCAAAAGAATCCGAAAAATACATAAATGCCTAAAATAACACGGAAAAATAACATGAAAAACAGCAAAATACCCAGAAACAGGCCTATACAATCGATTTCGAGGTCCGAAATGATTACAAGTGGGAAAAGACCAAGCTAAAGTATAGTGCTCGGAATGAGTTTTCCGGATTGGTATTATGGGCTTTATAACTATTCCTGAATCAAAAGTTATGGCCATTTTTCTTTTTCTTGGCCGACAACCTCCTCACTTGGTATGGGCAAGGGCATCGCTTGTGTTTGACGAGGGTCGGTCAGTAGCCTTGCCATTCAAGAGTCGGGAAAAAAAAAAGAGGAAAGAAAAAAGAAAAGAAGAAAGAACAAAAGAAAAATAAAAAATCCTTACCAAAAAAAAAAAGAAAAATAAAAAATTATTTATTTCTACGTCGACTGTGCCACATAAGATGGCTAACGTTAACTAGACCGTCATGTCGACGTTTTTCGGCTAAAATTGATCGGAATGAC
This sequence comes from Syzygium syzygioides, assembly GCA_031216285.1. NCBI lineage: Eukaryota > Viridiplantae > Streptophyta > Magnoliopsida > Myrtales > Myrtaceae > Syzygium > Syzygium syzygioides. The sequence goes on along the minus strand of CM062247.1, from coordinate 44,106,894 downwards.
TAAATTGGCAAATCGTCAAAAGGTTTAGAACTTAATTGACGCAATTGAAAGGTTGATGATTAAATTGAAGACCACATTGGTCAAATTGAAAGGTTTATAATTGAATTGGCACAAATGCAATAGGTTTAAGACTTTTTTAGTAATTTTCCTTATTTTCATTTGGCGGTGCAGGATTTTGAAACAATTTACAATCGAATATAGTTTTATTATTTGAGCAATGCTGTTTCACAGCAAAAAAGATCTTAAAAGAGCCTCTCGTTTATGTCCATTTCTCCTAGTTTACAACACAAAATAAAGGGAATAAATGGCTTGAAAAGAAGAATGTTAATATGTTGTGAAGATTTGATATGTTCTCCAAAACTATGTTAATAATAAGCTATTATCAATAATGAAATTAAAGTTTCCTCCTATGTAATAAACCAAAAAAAAGAAAGAAAGAATAATGTTACCGAAATACTAGAAGTATTGGTCACCACAGGGGGCACTTTTAATAAGAGATGCATAAGCAATTGATGTTCATTGAATTTACTCACAAGGTCGCACGTCCCCATCCATTTAGAATGTAGACTTTATATGTACAAAAAAGTACGGTGTCTTCTTCCTGATCTTGAAAGAAAAATGACCCTCGACACACGTAGAAAAAGATGGAGAACCGCATAAAATTTCACTGTAAATCAAGCGATATAACGGATATTACAATCATACCGAAGTCACTCAAATATTCTCACTATTCCTCGGCCTCCAACTCCACCCGATAATCTTACACATTACTTGGCCCCTGCACTTGCACATGAAATAATCTCGAAAGAGAATATATTCATTTCAACACAAGATTTGTCTTTGACATCACAAAGTAGTTAATGAGCATAGTTCCGGGGTAGAACGTGGAATCTGAGAACTTAATCAGTGGGAACCTATAGATTCTAAGTTCTAAGGTATGTAAGGTAGGTTCTAGATTTCAAAAATTGGGATATTTGTTTTGACGGGTAGGTTCTAGGTTGAAGGCTAGAACTTGGAACCTAAAATCTTAAATGAGTTTTTTGTTTTTTATTAATCTATTTTTTCGCGTAATCTTGCGATGTTCCATTGTGTTAAATGATGAGTGTATAATTTAGAACCACTAATTTGAGCTTTCATTTTATAACTTGTTAATATTTCATATTTTTTATGTATTTAAATATAAGTTGTGGTCAGCGAATCGTAGAAGTAAGTGGTGGCCATTCAAGGTAATGATTCACTACAATTGTTCAATTAATAACACAAGTGGAACTTGTGTAGATCCTGAAAATGACCTTGGAACCCGTGACTAGATAAGTTCCAAGTTCCAAGGTACGTAGAGTAGGTTTTGGGCTCTAAAAATTGAGGAGCCTATTCTCATAGATAGGTTCTAGGTAGAATATGTACAGTACTTGGACCTGCTCACTCCTTGTTTGAAACCAACCATGGCAAAAGGTTTCTCCATTTTTGGGTGTAGAACGAACCCAAAATAGAACTCCCTCTGCCTGTTAACTACATGAAGAAGAAAACCCCAAATTGAAGAACCTATATGTTGCCAAATTTCAAAAACCCATTGCGGACTTGTGCAACTCCAACTCCAACTCCAAATAGGAAACTAAAGGCGCGCATGATAACTATTATATTTCTCTGTTTTTTTATTTTTCTATTCCTGAAAACAGGTTTGGAATAAAAATTAATTTGGTAACGCAATTTCATTTTTCTAATTTTGGAAAAAATTTATACTCCATAAATAGGTTTGGAACAGAAATCAAGGGCACAAATGACAACCATTCTATTTCAAAAATCAATTTCTTGTTAGAAATAGATTTTTTTTTTATTTCTATTCCATGAATGAGTACGCGTATGATAACAACATAAAATTTCTATTCTCGAAACAAAAATTTATCTGATAACGGTACAAAATTTCTCTCTCTCAAGCGATTGGCGAGCGGACAGCGGGCAACGATGGCAAATGGTCGTGCGGTCAGTGCAGAGGAAGGATGCAGGAGGTGGCCGGCCATACCACATAGGATGGCCGGTGCTCACTAGACTGTCACAACAACGTTTTTTGGTAAAAATTGACCAGGAAAACCAACTTGACAAAATATTAAAATGTTTAGGACTAAATTAACAAATCATCAAAAGTTTATGACTAAATTGATTGAATTGAAAGTTTTAGAATTAAATTGGTAAGAGTACAATAGGTTTAAGAATTTTTTGGTAATTTTTTTTATTTTTTCATTTTTATTTAGCAGTGCCGAATTTTGAAATAATTGACAATTGGATACAATTTAATTATTTGACCAATGCTGTCTCACAACAAAAAATACCTTAAAAGAGCCTCTTGTTTATGTCCACTTCTCCTAGTTTGTAACACAAAATAAAAGGAATAATTGACTTGAAAAGGAGATTGTTAATATGTTGTGAAGATTTGATATGTTCTCTAAAACTATGTCAATAATAAGCTATTATCGATAATGAAATGGGTTAATATCCTGAAAAACCCCAAATTAGTACACTTGTGATAAATTTACTTCAAACTAATTTTTTGACAACAAAAAATCCCAAGCTGGTACACTTATGATAAATTTACTCCAAACTAATTTTTTGACAACTAAAAACCCCAAACTGGTACATTTGCGATAAATTTACCATCCGTTAGATTGGATTAATATAAAAAAAATCATAAACTAGTACACATGTGACAGACGGAGGGTAAAACCCTAAACCGGTACATCTGTAAACCGCCATGTGTCATTGAACTAAGCAATTTGACAGTAAATTTTAACTGAAATTAACGGGAGATAAATTTGTCACAGGTATACCCGTTTGGAGTATTTGATGGTTAAAAAATTAGTTTGTGTAAATTTATTACAGATGTATCGGTTTAGGACTTTTAGTGATATTTACCCTAATGAAATTAGAGTTTCCTCCAATGTAATAAACCAAAAAAGAAAAAAAAGAAAGAATAATGTTACCGAAAAACTAGAAATATTGTTCACCAAAAGGGACACTTTTATAAGAGATGTATAAGCAATTGACTTTCATTGAATTTAGTCACATGGTCGCACGTCCCCATCCATTTAGAATGTAGACTTTAATGTACCGAAAGCATGGTGTCTCCTCCGTGATCTTGAAAGAAAAATGAGCCTAGACATATGTAGGAAAAGGAACGGAGAACCATCGAAAATTTCACTATAAATTAAGTAATATAATGGAGATTATAACTATACCGAAGTCATTTAAATATCCTCAATGTTCCCTGGCCTCCAACTGCCCCCGATAATCCTACATATTACTTATCCCCTGTAGGTTCTTACGAAATAATCTCGAAAGAGAATTATTCATTTCAACACAAGATTTGTCTTCAACGTCACGAAGAAGTAGGCGTCCCTAACCAGCCACGGCAGAAAGTTACTCCATTTTTTGGTGTAGTTCAACGAACCCAAAGAAGAACTCCCTCTGCCTGTTAACTGCATGAAGACCAAAGCCCCAAATTGAAGAACATATATGTTGCCAAAGTTTGGCAGCCCATTGCGGACTCGGGCAACTCCAACTCCAAATAGGAAACTAATCTTCTGGTTCCAGCAGGCAAAATGATTCCAGGAAATTGCTTGCGATGCTCGGACTTACCTGGCGACGACAAAGTTCAATTTGAATGTTCTTAGTCTGGGTCGAATGTGGCACATGAATGCCGATTGGGTATTGCTCAATAGGATTGAACAAAGACGAGGAGTCAGCATGGCACAGAATATTTGGTATCATTTAAATGAGAACTGTGACAAAAAAATGACAGGAATCTATAGTACATAGATCAGTCCACCATTTAAAAATGCATCCATCATTCAAACCTACGTCATATTCCGATTCACAAACATCACACCACTGTTCAACCAAAAAAAAAAAAAAACCTTAACACCACTGGTTTATATCACTCTCTACGTCATGGGCAATTGATAGGAAATGGCCATAAACACCACTGTATACGAAACCTAATGGACCCCAAAGATATTAAACTCTCGCGACCATAGAAAAAGGCAATCTGTCCTTTCAAGAAACCGTGCTGTCCTCGATCTTGGCTCTTCGATCGTGGGCCGTAACAAAATTGGAGCTGATCGTCACGAATGATGCGGTCGGAAAAACCATCGAAGCACCGCGGCTTGTTTGGCCATCTTCAAGAGAAGTTTGCTGAGTGCTCAAACGGTCTCCATAGTTTGCCATCAGAAAAACAAGTAAAACGCAGATTTGAAAATCACAAGGACTTTCGTCCCAAATAAAACAGTTTTTGTCTGGAGTATCTTAACAAATAAAACAACTTTGAAAAATTCACCATTAACTGCGCCGTCCACCTACCAGCAGGACTCTTTATCAACGATCTCTTGAAACAACTTTCCAATGACAAGAGAAACCAAACTATGTAAGTTTTAGGTTGAACTCACATGGTAATTAAAACAACGAGTGATGCAAGAACTTGAACGCTTCATGAGAGGCTGCTCCATGTTTGGGCCAACTTGGCCAGCGCCGCGGTAGAAGATCCGGAGTCTCCCAGAGCCTCGGCGGCGTTCTCTCTCATCGCCCAGCTCTTCTCTCTCAGCTCTCTCCCGTGCTCCGACTCCATCAGCTCTCTCACCGCCCTCTCCATTTCGTCCCCGTTTACGAATCCGTCGCCGTCCCGCTGCTCCACGCCGATCGCCATCCCCATGTCCTGCACCAGGAAGTTCCTGTTCATGTGCTGCTCCGCATACAGCGGCCACGCCACCAGCGCCACCCCTGCCGCCACCGCCTCCAGCACTGAGTTCCACCCGCAGTGCGTCACGAACCCCCCCACCGCCTCATTCCTCAGCACTGCTACTTGCGGCGCCCATGACCTAACCAACATCCCCGTCTCCTTGGTCCTCTCCAGGAAACCCTCCGGCATGAGCGCCTCCAAATCCACATCGCCGTTGCCGCCGCCCCCCTCATGGCCGGACGGCTTCTTCACCACCCACAGGAACCGATGACCGCTCTTTTCTAGCCCCACCGCCACTTCCTTGATCTGCTCGGCCGAGAACGTTCCCAGGCTTCCGAAGCACAGGAAGACCACGCTCTTCCTCGGCTGCTTCTCCAGCCAAGACAGGCAATCCTGCTGCCCGCCGACAGTGCTGTCGCCGGCACGCGAGGACTCATCCGCAATCAGGGGCCCGATGCAATAAACCGGCGGGGGCGGCGCATCCGGCACACATGCGCCGCTGGCGATGAGCTCCACTGCCTTCGGTTCGAGCGATTCAAACGTGTTCACCAGAATCCCATCCGCCTTGGTCAGGTGGTCACAGAAGTAGCACATCTCGCCGTAGGCTGGGTCGTCCTGATCGAGGGTCGGCTCCGGCATATGGATGGCCTTCAAGGATGGGAGGCCCGGGAACTCAAGGACGACCCCATCCTGGTCCTTGAAGCTCTTAGTCGAGCGCTCGAAAAGTCTCGGCAAATAAAGGAACGCGGCAAGCGCGGACGCGCCAGAGGTGAAAAAGTAGTACGTGGGGATGTTCAGCTCCTTCGCTATGGGCAGCGCGGAGGTGCAGAAGAGGTCGATGATGAGCGCTCTCACGGTGGAGGCGGCGGAGATGTCCCGTAGAGACTGGAGGACGTTGGCGGAGTTCTTGCGTACGAACTCGAAAGCCACGGCGGCGTGGCTCCGAGGCGGGTTGGCCGGGTCAACGGAGACCTGAGGGAGGCGGCGGAAGGAGATGGAAGGGTGGGAGCGAGAGATGGAGTCGACGTAGGAGGTGATGCTCGGGGAGTCGACGACGCCGACGGTGAGGAGGACGGTGATGGCGAACCGGTGGCCGTGGCGGTGGAGGATGAGCTTGCCGAGCTCGACCGTAGAGATGACGTGGCCGATCCCCGGATATGGGTACAGGACGATGGCGCCCTCCATTATTGTAGCTCCTTGCGCCTTGCGTTCGTGGCTAACTGGTTTTTGTGGTTTGAGACCCAACTGCACCTCACTTGAAAGTGCCAGGCGGTGATTATATATAAAGTCTCTTAGTGAGGCAATTAGTGCGGTCAGGTAAGATCGAGAAAATATTAGGTACCACTCGCATCCCACCGCGGCAAAGAAAACGAGTCCCTCTCCGTGCGACACGTGTCACCCGGGCCCACCACGGTTAGAGCTGAAAATTTTGAAAGCAAGTCGACTCAGATTCTGATTGTGCCACTCGACGCCTCGCCGACGCTCTAAGCCGACGCCTCCACCTCTCTGTACTTCTCGGCGCTGACGCGTCCGCCCTAGCCGTAGCCGACGCCGATGCCTCCGTCCTAACCTCCGCCCCGACACGCTATGTTGTTCTCGCCGTCTCCGCCGACGCCCTAGTCGACGAAGTGTCAACTTGCTCTGTACCTCTCGACGCCGACGCCTCCGCCCTAGCCCTAGCCTCCGCCTCCGCCTCTGCGTCGTCGCTCTGCAGCTGTTGCCGTCTCTGCCATCCGACGAACCACGTCTCTGCCAGCTGGTGTCGTTGTTCCAAAAGAGCTAAAAGAGGCTCATTTCAAGTAGAGGTACACCTAAGAATGCGGCCGTGTCGAAATATGAGAAGACATGAAAAAGAGACCAGTGTGGAAATACAAGTAGACTTGAAACGACACTGGCCATGTGTCAAAGAATTATCTACAGTAAAAAAATGCAGACGGTTTAGGCTTCTTGAAAGAACAAAACGCAGAAATTGGTTTAATGAGCTACCTGTAAAAGTGGTTCTGGTTTTTGTCTATTTTTTTTTTCTAGTATTTGTCTCGAGTTCTTGCTTGAAAACCTTTCTATCTAATGTTATAAGCAGTCTTTTAAATGTCTCTGTAATACGAGTTATTTCTGTAATTCTTTCATGGTGGAGATTGCCCTTAGTCTCACTGTTACCTTTCTTGTCCGGCCTTGCAAGGGCATTCTTCTGTTTGGTCCCCCTGGAACAAGCAAGACTATGCTTGCGAAGGCTGTGGCTACCGAAGCTGGTGCAAATTTCATCAACATTTCCATGTCAAGTATCACATCCAAGGTCAATATTGGGGCCAATCTCTTGTGATCATTTGAATTTTCGGAGATTTAATGTCGTATTGCTGTATGCTCCAATTCTTCTTTTCTTTGCAGTGGTTTGGTGAGGGCGAGAAGTATGTGAAAGCTGTTTTCTCACTTGCCAGTAAAATTGCCCTGAGCTTTGTATTTGTTGACGAAGTCAGTTTCTCTATTCTTTCTTTTTGTTAGTTTAGGTTCCTAGTTGTTGTACCTCTCATAGTGTTTTGGTGGTTACCTAGGTTGATAGTATGTTGGGCCAGAGGGAGAACCCAGGGGAGCACGAGGCCATGCGCAAGATGAAAAATGAATTTATGGTCAACTGGGATGGCTTATGGACTAAAGATACAGAATGGGTACTGGTACTTGCAGCCACAAACAGACCTTTCGACGTGGATGAGGCAGTCATACGTAGGCTGCCTCGCTGGTGAGTGTTACCATGACTTTTTTTCACTGACATATGTATCGTAATTCTTGCTTTCCTTCACATCCTCTTTCCTTTCTGAGTGGGCCTTCATATATCCCAAAGGCAGATGCTAAAATTCGTCTTTACTACTGATTGATGGTAAATCTTCCATATGCTCCAAATAGAGCAAAAATTTTGAAAGTTATACTGGCAAAGGAAGACTCATCTGCAGATGTCGACTTGGACGGAATTGCAAGTATGACAGATGGTTACTCAGGAAGTGACCTAAAGGTGACACTATAGAATCTTAACTCACACTGTTCACTAGTGGAGAATTCACTCTCACCTATTATTGTATTATTGCGGAATTTATATGTAACTGCAGCGCACATGCCAATTAAAAAGATATTGGAAAAGGAGAAAAAGGTTCACATCTTCCCGTAATTTGATATGGCTACTTTACTTGTACTTTGATTATGGCCGATAATATGTGCAACTCATGGTAGGAATGCGCTGCAGCTCTAGCAGAAGGCAAACTTGCTCTAGTTTTGAGAGGGAGTACTGATATACGGTCTCTCGATATGGAAGATTTCAAATATGCACATGAACAGGAAAACTATTCAAAAATGGCATATATGAGATGTGGCACTTTTTTCTCACCATAGTATGATCGTCCACAAACCTATAGCTATTTTACAACTTAGTGGCATTTCATTTTCCTTATTGTTGCTGTAGCTTCAGTTGATTTCGTATTTGTGTTGTAAACATGGAAACATTTATATGTGAGCATATCATTTGAGCCTGTTGACATGACTGAGCTTCTGCAGTGGAATAAACTCTATGGTGAAGGCGGTTCAAGGAGAAAGAAGGCACTCAGCTATTTCATGTGAAGTATTATTGTTCACTAATTCACAATTACAATTTTTAACCCGTTGCTCGTTCTCCTAAAAGCTACTGCGTAATCTAGGAAGCCCCTTGTTTTAGTTTCTCCTTGTCATGTTTTCTTGCCAAGTTTTCTTTTTTTTTTTCCATTTTTCTTGGATTGTTGGTATAAAAGAGAGAGAGAGAGAGGGGAAAGCCTCCAATGGTTTTTAATTTGGCTTCGCATCATATCATGATCTTGAAAAGCAAATCACTAAGTCTCCATTCGCTTGGCCTGCTTGGTATTCTATTCAAACTTTTAGGTGGTTATGAACCATCACAGCCATCGGAATCTTACATTCCAAAATCCTCTCTCAGCTCTGTTGCCTTCTCTTCTCCTCTTATTTAATTCAACAAAATTCAATTAACTAATTTAATTGATTCATCAAACTTCCCTTCCTTTCAAGCTGAGTAGTCGCCTTAATTCCATAGCTATGGAAGATGTTGGGTTCTAATTAAATCAACTGATTTAATTAGAACCCCTCTTTCATTTGTACATGATTGTTCTCTCAATTATTAGAACCCCTCTTCCTTTTGAAACAGAGAGGATAAGAACCCATAAAATAAGTGTTGGGCACATAAAGTTCTTACCTCATAAACATTGGAAAGCTCACAATGAAGTATATGGCATAAAACAAGGGCCCCACTTTATACATGGATGCTAGGTCTACAAATTCATAATAGGGAAATTGCAAACATCGAACGAAATAAATTAGGTTTGCATAATCCCTGCATATCATATGACTATTTACACATCTGTTATTAACTTAAATGAAATAGCGACAATTGCAATGTAAAATGTCTTGGGTTTGTTTCACGGCAAAGACCTACCTAGCACAAAAAGAAAGAACAGACTTCACAAAAAATGCTCCATGCAAAGTTGAAAGCTTGCAAAATAATGTGGCGTGACACGGCAAGCAGAAAGATGTTGAACTGTCGTTCTCATTACTGAAACTACAGAAACATGCTGAGGAATATATGTTGAAGAGGAAAAGAATCAAAATTCACCGGGTATATTACAAAACAAATAACAATTGATATTCTTAATCTAACGAAATTTCACTTCAAGCTTGACTGAATATGTCTCGTCAGATTAATTGATTCTTTTCATGATAAGGCTGTGGATGAAGGAGAATGGCCTGAATAAGCAATCTTGGAGACAATGCATTGACAAATATGCACCACTCCAGTACAAACAGGCAATAAAATCAGCATGCCATCTCAAGATTGCCATCTATACATTAGCGGTGCATATTTGTCAACAGAAAAGTCATGATCAATATGCCAAATCAATCCCGACCAGCAAGCTTCAAAGATAATTACAGTTTGTTTCCCAGTCAACAACTCGGGTTGCTGTTGCGGTTGATGCTGCTATTAAGAGATATGCCAGAATCTGCAATTGAATAAGAAGAACCTTCCCACTCAGTATGCATGCCCATCATCTTAAAATGGGAAGGTCTAAACACATGTATCATTATAAAGAAGAGGTTTCAAACAAGAGCCCGAGCAAAGCCTAAGTTCAATCTGAGCATGAGACTGCAAACATAAAGAGTCAATACAGAAAGGGCCGACGCCGTCGCCCTAGCCCTAGTCCATGGAACAGCTCGAATCACCGAAAGTTGAGGGAGATCAAGAAGGTAGGGGAGATGCGGCATCATCAAAATTTGCAAACAAAACACAAGTATGCCAAACAAATACAGACTAAAAAGAAGACACTCCAAAACGAAGGGGGAATGTGGAAGACGTAAAATGCAAAAGTCAGAAGCTTGGAAGGAACCATAAAAGTAATTTGAGAAAGTCTTCGAAGCGCTGTAATGAAGCTTGAATAAGCAGACTTACGAAGGAAATATACTGAGAAAAACCTTTCTCATCAAGAAAGAGAGTTCACATAAACACACTTCCTCACTAAAAACCAAAACAAGCATACCAGTACTTACATGTTCAAAGCATCAGAACCAGCAAGAAAGATGTAAACATTGCATATAATTCAGTCATCAAGAAAAAGGAGAATGCTTCTTCCCCAAGTTATATTAACCAACCAAAGATCAACACACGATGGCATGAATAGATGAATGCACTATCAAATAGAAATTAGCTCCACATTGAAACAGAGTCACCTTGAAGAGCTCCCAGAAGACTCTTGCGAATGAAAAACAGAACCATGCCTCCCACCAAGAACTGTAAGCTTAGAGGTCATTATATTAAGATTCGTCCGACTACAAAGGAGTCACTCTAAAAAGTGGAACTTTGATAAATTAGATTTGAACACTAAAATTTGTGAGTCAGGTTGACCTTTAAAAAATGCATCTGCCAGCGCCAACTAGCTCTGACATATGTCAACTTTAAGCACATTCCATTAATGTACATCAAGAGCAAATGCAAATCATATTCAACAGTCAACAGAACAAAAAACAATACAGATGCCACACTATACCACTAGTGTCTCCATGACCATATCTTCCCACCTTCAAATATATTAAAAAAATTATTAATAATTTTGAGAGAAAATTATTAAAAAAATTCTAAATCTATTAAACTTATGTTTAGTTATGTCAATGGTTCGGTTCGATTTGAATATCTAGAAAAATCTAACAGAATTGAACTGTTTAGACACGTGCTTGATCCGAACCGAAAAACTATATACGAACCGAATATGATCCGATCCGATTACGGTTTGGTTTTTCTTTTTTTATCGTTTTTTTGCACTTCTTCCCTTCCTCATCCTCCTCGTCTTCTTCTTCCGCTCTCTCTCTTCCCTTCTCTGTGAGACTGCTCCTTCTTTCTTCTTCCCGTCAAGAAGCAGCTCAATTGATGACCCACCACCGAAAGGCCCCACCAGATCACCGGAGCCGGCCATGGACACTCGTCGGAGACCGAACTTCCGGCGACTGAAGTCGCCCTAACGACAAAAAAGCGAGGACCGGGACTCGGACGACCCATTAGGTTAATGGCGGTCACCACAAACACCTCGGAGCCGCCATCGCCGGCCCAGGTGGACTCGGTCTCGATGTCGGCCTCGGCCGTGAACAAGCGCTACGAGGGGCTCGTCATGATACAGACAAAGGCCGTCAAGGGGAAGGGCGCGTGGTACTGGGCGCACCTCGATCCCATGCTCGTCCACAACGTCAACACCGGCCTCGCCAAAGGCCGGGAAGCTCCGGCACTCCCTCTGCGAGGCCGTCTTCTCCGCCTCCAACCCCGTCGAGGACCGCCCCCGAGCACCTCAAGCGCGGCACCTGGCCCAACTTCAAGAAGCCAGAGAGAAAAATAATGTGTTTTGTCACTTTTTGGGAGATGATAATGCCGTGAGGGAAGAGGAAGAGAGAGAATAAAGCAGGAAAGAGAGAGAGAGGAGAGCAGTGAGAGTGCGAAGACAGAGGAAGAAAGAGAATAAAGTTAAAAAGTGCAAGAGAGAGAGAAAAGTAAGTGAGCGGTGAGCGGTGAGCAGCAGTGAACAGTGAGATCGAGGAGAGAAAGCGCGCGAAGGAAAGAAAAACACATTAAAAAACGAAATCCAATCCGATTTGAACTGAGCCGAACCGAACCGTTATGTTAACCAAACTCATTAACTTATTATCCAAAACGAAATCGACCCGAATCGAAATGCACAAAATTTTCGGTTCGGTTCATATCTCAATTTAGTTTTCCGGTTCAATTTTGATACCCCTACTTATGTTAATTCAGTCCTAAACCTTTCAATTTGATCAATTCAATCGTAAACCTTTCCTAAACCTTTCAATTGTGTTAATTTAATTCTAAACATTCTGGTGATTTGCCAATTTTGATTGAAAAATGCTGACGTGGCGGTCTAGTCACCTCCGGTCATCCTACGTCATATGATTAGCGCTGACATGCACAATTTTTTTTTATTTTTTTCTTTATTCTTTCCTCTTTTCTTCCAACTCTTGGTCGGCGACTCCCTTGTTTGGTCTAGGCAAGGTGCTCACCTTGATCTGGGTGAGGGCTTTGCCTGTGGCCGGCGAGGGTCGGTCAATAGCTTCGCCATTCAAGAGTTGGAAAAAAAGAGGACAGAAAAAAAAAAGCAAAATTAAAAATTAATTTTTAAAAAAATTTTGTCCTTGTTAGCGCCGATCATCCAGCACCAGCAATGTCACATAGAATGGTCGGAGCGGACTAGATGGCGACGTCAGTGTTTTTTGACCAAAATTGATTGAAATGACTAAATTGACAAATCATCAAAATGTTTGGACTAAATTGACAAATTGTCAAAAGATTTAAAAAAAATTGGAAAATCATCAAAAGGTTTAGAACTAAATTAATTAAATTGAAAGGTTTATAATTGAATTGGTATAAGTGCAATAGATTTAGGACTTTTTTGGTAATTTTCCTTATTTTGTCATTTTCATTTAGCAACACCAAATTTTGAAATAATTTACAATCGGATACAATTTTATTACGTGACAAATGCTGTTTCACAGAAAAAAGACCCTAAAAGAGCCTCTCATTTATGTCCATTTCTCCTAGTTTATAACACAAAATAAAGGGAATAAATTACTTGAAAAAGAGAATGTTAATATGTTGTGAAGATTTGATATGTTCTTTAAAACTATGTCAATAATAAGCTAATATCGATAATAAAATTAAAGTTTCCTCCAATGTAATAAACCAAAAAAAAAAAAGAAAGAAAGAATAGTGTTACGGAAAAACTAGAAATATTGGTCACCAAAAGGGGCACTTTTAATAAGAAATGTATAAGCAATTAATGTGCGTTGAATTTACTCACATGGTAGCACGTCCCCATGCATTTAGATTTTTAGGTACAAAAAGCATGGTGTTTCCTTCATGATCTTGAAAGAAAAATGAGCCTAGACATACATAAAATTTCATTATAAATTAAATGATATAATAGATATTACAATCACACCAAAATCATTGAAATATTCTTAATATTCCCCAACCTTTGACTACACCTGATAATCCCCTACATTACTTGACTCCCATACTTGCTCACGAAACAATCTCGAAAGAGAATTATCCATTTCAATACAAGATTTATCTACGACATCACGAAGAAGTAATCGCTTGAAACCAACCATAGAAAAGGTTACTCAATTTTTTAGTGTAGTTCAATGAAACCAAGGAAAAACTCCCTCTGCGTATTAACTGCATGAAGGCCAAAACCCCAAATTGAAGAACATATATGTTGCCAAATTTCGGAAATCCATTGCGGACTCGGGTAAGACCAACTCCAACTCCAAACAGGAAACAAATTTTCCGGCTCCAACGGGCAAAATGATTCCACGAAATTGCTTGCGATGTTCGGACTTACTCGACAGTGACAAAGTCCAATTCGAATTTTCTTAATCTGGATCGAATGTGGCACACAAATCCGGATCGGGTTTTGCTCAATGGGCCTGAACAAAGATGACGCATCAGCATGGTACAAAAGGTTTGGTGTGAATTCAATGAGAACTATGACAAAAATGAGAGGAATCTACGGTACTTGCCATTAGGTCAGTCCACCCTTTATAAATGCATCTATCATTCAAACCTACGTCATATTCCAATCCACAAACGTCACACCTCTGGTTTATATCACTCACTACGTCATGGGCAATTGGCCATAAACAGCAATATGTACGAAACCTAATGGACCCCATAAATACCAAACTCTTGGGACCATAGAAAAAAAGGCAATCTGCCCTTCAATTAAATTATGCCGTCCCCAAAATCTTAGTTCTTCGATCCTGGGCCGTAGCAAAATTGAAGCTGATCGTCACGAATGATGCAGTCGGGAAAACCACTTTCAGCTGAAGAAAGGGTGCCTTACTGAAGAAGACGAGCGAGCTCAATACGCTGGGCAGAGCGGATGCTTGTGCAACTGTCTACGCGGCTATCGAAGTGCGGCGGCATGTTTGGCCGTCTCCAAGCAAAGTTCGCCGAGTGCTCAAATGGTCTCGATAGCTTGCCGTCGGAAAAACAAGTGAAACGCACGTTGAATAGCCAGGACTTTCGTCCCAAATAAAAGAGTTGCTGTCTGGTGTATCGTAACAAATAAAACAACTTTGAAAAATTCACTATAACAACGCCGTATTCCTAGCAATGACTCTTTTATCAAATATCAGCGGAAGGACATCAAAAGTGTTAAAAGTTATGTACGACGCTCATTTAAGTACCAAAAGTTTTTGTTGGCTCATTTAAATATCAAATTAGATAAAAAAACGATCACTTAAGTGCCTCTGGTAACAAATTCCAACATTTCGTCTGGCGTGGCATTTTTAATAAAACTTTAGTTCTTACGAGACTTTTCTTACGAAAAAAGAAGGCCAACGTGAAGATGACCTGGCCCTCATGTTAAACTTATCTTCTCTCTCTATCTTTCTGTCTTTAGACTTGCTAGCTCTCTACTTCTCTCTCTTTCATGCCCAGAAAAATTCATTCAAACTCAAAACCCAGCTTCTGACCCAAAAAAAAAAAAAGTGAAAACCCTGTTGAAGAAATTTTCAATCGGGCAACTGATGCACCTCAAATATTTTCCAATTTTTTAAAACAAAAAATCAAAAGCATGAATACAGCCGGAAATAAAAAAGCACGTGTCTCCTTCATGATCAAGCACTTTTATCGATAGTTTTTCTACGAACAATCATGGTCTCTCTAAAATTCTTATAAGAGGGAGGTAGTGAAACTAGCAATAAAAGAGCTTAATCCTAATCTTCAATCTTAACATTAATACTTCCTAATTTAGAGATAATAGCATTGAAATCAGAAATATAAGACTTAAGAGAAGCACCTTCAGTCATACAAAGAGTGAAGAGTTGTTGCTTGAGCCTTAATCGATTGGTGAGGGATTTTGTCTCATAAATACTCTCCAACTTTGTACATGAACCTGAAGTTGTTTTCTAATCTAGTATCTCCTGCAGAACTTCATTCAAGAGACACAACTGAATAGCATATAGAGCTTTTTCATCCAATTCTTCCCAAATTTTATCTCACGTGTTTTACGGTTTCTTCTCTTTCCCAAACAGAGTTTTTTTCAAACTCTACTGTGTAAGAACAGCCAATATACGAAATTGCCATAAGTTGAAACTACCACTCCTATCAAACTTCTCGATATCAAATTTCGATGTTGAACTTGAAGTCATAACCAGAAGATCGAAAAACCCTAAGGCTCTGATACCAGACCGTTATGACTAATGCGGAAACAATAACGAAATTAAAACTTAAAAGAATAAAGAACACCAAAATTTATGTGGAAAACGCTTGAGGGAAAAACCACAGAGAGAGGAAAAGCAAAATCCACTATAGAATATTAAGGATTATAAAATGTGGCTAAAAAACTAAAGACACTTGTCTTAACTTCTTAACTTAGTAACTTGAGAAAAAGCAATATTTATATTGCCCCCAAGCCCTAACGTTGGCCCAAGCCCATAAAGAATTTAAGACATACTCAACAATGTCTTTAAAGTGCATACTCACTCGTCTATTTTGTATACATTTGACCTTTCCATTAGGTAGGTGAATCAGAAAAACTTATGTTGACACTTGAATTTTGCCTAGTCATTTAGGGTTTAATAGCACAAAAACTAGAGATTAATTTTCAACCCCTAAGCAAAAATATTTTCATTAAATTACAAGGTACATAGATATTAGGCACATTTGTATTATTTAAATTTAGTGAAAATATTTTCCTTTTAATTTATTTCATCTAATTTATTTTATTTAAAAAATCATTATCAAAATAAAAAAATAAAGAAAAAAGAAAAATAAAAAAAAGGGGGCGAATCTGGGCCGTGTCAGCCCAGCTCCCCTTTTTTATTCTTTCTTCGCGTTTGGGCCCAGCTCGGCCCATCTCTTTTCGTCTTTTATCCCAAGCCCGCCTCTCTTCCTCTCTTCCTCTCTCCTCCCCGCGTGTGTTCTGACCAAGACAAAGAAGCAGAGCAGAGCAGTGAGGGCAGACTGATCAGCGGCCAAGAAAAAAGAGCTTGCTCCGTTAACTGACCCGGGACCGTTTTGGAGGGACGCCAAAGAGAGACGTGGTGGAGTTTTTGAAAGGGAGAGTGAGCTCGAGAGAGCTGAAAGGGGGAGGGGAGAACAGAGAGCAAAAAAAAAAAAACAGAGGAGGGGAAGAACCGAGAGAGATGGGAGAGAAAACTAAGAGAGAAAATGGAGGATTGAGGGATTGGAGGAGAGTGTTCCGGCCCCCTTGATCGACAAGGCGGTGGCCGGGCGAATCTCTTCCCCCTCTCCACCATGCGTTCGAGTCCGGAGATGCCGACTGAGAAAGATTGAAGGGAGAAGCGAGAGGAGAAAGAGGAGGCCGAGAGAGAGTCCAGCTAAATCAGAGAGTTTCGAGTCTTACCTGCTCGCTGGAGGGCCACCCGTGATTCCACCGAGCCCCCCTTAGCCGCCGCGCTTCGACTTGGACAGCCACAAACAGGTGGGTGTCTTAACCCCCCTGTTTTTGCTTCCCCCTCCTCCGCCTCTCGGGTGCCGGGCACACTGAGTCTATTGGGTGGTCGCCAATGTTTCTTTGCACCTTCAGGATGCGTTCTTGAACGATCTCTACCGAGAAAAACCTTTAAACCCCCACTGAAATCGACTTAGAAACCCGTAGTTTTAGTCGTACAGTCGACTTAGAAACCCGTAGTTTTAGTCGTACAGCACCTGCGCGGTAAAATGCCCAAGTGAGACTCGAGATGAACTTCATGAAAACCGATACTCTATAGTGTTCACACATCTCCGAGTCGGCCGCGTGTGTACGTCTCCTCGTCGGAAGTTTCATTCCCGGTTGCCAGATGTGCTCTCGATTCGGAGCGAAACAGTTAGCTCTCTATATTCATTTGATGTGTGTGTCCTCGTATGTTCAGTGTTAGCTCTCTATATTCATTTGATGTTACAGTTAGCTCTCGAATTTGAGAGCCGAGAAATCGGATTTTTTTACACGTTAATATCGGTTCAGTGACTGGAGTAAGTCATCGGTATCATCGCTGGAACGGCGGCCGGCGGTCACGGCGTACGGCGAGCGCCGGTCGTCGGCACCGGCGGTGTGCTTCCTCGGTGAAGACGTTCTCGGTGAAGAGGCGAAGAAGAGAATGTTCTGGGGAGAAGGCGTGCTGGGCACAAAGGGGTAGAAGAAAAAGTAAAAAAAACAAAAAAACAAGAAAAGAAAAAGAAAGAAAAAAAGCAAAAAGAAAAGAAATGGAAAAAGAGGGTCCCGGGTCAGATAGTCGGGCGGATCGGGTCTGGGGACCCGGTCCGGAATTTTTATTAATAAAAATATTCAGAATTTCAAAAATTCCAAAATATATATTAAAATAATAATAAAAATTAAAAATTCCAAAAAAATACGAAAGTGTTTAAAAAACCCAAAAATATTAAAAAAAAAATCTGAAAAAACATTAAAAAAATAAAAATTTGAAAAATTGAGAAAAATTCGGAAAAATTCCAAAAAATCTAGAAAATGAGGAAATGTTCAGAAATTAGTTTTGGGGCTTAATTTCACTAGATTTTAGTTTAAAAACTCACAGAAAAAAATGAAAAATGAGAAAAACCCTCTAAAAAATTTTCAAAAATCGGATAAGCTTACTTTAGGGCTTTTGATTGCATTTTCTTTTTAAAGACGATGCTAGGTCGTTGGTTGTTTATTTCTTCATGATTATTTGGTTGCGCATTTTTAATACATTGATTGTTATTTTCTATTTTTAGAATGGTTAGGTGGGATTTTAATTTTTTCAATAGGTTACCCGGTACGTTAGTTTGCGGAAATTCAAGTTTAGATACCGAAATGTCATTAGTTAGATTGTTAGTGTAATCAAGTTCTCGAATTTTAGGATCTCTGATTTTCGCATGTATCGAGACGACACTCCTGCGTCTCGATCAGGGTTTCTTGCCCATCTATGATCATGGCTAGTGGCGACTTCAATAGAATACGTAAATTAAAAAATTCTCGTCGTGCGAGGTATGAGGCTTGGGAGCACCTCGGCCTTTGGATTAACGAATTATTTGGTTTGTCTTTCAAACGAATTAATCGTTGTTCACATCCATCGACAAATATCTCTTGGCCTAATCCAATTGGGACGGGTAAGTCGTGAGAACTCGATAATAATATTAACCAGCAAAAGAATTTGAAACATACATAAACGCCTAAAATAACAACGGAAAATAACATAAAAACAGAAAAATACCCAGGGACACGCCTGTACGATGGATTTTGAGGTCCGAAACGATCACAAGTGGGAACAAACTAAGCTAGAGTATAGCGTTCGGAATGAGCTTTTCGGATTGGCATTGTGGGCTTTATAAACTGTTCCTGGACCAAAAGTTACGGCCGTTTTCCTGCTCACCACACAAATTGTTGTCCCGGACTTGCCTATCAGATACATGTCTGTTCGCATACTCCAGAAAGTCATCAGCAGATGCGTCGCGTTAAGACCCGACATGTACAACTCCACATGCAGCAGCTTGAATTGTAAGTCGATCCTCAGATATAGGAGAAGGCCAGCCCCAATCTTGTTCCTCTATCACAACTAGGAGAGAGCAATCGGGTCACGGGAAGGGCAGCTTGAAATGGTTTTTAGTTTTTCTCTTGTAACTTTGTTAAAAAGAAAGATACACATGTTTAACATGGAAGGCCGGTTCTGGGGTTCAACGCGGTTTTTTTTTTCCTAACCTTGCTTTAAACAAAATATAAATGCTGGAGATGGGTTTCAAACCTGAGGAGTTTAGGAAATCCATGAATACCTCAACCATCATGTCGCAGATTGTAGGCATGATTTGTTTCCTTAAAATGATAGTTACTTTACTTACAATTATGCCAGTTCCAAATTAGACTAGTTCCTGGATCCCCAGAACTAGCCAATTTGGTTCTAGGCCGGTTCCGAGGGTGACAGGTTCAAATCGGAAATCGACTATTATGTGATACGTTTCAGATTCTTGGCAATCTAACAAGATCCTTAAGAGTGCCAATTATCAAACCAAAATGATAGAGCTTGCCCATTCACCAAAATGGTTAATTAAATAGCTTTACTAGCCGAAGCCTAAAGAGTATATAAGAGCCCATTTCAGGGGTTTGCAAGCCCACGATGGTTCAGCCTATGTCCACCAGGACTCCAATCTTAATTGCTTCTCGACCCCCTGTTTCAACATTCGACTCAGACATTCTCAGATCCAACCAAGCCAAGAGTACAATCTGTGGAACTTGGATCTTCTCGATCTAACCAAGGTTGTCTTACTCTACTATCTAATCTCTTCGACATCATGCATTAACCTTGAAAAATGAATTTTGATGTTCATAATGCAATTTACAGCTGATGGGTAATTGATTAGCTGGGTAGTAAAGTCGAATCAATATTTCGAGATTTTATTAATGCTAACTTGTGGGATAGATATCCTTTGTAGTGCTCGGACTTTGGTGAGATGCATAGTTCAGTTTTTCCGTGAATTTCAAATGCGAGAATAGTAGTCCAATGCAGCCCCATGATCATGCCACATTAGTCATTTTGGGGACTTTCGTTTACTAATTTCATGATGAAATAAAGTTGTCAGATGAGTAATATCCTAGTCAGAGTTCATCAATTTGTTGAAACAAGTATAAAGATCGCTTCGCTTTATAATTGAAATCAAAGAACAATAACTCAAATTGCAGACTGCATAGAAGTACAATGACTATGAAAAGAACCTAAATTCAATGCACATTCCAAATAATGCCATTCTCACCTTACACACCATGGAGTTGAGAGCTCGAGCCAGGACACCGTCACGAGCATGTTCTCAACATGGAACTCAAGTAAGAGGAATGATTTGTTCTCGGGAAAAAAAAAGTGAGATGCCATACAAAAGCCGCAGTGTTCATTTCATGACGACTTGATTTATCTCCATCTCTTATTAAGAACATTCTTGATGTTAACTGTAATCCCACGTTGCTTAGATACGCTATTATAACAAGCCCCCTTCCACCTAAATGTTTGAACTTTTAGATTGGATATTCTCGCATCTATAGTTGGATTTTTTTGGTGAGTTAGGCATTTAGTATACAATCGACACAAATCTGACAGCCCAATGGATGGAACAGCAGAAGGACATAGTACTATGATACCCTACGGTATAATTAACTCTCTCTCTCTCTCCTTTTCGAAGCTCAAGTTGGGGAGGATACAACTCAAAAGGAATTTGGTGCAAACAACCATGCATTCCAAACTTACAAGCACCAATGTGCACACACATCTCTCTCTCTCTCTCTCTCAGCAGAGTATATTCTTTTGGAGACTTTGGATGGAGACAAAAGTCACCACTCCCTTTTAGAAAGAGAGGGGGCAAAGACAGGACAGCAAAAGAGAATCCGAAAGCTTGCATGTGCAATCGCATGTGGGTGTTTCTGTACCTTAAAAAAACAACAAAAACAACAAAAGAGGAAGAAAACACATGCATGCACTCCAAACCCTTTCATCGATCCCCTCCCCCCTTTTCATTACATTATTATCATCATCGTCATCATAATTATCTTCGAATAGAATAATTAGCTATTTTTTTGTCAGCTATGAGCTATTTCCACATAGAACTGGTGAGGCCACGCTGGACCTTACTATTACGTCCAACGTCCACCCACCTCAATCATTGATGCAAAGAAAGCAGACACGTGCCAAACCCTTCTTTATTTTAGGGCGTTTTCTCTGCCCATGATGAAAACATTCGACTATGCCCTCAACCGGTGTCCCACCAAAGCGTTTACAAACAATAATTGATGACACAATTCATCGAATGATCTGTAAAAACACTATCGATGACTTGACTATGACCTTGTAATTCATTAATCGATCAAAAGGTACCCTAACATCACTTCCACTGTAGGTTTGCACAGCGGAAGAACGAGGGCTTTTACCTTGATCTCATTGTATATTTGACTAATGGTCCTAAAATTACGATTTCATATATGACAAATCTGAAAACACTACATTTCCTGAAGAATCGCATCCAAGACAATGGGGAGAAAACTAAACAGAAAATCTTCAAAAAAGATTGAATTTTGTTAAATGGCAAAGTCACCCCAAAGGGGGCTCTTGCAAAATATATATAAAAAAAAAGAAACAGAGAATCTGAAAGCTGTCTAAACGATTCGAATTTCACTATACATGTTGACAAAATCTAAAACGGACAAATTAAGTGCGTAGAAAAAAGAAGATGTCATCCAAAAGATACCAAAATAAAGTGGCGAAATTGATAAATTATGTTTTTCCTAATGGGAGTACTAGAAGTGGCTTTGTTAACTCTAGTTGCAGACATTTCCATCGACAGGCCCAAGCAACTTCCTCGCATGCAGCAACATCATATGCTTTGCTGCCAGTTGCAGTGGGCATTTGAGTCAGGAAGTTGTCCCTTTTCCATTACAGCTGAAGTGAAGGCCATATACTTACCCGAGTGCAGGTTAACATGGATCGAATCCATCATGACTATTGATCAAGTGACACTGGTGAGTTCGTGTCCAGGCGAGACATGCATGAACTAAGAGCAGTTAAAGACTCGTGCTGATCCTGGATGCATTATGCAATCATCATATTATCTAAGATTATAAATCAGTTCCATGATTTAGTGTACAGGCGAAATGGAGATCAAATCAGGCTCAAATTGTTATTGTGCACCGGTTGGATAGTCGTTGTATTTGGACTATTGCAATGGCCTTTTGCAAATCCTGACACTCCCCAGGGCATCACATAATTAAAAAAGGCTCCTGGAGATTTTTAATTAACGTTAAATTACATTTTTAGGAACGACAAATAAATATGAGAGAGGGTGACTAGTGCTATAGCTTCACCCTTTGGACAGTACTAGTCATGTGTGTGCCCCAGAGTCTCGGTTCAATAATTCATATCTAAATTTTTAGAAGGGAATGATTATTAAAAAAGTCATAAACATATTTTACGGATGTTGATTCAGTTCTAAATTTTTCAATTTGATTAATTTAGTCCTAAATCTTTCGATTATTTTCCAATGTAGGACTTTCGTCCAATTTTGAACGGAAATTGCTTATATGAACGCCATCTGTCCTACGTGGTGCAATTTGGTTGGCGTTGACGGACAATTTTTGTCATTTTATTGAATTTTTTAAATTCTTTTATTTGATTTTTTTTCTCTAACGAACCAGCAAAGGCTTTGTGGCCCTCGACCAGGGATTGGCAACTCGCCAGCCCACATTGTGGGAACAAACAAAAGAAAAGAAAAGATTAAACGTTTATAAATTTAAAAAAAATCGCAAAAATTGTTTGTGTAAGCGATTTTCATTCAAAATTGATTAGAAAGACTGTATTGGAAAATTGTCAAAAAGTTTAGGACTAAATTGGCATTCGTACAATAGATTTAGAACTTTCTTTAATTTTTTTTTCCTATAAGTTGAATGCAATGATTAAACTAATAATGTTTCTTTAATTCATCCCATTTAATGGGCAAAAGAACACCAGAAGTGCCATAAGTTGTGTATAGAGGTCACTTTTGTGTCATAACTTTTTTTTAATTACTTTAGTGTTAAGTCGGAGAAAAATAGATCACTTTAGTGACTTCGGTCGAAAATTGACCTGGCATTTACATTTAAAAAAAATGGTGACCTGGCATTCATATTTAAAAAAAAATAATCTGCCTTGTACACATGGAAATTAGGTGGCTTTTTTTAAAAAATTTAAATTTAAATTATATTCAAATAAGGAAAAAAAAAAGAAAAGAAAAAAAGGGAAAGCAGCAACAGGCGAGGCCTTGCCGCCGCCTCACCACCACCGACCAGGCAAGGGCTTCTGTTGCTTAACTCAGGCGAGGGTTGCCCTTGCCGGATCTAGTGAGGGCGAGCCTCACCAGCGTCGGGCGAGGGTCGCCCTCGCCTAAGCCGAGCATGGGCAACCCTTGCTCACCCAGGCTAGGGCTTCCCTCGCTTGACACCGGTAAGGGCAGCCCTCGCCTAAGTCGGGCGAGGGCGAGGGAAGCCCTTGCCTGGGCGGGCGAGGGAAGCCCTTGCCTAAGTCGGGTGTGGGCGATCCTCGCCGGCGTTGGGCAAGGGTCGCCCTCGCCAGATTCGACGAGGGAAGCCCTCGCCTGAGTTGGGAGAGGGCGAGGGCTTCCCTCGATCGCCCAAGCAAGGGCAACCCTCGCTGACATCAGGCGAGGGCCGCCCTCGTGAGATTTGGCAAGGGCAATCTCGCCCGACACCGGCGAGAGTTGCCCTCGCCAGAGAAGAAAGAAAAAAAAATAAAAAAGTTCAGATTTGGCGAGGGTGAGTGTTGTGAGGTAAATGTATCATAATGAGTATAATTTAGGGTTTTTAGTATCACAAAAAAAATTCAGAGTAAACTTGTCATAAATGGCATGATTTGAAGTTTTTCGTATAAAAAAAAATGTTTAGGATAAATTGTCACAAGTGTCATAGTTTGGGATTTTTGGTGGTATTTTCCCATTATTTTGTTTTTTTAATTATTTTAATATAATTTAAATTTTATTTTTCTAAAAAAGTACACGTCAGCGAACTAAACGGCGTCGTTTTTGGTTTTTAATGCTGACTGGACCTCTCCGTTGAGCCATGTCAGCGCCACGTAGGATTTCCGTCAAGCCATGTCAGCGTTGGCACTAAAGTGATCTTTTTAAAAAAAAGTTAACATCAAAGTGATTCGAAAAAAAGTTATGGCATCAAAATGACCTCCGTACACAAGTTATGGCATTAATAGTTTCATTTTGCCCATTTAATGGGTCCTCCCTTAGACCCCCCAAAAAATAAAGAAAGATAGAAAGAAATGACCCAACAGAGCATACCATGAAGAATGTAGGTTTGCCCCCTCCACGTATACCCCCCACCGCAAATAGCTCAGCGAATCACCCCGCCATTGCCTCGTCGTGCAACATTTTGCCTTACACGGACCACATAAGATCAACAGTTTTTCGAAACAAACCATACATAAGCTATGGATAGTGTAATTAGACCAACCATTTATTTCTTCGAAAGCCTAAACTTATAGGAAAGGGACCGACGATGCAGATATAACATGTTAATTAACAGAAGGAGATGGTCAGATCACATCAGCATCGAGGTCTCGAGATGCGCCGACGCAAGCAATGACCTTCTCTGTGTCGGGTTGCACGAGTCATTGGCTAATTACTGAAGAAAGAGAGATTTTACCGTGCGAACGAGTCCCGGGGAATCATGATTTGAAACGTCGTGAATTCTACTGCAATCTGTCGTCAACGTCAACGAATAAGCTTATAGTATAAGAGTAAATCAAGTCGCGTCCGATTAATAAGAAAAAAGAGAACAAAAAACGATGGAGATGGACATGACTCACGGGTCAACAAAGACAAAACGAGGTGGAAAAAGAAAAAATGGGCAATGATGATCGTGGCTTGGTCCAATTCACACAGCGATTCGCTTTTCCCCAGCCCCTGATTCCGATCGTGTTTTGATCTTTCTTCACTTCAATGTTGAATATCCTGTGTGCTTAGAAACTTTCATTGAACACCCTGTCCAGGTTTCGATCAATCTTGATGTCTCTTTGATTTGCTTGCAGTGGCGCGTAGCTCGTCCCATGTTTATTCAACCACTTTCGAATCGAAAGTATTCTGCATCATCCCTTTGAATCCCAAATCTCGAAGTACCCTGTTTTCCGTGAACTTTGCAGCGTCATTTTAAACTCGCCATTTGAGGTGATCAACTTGAATCTCAACTCATATAATAGTACTGAACAAGTCAGGACACAGAGAGAGAAAAAGAGCGTTTGTCATCATCTTTCACGTCCACTCACTCGCTGCCCACCAGCAGTTCCTCCTTTTTCCAGGGCCACCCCTCCTACGATTCTGTGTCGCACTGTGTCTGTTTTCTTCGTCTTCTTGTTCCAGCTCTCGCATTTAAGTCGAGAAAAGACCACTCCATCGTTGATATTTGCAGGACCGGGAGCTTAAAATGGCAAAGCTGGTGGTGGAAGTTCTTGATGCGAGTGATCTCGTGCCCAAAGATGGGAAAGGCTCGGCCAATCCATATGTGGAAGTAGAGTTTGATGAGCAGCTTCAGAGGACTCAGGCCAAGCCAGGAGACCTCAACCCCCAGTGGAACGAGAAGCTTCTCTTCAATGTGACCAGCCCCACGCATCTTCCCAACATCACCATCGAGGTCACGGTGTACAATGACAAGAGAGGCGGCGGCCACCACAAGCACTTCCTAGGCCGGGTCAGGATCTCTGGGGGCTCCATCCCGTGGTCGGAGTCGCAGGCATTTGTCCAGAGGTACCCGCTCGACAAGAGGGGCCTCTTTTCGCACATCAGGGGCGACTTGGCACTCAGGATCTATGCAATTCAGGGCTTTTCTGATCCATTTGTGGCGAATGGTGCAGCTTTTGAAGATGCAGAGAGTCCCCTGCAAGAGGTGAACACCAACAATCTTGAGGGTGATCAGGATTTGGGGGGCAAGCAAAAGAAGAAAAAGAAGGAGAAAGAGTTGAGGACATTTTATTCCATCGGGAATGCCACGGGTGGCCCTGCCAATTATCCTCCTGTGGCCTCTGGATTTGCATTTCAGACACATCAGATGATGGAAAACGCACCACCCAACATGCAAATGAGGGCTGATTTTGCCACAGCACCAGCAGCTCCAGCAACTGTGATGCACATGCAGATGCCGAGGCAGAACCCAGGGTTTCGGATGGTGGAGACCCGGCCTTCGATCGCAGCCTGGATGCGATTCAGAGGAGGGGATAAGATGGCCAGTACTTGTGACCTGGTAGAGCAGATGCATTTTCTGTATGTGAGTGTGGTTAAGGCCAAGGATCTTCCTGTCATGGATGTTTCAGGGAGCCTTGACCCATATGTGGAGGTGAAGCTAGGGAACTACAAAGGGGTGACCAAGCACTTGGAGAAGAACCAAAACCCAGTGTGGAAACAGACTTTTGCGTTCTCAAGGGAGCGGATGCAGTCGCATATCCTGGAAATCGCTATAAAGGACAAGGATGTCGGGAAGGATGATTTTGTGGGGAGGGTCGTCTTTGACACCCATGAAGTGCCTTATCGAGTGCCACCTGATAGCCCGTTGGCACCTCAGTGGTACAAACTGGAGATCAAGAAAGGAGAGAAGGACAAAGGAGAGATCATGCTCGCAGTTTGGATGGGGACGCAGGCGGATGAGTCGTTTCCTGAAGCATGGCACTCCGATGCCCACAATGTGAGCCATGTAAACCTCTCCAACACTAGATCGAAGGTCTATTTCTCACCGAAGCTGTACTACCTCCGAGTCCACATCATTGGGGCTCAGGATCTCGTCCCCTCTGACAAAGGCCGGGCGCCGGACACATATGTGAAGGTGCAGCTTGGGAATCAGCTCCGTCTCACTAGGCCTTCCCAGATGAAGACCATCAATCCGGTCTGGAATGATGAGCTAATTTTTGTCGCGTCAGAGCCTTTCGAGGAGTATATCATTGTTTCAGTTGACGAAAGGGTGGGACCTGGAAAGGACGAGACGTTGGGGAGGCTGATAATGCCGGTTAGAAATGTTCCTCAGAGGTTAGATACTGCAAAGATCCCGGAGAGTTGGTTTAACCTTCTCCCACCATCCAAGGCCGATGACGCGGAGAAGAAGAAGGAAGTAAAGTTTTCGAGCAAGATTTGCATCCGGTTTTGCCTGGATTCAGGGTATCATGTCCTCGACGAATCGACACATTTCAGTAGCAATCTTCAGCCCTCGTCGAAGCATCTGAGAAAGCCAAGCATTGGATTTCTTGAACTTGGGATACGGAGCGCCAGGAATTTGCTCCCCATGAAGGGAAAGGATGGCAAGATCACCGATGCCTATTGTGTGGCCAAGTATGGGAACAAATGGGCTAGAACCCGAACGCTCCTTGACACGCTGGCTCCGAGGTGGCACGAGAAGTACACGTGGGAAGTATTTGATCCCTGCACAGTGATTACCATCGGCGTCTTTGACAACTGCCACATCAACGGAAAAGATGAAGTGAAAGACCAGAGGATTGGGAAGGTTAGAATCCGACTCTCTACACTGGAGACCGACCGGATGTACATCCATTGCTATCCCCTCCTGGTCCTGCAACCCTCCGGCTTACAGAAACGCGGAGAGCTCGAATTGGCGGTGCGATTCACTTGCACGTCTTGGATCAACATGGTGACTCAGTATGGCAAGCCATTGCTCCCGAAAATGCATTACGTGCAACCGATACCTGTTAGGTACATCGATGGGCTCCGCCGCCAAGCAATGCAGATTGTGTCAGCGAGGCTGTCGCGAGCAGAGCCACCTCTTAGGAGGGAGGTCGTCGAATACATGCTAGACGTGGACGACCACATGTTTAGTCTGAGGAGGAGCAAGGCCAATTTTCACCGCATAATGTCCCTTCTTTCCGGGATAACAGCAATGTGCCGATGGTACAGTCAAATATGCTACTGGAGAAATCCGGTCACCACCTGTCTTGTCCACGTGCTTTTCTTGATACTGGTTTGCTACCCGGAGCTGATCTTGCCCACGATTTTTCTTTATCTTTTCGTGGTCGGGATATGGAACTATCGGTTCAGGCCGAGGCACCCGCCCTATATGGATGCTCGGCTTTCGCAGGCGGAGTTTACTAATCCAGATGAGCTGGATGAGGAATTCGATACTTTTCCATCAACAAAGCCAGCAGATATTGTGAAATTCAGGTATGATCGCCTCAGGAGTGTTGCAGGAAGAGTGCAGACAGTTGTAGGAGATTTAGCGACGCAAGGAGAAAGAGCTCAGGCTTTACTGAGCTGGCGGGATCCGAGAGCAACAGCTATAGTAATCATTTTCGTGCTGATCTCGGCCATCGTCCTGTATGTTACGCCATTTCAGGTTGTGGCGATACTGGCGGGACTCTACTCGCTAAGACATCCCCGTTTCAGGACCAAGATGCCCTCTGTGCCGGTGAATTTCTTCAAGAGATTGCCTGCCAAGTCCGATATGCTTCTATGAGATCAAAGATTGTTTGTGGTTCACTTCCTCTTAGTCATGACTTTGTAAATTGGAAGTGATCAAGTGAATGAACCCTGTATTAACACCACTTCAGGAGGGAAGAACAGAGTGTACCACCCTTCACTAGAGTAACTTATCACATCCATCAGATTTCTCCCTTGAAATGGAAATTTAATCTCGTGCATATCTCAGCATTCTCCTTCAATTGAGATGGTTTTCGTACTCGTTTAGCTCAGCATGGTAAAGTTCAGCGTTAACAGAAGCCCCGACTGTCGATACCTGTTTTTGGTTCTAAGAATGAATATATAGATTAAGTCGAGTCCTTCAAATTTTTTTGCATAAGGTTATCAGGCTAAGGAGGAACCAATGGGAAGCCAAAAAATAGGACACCTGTTATAACGTTAATACAACATAACAAATTATTGTGAATAATCCATCATCATGTGTCAATCTCGATCTCTTACGAGAACCCTAAACTGCAAAATCTGCAATGGACACAAATATGAAATTGGTAAAGTGAAAACCAATGTACTTTAATCTATGTCTAAGCCCTGGCTCCAAGATGCATTACTAGAGCAACAATTGTTATTAAGCTCACCAACATTCCACCCAAAAGAGCTCTATCAATGCCACCCCATTCAGCCCTTCTTTTACTGACCAATTCTTGGCTTGACTTATGTCCAGAGACAATTTCGCTTTCTTCTCTTTTCTTCACACGGTTCCTTCTTTTCCTCAAAAGCCATCCAATTAAACTAGTATTTTTATCTTCCCGTATGTCATTCCTAGAAAGAGCGGCTTCCTCCGTAGTTTTCTGTTCACAACAACTTTGTGCGCCACAAGCACAAGGATCAGCCTCTTTTGAACAGGAAGATGCATCACAAGTGGTGGAGCAGGCAGAGGCTTCATCCTGCCAAGTTTTGTTGGTTGAAGCTGTCTCTTGATTGACACAGTTCAAAGCCTCAATCACTTGTCCAAAAACCGACCACCTTCCTACCGATGTTATCTTCACAATGGCTGATGTGCCCAGTATGCTATCAGGAGCAACCACGAGTACTTGTATGTAGCCCTCTGTATGGCCAACCTTGCAAAAGGACAAGGGATCCAATAGGGAACATATGATGAGGAATGAAATAGAAGGTAGAGAGCATGCCCGAGAGCTGAGCTCTTCAAACTGAGGCAGATATGAATACTATTTACCTAATAAAAGGCATGTACAATGCATTTTACCCAAAAAGCAACAAAATATGGACGAATAGTTAAATAACCGTTACATATCAAATTCTTTGTGGAGATGGTGGAAGGGATGAAACAGGTCCAGCGTCTAAATTTCGAACTCACCAAATGAATGCCATCTGTTGCAATCTCAGTTATCCATATTCTCTCCACTCTCCCCTCCATGCCACTGTAAGGTGTAAAAGCTTCAAAAACAGAAGTCAGTTCACGGCTCCGTTGCTTCACAACAGTACTAGGTACCTTCTTCATCCTTGCAGCAGGCGTTCCTGTGAGATAAACAAAGCAGAAGAATCGGTCTGTTATTAGAATAATATCTAGCTAAGCAACTGGCAAACAGAAAAGCGCAGTCAGGCTCACCACAAGGGCAATAAGCATTTTTTGTCACGATATTTCATTGTTACATGTATGTACCTACACTTCTCCACTTTACTTGGTGGTATTACTTTCACATAAGACCCCAGATGCAAGATCCTAGAACTTCTACCTGTCTCTTCTCCAAATGCCCAATCCTCCTCACATCACGTCCATCAGGTTGGACTCTGTGACTCAGAGCCTCCAAAGGTTCTTAAGTCACAACAATAAGCATATTGAAAGATCTTTCAGGCATTGCCTCCCACTTAAACTCCACCATGAATACAGTATTCAACCCCAAGTATTAGTACAATCCTCCAGTTTTTACATGGGGATCACGTATAATCCTATGTAAGACTCCATGTGAATTGAGTGCAAAAACAGTGATTAAACTCTCATATTCAAGTAATATGATGTTATTTCTTGAATCTTGAACTTAACAGTCTGAGGGAAATTAAAAACAAAAGGAATAAGGCGTAATGGTGCTTAGTAAATCTAGAAGCACACCTAACAATCATAGAAAAAATATGCATTGCACACTTGTCATACTCAAATATCTACAAAAGTGCAATTATATATCAAGAAGAATTTGAAAATTTTTAATTAATACAACCTACATATTCTTTGTAGTTCACACAGGCAAAACTCGGAACCAATTCCTATTCCCGTTCCTTAAAAGCCGTAGCCCCTCCTGACAACTGTATTTGAGCATGTCACTCCTCACTCTAGCAACGCAGGGTAACTTATAAATTATTGATAAACAATTGCCAGTGGGGAGACTCTGGACAGAACCATGCACATTATATTATTGTTTATTTCCTCAAAATCTGGAAGTGATGCATGGAGGATTTATTTATTTATATGCATAAAAGTAACAAGCCTTCCAAGTATACCTGGTCGAGGGTAAAACTGTGATATATGAACTTGAGGGAACTTGTACTCCTTGACAAGACTGATTGTTTCCGAAAAATCTTTATCGGTTTCACCTGAAAAGGTCCAAGGGCGGACGATTAGCATCTTAATGAAGAGTTGATGAAAACGCGCACACACTTTGACTAAGGTAATGAACCGAATAGTTGAGGACCCTGCTTATAATTGGTTTAGAAGTTTCCCAAGTCACCATGAAATGCTTTTTTAGAGTATTGAAGTGATCCGTTGGTACTCATACCGCATAAGAGAGTTAACTGATTTTAGTTTTTTAATCATTTTATTAAACCAATATTTCTTCGCTTGCACAGTCACGCACAATTATACATCTGCAGATATCGAAGACATGTTAAATTAAAGATGAAGGAAGAAAAACAAAAGTATCGAGACGTTGCATGGCTCTGTACTCAGTTTGTGAGCAATTGCAACTGAGACTTATATCCTTTCAGCGGATTAATTACAGGATGAAGTTACTGATATCCAGATCTCAATGGGAAGATACACCAACAAAAGAAATATGACAATGAGGTAATCAAAGGTGCCCCAAGTTCTGACTAATCAAGTCTGCGAAACATATCAGCTGCAGCCTGCTTAGGTAGGTTACACATGTTTTCAAATCTCACTTTATCAAATTAACTCTTTTCCTTTTGAAATTCCCAACGCCTGAACATCCGTTGAAAGGCTACCAGTTGGTGAGAACAAGAAGAACGCACAACATTTCACCATTCAAAGCACAGAGCAGATTCACTGGAACTAGAGGCTACTGGACAGTTATTGCATACCAACAATTATATAGAAATTCAACATGTAGAGAATATTTTAAAAGAGAGACTGACCAGGAAATCCACATATGATATCAGTTGCAATCTGCATCCCTGGCACAAGTTCAGTCAAGGTATCTACCACTGTCCTGAACTCACTCACAGTGTATTCTCGGTTCATAGCCTGAAACAAAATGGAAGCCAGTTTAGCATATCACCAATGCAATTTTTATTTTAAGTAAACAATTGCACCATTGATCCAAGAAAGAAAGAAATAAACATCTTATCGCCAACTAGAGAAATGATAATGTACTGGATTAGAATGAGAGGTTTGTAAGTAATAATAGTACTCACAGTAAGGACAGCATCACTCCCTGATTGGACTGGCACATGCAGGAAAGAGTACACACATGGATGACGCAGAACTTCTGCTATCTCTTGTAAATGCTCAAGAATAAAAGGTGGATTCGTCATCCCAACCCGAAGCATGGTGCTTCCGTCAGGTGGAAGTACAGTTACAATGGCTTTCAGTAAAGTGGGAAGATTAACTCCAATATCACGACCTACAAAAACTCAAGGCCCAGCAACACTTAACAGACACACTGGCAGCATTTCGTCAAGTCACACCCAAAAGGTGGCCTAAGGCTACTCTGGCTAGATGAACTTATTAAATAAAGGAAATAAATTGTCTATTAGATGTATATACTCCTATCTTCTCCATAAAAATTACCGAAGACTGCTTAGACTGCAGATGCACTACATCAATAAGAGTTCCGTATAAGAAGATGGATTGCAACATGTTTTTCCTCTTATCAACTAAAAAAATCAAACAAGAAGTTTGTCATCAATATAAAAAAACCACCACAAGAAGAATAGACACTAAAGTTCTTTACACACCAATCCACTTTCAAGGTGAGTACTGGATTATAAGACACATTACTTTTGACAAGCCTATGTTTTGGCAAAACTGCCGAAACATCCCATTTGTTTTGCAAATTACTCTTACAACCCTAATAAGAATCTATTGGATCAACCAAATTGATTGGTGACTTTAATGTGGATTTTCAATTTAAGTGAACCAAAAAACGGAAAAAAAAAACAAAAGGCATGAATCCATGTCAAAAGACATTATTACCAAAATGTACGGCACATAATTATGGCTTCCAAGACAACCTTATAGCCTACTTAAACAAGCAAAAGCATACAAAAGTCGCATCATCATGGTTAATCACTTGAGATCAAACAAATTCTGATAGGGTTGATTCTACAACTTTCCGTAATGTGGAACGTCCCTACCCTTTTGCCACAATAAGGGGTGTGGAAGTAATTTACCCTTACCTATAGTGATCCAGGAACCCAAAAACCTTTTGAAATTCCTAATCACATTTATCACCAAAAAGGGGATGAAATTTTGAACAAGTATTAGGATGCATGTACTTTTGCAAGTATATTTATGCCATAAAAGCACAAGGTTATCATTGCAACTTACCATATGCCCCAGTATCTTCACTGCTCAACCATATTTCTCTAACTCCATCAGCAATGACAGTTTTTACCCGTCCCACCTGCATCATTAGTAATTTATAAAGCAAAGCAATGATAATTTAAATTTTATAGGTATCTAGTACCCACCAATCATACTTACAAGGCCATCTATCGTATAACTCCCCAAATGACCACGAGCATGCTTTGTTTTACAGTAAGTGCAGGCACCTAAACAACCAACATTTATTGGAAGAATCTCGATAAACTTGTTTTTCCTCACCTGTTACAAAAGAAGTTATGAGTTAAATTCAATTCACAAAGGAAAGGAAATAGGAGCAACAGATTCCGATAGAGGATATCAGAGCTACAAAGCACAAAATGAAGTCCGGGATACAAAGCTTCTATTGTCTTATCCTCAAAGAAACAGTAATTAAGATTGCACTTAAATCTGCAAATTCCACCTTTGGAAGGTCAAGTGTTGGCAATCTCTTACGGTGCAAAAGCCGCACCTCATGCCCCTTGAGAGTCTCTTCTACAACCTCGACGACCCTGTCAATTTGTTGGACGCCAACTATACTCACACCTTCAAGTTCTTTTAAATCACGACTTCCTTGAGGCACACAGCCTGCCACCACCAGTGGCCGCTTTGCACTTTTACATTTTGTTATCAGAGTTTCCATTGCAGACTGACTTGGTGATTTGACTGTGCATCTGGATAAGACAGACAAAGCATAATTCTCATAAAATTCCCACCAAAAATAAGTCCAGAAAACAATGGACAAACATGAAAAAACTTCAGGATGCCAAAGATGTCAAGTCAATTATTTCCGAGGAAAACATAGCTTAAACAAGAAAATAGAAGTTAGAAGTAATTTAGTGTGCATGAGTTGATAAGCTCATATGCCCATAAACTTTGACCTAAATAAGAACCCACAGAACTTGATAGGAATTGAAACAAGATGATTCTCACTGAAATTCACACTTTGCAAAGTTCAGGATCATAACTCTCATAACTCTATTCCATGTAAACCATCATCAGATTAAAATGTGATGTTCAATCATTTGCTTTGACAAAAATAAGGAAGTTAGACATCAAGAAATTACTTGATGTACAACGTACACCAAGTGAAGGACTGGAGTGACTAGTAGTTTTATACCATCTTTCAGATTCTAACATCACACATGACGTCCAAATCAAAACGAAAATCCTACAACCTTGGAGTATTATGATAAAAATGATAAGAGTGTAAGTCTTAAGACTCGTTTTTCTACTTTGAAAAGCCAAACAACCACGTGTATAAGAGAAAATAACTTGCCTAAAAGTATCCATGTCACAAAAGGTTCACATACATTACCCAGTTAACTGGTGATGAACTCAATTTCAACTCCAAAAATTTACACCTGCCCTAACAATTGGATCTTCAGTTGATAACTATGTTCCTAAGCACATCAAATTCAGACAATACAAAGAAACCGCAAAACTTTTCATGCAAAGAAGATCAAGGAAATAGGTTCTTTACGTATTTATCAGCCAGAGATCTGCTTCCTCAGGATTGTCACTTAAACAATATCCAAATGCTGACAGCTGACCGGCCATATATTCACTGTCACTCTAAAACAGCCATAAAGTATGTTAGTAAACTGCCACGGCTACTAATTATTTGCAGCAGATTACCTTTCATAGATTAATTAGCATAACTTCCTCAGATCGAAAAATAAAAACAGGGAATTGCTGAATTTTTCCAGTTCATATGTAGAAGACAACAAAAAATTAACACAAGTACAGAATTTCAGTAATCTACTACTTGGTGGGACAAATCTCCATATCAAGCTCTCTTAAAATGGTTGTCAGAAACTACTCAAACCTGCCAATGCCACGTTAGGCCAATAAAAAACTGCCATCGCAAACAAATCGAGAAAACTAATTGCTGTGTATTGGTTATTAATCATAACAATGCAATTCATCGTAATTAGCTGCCATCAAAGTCATTTTCCATAACCATCACATCGATATTGCGAACAGTTCCGACATCATCACCGCCTCTCTTAAATGGTGTTACTCCACATTTTCCAGCACCAAGATTGCTGACCGAACCCTAGACATTCCCCTTTACTGTTTAGCAACCTCTATCGCCCCGATTACAAACCACCAACCCAAAATATTAACTGAAAGGAAACTCCCCACGCGTGACAAACTCTCAAGCATTGAATTGCCCAAATCCTTTCTCTGAAATATATCCAGGCAGGTCGCCTTTTTTCCCCCCATCTAAGAGCAGTTCGTACCGAGCAATGAAGGCTCCTCTATCGTTATCTTTCCATTTCACCAGACCCACCAGCAGTAGCATCCAAGCATGCCAAAACAAAAAATCGAAGACAGCAAAGCACGGGCATTCCTATTTTTCCCTTTTCCATCTACGAAAACCAATCATCTTCAGTTACGCAGGTCAAATTTGAGCGATGGCGCATCAGCGAATTCTGCGGAACCATCTTCCCCAGAATAACAGACGGACGGCGAAGTACTTGCCTGATTGTGGGAGCATCCGAAAGTTTTGATATATATTGTCTGCGGCAAAAAAGAAGCAGCTCGACTAAGACGCGGAAGAAGAAGATGGCGCGGCGGCGGCGGCGGCGGCGACAGAGAAACGAAAGAAATAATGGGAGGAAGCGATGTGAGGACCTGAGTGCCGGGCACGTTGGAAGGGCGGGCGGCGACTGAATCTTTGACCGGAGAGCGCTGCACGTCCCCCGACGTATCCGGCCTACTGCGGCCCCTCCGCTTAGGTTTCACCCCGACCGCCGTCAGCGGAGGCCGGAAACCCGGAGGAGCTCCTCCTCCGCCGCCCCCTCCGGCCACCAGATCCTCGATGTCCTCCATTCGCCTCCCCACCTCTTGACCAGAGGGAGAGAGAGAGAGCGATTTAGGTGTGCGCAGCCGTAGGAGGCGTCGAAGGACGGAGGAGCCTCGAGAGAGTTTGCCCCCCTCCCTGCTTTCCCTCCGTTCCGCCGCTGCGCAAATGGGTCTTGGATCTGAGCCCGACCCGGATCCAACAGGATTCGGTTCGGTCAGATCCAAACTTACATGACAATGATGGCATTCATTTCATCGCCCCTTTTTAAAAACCATTCAAAATCGAAGGTCTAATTAATGTTAAGGTTAACAAGTACAACTAAAAAAGTCACTAATTTCGCGCGTCGGGATTGACTATGATTTGTTCCCCGATCAAATTTTGCAGAAGCTCTTTAACCTCTTTCCCTTCTTTTTTCCATTTTGGTATATCTAAAATTTTTACTGCGTATAAAAATTGACACGTAAGTCTTGACGTCTTACAATTTAAATAGTAATTTTAGATCATCACGGAAGTCTAGAGCAAGAGCGACTACAGGTGACAGAGTGAATTACCGCTAGCTATTTTGATGGATGAACTCAAAATAAAATTTGGTTTATTGATCTACTTAAGTTTAGACAGAAAAGTATGACAAGTTATTCAGCTTTACCGTGCTTTTTTTTTTTACTCCCCGAAGGGCCCAAAATCATTATTTTTTTCGTCAGAAAGGGGCCCAAAAATATGAAAAACCAAAAAAGTTGGAAAATAATGATTGGTTGCATTTCAAATTAATGGTTTCCAGTTTTTCCCGACCGATTTTTTTTTCTCAATCCAGTGTCATACAAGCTCAAAACATTTCCACATATAACTTTATGTATTAATCTTTGAAACTGCTTTGCGAATACCGATACGCAAGAAACACCCACAAAAACATTTTGTTGCAAACTTCTCCCTCGAAAATGAATTCGCTCCAATTTCCATCCCCCCGCCCTTTCAAATTGTTTCATCCAACCCCTCCTTCAGCAAATAAAGAAAGGAAAGGGAAAAAAAACACGAAAAATTATCGTCAATGGAATCAAGAGAAAAAACTGAAAATAAATTCCTTTATTTTTTCCTAATGATAAGGAAATCCACACGGAAGTAAACATGAAATAGCTGATATATCTTTTTTTCAGATGACAATCTAAAACAATATAGGTGCCTATAATATGTAGTCCCTTTCAACCTATACAAGAAGAGGAACATAGAAAGGAAGACGTAATTACATGGGACGAGTTTGGAAATGGCTTTCTAAGACCAAGTTAGCGCGCACAAAAAAATTGGCCTTGGTAAATGGCTATATGTACATTGACAGCATAACTTACGGTGGAACCGTTTTTTCGTGGAATGCCAAAACCTGTGTAACTACTTCCTTCTCAGATCTTTTGCAGTTTCTCGTCGCCGAGTATCCACCTGGTCAAATGGCTCGGGTCTTCGGCAAAGAACTTACATGACGTGGGGATGATTCCAAGATCAGAACCGATTTGATTATACTCTTCGAGCGCTGACGCCATCTCTGCTTCGACAGCTGGGTCATCCACAAGATCGACTCTACCCATTTGCAAAACCTCGGTGTAGTGATTCTCCATCTCGACATCATTTTGGAAGGGATCCACTGCCAATCCCTACAATTCAAAGGACAATGAGAAACGAAAAATCATAAAGAAAAAGCGGCGCAAGCACTGGGCCTACTTGCCGGTCTATGAACAGTTGCTTTTGAAGTCTTTACCTGACATAATTCTGCATAATGCCTGTAGATCTCACTTTTCTCGTCTTGATCGCCAAGCAGCGTTCCACCATACCAACCATTAGTTTCATTTACAGTTGTCATTTCAAGGTACCTAAAGATCAAAGCTCATTATTAATCAAGAAGTATCCATATTAAGTCGTTTGCATATGCAGACAAATGCAACTAAACAAGCACATATTACTGTCATGTTCTATCATCCCTGAGTTTCCTATGGTATGCAGACACATTCAAGTTGAGTGTCCAAAATTTTCAACTGTAAACCAGTAAGGGGTTTGATCCCTCAATGGGAAGCTATCTGTAACACGCAGGCTTGGATCTCTTTTGATCTTTTGATTGCTGGATGAAAGGAAGCCCCAATTTAAAGGGAGAAAGAACACACCTCCCCCCTCACCCTGGTTGACGAAGTTATCTACTAGCAGAGTCCCGAGGAAGCTCCAATTTTGGTTTGTTTTAAGGACACGAACTGGTTAATTCCAGTCATCTGAGCCAAAATATTCAACCAGGATTTTCTGGTTTCTATACATGAAGATGAAGTTGTTTTGGCTCTATACGCAGGGAAATGTCTAGGATTCAGCTGGCATTACTTTGAGTTCTGAAGGTTGTGCTTCCTTAGTCCATGGTTTAAAGCATTTGACAGGGCATTGAAGTTTTCAGGAAACAGGACAGCCCCTTCTTAGGGTATCGATCGCTTGTGGTTTTTTGAAGTGTTAGCCAAGGGGAAGCTCTTGGTTCTGGATATGTGAAATCTCAGGGCTCCCCCATCGTTGCTTGAGGTCCAAGATCAAATGAGTAATTGTCAAATTGGTAACAGATAAGCATGCATGACACTAAACAAACACAAAATGAAAAACAGCAGCTGCATTCTTATCATAATCACAATTCAAGTAATAACCACGAATAACCCACACAAAGATATAAACGCTCACAGAACTTATGTCCATGCAGGTGCCCATGGTAGACTAAACACAAAAGTTAAAAAAGAGAAAGGGGGCACCTTTGGAAAATATCTTCTTCACCAACATCCCCGAGAGAAGATAGCAAACTAAGGTCACATGGGGCATCAGCTCCAGCCTCATCTTGGGATCTTCCTTTCGAAATTTCATTTGAAATAACTTTGGGTGCAGACACATTTTCCTCATATTTTCGCTGCCCAAAAAGCCAATTTGGACTTTTAAGCTGTATCTCACTGCACATAACCGGTTCATTCACCTTGATTAGCATCTACCAGAGTGCCAGTTCTGTGGCATTCTATCTGTAGAACTATTGTCTATGGTACTAATTCCAGCTTGACATTTTGATATGACCAAAAGTTTATGTCAATGAGAAAGTCGAAGTCGACATCCGAATAAGAAATAACCAAAATTATTGACAAAGTATCCTTGCTTATGAGATACATACGCTGCATCAGGTGCCACACCAGAAGTGCCAGAAGAACCACCTGGACGTTGATCAGGCTCACTGCATAATCTAACATTCTTGATTGAACTGCATGTCTTTGCAATCAATTTATCAAAGGAAGTCAATTTTATCCGAGAGAAGTCTTCCTTGCAAGCAGGAATAGGTGCCAAAGAAATTCCAGCTCTGCCTCCAGGCCCTAGAAAAGCTCTTGGGCTTGCATATTGAAAGCACCACAAAGAAAGAAATTCCAATAAATAAGATCAACAATTAAACTATTGCTGTTGCCAAAAAATGGATATGAAAAACTGAAATAACAGAAAGCATCAAGAGTAGGTTGGATTAATCTTCTTGTCTTTATAGACATGCATGTAAGGTGTGACATACGTGGACCGGAAACAATATAAAAATTGCCCATATGAGCAAGCCAAATGTGCTCATGTTTTCTGTTAAAAGTAAGCACTGTTTACTCATAATTTACTTGTAAAATGCATCCCAGGATTTTCCCGCTTACTTGGGCAAAAGTAACGTAGAGTTCACATTCTAAATATTTTACCTTTCATCAGGAAAAAAGTCATCTCCAATGCCAGAAACGTGAAGATAATAATCAGAGTCCAGCTCCCAAAGAGCTGGTTTTCCTTCTTGTGGCTGGAAATAACCTAAAAATCTGTTCCCAAAAAACCAAAAAACACTGCTTTAAGAAGGCTAAGTTGGGGAAAGAAAAGAATGGCCAAATACTCAGAAAAACAGATATTAAGACGGCAAGTCATCAAGAGGTTAATTATTAAAAAAACAGAAGCTTCCTAGAGTTATAAAGATAAGATGGCAAATGATGCAAAGTAAAAGCCCAATCAGGAAGGATGGAGAATGAACGAAAATTACACTTCTTATCCTCTAGTTTCAAAACCAAAGCTCTGCATCGACTACCCTCTATTTTAGTGAACACTTTGCACCCTCCAGTTTTTATGATTCTCCCAACAATTTCCAGATGGTGTAAAAGTCCCGGGTGTAAATAGGTTTTTTGAAATATTATGTATACAGCGTCATGTCTGGAAACTATTGGGTGCAAAGCGTATGTAAGGGACAGTTAAGGGTCCTTTCTTCAATTGTCCTGAAATCGAAAGAATCATAACATATATGACATATCAAACAAAAATAGAGAAAAGGAGCAGTAAGTACAAGTTGATTGCATCTTGCTTTTCACTGTCCGTGTAGGTATTACTGTAGTATCTTTTGATAGACTTGAGAAACTCTTTGGATTGGGTGGTAGCTTTCCACTTTCCCTGCCTCTCTGTAAACACCTGGAAAAGAAGAATTGGCATCAGTTTTCTAAATAGAATGAGAAGGCAATACATGAGCTCAAGCTCATTGATGAGATTCTGCATCAACTTAAAAAGGGACAATTACAGTGTTATGAGCTTCAGAACCACCGTATTGCTGCGCCAGAGCGTCACCCATGCTCTGATACATATCCATTAGTGCAGTAGCAATGCTACTGTGAGGATCCAATTTGGGCAAGTCTTTCAAACCCATTACATGAAGTTGGCGGCCTAAAGCTTCCAAACCATAAGCATATTGAGCAACATTTGTGCGATCCAAACAGTCAATGCAGTTGGTACGCAGGACTCCACTTTGGAAACGGGGGTTTTCCCGTCCATAACTGTCTTCCCTGCTATTTTGATTGGACTCAGTCTCTCTATCTTGATTATTTCTGAGAGCTAGATTTTCATTGCTATTTCCAACACTAGAATGATCCCCCGATTCTGATCTATGATCTCTCAGAGAAGTATCTCTGCGATAAAAGCAATGAGCTGTGAAAAGCAAAGAAGCACACAAGAACCTACACAATTGTTTGAAAAGAAATTTGAAACAGAGACAAGGAAAAGGGTCCTCACAATTAGCTAGTCCATATATAACCAATTCAACATGTCTAAACAAACCATTTTATGTTTCGCTCTTTAGCCTAGAAAAAATAATTGTAGCGAGAACTAGAGCTACAACTCAATTTTCCAAAAAAGACCAAAGTAAATGGATGCATTAAAGCAGGTATGTCTATACACCTTAAAAGTAAAGAGAGTATAGTCAAAGCAGCTAGCTATAACAATATAATTCCAGATTCTATTCTTTCAGTAGAGGTATTCACTGATATGGAACCAAGGGGATGCCAACACATTGACAAAATCAAATAGAGAAGAAAAAGTCCATTAGGCGGAGAATAGCATTTACATCAAGACTCACTCTGCATGTAAAGCAAAAGTTCAATGTAAAAAGCCAAAAACCCCTAATTTTCACATAATGGCTCACTGTTTTATCAAAGATTATCCAGTCTTTTCCCTCTTAATCAGCAAAAAAGTCACCAGAGGTGTGTTGAATTGTGTCTCAGCATCGCAAGTAGCTGTAACGACTACAAATAATGTTGAGAGTCTCAATTGTGCCACCTTTTGTAGTTTCTAATTGCCTAAGTCTTGTTCATGAAGGTAACAAGTTTAAAAAGTTATGATTTCTTCACTTTTTCAAGAGTATTATAATTAGGATTTTTAATGAGGGTTTCCTTTAAAGGAGCTTTTTTGCAATTTCCAAGTTTTTGCTTTCTACTGTTATTTAATGAGTCTGAAACAACAAGTTCCTGTTTGAAATCTGATGTATGTGATCCTTTTCTTGGAGGTAACAATTGACA
This sequence comes from Syzygium syzygioides, assembly GCA_031216285.1. Classification (NCBI taxonomy): domain Eukaryota; kingdom Viridiplantae; phylum Streptophyta; class Magnoliopsida; order Myrtales; family Myrtaceae; genus Syzygium; species Syzygium syzygioides. The sequence continues at coordinate 44,065,182 of CM062247.1, read as the reverse complement.
TTTGTTTGTGCAAAAAGGTGGTCATGCTAATTTTATGATTACAACAATATTGTCTGAAATAATTTCTCTGGTTTGTAAAATCTCACAATCTTAGAATATAATCTGACATTTGAATTTATGGAAACCTGTCAACCCAGTTAAGCAAGTGATTTTAACTATCTTGTCTCTTCCATCCTCAAAGCATTTTACTTATCGCAGAAAAAATATTCAAGAAATACCACGCAAAAGTCTTATAGGTGAACCTTCTTGTTGCAAACAACTATGTTCAAACACAAGTAGCCTAGAGCAATAATTTGCCATCATCTATAAAATCCAAAACCCCATATAACCGTGCTGCATTAAGTTTGCAACTAGCAGTCAGATACTCACGCAAGATAATTACAAAAACCAACGAAGATTAGCAAGCATAAGTGAAGGGCTTTAATAGAGCCTCTACAGCTCTTCATATTTAAGAAATAGATACCTCCCAATGCTTGGTCGTCTTAGTTGATTCACCCTCTTTTTGGGAACGTTAGATCTCCCACTATAGTAAAAGCCCGTCAAATCAAGTGCTTCACTTGCCACGTTACCCAAGACTGCCAAGACGTTAGCTGACTTGCTTGAAAAAATCACATTAAAGGACAAGAATTTAATTAGATAACAATTTCGGAATCGCTTCTTATAAACTAAATTGAGAAAATTACAGGCGCATAAACTTATTAGCTTTGTGCACTTTAGTAATAAAACTTTCATTTTGTGCAATAAAATTTGTCAACTTCGGGCAATTAAGTCATTCCATTATCTTTGTGGACAGAAAACACCACATAGCTTTTTTTATTTATTCTTTATATCTTATGTGGCCATTGGTCACAATGACAAAGCACTCTCAATACAAAAACAAAGTTGTTTTCTAGCATCACATCTGAAAATATAAATTTTAACACTTAAAATTTTAACAAATAAGTTTAAAAAAATAAAATTGAAAAGAAAATTTAATCTGAAAATTAAAAAAAGACTGACTATAAAAAATAAAAAGATTGCAAGTGTTCTGGCCCATTGGTGGTGGCGCCAAACTTGTCAGTGAATCTCACCTGACCAATGGCGAGGGCCTGCTTGCCCTTACCAGCTTAGTGGTGGTGCTTGGGGTCACCCTCACCATGCCAGCAAGTGTGAGGACTCACTGCCCTTTTTCACTGATGAGGACAAGCAGGCCCTTGCCACAACCTCGACGAAGGGAGCAGGCGGCGCATCCCCAACATTCTCTGCCCCAAGTGATTTTTTATTATTTTGATTTTTGCTTTCACTTGTGAGTTTGTTTTTTCAGTTATTCTTATTCTCAATTTTTTAACAAAAAATAATTGATGTGGTGTTACAATGACGTCGTTTTGAGTTCAAGGATTGAAAAGTGAATGAAATAGCCATATATGGTTAAATAATAAAAATGCCACGTGGCCTTTTCCATCACTTAAACATGGGCCTAATTCTCTCAAAAACTCAAAAAATAGGTCTAGTCCCAATTCTTCCCTGAACATAACCCCAAACTTTAAATTGAGCCCCAAATTTGCCCCGAACTTTTGTCTCAGAAAACCCCAAACTTTACGTCTAGTCCCAAATCCACCTTGAATTTTGTTTTTTTCTAAAAAAAATCATCAACTTTCAATCTATTCTCAAATCTACCCCCGTGGTCCGGTCCCAACCTGACGTGGCACTTCCAAATCGATGACAAATCCATAACAACAATGTGACATGGAAAATTATCTCCAAAATGAATATTTTTTAAGATATGAAAATTAGGGACGACTAACGACGACTTTTGGACAAAGGGCTAATGGGGGTGGATTTGGGACTATAGTAAAAATTTGTGATGTTTCTATTAGACAAAAAAACTCCAGGGTAAATTTATGACTAAACCTAAAGTTGAGAGTTTTTTTTTTAGATAAAAAAAAGTTCGGGCCAGAATTGGACTAGACCTAACGTTTGGGGCTTTTTCTACACAAAAAACAGTTTAGGCAGACTTGGGACCAGACCTAAAGTTGGGGGTTTTCTAGGAAATTGGGCCCTCAGAAATGATAGAGTTCACGGAAGAACTCAAGTACACAAAGTTGACAAATTCTAAGATTTCAATACACGGGCTGAAAGTTTTAGGACTAAAGTGCACAAAGTTGACAAGTTTTAACACTCAGTTACCTCTTCGCAAATTTGTGGAAATCCCAGTGGACTAAGAAAAGATGAATCTCATCTGAAAGGATGTGGTTCAAATACCCAACAGCATTTGTAAACTCACGTCTGAGCATCATTTCCCTAGGCCTTTTCTCAAAAGTCTGCATTTTAGTACATAAACAATATTAGAAAACAGGTAGATTCATATATTAATATTCTCGTTTGAGGGGGGAAAACATTGAAAAGATCAGCATATACAAGCCTCTCTCTCTCTGTCCCTCTTTCAAAAAAAAAAAATAACAGATACCTCTAAAAGATGACGCATGCACAACTACTTAAAATTGGAAATTTTTATTAATAAAAATATTTTTCTTCTTTAGAACAATAAAAAATCAGGATGTGTCAACCTTTCATACTTATCCTGTTTGCTTAAGAGATCAGATGTACTTGGACGCCAAAGTAAAACATCAAAAAAAAAAAAAACCTATGAAACATAGGAAGGAATGCCAAAGACAAGCCATGCTTCCATGTCATTCACTGCTTTTGTATGTTATTCACGGGAGTTAACACGCAAGCCCCCGGACAAATCAGACATTAAGAAATAAAAACTTGTGAATGACCAAACAGGACGAAGGAAGAGAGCCAGTTCTGCAGAGCAGCAGATTGATGCAGTGTTGAAAAGCTACCACACGAGCAAAGCAATGACATGGAGCAAAAAGGGGAAGACAATGAAGCAGCATGGAGAAGCAGGCAACAACTTATAAGCAAAGATGTATTGACTTTCCAAATACAAGACAAACCAAATTTTAGACTCAGTTAAATTCTGCAAAGGAAGGAAACAAGAGAGGTGGTGAAAAGCTGAATACCACAACATCAAGCTTGGGCATCCATGGAAAAACTGTTAGGAAGGGGAAAAAAAGCATACACAGAAGTGGAGAGAGAGAGAGAGAGAGAGAGAGAGAGAGAGAGAGAGAGACCTTAATTAAATTGAGCATGATTATTGGGTTGCCATATCGATTCACCAGGTCCTCAAAGTGCAATCTAGTGGCCTCATAAGTAGGATCATACCTCTGTACTGCATAAAGGATATCAAGGCTTTTAAAGCTAATATATGTTGGTGCCAAAAAGACGGGAAATATCAATTTCCAATTTTCCGATCAACCTAGGTCGAACTGCATCAGATTCAGCTAAAGATCTCTAAACCGAAGAAGTTACAGGACATTTATCAGCTTTAAGCCCTTACATATGATATCCGGTTTCGGACTAAATTTTGAAGCTTCTTGTGACCAGAATAGGGGGATTGAACCACGCATCTGCACAACAGAGCTCATTTTTCCTTTGCATGGCCCAGCTCCTTCGTCAAGGACAACCTGCTCTGTTTCAACTTCATTTGCAACTCTCCCCCGATCATTCACTCCCCTCTTCAGGTAACTGAATACAATAAATACTAATAGGTCAAGTATCAACTCACCAACAACTAGAAACCAGTATGCAATCATCAATGACAATTAATATTAGATGTGAGGACCAGTGACATGTCAAGCCCCTCCCATAACAAAATGTAGAGCAAATAGAATGGCATTTAGTAAATGACCACAGGAGCTCTAAGAAATCTTATCTATCACGTATGTAAAAAGAAAAAAATTTAAGTTTGAGGGCATCCGCATCTTATCTACAAATCCATTTCCGAGCTAAACAATGCCACAAATTCACAGAGCAGCAAAATCCATGCAACCTACCAACAGATATTTACAATTGCACTGATAAGATGCTTTTGACACATCTAGAGGTTCCTCCTTAAATCCCAGCATCTACTAAGATATTTGACAATGAATAGCAGATTCCAATTACCAGTCCATATTTGGTCACCAACCAATTGCTATCAAAATCAACTTGACAATTTTGAGATCAACCCAACGCCCACCACTAGTTAGTGTGATCCCACTTAGTGTGATCCCACTTCCTGAGTTAAGGTTCTATAATCTCGAATAGGCTGGGAGAAGGCAACAATTCTTTTAACTCCCAAAACCACGCTGGAGTAAGTCTTATGAGCTGAACTGGAGGACTACGTATGACAAATTTAGGTAATATGGCCAAAAAGAGGGTCACAAAAGAGAAAGAAAACAATCAAGGACAGGAAAGTGGAGGATTGGCAACAAATAGGCCATGAGAAAAACATTGGGCAAGAAGATAGACCCATGGTGAGAAAAACATCTTGTAGTCCGCCAGGGAAAGGTTTGATGAAATCAGCATGCGCTTAATTATGCATTTTCCCACATCCTTTTTCTTTACTTTGAATTCAATGGTAAATGGCATCATAAGAGTGCACCATTTTGGGGCCATTTACAAAAGGAGCACAGTGAAAGACAAGAAGTCCACCAAAAAACAATGCAGAACAGACCTAACTTTCGACTAGAGGTGTCACAATGAACTGAAGACCCATTTATCAACCCATATATGATGGGTTGGGTCACACATGGGTAAGCTACATTTTGTTAAATGGGTCGATATGGGTTTGAGTAATAAAGTCCAACACGATGTGGGTTTTAGTGGGTGTAATGCCCAAACTAATAATGTCCCTCTTCACTTGTCTTTAGGTTTAGGTCGGTGGTTTTTGGGTGGGGCAACTTAATTTCTAGTTTTATCTTCTATTTATGATCTTTTTTATTTCAAAATTGAAAAATAGTAAAAGATTTATGATCTGTCAAGCTTTAGAAAATCGTGAAAATTAGTATGTGATTTTACATGTCAATATTTATTGACTTATTCATTTTAAGAGATGTCGGATACTTTGCTATGAAACTTGAAAATTTTGCAATAAAGAAAAAATCGCAAACAAGTTAAAAATCTTATTTGGAACCTTATAAAACAGTTAAAAAATTTATCCTTTACACGAGACACGCGTAGCATAAAAGTTCTTGTTTTTAAATTTCCGTGTTTTAGTAATGCAAGTTGGGTTGGGTAGGGGTCACTCTATCTGTATTGTATATAAGAACGTCAAAACAAATTAAATGGATCGATTTGGGTCGGACCATTTTCGACCAAACCCAAACCCGACCTAACCCACCCATTTGACGAGCCTACTTTGGATTGCCATATCCATAAGTAACGATAAAATTTCTAAAAACCTTTTGAAATTATTGTAGTCAAACATCCTAAAAGTAAACAAACATATAGTGCAAAATTAATGAAAAATGATCGAAGATAATGTTAATTAATCTTCATAAAGATTGCATTCAGTAAATCATTGTTCCTTTACCCATAAGACAAGGAAAATACGTTAATTGAGCTTCGTAGTTAGATTATTCCACCACAACGGAAAACTACACTTTGCATCCTACAATACAAGCATCACCACAATTTGCATCCCCTTTATATAATGTGATGATCACAGTTTAAGTCCTGGATTGAGTTATTTTAAAGCTTCCATCAGAGAAACTATAAAATTCTGGAATACGCTATTTTAATGCTTCCATCAACGAAACTGTAAAACTTTCTACTTTCTCTGACCTACAGCTTTGATTGCCACTTGAAGACACCACTAGAGGAGAGATAAAGAGAGAGCCACAAAAAGATGGACTGAGCAAGTTAATCATCATATTTGGCAAAATAGATTCTTTTTATATTAGAAGGGTCTTGTTAACAAGACATCGCGATTAAAGGAATGTCCAATGATACACATTTCCAAAGCATGGAATATGTAAAAGCACCATTTTTACATTTCCAAAAAACATTTATACAAGTGCCCTAGCAGCAAGCATCGACATTTTCCACAGAAGAAAGCCTCCAACAGCTAGTAAGAGCAATCTTAAGCCTTCCACATATTAAAAACGACATTTTTAAAGTGGCTTTTCTTTTTGAAACAAGTGGAACTTTGCTGATGGATTATTAAATACAACCAATGGAAGATGCAAAGTGATTTTTCAAATACAAAGTAAAGAATACATAATATAATTTCTATAACAGGAAAATAACTAAAGTGTATTTATGCCAATTACAAGACACAAAGTGTAATTTTCTGATATGTTAATCTGTAAAATGGACAATACCAAGGAATCAAGATCCATGATGGAAATCTGAGGACATGTAACTTATACATTTGTAGAGAGAGAGAGAGAGAGAGAGAGAGAGAGAGAGAGAGAGAAGAGAGAGGGTCGGAGGGAGGGATGGCGGAACGGAGGGAGTGAGGCTGGAGTTCTGCTACAGAAGCTATAGAAAGCTTCATCCTTGGAATAATTTCGGTAGACACAAGCTTGATACATGGAACGCCAAAATGATAGTGGGACAGAGGCTAACCTGGTTTCCTGTTCATCTCCCTTTTGTCTTTCCCTGAACAAATTACAGCAAAAAATTGCCTCCAGGTAAAACTGAATTATAACTTTTTATGGATCTAAGCATACATGTACCATGATGTACTTAACCAGGGGAAGCACGTTATATACTTGCAACAAAGATAAAGCACTGAAACGTACAAATTCTTCTGCACCTAATTGGCAACTAAGATGGAGTCGAACATCTGGAGCAACTGCTTACGAGAAAATTAGCTAAAGGTTCAATTAAGTGGAGCACCTACTAAAGGTTTAAGTGCTACCTTATCCCTTTACATGGCATTCACACATCTTTCCTCCTTTCTTAATGCAGCTTACTTCATCAACCTTAGTGATTCTAAAAGTATGTAATACCATAAAAGCCCAACTCTCAATAAGCATGTAGCAAATATCTTTTCCCTCAGGTCATTGGCTATAGATTTCTATTTCTAGATAATGACATAATTCCAAGTCAACTAACTGGCAGACCACAGGATAAATGCCTAGAACTTCCAGGAGCACGTGTATCTTCTCCATAAGCTTACTGAGGCAAGAAAGTGCACTCATAAGAATTTAAAAAACTCAGACCCAGACTATGCCATATTTACTTTGTCTACCCCGGTATTTAAAAACTCATGCTAGAAGAAAACTACAGACTATAATCTCTGAAAATTGTAGTTCCCCCCACAGTTCCTAAAGAAACAATAGACCTATAAGAACTGTACATTCATGGAGAGAAAATGCCAGGAGTAACTCGAGACTCCTGACATATCAACTAGGCACATGTCATAACAAAATAGTAGCCACATATGGCCCACTCTTATTGGTAGTTATACATCAGGTCATGGTACCTGACTCTAAATTAATATCTTCTTCAATGGAAGACAACTAAACCCTCTGTGATAACATTATCCAGTGTCACAAAAGACCCAACTCAGGCCCCAGAGTTCGATCAAGTAAGAGACTAATCATCACTAAGCCAATATAGTTTCAAGATTCAATTAATATGTATCATCCTATTTCTGTGTCCTGCCATAATATTTAATCGCTGTCAAATCTGCATGAAATGCATTCGTATCAATTAATTTATAAAATGGGAGACACAAAGGCAATTTTATCAGTAACACAAAGGTAGAAACTCCTGTGAGAATAAATATCTTGTGAGTAAATAGACGTATTTAATTTTATATATCGACAGCTCATATTAAAATAACAAGAAACACAACTTTCTAGTTACGTCCAAAAATAGTAAAGAATCAAACAACGCACCAATAAAGCCACCGAATATAAAAAGATAAATCAACATACCGTGTCCCAGCAAAGTGTCGTGATCGTCTAGAGATAAGTGAAACACTGAAATCCCTTCCAAAAATTGAAAGCCTCATCTGTCATTACAAGGTGACAGACATGATCACAAAAGTGAAAGAAGCAGATATAACAGCAAGACATCCTACAAAGTTAAAGTTGACACAACAAAGAATCTTTTCTGGGGAAAAGAAATGCAATACAATGCTCTTGTGTACTAAATTCGACAGGAGCATAGAAAAAAATGGTGTCACCCATAAGGTAATAAACAAATGACTTATGAGTGAATCGGTAGAAATCACAACAAATATAATGGAAACAACTCGTATAGGTAAAGAGTCATCCTTAAGGAGTTTTACACACCCCATAACTTAGTAACTAGATCGCCCTCTAAGATCCTCTGGATTGACGCAAATTGTTTCTTTCACCAGTTGCTATGTGCAACATCATATTGGAAAAAACATTGCCTACTAAGAGCTGCATGCTAGTCAAGTTGATGACTCTTCCAACACTAATTGGGTCAACTCCAAGCCTATTCCTTCTGCTCCTTTCAAGCCATAAGATCAACAGATCGGACAAGAAAGCTTTCTCATTCGAAAGACATATACAAAAAAAAAAAAAAAATCCAATGTGCATAAGTTTAGAAAAGCGAACACCATCACAAACAAAGCACATTAACAATGTCAGTGTTCTATTGGTTTCAGACTTGTTGGATTTGATAAAAAAAACCAGGGCTTTGCACCAAGAATGCATCAGACCTATATATAAGATCTCCATGTTTCTTCATCAAGAGACAGCAGTAACAAAGACTGTCTGTCAGGATCTGGAAAAATAAAAAGAAAGGAAAAGAACCTCCATGCATTTAACCATTTAGACATTTGTGTGGCCATGCAGCATGCTCTAAAGGAAATGAAATGCAGATTCATACAAGAAAAGGATGAGAGAGAGAGAGAGAGAGAGAGAGAGAGAGAGAGAGAGAGAGAGAGACCTGCTTAAAGTGCCCATGAATGAGTGCGATTGTCCAAATGGTATTATTGCATCTTGACCGTATGGCTTTTGTTAAATAGGCATTCCAAACAAACATATTATCATATGGCGTCCTTTCCTCACCACTCAATGACACATTTTTTTGCAAACTTTGCATTATAGGGTATGTATAACTATAGAAAAAATCTTTTGTCATGTCCACGCTGGATAAAAGTTTTTTGTACCTGCAGTTACCATAAAGTACAAGATATGAGTTTATACATTTTTTATCAGTGAAATGAAAAATGCAGCAAACCAAATCAAATTTGAACTCAAGCCATCATATTGATAGCTCGAACCTTCAGACACATAAATGAAAAGCAGAACTAGAAAATAGAAGTAAATCACAGCTCGCCAATAGTTTATGCAAAACCAATACAAGGAAGATAAAAGAGCAAGTAAATCACAGCTGGCCAAAGAGAAATGTTAAATCACAGAAGAACGTACCTTAGCTCGGTCTTAGAAGTTGCTAAATCACTCTGAACGGAGCTATGTGGAATAGTTATCAGCTGGCTCTCGTCTATGCTATAAATTGCATGACCACACACGCACCCAATTTGCCTACGCTTGGTAACAAGAATCAAGTAATACGACTCCAAAAATTTGATGCACCCTGAATACGCAAAAGAAGAGAGAGGTTATGCCACCGAAGCCGTCAAAGAGTAGAATCTGACTCCATTGCAATAAAGGCCACCAAACGACAGAGCTTCCATGGAAAGAAGAGACCAACCTGCAATCCCATAGAACTTCCCGGAGAAAGTGAGCCCGCCGATCGCGCGATTGCCCTCGCTAATCCGCTGGAGCAAGTTCTTGATCTCCAGGGGAGAGTACACGACCGGGTCTTCACTAATGTTGAGATCAGACGGCTCAGAACGGTCGATCTTCAGCACCCGGAACAGCCTCTTCTGGCGATCACTCCCAACCAAATAATACCTCTGCATCACCGGCGGAAATCAACGCATCAAATATGAAAACCCAATTCGAAAATTTGGGGCGGAAACAGAAAATTAAAACATCATCGTGAAAATAACAGATTGCTCCTGGCTCTCTCTACAGTGCCGAATTCCTCATCACACGCGACGTCCATCAGCTAAGATCGACGGCAAAAAGCTAAAGCTATACGCAGCAAGCCTAACGAGGGAAATGAAGCGAAAACGGAAAGGAGATCGAGGAATGGATACCGCTCGGGTTTCGTAGAGCCTGAACTTCTCGAGCGAGTAGGAGCTGGGATCGGAGTCGGGATCGTTGAACGGGTGGATCTTCGCGGACGAGAGGGCGAAGGATTGGTCGGTCTTCGCCATTGCAAGGCGGCGAGGCTCCGCGGCGGCGGCGGCGGCGGCGGCGGCGGCGGCGGCGGGCGGAGGACGGGGCTGCGATCGGTGGCTTTTTGATGACTTTTTTGCGTTCGTCGAGGGGTCGTTGCTCCCCTTCCGGAACCCGAAACGAATCGGACCCGGTGTAAGGAGAGATGGATAAGTACCGGTCGAATTTAATGCGAGGCTAATTACATATTGACCCCCGAGTTTTAGGGGTTGTTGCCAATTGGCCCCGGATGTTTCAATTTTTACAATTTGCACTGCATTTTAGAAACTGAGTGCAATATACCTCCTAACGTTGACTCCGACCAAATTTTTGCTTTGAGCTACGATCACGTGATGGTAGGGTGAGCGCGCGCTAGGTTGAGTTAAACTCGGGAGTTGGTAAGAACCGACCTATTTGGGACAAATTCAAGCCAATTCTAAAGAGAATCCGTTTAATTTTCATTTCAAGTCAGAGCCATCGGTTTTTTAGGAGAAACGATCCAACTTGGCTGGTTTTTAGATTGAAATGGTTTTGAAGTCTCTTTTGAGAAAAAAAGATTACTTTGCAACCGTCAAGATTTGAGCCATTATTTTTCAATGTGATCAAAGAATCACATAACTACTTGGCCAAAGAATGTTTTGGTAATAAAATAGTGCAACTTTTACATTTTGATAGAAAAATTTGGAAAAGGCAATTCCACAATCAATTGGTTCGATTTCTGATTTCAATCTTTTGGCATTGAAGATCACAAAGTTGGTTCTCGTTAGGAACCAACCCACTCTGAATCCGATTACCCTTACATGACAGCTCATAATAGATTATGAAAGGTAAATTTGTCAGACATCAAAAGGTATAAAAACAATTCATAAAGTATATTATATGAGAGCATTCAACTAAAATTCTGGTGAGAATTTACTCTAAATCAATGTTAGATACACATCAATGTACAATTGTGAAGTATATTTATTCAGTAATCTCTATATATTTTTATCACAAATATCAAAATGATATTTGATCAATTGCCTTCCATAGTATGTCACATGGTCAAATATGTGAGAAATTTTTTGCTGGGGTCAACGCTAGAGGTCATATTACCACAAATTCCAAAAATTAAGATGGCAAATTGTAAAATTTGAAATGTCAGGGGGCAACTTGACACAATCCCAAAATTTTGGGGGGCAAAATGTAATTCTCCCTAATCGTGCTTTTAACACCCTTTTGATAACCGCCACATAAAAAACAACAGACAAAAAATAATAGAAAAAGACAAAAAAGGCCATGGCAATTGGCAACCATCATACGGCTGGCCGCCACATCACGGTGGTTGGGTCGCCACCTTGCCGGTGGTTGCCGTCATCTAAGGTCCGCAACCGCCTTGCCGTGGCCGCCTACGAAGGGATGAACACCGTGAGGCGGCGGCCACCTAAAGAGGCGATGGCAAAAGTGAAGGCGACCATCTTGCCGAAGTTGTCGTTTTTAGAAACTCTTTTTTTGTTGTTAATATCACGAAAAACTCTAAACTGGTATACTTGTAATAGATTTACCACAAACTATTTTTTTTTACTATAAAAAACCTCAAACTGGTACATCTGTGATAATTTTACCCCAAACTATTTTCTTGACCATCAAAAACCCTAAACTGATACATTTGTGACAATTTTACCCCGAACTAATTTTTAATATTATTATTTTTTAATTTTTTCAAATTTTTTTAGTTTTTCTTTTCTTTTCTTTTTCCTTTCCTTTCCTTTTTTTTTTTTCCTTTTTTAGTTTGAAAGCAGAGCTAGAGCAGAGGAGCCGCCGCCGTCGTCCCAAACGATAAATAAACGCCCGCAATGTCCGCCATTCCCGCTCCTCCCCTTCTTACTACTCACCCCATCTCGGCGTCCTCTTCCGTCGTCCCACCGCGCCGCCACCATTCCCACGTCTCTCCTCCACCGGTACCCAGCAACACCTTCCCCATCACCACCTCCTTTGCTCTTCCTCTTCCTCCTCTGCAACCTTCACTTCCCACCCCTCCTCGCTCTTCATGGATCGAATCCCTCCGCTTCCTAGCCAGGTTGAACCTTTTCCGGGACGTCGTTTCCACCTACGCAGACATGATGGCTCTCGCCAGTATCCCTCCCGACTAGTTCGCTTTCCCTGCCGTCCTCAAGACCGCCGCGGGCCTCCGGGACCTCAATCTTGGGAGGTAGCTTCACGCCCAAGTTGTTAAACTTGGGTATGAGCAATTTCCGTTACTATGGCCAATACCCTGTTGACCATGTATGACAAGTGCAGGGACATCGGGAATGTCTTTAAGCTGTTCGACAGAATACCTGAGAAGGATCAAGTTTCTTGAAAGTCTATGCTTGCGGCACTGTGTCGGGATAAGGAGTGGGTTCTTGTGTTGGATTGCTTCCGTTCGATAGTGGCGGAAAATTTGGAGCCCAGCTCCTTCACTTTGGTGAGTCTGGTGCTCGCATGCTCAAACCTGCTGCGAGGCGATGATGGCTTAAAGCTCGGGAAGTAGGTTCATGCTTATAGTTTGAGGAAAGGGGATCAGAAAACGTTTACTAACAGCTCTTTGATGGCTATGTATTCAAAGTTGGGAACGGTAGGCAACTCAAGGGCTTTGTTTGAATCGTTTGAAGACCGTGATCTAATTTCATGGAACACCATCATAAGCTCATTAGGCCAAAATGAATGCTTCTTGAAAGCTTTCATGCTCTTAGTTTGCATGGTTCGTGACGGAATTAGTCTTGATGGAGTAACATCGTCGGACCGACCAGAAGTTGAAGATGAAGAAAAAAAAAGGAAAGGAAAGGAAAAAGAAAAGATAAGAAAAACTAAAAAAATTCGAAAAAATTAAAAAATAATATTAAAAAATTAGTTCGGGGTAAAATTATCACAGGTGTACCAGTTTAGGATTTTTAGTGATCAAAAAAATAGTTCGAGGTAAAATTGTCACAGATATACCAGTTTAGGATTTTTGTGGTTAAAAAAATAATTCGGGATAAAATTATCACAGATGTACCAGTTTGAGATTTTTTATGATAAAAAAAATAGTTTGGGGTAAATCTGTCATAAATGTACCAGTTTAGAGTTTTTCGTGATATTAATCCTTTTTTTTGTCAGCATTTTTAGAAACTCGTGAGGTGAAGATGATGACCAGTGGAGTGGTCCTTTTACTAAATAAATTCCACTATTTATCATTTGTCATCCAACGGTTGAGATTAGTCACGATAACTTCGCTCTGCAATGGAGCACGACACCGTAGAAAATTCCTAAAAATGAGAGATAATGTTACTATTATATTATATGATTGGGCGATATCCAAATTGATCTTTAACATTTTTGTTATATATTTGATTCAAATCCTGCGAGGACACGCTTTGTGTCTTTTCTGACCGGAGACATCTGAAAAATTTTCATAAAAATTTTAAACGCCGAATTTTTTTCGAAATGTTAACAAGATATTGAATTTTCCAAAAAATAAAGAAGCGAAAACAGAAGTACATTTTTCATCTCCTGAGCGGAAAAACCGGTAAAAGAAATGTGTGGTCTGTCGTCAGTTATATATCATCAGCGAGAGAGAGAGCGTTGAAACGACTTCTCGGACAGATAAGGCGGGAGGAGCAGAAGGAGGACCGGCCTGGGCTTTTGATTTCATGCTGGACAGGGAGAACAGAAGATGGCAAAACTCCCACCAGTTGCTTCCATCAATCTGAGCGGGTTGCTTCCTCCACCATCATTGCCACTTCCCTCGCTTCTCCCTCTCAAATCTCCTCCCAACCCCATCAAGTCTAACAAGGAGCAGAGACAAGTAGCAACTTCCGCCTCGAGATCCGGCAGAGTCTCGCTGAATTCGGTATGCTCTTCTTGCTTGCTATCTGTTCTTGCTGTTCCAAGATCTCGAGCTATTCAAGAAGACAAGATCTCCTTGTTTGTATACGTCGGCTGAGGAACGGATTGAATGCGCAGCAGATTCGGGTTCTTTTTCTTTGAAAGATGCCGTTCTGCTCTTAACATCTGCACTGTTGTTTCACTTTCACCACTACGAGGGCCTATCTATGCATATGAAGTACTATTTCTATGTTCTTCTGATGATGTGCTTGCTTCACCATGTTGGGTCATGGGATTCAACAGATTTGGACAATTGAAGCATTTAGGCAGTCACCGATCGAGTCTGAGAAACGAGTTCCGTTTTTCTTAGTCTACCTGACTCGTATGGTAATTCTTTGCAGATCCTCAAAAGCTGTAAAACGTGCAGCGGAAAAGGTGCGATAGAGTGTCCTGGATGTAAGGTATTGATGAGCATTTCTTCGCTCCTTTTCTCTTTCCTTCCGTTATACTTCTCATGATTCATTGCTTTTTTCCTTCCGTTTCAGTTATTTTCCGTTCTTTTCATGATTCAACCTTGTAGATCGCTTGCAGCTTTTGCATTTTACTTTGAAGAGAGACTATACTAAGTAGCAGCAAGTTGGCACAAATAGCAGGCTACCTCGCAGGTCAATTGAACTTGACAGAGCAAAGAGGCGAGAGATCGTCTTCAAGGCGAGATGGAATTGCCTTGGGCTTCAAGAGAAGCTGATCTAAGTGAATATACCAAATAGCTAGAACATCTTGATAGGCGAGCTAGATGCCTCCTAAACATATTTGACCATATTATCGGTCCTCAACCGGCTACTTACATCCCTGTTCAAACTTCAAACCGTGTATGCGATTTTTGAACTAAGACATAAACGAGGATCTTTTGATACTAAGCTAGCGCTTGAAATATACAATGAAAGTAAAAAATTGCTGCCTCTTTTTTGGAGTGTCCTGGAGGGAATCCGAAACTTAGAAAGCAAGATACGTCAAACCCATGGATTCTGAAGAATCTTCCTGAGGTTGGCTTTCTTCTCAGGTGAACTTGGACTACATATTTGCGTTGACTTAAAATGTAAAAGGTCCTATTCTCTGGCCGATCAACGACTAAGCCTTACCCTTTTTTGCTTAATCGGTAGACACAACATCCAAAGGATTAACATTTGACCACGTCCACTATTAACCTCCGTGTCCCTATAGTAATTAATTGAAGTAGAAATTCAAGAAGGATTCACTTTTCTCATGGTGGGATAGTTCACCCATTCACTACTTAAATCGCTTTTAGATCTGCTAATGAACTCTGTCACGTAGGGAACTGGGAAAAACAAGAAGAACGGAAACATTTTCGAACGGTGGAAGTGAGTTTCTTTTATTACCAAGTGAATATTTTTCAACACTATTCTATTAGTATCTTCCACGAGAATTAAATTTTTTTCATGCTTTGATACAGATGCTTTGAATGTCAAGGATTTGGGCTGAAGGGCTGCCCCAATTGTGGAAAAGGAGGCCTCACCCCAGAGCAAAGAGGCGAGAGATAGTCAGTCTTTGGAAGAACATCTTGTTGACCACCTTGTATCTGTAATTCCTATATTGTTACTCGAACTTGATCTGTATATTTTGAGTTCATTTCCAGCAGTTCAGGTGAATGAAAGTGCGTGTCAACTCTCTTCTACGTAAGTCACAATTTTCTGTCTTAACGCTATAAAAATTTCTTCTGTTGTCACCATCATCAATAGAGCCATTGATTCCTTTGGAGATGCTTTTGCAAGATAATACAGAACAAATGTAATACGGTGAAGTATTGAAGGTCCTAGGGGTGCTGAGTGCCAATTTGTGCCCTGTTTGTCGAGATTTTCTTACAGAATGATTTTATGCTATATAAACGTCAAATGGTCAACAATAAAACTGAAGAGATTTAGAACTCTTCACAAAAATTGATGTTTATGGGAAGGCAGATTACCATTGTACTTAAGGCTATTTGGAGCAATCTCTGGTTCATTGTCAGTCAAGTGAATACGTCCATAATGATTGCACAAGTTTGACATAGCAGAAGAATTAAAGGCTACTACATCCCGGTTATCCTTAAGATCTTAATTAGAGTTTCAATACAAAGATCGATCCTGTTTGCACTAAAATATCGCTGAGCCTTCATTTTTAACTGTAAGTGATTGAAGTCCCATCAGTGAGGTGGAAGGTGCAACCTTTCAAAGCGATGCAGCAGTTGCACTTGGGACTGAGCTGCTTATCACCAGCGATCGGGCACGTCATGTCCACGACATCGAAGCAATCCTGAGGACAAACTTGGGCACTCACAGATCCATGTTTTCGCTAACTAGAATTGCACTTGATGACCAGGAACAGGAGACAAATTTCAGGTAAATGAGAGTGTTTTTCAGAAGAAATTTGAACCGCCTTCAGATGTTTTGATCTATTGGAAGTACTTTTGCATGAGTTCTCCATTCCACCGTTTACTTTGATACAAGTTTCGTGCTAGATGGTCAGATCCTTTAACCATCCAATTGCTAGAGATGTAGCCGAACTGATCTAACCTTGGAGTAGCAAGTGTGATTCGTGAATGTATGAGAACTGAAGTTAACTGAATATGACTATGGGCCATGCTGGCTTTATAGACTTAAGTGGTTGTGTGGTTCTTGCATATATAGGAATATGAGAATGCATTGATGACACAATGGATCCACTCGCACAATACGCCATTCGCATTATCATTTGAAACTTAACTATTCACATTGTGATTGAAGTCTATTATGGGGGAATGAAGAATATGGACATTCATGTTCTGTGGAAAATCATACGCAGTGATTCAAAGCTCAAATAAGATATGGCAATCCAAGTCAAGGAGAAGTAATCTTCATATACAGCATTAAAAGGGTCGCCTACGGTTCAAAAGTCGAAAACCTGATGGTGCTACACTGTGATAGTATAATCCAATGAAGCCGGTTTCTTGGCAAAAATGTAAGGATAATAGTTCATGACAGTTCCATATACATACAATGACTATCAAAGGAAAGAAACCAAAATAAAGTTTCTTAAGCCACTGAGTTTACCGGGGAAAGACAATCCAGTACGGTCCTCATTGGGAGATAACCCCATTATTAGTCGTAGCATTTTCAGTTAATCATAAAGAAAGCTGCTAAAGAATAAGGTCATCAGAACACTGTGTTTCAAGGATATTCAACAAGATATTGACATCAACACATTTTCGAAAGTTGAGTTCCTCTTTAACCAAGAGATCATGTCACCTACATGTTTATCAGGCTGCTGTCAAAGGATTTCGTCAGAGGAGCTGCCAAAGTGTCAAAGTGGACAGAGGCTTAATTCACACCAGAACAGGGATGCGAGGGATGTGAGATGTCTGAACAGAATTACTCATTTTCCCTAATGGACAAAGATGATCCAATGTCCAGATCCTGTAGATTCTTTCAAGTACATTCGCTCCTTTGGGGACACGCAAAAAAAGCTCAATGGACTGATAACTTCACCCTAGGGATGAAGCTTAAGTCCAAGCTAATTCACATATTCAGTTAAATCTATCTTCACGGAAAATCATAACCAATTGAATTATTAACCAAGTGGATATATCAACCGTTTCATCCCTTGTCAATTTTCCTGTGTGGGATTTCTCGTATTACTAAAAACCTAACCCATGCACATTAACACACCATACACATTTGACTGCTAAGTTGGTTTTAACAGCTGACTCTTTCTTATGAAAGAGTGACTGGTAAATGAGGAATAACCATCTCTCTCTTGGGAATGCGTAGGAGTTTTGAATAATACACGTGCATTTTAAAGACATTTTTGGTATAATCATCACATCATTGAAGCCTTCAATCGTATGCCAGAAAATGCCATGAGGAACTGAAACATATGGTCGTCAGAAAGGGTTGATACTTGATAGTCCTTCAGGTGATAATGGCAAATTCGACTCATATGAGGACTTGGACTCTAAATTGGCAACAGACGAAGCCAAGAAACGGTCATGGAAATCGCTCGAGTCCTGGTACGCTCGCCTTATGCAAACATATGTACAAAACATTACAGAACAGAGCACAAAAAAAAGAAATCATCAGAAATCCAAGCAAGTGACTGACAATATTTAAAGACAACGCAGTCTTCTTTTATTTTTTGCGATCTTTATTCAAACTTAGATACAAAGTTCAATAGGATAAAATGCACACAGAATTTTGAGAAGACTTCCAATTTCTTCAACTGCAAGAAACCGATGTGCCATCAGCCAGGTGAAGAGTGCAGCCTTTCGGAGAAAGGCAGCAGTTGCACTTAGGACTCAGTTGCTTATCGCCGGTGGACGGGCACGTCATATAGTCCACATCCAAGCAGTATTGTGGACAAACTACAGCGCTCACCAGCGTCGTCCCGGGATTCATTTCCAGTAGAAGTGCACCTATCAAGAAACAAAGAAAAAAATGAGGACTTTATCGCCATTTTTGTTTTCTTTAATCCCGAAGAAAGGTTTCTTTACTTAAAGCGATCACTGATTTGAAGGCATCGAGGTCGCAGAGCCAAGATACGTGCGCACAAAAAGATCGGGGGATGGATTAACAATGGTAAGACTCACCACATAGGAAGAGAAGCACCAGACAACATGTATTGCTCCGAGCCATGATGTTCCTGATGAGTTTTCTGATAGCACTTCCCTGGGGTCCTGCTTTTATAGCCAAAATGAAAACCGAAAGTCAGATTCTGATTCGTAGATCCATATAGTAATGTTTTTCATTGCATAACTTCAGCCGTACTGTGCTCGAAGTCTGTGCAAGTAAGAACATAGACTAGACTTTTTTTGCTTCATCATCAATGTTTGAACGGGAGATGAGATGGCAACCGCAAGTCAACTGAAGTTGTTTGACTTTCTAATGTTCGTTCAAAACACGCTATTGAATGAAGGTAGTCTTATCATTCCAATTGTTTCTCACAGTTCAAGGGTTCAAGAAGAGAACAATGGCTATTCGAGAGTCTAGGTTGGGTAGGTCCAACACTTAACCCTAGGACCAATCCGCATAGTGTTGATTCCCAATTTTTGGGATCGGGGACCAACTCTGTTGAGCCTGGGACCGAGTATTGGACTGACCTTGTGGATAAATTCTGAACCAACCTATTCTTTTTTTGTATTCGTTGAGAGGACATACTCTTTGAAACTTAAAAGTTGTTGACATTAGAAAAAAACTGTATTCATGTTTTCGTAATATCAATAATAAGTGGCATTTCTCATTTTGAATGAGTCTTTAAATCTGCTAGAGAAAAAGTTGGTGAGATTGTCAAATTTATCTATGTGAGTTGAATCAAGAGCCCATAGTGCCACACGATGAGATCCACAAATTTATCATCTTTGTTTCAAGCATGAGAAGGGAGATTTTGTTATTACATATTCTGATAGGGACCCTGGCTACAAACCCCGTTTTGTTATTGTTATTCCAAATGTTAAAATGTCTGGTCAAATTAATGGTATTTATGTTGAAGCATTAAACATTAATAAAAGGAAATTGTTACTGTGATTGTCTATGAAGATACAAAATTAATGTGGCCTAGGGCTGGGCACTTTAGGTTATATATGCTTAGGGTTCGGAAAAAAAAATTTCAAGGTGGATTTGGCCTTAGAACCAAGGACCAACCCACATAGTATAAGTTCTAGTGGCCCTAGAACTAGGGATCAGCCTGGTTCCCCTGGGAATCAAACTAGGACCAATTGAGTTAGGTCTATCCATGGTCAACTCTGGACCAATGCTCACCCATAATTCGAGTGGAACTCGAATGCCAAAACTCTGGTTCACTTCAGATCCTAATCATAGTGTGAGCTAGTGAAGAGTCCAGGGTTTACTCTTGATCATCCTAAAATTAACAAATTTGACTTATAACATATCTAAAAATTAAATATTTGTATTTTCACCAAAATATGAACGATTTAATTAATAATAAAAAGGTAAAATATAATACTTCGAGGACGATGATGAATCAAATGCCACAATTTTATTTCAACCTTTGGACTTTCGTCAAAAAAATGCTGTGAGGACCATGCTTGTTGTTAATATAAATAATAACAACATGATATAGCAAAATTGACGTGATCGTAATACCGTCAAGTAATTACCAACTTCTCGCATAAAAAATTTATTTTCAAAAATCGAACCCAAATCTCCCTCATTTGATAATTAATTAAATTTCTTTCATAAATTAATTTACATCTTCAAATTTTCTCTCTCTCAATGCATTGATTTGATATATTTCTACACGCATGTGCATGAGTTTGTTTGTGAGATTATTTTAATAGATCGTAATAAGTATGGTTTTGTAAAGCTCTATTAGATTGATGCATGAAGTTAAGAATTTATCAACTTGTTTTTTCATATGAAAGGGAAACTTAACAACAAGAAGTATGAGTAACTTAGGTAAGAGGAAACTAAGGGTGCGCATGGAATGCATTCCGGAATAAAAATTCTGTTCCGGAATGCATTCCGAAGCAGAATGGCGTTTGTTAAAAAATTTCTGAAATGCATTCTGGAGCGATTTTGCATTCTTCAATAAAAATGCGTTTGTTAAAAATACTTAATTTCAAAAGGTATTCTTGATTTCAGAATGAGTTTTTGGTAACAAAAAGAGAAGCTACTTTTTGTAACTTCTTGATTCCGGAATGTATTCTCTCTATTTTTTTCACAATTTTTTTTTCAGAAAATGCATAAAAATTGAAAAATTCTAGAAAAATTCATAAAAATTTCAAAAAATAAAAAAAGTCAGATTTTGAGAAAATATGAAATTTGGTGAATTTTTTTTAGAAAAATAAAAAAATCAAAAATTTCAAAATTTCACAGAATAGCTTAAAACACATGTGGCCACCCACTTTGAATGAAATTTAAATTTTTTGAGGTGCAAAAAAAAAATAAAAAATTTTTAAAATTTCACAAAATGGCTTAAAATACCTATGGCCACCTACTTTGAGTGAAATTTAAATTTTTTGATATGCCCCAAAAAAATAAAAAATAAAAATTTTCAAAACTTCACAAAATTGCTTAAAATACCTGTGGCCACCCACTTTGAGTGAAATTTAAATTTTTGAGGTGCCCAAAAAAATAAAAGAAAATAAAAAATAAAAATTTTAAAATTTCACAAAATGGCTTAGAATACCTGTAGTTACCCACTTTGAGTAAAATTTAAATTTTTTGAGGTGCAAAAAATAAAAAATAAAAAATAATTTCACAAAATGGCTTAGAATACATGTGGCCACCCACTTTGAGTGAAATTTAAATTTTTATAGGTGCCCAAAAAAATTAAAAAAATCAAAAATTTCAAAACTTTACAGAATGGCTTATAATATTTGTGGCCACTCACTTTGAGTAAAATTTAAATTTTTTTAGGTGCAAAAAAAATCAACAAATCAAAACAGATTTCTGTTCCAGAAATTAATTTCTAAAGCAGAATTAGTCATGTTTTACCAAATAGATTTCTCCTCCAGAAATCAATTTCTGGCAAGAATTTGATTTCTGAAACAAAATGGTTACCATTCGCACCCTAACATTGTCCCCCAAAATTAAGTGTCTAATCCAGCTTATAAATGTGAAGTACAATGCCATAAAATCCCTTAAAACAACCTCGAATTTGCTTGTACATACGTGAAATTAAATTTGTATTACATTTGTGTAATTAAAGATGTCACTTGGATAGTATTTCCTTTGAACTGCAAGTGATTGAAGTCCTGTTAGCAGGTGCACTCGGGACCGAGCTGCTGATCACCCGTAATCGGGCATGTCGTGTCGACAACATCGAACCGATATTGAGGATAAACTCGGGCACTCACAGATCCATGATTTCTGCCAACTCAAATTGCACCCGATGACCAAGAACAGGAGACAAATTTTAGGTAAATGAGTGTATTAGAGAAGAAATTTGAATCGCCATCAGATGCTTTGATCTCTTGAAGTACTTTTGTTGTAGTTCTCCGTTCCACTGTTTATTTTGATGAAAGTTCCTTGCTGGATTGTCAGTTTTAAACCATCACATTGCTAGAGATGTAGCAGTACAGATTCCATTGCAGAGTAGAAAGCGTGGTCCATGAGTGTAAAGAGAACTGAAGTTTACCGGACATGAGCAGGAGAACCATGGCAGAAGACTTGCTATGAGCCATGCTGGCTTTATAGGACTCAAATGGTCATCTGGTTCTTGCATTTACAGTACAATAATCACGCATTGATGACAGAATGGATCCCCCCGCACGATACGCCATTCGCGTTTTCGATTGAAACTTAACTATTCACGTTGTGCTTAAAGTCTATTATGGGGGTTGGACTTTCATGTTCTGGGCAAAGTCAAGGGATCCAAAGCTTAAATAGGATATGGCAATTCAAGTCAAGGAGAATTAATCTTCATATACTGCATCCTTTGAATGGTATCCTCCAGTTCCCAATTTTTTCATTATCTTCAGAAGTCAAAAACCCGACGGTGCTACACCTTTATAGTATAATCCGACGAGGCCGATTTCTTGGCAAATATATGTACAAAAATAAAAAAATAACAGAACAAAGCACGAAGGAAGAAAATGTCAGAACCCAATTGAGTGAACGATGATATTTAAAGACAACGCAGTCTTGACTTATTTATTGCGATCTTTATTCAATTTCAGGTGCAAAGTCCGATCCGATGAACTGCACATGGACTTTTTTAACAGACTTCAATTTCTTCAACCGCAAGAAACTGACGTGCCGTCGGTCAGGTGAAGAGTGCAGCCTTCCGGAGCGAGGCAGCAGTTGCACTGGGGACTCAGGTGCTCATCGCCAGTGGATGGGCATGTCATGTAGTCCACATCCAAGCAGACCAGTGGACAAGCAACGGCGCTCATCACCATCGTCCCGGGATTCATTTCCAGTAGAAGTGCACCTATCAAGAAACGTAGAAGGAAAATGAGGATTTCATTCCCACTTTTTTTCATTCAATCTCGAAGAAGGTTCGTTTACTTAATACGATCACTGATTTGAAGGCATCGGGGTCACGGAGCCGAGGTGCGTGCGCACAAGGAGATCGGGGGGGACAGATTAACAATAATAGTAAGACTCACCACATACGAGGAGAAGCACCAGACAGCATGCATTGCTCCGAGCCATGATGTTCCAGATGAGTTTTCCGATAGCACTTCACTTTGGTTGTGCTTGTATAGCCCAAATGAAAGCCTGAAGTCAATGATTCTTAATCGCAGATGATACAATATTGTTTCCATCTCTAACAATGCATATATCTATGCACAAAGATTTGACTTTTCGGGCTTCAGCGTCGATGTTTGAACAGGAGATGACATGGAAAATTCAAGTTTTAATTGGAGCTGTCTGACTTAATGATGTTCATTCAATACACGCTATTGAACGAAGTCTCACTTACCATTCCAATTGTTTCTTGAAGTTCAAGGTTCAGGAAGAGAGCAATGGCTGTTCGAATGGCATTCAAATGTCAATACTTTAGTTCACTTCAGTCCTAATCAAGCAATCATGGTTCAACCTCGCACTTTCACATGAAAGAATGCTATGAAAACCATGCCCGTTGTTAATGTATTCGATAACTACATGACATAGCAAAATCGAAAAAACAAAAACATAGCCGAGTAATTACCAACACCAACCTGTCGCAAAAATATTTTCTTTTTCAAAATTGAATTCGAATCTCTCTCGTCTGACAAGTGCTTAAATTCCTTTCGTTAATTAATTTGCATCTTCAAATTTTCTCTCTCTCAACGCGTTAATTCGTTAAATGTCTATGTGCGTATGTATGTTTTTTTTTTTGGATTAATACCACGAAAAATCCTAAACTGGTACACCTGTGATAATTTTACACCGAACTATTTTTTTATCACAAAAAACCCCAAACTAGTACACCTGTGACAAATTTACCCCGAACTATTTCTTTAACCACAAAAAAACCCACACTGGTACACCCGTGACAATTTTACTCCCAAACAAATTTTTTGACAACTAAAAATCCCAAACTGGTATATTTGTGATAAATTTACCCTCTGTTATTGTCCGTTAAATTATATTAATATCACAAAAAATCACAAATTGATAAACTTGTGACAAACAGAGGGGTAAAATCTAAAATTAGTACACATGTCAATTACCACGTGTCATTAAACTTAGCAATTTGATAGTAAAATTTAACGGAAACTAACGGAGGGTAAATTTATCACAGGTGTACCAGTTTAGGGTTTTTGGTGGCCAAAAAATTAATTCGGGGGTAAAATTGTCACAGGTATACCAGTGTGGGGTTTTTGATGGTCAAAAAAATAGTTCGAGATAAAATTGTTATGGATGTACCAGTTTAAGGTTTTTTGTGATCAAAAAAATAGTTTGGAGTAAATTTATCACATGTGTACCAATTTGAGGTTTTCGTGGTATTAATCCTTTTTTTTTGCGAGACTATTTTGATAGAACTCAATAGGTACAATTAGAAAGATATTTTTTTTCTGAAAAGTTACCGGTCATTCGAACAAGTACCGATCTAGACTTAGTTTTACTTTTTACTTTTTATTTAATATAAATCTCACGGTTAACACACATAGGCCTTTTTGAAATTCTCTACTTCTAGAATTTTCACAATATTTAAGAAAATTCACATATAAAGTTTTGAGATTGTTCTCACTTTCTCAAACAAAGGCCCGAGTGTTATCATTTCTTCAAATAAGGACTTGAAGGGACATTATTTTAAATAAGAGCCTAAAGTGGTCATAGTAGTTTCAAACAAAGGCCTAAAGTGATTATGGTAGCTTCAAATAAAAGCTTGACTCGCCGGTTGGCTAAATATTTTGGCCGATGAGGGGCGTTTTCGTCTCAAGATAATTTTAATTATATTAGATTAAAAATGAAAAAAATCTAAATTCTTTTTTAAAAAAAGCAGCCTCACCCTTGTGGCTGCCGCCCCATCATTGGTCGGGCGTTGGCCATGGCTAGTGGGGTCGCCAGCGCCTTGGCGAGAGCCATGACGCTCTCCCATATCAAACCTTATTCCGTGGTATTTACACGAGATTCCTCTTTCTTATTCTTAAGCAAGCTCCCAAGAGGGCTTAGTCAATTCACAATTTATGTTTCATATCTTTTGTTTATTTTGAGAAATTTTTATGGAAAAAATTGGAATTTTTAACCTAATTTATTTAAGATTTTATGTGAAAATTAGGATTTTGATCAAAATGACGTCGTTTTAGTGCTTTAGTGAACCTTAATGCCACATGTAGAGGTGGCCACGGGCCGGTTTTGGCCCGGAACCGACCCGGTCAAACCCGGGCCCGCGGTTCGGAACCGGAACAGGCCCGTGACCTACGGGCCCGGTTCCGGTTCCAGAAAATTTGGAATCGGCCTGGAACTGCCTGTTCCGGGCCCGGTTCCAAAAAAAAAAAAGAGGAGAAAGCTACTCTACAGCTTTCTCTCTCTCTCTTTCTCTCCAATCTTTTTCCTTCGTCCTTCTTCTCTTGCGCAAGAAAAATCGAACATTGGACCGAATGCCATCAGTGCGCAGATCGAGCGAACCACAGGCGAGACCAACCTCGGACGACGACGACAACAGCCATATCTTGTTCCATGGCGGCCTCCAATTCCCCGGTCTTCTCTCCGTCGAGAGGCATCTCGGCCTCCCTCTTCTGCAACAAGGCTTCCATCCTCTGTTCCTCCCCCGAGGGGTCCCTCTCCCTGTCCCTCGCTCACCTCAAGCCCTCCCTGCCTCTTCCTCCTCCTCCCTCTTCTTCCTCGCCCTCCTCCTCCCCGTCGCCATCGTTGCCTTTCCAGCTCCGGCTCCAGTTGCAAGCGAGGTCGGCCTCGCCCGACGCCGGCGAGGTCGAGCCCTTGCCCAATCTGGCGAGGCCGGCCTCGCCCAGCCCAGGCGACGGCGACCCTTGCTCGACGCCGGCGAGGCCGGCCTCGCCTGAGGCCGACGACCTCCGCCGGCCCCGGCTATGGCCGGCGGAAGAAGAAAAAGAAAAAAAAGGGAAAGTTTGAACCGGAACCGGAACCGCTCCTGGCGGTTCCGGTTTTGGTTCATACTTGGTCACGAACCGGAACTGGTCGGTTCCGAACCGTGGCCACCACTAGCCACATGGGAGAGAAAAAATATTTAAAAAAAACCCTTAACACAAAATTGAGTCCTGGGCAAAGCCTTGCCAGCCGCTAGCTAGGGTTGCCTTGCTCAGGTCTTCATTGGGCATGAGCGAGGTGGTCCTCACCCAAATCTAGTGAGGGGCGGTGAGGGTCAAGTAGGCGAGGTCGGCCCCTGCCTGTGGCTTTTGAGGGTAGCCTCGCCCTGCCCTCTTCGAGTATCGCCTTTGGTCGGTCATTGCTTGAGACCGACCACTGGTGAAAAGGAAAAAAAATAAAAAAATAAAAGAAGGAAAAAATTTTTAAAAAAAAGTCAAGGACGAAAATGCTATTGACTAGCCAGTGAGGCTAGACCTTTTTTTGAGATCGACACGGTCATTTCAGGCTTTTATTTAAAAAAAATCTATCATGCCTTTATTTGAGAAAATAAAGATAATTCAAGTCCTTATTTGAAACAAGTTTCATTTGATACTCTTAATAGCGGAAGGACTTGATAAGTGCAGAAAAAGAAAAAAGTGGGTGCAAGTGCAATTTCCCGTAAACTCGGGGGAAGTTTGGAATTCGACTTTTTTTCATTTTCACCCCTCCTTCATCTTTCTTGCTCATCAAATCAACTAAGCAAACACCAGCACGTAACCGGAGAGAGGTTCTCTCAGACGCCCGAAGGATACCACCGCATCCCCCGTCGCCAATCCCGCTCCGCACCAATCCGCCGCCGCCGCCGCCAAATGCTTCATCTCCTCAACTGAATCCGTCTCGATTCACAGCTCCGGCTCGACAACGATGAACAACAACGGTTGCAGCAGCAATAGCACGAGCTCGCACGTCAACAGTAACAGCGTCGGCGGTCGAGCCGCCGATCACCGCGATCTCGGCTCGCACTTCTTGGAGCTGGCGCGGCTCGGCTCCGCTGGGGCTCCCGGCGCCGCGGACGAGGGCGAGGAGTCCCCGACGGAGCTCAACACCATCAACAGCTCCGGCGGCTTCCTCGTGATGTCGACCGACAAGCTGTCCGTGAAGTACACGAGCGTGAACCTCCACGGCCACGACGTGGGCGTCGTGCAGGCCCACAGGCCTGCCCCGGTGCGGCGGCTCGCTTACTATTTCGAGATTTACGTGAAGGACGCTGGGGCGAAGGGTCAGATAGGGATTGGCTTCACCAGCGAGAACTTCAAGATGCGGAGGCAGCCTGGGTGAGTGTTTCTTGCTGTTATATTTTGATTCTTATCTGCGTTTTCAGGATACTGGGTAGTGTAGAATCGAATTGTGTTTGGGTGAGAAGTTGGGAGAGTAATGGGACGGAATCGGATGAATGTGGATAGGTAAGGTTGGCTAGGGTTCTTGTTTCTTGGTAGATTCTGTCGAGCTCTGTTTGAATCGAGGAAACGTGTCAAGGTCATCAAAGACAGAGTAACAGACAAAAATTAGACTGGAATGAGAATTCCTCGGGAAAAAAATCAGATGTGAGACTGAAGTAATCTTTCATCTTCTTCTTCTTTTTTCCCCTTTCTTGCAGACAGTTATGAGGAACTTATACAACAAAGTAGTGGCGACTATTATCTGGTGAATTTGTTGACTAGAATTCAAAGTGGCCTTTTCGCGCCGTGGATGGTGGCTGGCGAAAGATCAACCCATAGTACGAAAGAAATTTTGATAGGCAAAGAAAGCAGATATGCACAAGAAATTGTTTATACATTTGTCTGCACGTTTTGCCTCAAACTTGAAGAGCTTAATGTAGTTCAAGAGTTGGCTAAGGAGACAGATGACGGAGGTTACCGATTGTGTTTTACTTGAAGATAATATACCTGAAATGAGTTGCAAGATTGATGGTTAAATAAAGAGAGATGAAGTGGTGGAGATGAAATTAATTGACTCAAGAACTGTTGCTGTTGTTATAAGGAGAGGATGCTGAAGCTTTAATGGATCTGAAGCTTTTGGTGGTCAAGGCTGGGAGTGCCCATTGTTGCAATCTAATGAATTTCTGAAAACTGTTTTTGCAAACCAATTGAACCTGGAAAACTTACAGATTAATCATGTATTGTCATGCTTTGATCAAATAGGCCATGGGGAACAGCATGTAGGACCTTACGTGTTGGAAAATGGGATACATATAATACCGAAACGAGAATGCTAGAATGTGATTAGTGAATGGTTTAGACATAGAGATAAGGTGATCAGAAAGTATGTCTAAGCAGCCATAGAAAGCTAGCAAAGGCTGCTGATGCTGTAACTGAGCTAGATGCTTGTAAGATGGTTTAGACAATATGATAACAGATGGATGCTTCAGTCAGATGATGAATTTGACTGGACAAGCATGAAGCAAGAGTTAAGCAGAAAAATATGAGCAATGGTAGGAAGAGATGTAACGTACCTAAAATTTACTTGGTGATGCTGCCACATCCCAAAGAATTGTAAAGTTTTGCTGAAATAACTGCAATTGTTCTAAGGTTCTGGGATTTAGTGTTGCGGTATTTGTGGCTAGGTGCTAGCAGTTTCAGTGTGGTAGAGCATTCTGAATTCTGCATTAAGGTTAAATTGATCTTGGAAAATGCCTGAGGTCTTGTGATTATATTGTAGATTATGTCTTTAATGTGAAGACATATCTTGTAAGTGATTTTTTATTTGCTGAGGGCCCATTGTGGCTATTGTATCAAAAGATGTTTAAGGACTTGGCTGCGATGTCATTCTCCTCTATCATCTTATTATATTTTATTTTTCGGTGTGAGGAGCGGGTGGAGGGGAGAGGAATGGTGACCAGACCCAGACAAAAGAAGGGCCTGCCCTAGCTCATATTATTAAGGCCATGCCTCAGCTCAAGCTTTGAAATGAACCATGGCACCCCATGCCAAAGCCACGACTTTACCGTGTTTTGCATTGGTTTACTAAATACATAACATACCAGAATTATAAGTATAGTGACAAGTGTTAAAACTCAGTTTTTAAGTTCTGAAAATTTAGATCAAAATGACAAAAAATCCTATTTAGGATTAGAAGTTTAGGTTTTTTCAGTTAAGTATTCTATATTTTGGAAATTAATACGTTAAGGAGTTCTTCTTTCCTCTATTTCATTGAATGCGCAAAATGCTTACATTTGAACAAATATTGTCAAGACATATTTGTCAGTCAAAATGAACAAAGTCTCACACCCATGGTTTTTGGAGCAAAATGTTTAGATTGTGGAAGAGTATATACAAGTCCAGTTTTACTTGTTAAAGAAAAAAGTAAGAATTTAGAGATTTTTTTCTTCTCTGAATAGCGAATTGGATGTTTATCTGCTCTAGAATTGGGAATGTGCAGTCACTGATGTAAATGTTCTGTGACAAGTATGTGATGTGCGGTTGGAATCAAGTAGGAGTTGACTGAGCTATAGTCCAACCTTACCAAGATCTAAGATTTTGTCTATAAATTTACATTTCCCCTGTTATGTTACCTATTGGAAAGAAGAAAAAGAGAGGAATGAAAGCTTTGGAGAACTAGGTTTTCTTAAATCTGTTTTCGGCTTACAAGTGGAGGTCGCAATTGTCTCTTGGTTTTTTCCCCCTCCATAATTTTGTAAGATGATATACTTTGTTATTACGTTCTAATACAACTTAACATGGATGATGATAATTTACTTAGATACCCGATCTGCTTTTCTTTGAATGACAAAGAGAAGTTCTCCTCCTGAATTGGCTTTGGGCTCTAAGTTGCGTGTGATTCTTTCTCCTGCTTCCATGTATCAGGTGGGAACCCAACAGTTGTGGTTATCATGGTGATGATGGGTTTCTTTATCGTGGACAAGGAAAGGGAGAAGCTTTCGGACCAACTTATACTTCTGGTGACATAGTTGGTGCGGGCATTAACTATGCTACACAGGAGTTCTTTTTCACGTAAGAAGTCATGATTTTGTTCAGTGTTCTTATGATCAAACCAAAGCAATCGATTTGTTGTCACTGATTTGATGTTGTGTCTGGGTCTGGTTTTATGAGCTCCCTTTTTATGTGGCTTTGCACCCCTTGGTGTCCTATAGTTGATCTTGTAACCTAGAAAGAAATGAAAGATTAGTTGTTGTCTAATATTCTGATTATAAAAATGAAAGAAAAAGAAAAAAAAAGTTTTATGTGAAACTTCCCCTCTGAAGTCATTTTGTATAGGGGATGTACCCCCTCAGTACCTTTATTATAGAATTTTGCTTAACCTTCAAAAAAAAAAATCAGAAAAAGAAGGAAAAGAAACCTCATTTCAGCACTAATACACTTCTTGTATCTGTCAAATATTACTTTAAATATGTCATTTACTCTCCTTTCAACTGGAGTATGTATTCTTCTTTTCTCATTTGTGTTTTCTTTTAACAGAAAAAACAAGGCGGTAGTGGGAACAGTCTACAAGGACATGAAAGGTCCCTTATTCCCCACAGTTTCTGTTCATAGCCAAAATGAAGAGTATGTTAAACTTGTCCTTACTTTATTTCTCTCCAATCAAGTGTGATTATCAAAATTGCCTTCATAACTGTTGTTATGCCTTAAGTCGTGGAAGGGGCACCTCTTATATTATGTGAGTTGCATCTCTAATACTATGAATTGTGTATTATAGTTGCTGTGAAAAATTGATATTCTTACTGCCATATAATAGGAAAGTAATACTATTATTTTCTATGTTTGACATATTCTTCTAGTGGCTCTGCTCTGATTCTTGCTGAGTTTGAACTCCTACATATGAAGACTTGTAGCATCTGAACCTCTGGGAGGAGTGGCAGTGCATGTATCTCGTCCTAACATTTGACAACAATTTAAGAAAGAAAAGCAAGTCCATACTGTTGGAATATTCACTTTAGAGTTTCATGACGCGACATTAATGATGAATGTTGAAATTTTATATTTCTGGTGCTTTAAGAAAATTGTGTGATGAAACTATTTCTCTGTTTGTTATAGCATTTTATTTGATTACATGCTCTTTGTCTCTCTCTCTTTCTCTCTCCCTGTGTAGCTCTAGTGTGAGTTGGTTCATCTTGTTTCCTTGTGAATATCTATTGGAGCAGGTTGATTTCCTTTGATTGCTAAGTCCTGTGTTGTTTGTTGGGCAGGATCAATGTTAATTTTGGGCAAAAACCATTTGCCTTTGATATCAAGGCACGTATGCTTCTTCTTGGATTGTATTGATCTTTCTATATATTGTCCTATTGATTATTGGCATTGCTCCTTACTTTGCTTGGTGATTGTAAAACATAACATACCTACTAATCTCTTTTGCTTAGAATTATCTTTGAAAAATCATGTCCTGTTAAACTGGGATTACTAAGTCTTGTGTTCTTGTTATTCTAAGGATTACTGGCTTGGACAGTTCATATGATACGATATCAACACCATTTTTGACTAAACTTTTATTCAAAGGCTGCTTTTCCTGATAATAGATTTAACTTCGTGCTTATTAGAAAGGATTACATAACATGATTAGATTTATATTCTGTGATTTCGTGTAAAATAAGTCAAAATACTTCAATAATGTAATTATCATAAGAACTACTTTAAGCATGATGTTTTTTGGAAAGAATGTCCAAGTTGGTGCAATGTCAACTGATGATCTTCCTTGCTAAGATTACTTTTTTCTTGATCGTCTTTTCACATCTGCTTCTATTACAACTATAGGCATATGAGGCTCAAGAAAGAATGAGGCAACAAGCAACAGTAGAAAAAATATCTTTGCCACCAAACATCAGCTATGGGTGAGTCTATGTTTGGTTTCAATTTCTTCTTGAGAAAACAATACTATATGCGTGTTCATGCACTTATGTTATTTGCTACGTGAAAGAATGGTGTTTGAATAGTTGGTCTATGGAATAACCAGTTGCATTACAGCCATTAACTACGCTGTTGAATTAAGGCTGATCTGTAATTCTTGCAAACGAATGGACTGACCGATTGTTCTGCTGGTTGCTTCATGATGACCATTGTTCTGGGATTGTAAACTGTTCATGTTATGTTAACTGAAATAAACTACATTTTCTCTTTTTGTATAAAGGATTAGATGCTTCTTGTGGAAAGAGTGAAAACGGATTCTATGTTGGGGCCTTTACTTATCAATTGGTATTCAGCCTCTTATGGAATATATTGGATAGTTGGTTGTAGATACATATATCTGTAGTATCGTTATCGATAGCTTTCCACTTTTGTGATCTAAACGGGTTGTTTTTGCATACTCCATGCTTTTAGACTTGCACGCATCCTTTATGCTGCCAAACAGAGCCCACATTCAATCACACAAATTTTCCCCTGTGAGAAAAAGAAAGAGGAAACAATGAATGTTCTTTTTTTACCTTGTGGTCCTATCAGATCATCTTATCTTCTAACATTTACATAAAGTTCACCATTTGGATTATCAGGATTGTTCGGTCATACTTGCTACATTACGGATACGAAGATACACTAAGTTCATTCGACATGGCTAGTAAAAGCACTATTCCTCCAATTTCTTTAGATCAAGAAAACGGCTTTGATGAACAGGAGATTCTCTATGCTTTAAACCAGAGGAAGACTCTTCGTCAGGTTTGAAAATAATCTTATATTTATATTGGTTTGTTTATTTATTTTGGGTTCTGCGAGCATGTTTAGTTCTGTATCAGTGAATTATTACAAGGGGGTGCAGCTCTAATATGCTCTCCAATAGCTTAGCATAGGTAGAGCATGCTTTCCCTCACTTCTGCGGTAGGTTGAGGTTTTTCTTTTTCTTTCTTCTTTCTCTCTCTCACTCTGTCGAGTAGTATCTTGTTGAGTTCTTCCTCTAATGCACAGCTCTATATTGCTCCTGTAGGTGAGTTGGTACAATTTGATGTGTCTGCTTGCCCTCACTTTTGCGATTATGATATGAATACGTCGTGTGCATGATGCATTAGTGTAGGGCCAGCAGAGAGAGCATAATAGTTACAAATTGAGAATTTATGCTTTTCCTATATTAGTTGATTTTTGAGTCAGAGCTCCAATACTTTAATCTGTATCTTTAAATTCCATATAAATATCTTCTTTTGTTTTAGGGAAATCTTTCTACACTGCCAAAGAAATTCTTGAATCAAAGTGTTCTCCAAGTTAGTAGGTTTGTAGCTGCAGCACAAGGGTTTACATAATTGAAGCTTGTTTTGGCACACAGAATTGAAGTTTATGAGCTGAGATTTTACTTGAAAATTTTTGGAATTTCGTTAACTTGCTCTAGAAATAGAACATTATTTTGAGATTTTTGTCCTGCAGCATGACGCATGTCTCATGAAACTTATTCAAGCCAAATGACCTGATTTATTTGTTGATGAAGCTGATTCAAAATGGGGAAATTGACGCAGCATTCAGTAAACTCCGCAACTGGTATCCACAAGTTGTTCAGGTATTGAATGCTCATCACGACGTTGACTTTACATACGAACAAAGTCATTTCGAATGTTATTGCAAGCCAACTCAAGGCATGAACCTTGTTCCCATCTAAATATGCTGTAATTGTAAAGCCTGGATCAATTGCCTTGAGTCAGTCAAGAAATGTCTTAATGAGGGCACTTCCTGTTCATTTGCTTTCTCTAGAAGTTCAGGATTCCCATATATTTGCTATATATTAGTCTGAGCTTTGGCAGTTTTGCCTAGCAAACATACTCTTTTATCCTTTTAGGCTGTTTTACGCTATTTTATTTTCTTATTAGGGTCTGCATAGCAACGTTTCTGTTTCCAGAAACAATTTCTGATCAGAAATAGTTTTTTCTATTTCTATTTCTTGGAACAGTTTCTGAGCAAAAAATAGCGTTTATTAACTGCACAAAATTTCTATTCCTAGAATAGAACAAGAATAGAAACGCGTTTAGGGCGCGAATGATTCATTTCTATTTCATGGACGAGTTTCTCCCTTCTGGGCTATTGGCGGAGGACGGTGGGTGGCAGTGGGGGGCGGAGGATGGTGGTTGGCGGCGGCAGAGGATGGTGGCCGGCGACGGGAGGCAGTGGAGCACAACGGTCAACGGCGGAGCACGGATGGCGGTCGGGCGGCGGTGACGGCAGTGGAGCACGGCGGTCAACGGCGGAGCACGGTGGCGTCGGGCGGCGGTGACGGTAGCGGGGGGCGGCAGCGAGAGGTGGCTAGCGGCGAAGGGTGGCCAATGTCGGTTGATGGAGCACAGCGGCCGGTGGTGAAGGATGGCGGCCGATGGTGGGTGACCGCCAGCGTAAGGTGGCCAGGGGCGGGAGGTGACTGGTGGTCGAGGGCAGCTAGTGCCGGGGGTGGCTGGCATCGGGCGGTGGAGCACAATGGCCGACGGCGGAGGATGGTGGCTGGTGGTGGGTGATTGCTTACGGCGGAGGGCGGTGACTGGTGGTGGGTGATCGCCGGCGTTAGGTAGTTGGCGGGGGGAGGCGGCTAGCGCCGGGCAATGGAGCACGGCGGCCAGAGGTGGAGGACGGCAGCTGGTGGCAAGTGGCAATAAGCGTCGAGCGGCAGAGGATAGTGGTCAACGACAAGAAGCGGCCAGAGGGCGGGAGGCGGCCAGCGGGCGGGAGGTGGCTGGCGGGCGGCGGCGGAAGGCGGGCGATAGGTGGCGGCGAAGTACGGCGAGAGGCGACGATGGTCGGGTTGCAGCCGATGGATTGTTTCTTGTTTTTGGAGGATTCCAGAAAAAATCGTTTTTTGTTTTTGTTCCAGAAACAAACAAGTAGATTTTTTTTGCTTCTTGTTTCTGTTCCAAATCTATTCTAGGATCACTTTTTGGTTCCAGAAACAAAAAAAGTAGATTTTTTTTACTAAACGGATTTCTGTTTTTTTTCTGTTCCGAGAAACAAAAGAACAGAAAAATAAAGCAACAGAAACGTTACTAAATAGACCCTTAGTGTACTCAGTTCTAGATTTTGTATCGTCATCTCTACAAAAGGTGTCTATGAGATGTGTTCTGGTCCTGAATTAATAATTTTCCAATTTTGCACGTGGTAGTGTCATCTCTCTTGTGCTATGTCTGTTCCCTTAATATTCGACTTATATAAGTGGGTCAATTATATGACTGAAGATTACTCTAGTTTAGTGCATGATGTCTCAGTCTTGATTATATTTTACTGCAGGATGAAAAATCAGCTACTTGCTTTCTCCTCCATTGCCAAAAGTTCATCGAACTAGTTCGGGTAACTTCATCTTATATTTTGATTTGCTTGCAATTAAGTCTAGCGCATTTAGATTGCTGTCTTAGAATGGTAGGAAGAAAAAACGGTTGGATGAATATATTGCTTTTTTGTCCAATCGTTGTCAACTTTTGGTACTTGAGACTATCCTTTAAATGGTTTTGTAGTGGCACTGTGGACTGAACTGATGTTTCTCCACGGTGCAGGTAATGTGATATTTGCTTTGGATACTGGAAGTGAAATTTCTCGTGCACGTTCTTTTTCCTGGTCTTGTTCTAGTTCTTAAATGAATTCTGGTAATACAGTTGCAGATATTGTTTGGTGATTGAGGCTTAAATGAACCACGAGTTGAGTAGTGAATGTGCATTCACAACTGGCAACATGTGAACTTATCGGTCTTAAAAAAAATAAACTTGTGTGTCATAGTTTTCTTCAATATTATAAAGATTTAATTAATCCTAACCATTGTAAGTTTGGGTCAAACATGAGGACAATGTGAGCAAGATTATAAAACAAAGAGTTCGTTCCTTTTACATGTATGTTCATGTTAGAATCATGTCTACTCAAGTCATGCCATTAAGAAAGGAGTTGTGCAGGGGGTTCAACCTGTATAAATTTGAAGGTGAACCGTGTAATACATTCAACTAGACTAGTTGTTGATTAATACTTATTTTGGCCTTTTTTCTACTTTAAATGAATTTTACTAAATCTTGACCAGTTTAATGAATTGTTTTGTTGCATTTGATTGTAGATTATATTTTTATCGAATTAAGAATTGACATTGTTTAATGAAATATTATTAACATTAGGATTAATATCACGAAAAACTGCAAATTAGTATACCTGTGATAAATTTATCCCAAACTAATTTTTTGACCAACAAGAACTCCAAACTGGTACACTTATGACAAAATTAGTCTCTGTTAAATTGGATTAATACCACGAAAAATCACAAACTAGTAAATCTGTGACAAATAGAGGGGTAAAACCCTAAATTAGCACGCTCGTCAACTACCATGTGTCATCCAACTTAGCAATTTGACGGGAAAATTTAACAGAAACTAACGGAGGGTAAATTTATTGTAGATGTATCAATTTGGGATTTTAGGTGTCAAAAAGTTAGTTTTTGGTAATTTTGTCACAATTGTACTGGTTTGGAGGGGTTTTTTGTGGTATTAACCCTTAAAATTATTTGCAAAGGCCTTGCACTTTGTTCCAATATGCTAATACGTTATGTTAATGGCGAATCTTTAAGTTACTAGAAAACATTTAAATACTCTATTGAACACTTTATTCATGAAGAGTCGTTCTATTGAAATATTGTCTCATAAAAGGTTTTCATGTTAGAGGGGTCAGATCTCATAAAAAGGTTTTCATCTTTGTCCACTTGTTGAGCAGGTGAATGGGATTGTCTTGTTGCCTATTTTAAGAGCTAGAGGTGGTTAGCTTAAGATTAGAGATATTTATTGATTGAGTTGGTTGGTTTCATATTGACCTATATTGTCTTGGCACAATATGATTGAAGCTGTGAGCATGAATTGGCATTCCGAAGTTTGTCGTATCATGTTGAGTCTTGGTTTTGTCACAAGTTTCTTCAGGTGGTCTTATGTTTGTGTGGTATTGATTCATGTCTAATCGCAAGTGTTTCTTTTTCATGACCTTTTTAATAATATCATGTGGTTCTTCTGATACCCTTTTTGCATGATGGTATGTATCATCATCCAGGTTGGAGCCCTGGAGGAGGCTATCAAATATGGAAGAGTTGAGTTATCAAGGTTTTTTGAGACAGCTGGCTTCAAGGATCTAGTACAGGTAGTAAACACTTTGTATGCTATGATGTTATTTCCTGTTTTAGTTTTTCTGCACTCGCCGCCGAGAACTCTTTTAAAGGCCTCAGCAACATAACCAAGTCTACTCATTTGTGGGATAGCAGGTTGTCCTGAACAGGGAAATATGTGCGATAGGGTAATTTAAGCTTCAACATTGTTTCCCAAAATTTTTAGTTGATATGCACCGCGACCTCAGCACTCATGTTACACCCTTATTTAATGAACTTATATTTTGCCAGTTCTGTTTGGGCCATGTTAATGTAAAGTCTTGAAGTGATGAACTGGAAAAAATAATGAAACAATGAATGGAAGTATGGAAGCTGCCAATTGTTGGTGCTTTGGATGGAGGGAGGGATGGATGCAGTGGTACTCTCTACTTTTTCTTTTTCTTCCTTACTTTTTTTGAAGTATGGGAGCATGAGAGCAAAATGTATGAACAACATGACCTTAGCAAATGAAGGGAGAATGATTGGCAGTCTTCTTCCTCAGTTTCCAGTAGTCATCCTTTTACCCAATAATATAACTTTGCATTGATGGCGTCATTATTAATGGAACTTTTATGGTACTCCATTCAATTAGCCATACTCGTCTTTTCTCCTTGTATCTTCTGGAGATTGAAGAAAATGAACCGGTTTTCTTTTCAAATACAATGTCTTTGATGATGAAAATGTAATTACTCCCTCTCTTCTCTAGGATTGTGTATCTTTATTGGCATATGAACATCCAAAGGAGTCCTTTGTTGGGTATCTACTTGAGGAGTCACAGCGTGAGGTGGTAGCTGACACAGTGAATGCAATGATCTTGGCGACAAATCCCAGCGCAAAAAATTATCAGGGTTGCCTGCACTCCTATCTGGAGAGGTTACTGAGGCAGCTGACTGCTTGTTGCTTGGAGAGGAGGTCGTTGAATGGAGATCAAGGCGAAGCTTTCCATCTGCACAGAGTACTTCACAATGGCAATATGAGATGCTAAATGCTAGTTTGTAGCTTCTGTCTCCAAATTGAATGTCTAATCGCTGTTCATATTAGCTCATTGATAGTTTGCCGAATCATAAGCCAAGTGTTCAAGTGCTCCATGTGCCAAGAGGAAATGCCCTTGGTGCTACATTATGGCCTCTTCTCTTCATGCTTGTAAGCATCTCTAGTGTTGCATATCACATAGTGAATTGGCAACATTCCGCGGTCCAAAAATGGCTTCACGATTTTGTGTTGGAGTCGCTACATTTTCTTCTGTCTTTGTCATGTTGATGTTCACTTGGATGCTAAGAAGATTAACCAAGTGTAAAGAATACTTGTATAGATCCACATGTTGGATTTAATGCAGCAACTCTCTGGTGATTTGTGGTTTTGTTGACGCAAAATCCCGGTCAAATGAGCATGATATCTTGTTCTTTTGCAATTTTTGTGCGAGTTTTGCTTGTATTGGAATACGATGGAGGTACATGCGAAAGAACTATTCTTCAAGTGCATAATAACTTATGTTAGAACATAGAAGTGCGTCTAATTCTGCAGCTGAATCATGTGCTATTATATTTAATGGTTCTGTAGCAAAGCAAGCTTCATTAGAGCCAACAAGATGTACTTCCGACTTAAAACGGCACGAAATATTTGGATGACGCATAAAGGAGCAAATATCATGAATTGGGGTCAAGATACATTTTGTGGGAAGAAATCATGTTGTAATAAAAATTCCCTTGGTATTTTCACAGTAATCTTTTGAACTTCAAAATATATCCAATAATGTATTTGGTTATTTGAATTTCTAGTTAAGATAGGATTGGATTGGATAAGATATAAAATATTGAAATTTTGTTATATCTTATCAATTGTTTGGTGAATCGCAATAATAAAGCTAAATATTTTCATATTTTATCATAGTCATTATTTGGTATAAATGGCATATCGATGTAAATGAACCTAAAAATGCATGAATGGAGATGGTAAGAATTTCTCATGATTTATTGCTAAAGAAATTACAAATGTACAAATGAATACAATTTTTGTCAATAAATTCATAATTATTGTATGGTCTACATCTTAAATAGAAAATGGGCTCATTGCAACATTCCAAAGTTAACTATGATAAGAAATGTAAACCACCAACAACAACATCGATGCGGTAGATTACCTAGCAAATGCCATCATGTCAGACCTTGCCGTGCCCTATAGGATTGCCATCAATGATTGTCCGTGTATGTTAGCATTTTAGGCCAAAATTGGCCAGAAGAACCATATTGAAATTTTTGCAAACGTTTAGGATTATATTGGCAAAATTTGAAAGTTTAGAACTAAACTGGTAGTCGTACAATAGCTTTAGGATTGATTGGATACTTTTCCCGTTTATGTGATCAAAATAGAAAAAAAAAATTTGTTGAATTCAATATTTACTAAATGATAAATGTGATTTAAATAATATAATTACATTATTATGTGATTTGATATTATAATACAGTATTTCATTACTCTAAAATATAGACAGATTTAAAAAGGAAAAATTGTCCAAAAAATCATAAATTTGTTATACGTGCAACATAAGTTTTCATGTAGAATTTTTTTTCATCAATGAAGAGTACATAGACATATCATAGGAATGTGTCAAAAGAATACGTATTATATATGCTCAAATAAAAACTTAATATAAGTAAAAAATGAGGATTAGTTTCTAAACCTTGAAATTAAAGAAGTTCTAGGCGTTTCCAATCTTCTTTAAAATTTACATTTATCTTTCATATATATGCAATAACCATGAGAAACAATATTTGAGATCAATTTACTACTTTTAGTTCTATATTGTTCTTTGGTTGTTATAAGCTGTTTTTTCAAAGTTAATTAATATAGTCGATCGTCTTGTTTAGAGCAATATCTACTAGTGAAACAGTATGTTCATTCGCATAAGAGTTGCAACTTCTCATATTACTACTCACTTAAATTTTGTGTTTCTAATTTATATTGAATAAAAAATCACTATATATGAAAAACATAATTTCCACGTGCAGCACTCGAAGTTACCTACTAGTTATAGATTTGTTTCTCAGCTATTTTCTTTGTGCCCAAATTATGTTTGTTCTCTCGTACTAAGACATATCAAATAGTGGAATGCTAGATGAATGACTTTAATTGTTGTCGGAAATCTTTTTGATCAATGGTATAATTGGAAAGAGATGTGAACCCGATATAACAAACTATAACTTTAAGCTAATAAATGGAGATTTATCCATTTGATATTTATCATGTTTTATTAGGTGATAAAATAGGGATAATAGATTTACCATGTTAATTTTTTTTTTCGGCTTTAGCCTGTTTTCATACCAAATAAAAAAAATAAAAAATAGAGATACATCTACTTTCCATGAGGTTTTATAGTGTATGGGTAATAGCAGTGTTCTATATCGCAATATTGCCGTCCACGTATCTGTCCATCAAAATCATCGACGATCTAGCAGTTTAGATTTTAATTTTCTCAATAATTAAGTACTCTCTGAGGGGTGTGTATATGGTTGCGCTCCTAGAGAAAACCAACTCTAACATAACTTGGCATTGATAATATGTCTTAGTATGGTAATGTGTTAAATGCATATTGTGCAAGTGTCACGCCCCGGACCCCACCGAGCCCGCGACATCCCGACCACGGTCAATCGTTTGAACGCGACGTCCCAGGACGCGTCGCTGACCCAAAAGAAAATTACGCAAGCGGAAGCATATATAATAACCCAGACAATAAAAAAAAAACATGACTAAGGAATAGACATCAAAATTTAATAAACACTGAACATTATAAAGCCTTTAATATTACAAAAAGGTAACCCGGCTTCCAAAATCAAACCACAATTTTCAAAAGGGGACGGTGGTTGATAAGCCTATCTTCTCTACAAAAGGGTACTCTGGCGGCCTCTCCGAATCGATCACGGTCGCGGATCTGAAAGTGGTTATGTAATAACCGTGAGAACAAGTCTCAGTAAGCAACAACCTAAACCTAACCTAGGCTAATGCGTACCCAGACCAATCTAACATGTGAACTACCAGTCATACAATCAATTTCACATGAAAGGCTTACCTCGCCTCGAACCACGTGCCAATTCTGCATATTAGTTCAAGCATAATAATGCAAGAATAAATCACCGCCACATCACAATCACCAGCACACACACTTCCACTCGAAATCAATCAATCCAACCAGGCACCCAACCCATCCAACCAATCATCCACACGCACCATCAATCAATTCGATCAACATCCACACGCTCAACCAGCCAATTCAGTCACACGCTCAACCAACCAATCCAGTTACACGCTAAACTAGCCAATTCAGTCACACTCAACCAGCCATTTCAATCACACTCAAATCACATGCGCATCCATCTAACTTTCTCACAACCCGGGTCAACACCCCTCAGGTCTTTTCTCACTGCCCGCGTCAACACGCCTCAGGCCCGTTCTCACAGCCCGCGTAAACACGCCTCAGGCTCATTTTCACTGCCCGCGTAAACACGCATCAGTACCAACTTTCTTTCCAATGACCTGCATAAACACGCCTCAGGTCCAACCTTCCTTTCACAGCCCGCATAAACACGCCTCAGGCTCAACTTTCTTTCCAATGACCCGCGTAAACACGCCTCAGGTCCAACCTTCCTTTCACAGCCCGCGTAAACACGCCTCAAGCTCAACTTTCTTTCCAATGACCCGCGTAAACACGTCTCAGGTCCAATCATACCTTTAACGGGCCACCGTCAACACGTCTCAAGCCCGCATTCCAACTGGCCCATCGGCCGATCATGCCTTCACGCGGACCGCCGTCAACACGTCCCAAGTCCGCAGCCCTCCGATCAATCCGGGCTTAATTTCTCACAAGCAAGCACACGCCACTCGATTCAATCAAATTCACGCCAAACAACTCACATTCACAACTCAGTCCAATTCACACTTCGCCACTCCAATTCACAGACCCGACGTTCAAGTCGGTCACGCACAAATACCCATTCAAGCACTCTACTTAATCCAGTCTAATTTAACCAAATAAGAACACCACATAATCTAATTTAATCATAAAATAATTAAATTAAATACACGCTCTAGCCGTTCTAGCCCGAAATTGGTCAATGAAATACCCAAAATACTAAGTAGGGTCTAGGAAGTCGCTTACCAAATTTTGGCCCCGGAAAAGTCGGCTCGGGCCCAAAATGGCCCGGGTGAGAAGTTCTGACTGGGTGCGGGCGTGGGCCACACGGGCGCGCTGACTGGCCAAAGTGGGTACAATGGCCGATCGGCATGCCTAGTGCGTGGGCGCGGCGTGCCCGGGGCGCTCAGGCGCGTGGATGGGCAACGCGCCTGGTCTACGGGCGCGGGCATGGGCACGGGCACGGGCACGGGCGACGGTCTTGGCCGGCCGGTTGGCTGGCCGGCCGGGCTGGCCTTGCTGGGCTGGCCGGCGGCGACGGCGACCGGCGGCTGAACAGTGGCTGGGAAGAGTTGGCCGGGCGGGTGAGGGGGAGAGGGGAAGAGAGAGGGAGGGCTGAGGGGTGGGGGCGGCCGGACGGGCGGACGGGCCGGCGGGGCTGGCCGGCGCGGCGGGCAGCGGTGCGTGGCCGGACGAGCCGACCGGCGGGCGGCGAGCTCGCCGGCTCGGGCTCGGGCAAGACAGATGCGGAGGCGGCGGCCGGACAACGCGCCGGCGGGCTGGGCCGGCTCCGGGCGCGACGAGCAGCGGCGACAAGCTCACTGCCACGCTGTGCGCGCCTCGCGGGCAGGCCGGCGAGGGGCGGTCGGGGTGGCTGGCGAGCGACGCGGCGGCGGTGGAGCTCGGCAGTCGGGCGGAAGGCGGTGGTGCGGCGTCGGCTAGGCGAGCGGGGGCGGGGCGAAGCAGAACCAGACGCAAGAACAAGAAGAAGAAGGAGGAGGAGGAGGAGGAGAGAGAGAGAGGGGACAGGAGGGGGGTAGGCATGCAGAAAGGGAGAGGGGACAGGCGTGCATGGGGAGGGAGCGGGGGAGGGGACGTGCGGCAGAGGGGGGGGGGCAAGAGAGAGAGAGAGAGAGAGAGAGAAAGAAAAGGAAGAGAGAGGGAGGGGGTAACGTGCATGGGGAAGGGGGAACCGGCAGAGGAGAGAGAGAGGAGAGAGAAAGAGAGTTTAAATTTTAACTTTAAGCGCAAACTAACGGACACGGTTTAAACTAAAAAAAATCGACCTATCGGTCTCCATTTAATTTCGGAAAAAGGCCTAACAGTCCACAACAAATCCCGATAATAATCTAGGGCAAAATGCCAAAATAAAATAACTCAAACCACATTACGAGGGAGGTCTACCGGTCTAAATTCGCACTCGGTTCAAAAATCCACTTTTCTACTATTCTTGACAATCTCGATGCTGGCTACAATGATATCGACACCGTCCAATTTATTTCGTCCCGAAACTCCCGGAAATCCACTGCCAAGTTCAGAGTATAAATAACGACCAAATTCGATCGAGTGCGATTCTAGCAAAATTTCTATTTTTAAAAATAAGAACCCGAGAGTTATCAGTTCCCGGGCGAAATTCTATTATAAGCGCACTGACGAATTACACGTTTTATAATTCTAAAAAATGGGCCAAAATCCGGACTATTACAGCAAGTGTATCCACACCAATAATGAGCTTGCCTAAATATTTAACTATTTAGACAGCCCTTCATCTTTTGGTGCTCCACGCCTTAGCCAATTGAACTTCTTTTCCTTTCTTCTAGTCCTTTAAGTGCTTCAGAGCAAGACCCTTATGATGCCTACGAAACAAAGAATCTAGCACCATATCTCTCTCCCATTTTTGAAAACCTCTTTCGACATGCATCTAATGATCATCTCTCACGTACTCCAACCTTGCATGTGATCAAGTATCGGATCAGTGATTCACCAAAAAAGTGCTTCGACCATGGTAATCTCTCTCTCTCTCTCTCTCAAAAATGATGATGATGATATCCTGGATATATTTTTCTGAGCAGAACAAGGCACATAGAGGGTAGGGAAAGGGAGGATGACTCGTGAAGTCTCCGTCAATTCAAAGCGCTACTATGTTGTCGGATAATAGCCTAAAGCCGAATCCTGTCCAATGTAGTCTCGCTATATCAGCCATCCCATCCTCCATGGCCCAACGCATACGAAGCCAAGAATTGGGAAGATATCCCCAAGCCATACCCTCTGGTGGGTTAGGTTTACTTAGGTTTCCATGTTGTCTGCATGAAATTCTGTGTCTTGCGAAAGCAAACTGCTGCTGCTGTTGCTGCCGTCGTTGCTATTGCTGAGAAAATCATAGAGGAAGAGTACATGGAAGCAAGTTAAATGGTGGATAGGTTCCACGTTTCATGTATCTGATGTAATATTGTTTGATAGCCGGTCATTTTGTATGGTGTGCGTGTGAGAACTTTCCTCGATATTATGCAAAAAGGACTTGTGCTATATATATAACTACATGGATTCATTAGCCTTCTTCTTTTTCCCTTATGACACATTTGTTGCTCTGTATTTTAGCTTATACATATGCCCTCCCTCGTACTTGCGCGAAGAGATATCTCCTAGTGGAGGCCTCAAATATTTGGAGTCACTCTGCCTAACGAGTCTCATAACACGACGATGCTTTTAAGGAAATTGTTTTAACCAAATAATATCCTAATTCAAATGCTGTAAATCTTCTCTTAATTCGACAACTAATCAAAATTTGCAATGATTGTTGTGGTCGTAATGTACGATATACTTCGGTTGCTTAAATATGGACTTTTATACGTTTTGTATCAAGTTTGTAAATTGGACAAACATCGGTGGCCATTCGTGTAGTTTCCCATCTGGATTCCAGACCATTGGC
Organism: Syzygium syzygioides; assembly: GCA_031216285.1. Lineage (NCBI taxonomy): Eukaryota > Viridiplantae > Streptophyta > Magnoliopsida > Myrtales > Myrtaceae > Syzygium > Syzygium syzygioides. Next base: position 44,020,401 of record CM062247.1, on the reverse strand, counting down.
TCTTCAATAGTTATTTTGGTCCTTCAAATTCAACCTCATATAAGAAAATACAAGGAAATCATTACAATCCTTTGAGTTCGCACCAAACACGTTTAGAGCTATTAGTCGAATGAAAGTAAAATAAGCAAAATGACATCGTATTGCATAAATTTGTTCATGTCAGATGCTTGTCATATCATGCAAAATGGTCGACGACGATTGGACATCTCCATTAGCATTTTCAAGACAAAATCAGCCAAAAGGGTTAAATTAAAGTTTGCAAAGGTTTTGGACTACATCAATAAAATTTAAAAGTTTAGAATTAAATTGACAATCATAAAATAAGCTTATAATTGATTGGGTAATTTTCAATTTTATGTTATCAAAATAGCAAAAAAAGAAGTGTTCCATTCCTTTAGCCAAAAAAAATTGTTATCAATATTTTACTGATACGATAAATGCAATTTGAAAAATCTAGTTGCATTATTAGGTGTTTCAATAATATACTATTCTTCTTGAAAAATAAAAACAACTCAATTATTATTTCATTACTCAATAATATAGACAGAATAACTATGAGAATACAGCATCAGTTACATATAATAGGGATGTGTCAAGACAATTCATATTACGGGTGAAAGAGTATTTAGGTTAATTTGACATTGCTCAAATAAAAAATTTATTATGAGCTTGAAATAAGGATAAGTTTCGAAGCATTGAAATAAAAAAAGTTCTATCCGTTTCCAGTCTTCTATAAAATTTACATTTATCTGATATATATGCAATAACCTTGGGATACAATGGTTAAAATCAATTTATTACTTTTAGGCCTATATATTGTTCTATGTTGTTATAAGCTAAAGTTTCAAACTTAATTAACATAGTTCTTGTTAAGAGCAATATCTATTGGTGAAAAGGTATATCCCTTTAAATAAGATTTGCAACTTCTCATATTACTATTCAATTAAATTATGTGTTTTTAATTTATATTGAATAAAAAGTAATAATATAGAAAAACTTAATTTTCACATGCAACGCTGGTGGTTACCTACTAGTTAACTACAGAGATAAATTTCTGAATCTTTTTCTTTGCTTGCTCAAATTATGCTTTTCTCTCGTACAGAGACATCTGATAATGGTACACTAGATAAATGAGTTTAATTGTTGTCAGAAATCTTTACGATTAATGGTAAGTGCGACTACTTTAATGTATAACCGAAAGAGATGGGAGGTAGATATAACGGACATAACTTTGAGCAATAAATAGAGGTTTATCTACATGCTCTAAGATTTTATCGGTATACGTCACAGCCATATTCTATATTGCGAAATTGTTGTCCATGTATCCGTCCACCAAAATTGTCGAAAATCTAATGGTCTAGATTTTAATTTTCTCAACTAGTTAAGTAATCGCCAAGCGGGTGTATATAGTCACCCTTCTAGAGAAATCCAACTCTAACAAAACCTGCCATTGATAATACGTCTTAGTATGGGAACATGTTAATGCAAATTGTGCAAGTCTATCCACACCAGTAATGAACATGACTAAATATTTACCTATTTATAAAGCCCTTCATCTTTGGTGCTCCACGCCTTAGCCAACTGAATTTCTTCTTCTTTCTTACTAATCCGTCCATCATGTGCTTCAAAGCAAGTCCTTTGTGATGCCTACGAAATGAAGTTTCAGGCATCATACCTCAGTCGCATCTTTAAGATACTGTTTTGATATGCATCCAACAATCATGTCACATACTCCAACCTGGCATGTAATTAAGAATCGGATCAGTGATTCACCAGAAAAATGCTTCATCCCTAGTAAGATCTCTCTCTCTCTCTCTCTCTCTCAAATGTCGATTATGATATCCTGGGTTTTTTTTTTTTCTGTATAACAGCACAAGGTACCGGGGAGGACGGGCAAGAACTCTTGCAGCAAGGAAGTTCCATCAGCACGAAGCGCAACGTTGTTGCTGCAGATTGCCCGAGAGGTCCCATGTAGTTCAACGGACTCGTTATATCAGCCATCTCAGCAGCCAAATAGATATGAAGCTGAGAATTATAGTGGATGTCCCCGTGCAATATCCCCGGGTGGGCTAGAGAGTGTGAGGATTGCTTCGGTTCCATGTTGTCTGCGTGGAATTCTCGTGGAGGAAAAGAACATGGGAACAAGTTAATTGATTGATGAGTTCCAAGTTTCATGTATCTGATGTAAAATCCTATGCGAACCGGTTATTTTGTGTATTGTTTTGTGAGAGCTTTCCTCGATATTATGCAACAAGAACTTTTACTGTATACATAACTACTTGGATTAATTACACGTCTTCTTTTTCCCTTATGGTAGATATTTTGTTACTTTGCATTTGAGCTTTTATTTTTGGTCGAAGCATTTGAACTTATACATATGCTCTCGCTCGTGAAGCATATATACCATGTGATGAGTCTCGTACTTGTGCTAGGAGCTCTCCTAATGGAGGCCTCGGATATGTAGAATCATTCTACCTTTGAGTCTCGTAAAATGAAGATACTTTAACGTAAATTATTTTAACCGAAGAACTTTCAAATTCAAATGATGGTAAATCTTCTCTTCGTTCGATTACTAATCTAGATTTTTCCTTTGTTGGTGTATTCGTAACATAAAATATACTTCAATTGCTTACATATGGACATTCAAACGTTCAGTATCAGATCTGCAAAATGGATAAACATCAGGGGCTATGGCTCTGCAATAGTTATTTTATTTTGGTCCTTCCGTTCGACCTCATATATGAAAATATAAGCAAATCGTTGCCATCCTTCAAGTTCGCAACAGCCACGGTTAGAGCCTCAAGTTGAAAATATGTCAGATGTTTATATTGAATCAGCATTTGTATTCTCCTAAAACGAGTTTAGGGGATAATGCAATAAGAAAAATGAATACTTCATTAGCTTAAATATAATTTTAAACAAACAGGAATCAAGCCAAGAAAGAAGTATATCGATTTTGAGGGGCCATTTATGTTTGTTTTCCCTTTTAAATTCGTATTTCGATTATTTTCTTTGAAGAAAAAAATGTCTGTGGGTTCTTATTTTTCAAATTCTCAAAAGTTTACGGGACGCAAGAAAATGTACAAGAAGTAGAATGGAGAGAATATGAACTATTTTTCTTACGTGAAGTTCACGTGGCTCGCCAATCGTCTAAATAGTAGGTTGTGCTTATTTGGTTAACATGATTAACTACATGGTTAGACTCATATAAATTAAGAAAAGGTGTCGCTTGAGTAATTCTAGAACTATTGCCCCATGGTTCGTACAAATTTTGTATTATGATAGTATTAATTTCCCTATATTTACACTCATAAAAACGATAAATTAGCGGTGTAAACGATACATAAACATCTAATGTTACGATTTATAACTTTCGACTAGAAATATTACTCCATAAATTTTGTTTGCTTTCAATATTTATCAGAAACACTTAATAATCACATTTGATATTGTACTGTCTAATTGTCGTTCGTTATTCCATTAAAGAAATTATCAACAATCTAAGGCTGGACTTAAATTTTCTCATATAGTTAAGTAATCAATCCGGACATACATTGCCATGATAACAGAACCTACCAATTATACTATTTCCCATTTGGGAATGCATTATATATAAATTAGGCAAGTGTATCCACACCAACAATGAGAATGATTGATGATTTTCCATATAATTCAACTCGTGCAGATAAAATTTCCTTAAATTTTGATGATTTTATTTAGAGAAAATTTCTTTGTTGGGATTGTAACCCTACAATTATGGTCGATTGTAGCATGAGCTGTATTTTTCGTTTATATTAGCTGAATTAGCATATGCCTGTATCTTTCTTGGCTCGTCACATGAGTCCAAATTTCATATTTCTTTATGTGAAAAGAAGTATAAATGTCTTTATATACCAGACGCTTACTAATGAGTGCCGTATCTTTAAAATTGTAACCTTCTAATGGAAAATAAGCTATTAATACAATTTCTCCCAAACCGCGTTCGCCACCAACTATAGTGGCATCATCCGCTAAAATTTGCCCTTATTTAATGCATTTACCCTGCAAAACCTGGGGTTTATCATGCCATTACATTTTCCTGACACATGACTCGTTCATACATATACTGTTTGGCCAATAAAATGCAAATATAATGTTTAACGTCCAGCCCTCCATTCTCTACTATTTTGGAATTGTCTCCATATGAAGCATAACTACTTTGGTTCTCTAAAAAACTTCAACAACCCTTTCTCATTCAATGATCGCATACTTCTCAAAGCACTTGTGTATATAATGGCCTACATCCTTTACAAATTAAATCTCAAATCATGTCAAAGTATACGCTTATTAACCTTAGATAATAATCCAACAAAAAAAAAGCCTCAAATAATACATAGATCCTACTAACGGTATATTAATCTTAACATAAGTGAAATGACCAAAACTTTCATGATCGCCTAAAAAAGGTTCAAGGAGAACAATACTGGAAATGAAGCAATGGGAAGATGAACAATATTCAAAGAAAAGAAAGAAAAAGAAAAAGGAAGAAAAAATAGAACCAAAAAATAAAAGTAAAATAAGCAAAATGACATCATTTTGCATAAATTTGTTCATGTCAGACACCCGCCATATCATACAAGACGATCGGTGACAATTGGACATCTACGTATCTTCAAGACAAAATCAACCAAAAGGGTTACATTAGAGTTTACAAAAGGTTTTAGACATCATCAACAAAATTTGAAAGTTTAGGATTAAATTGACAATCCTATCATAAACCTATAATTGACTGGGTAATTTTCAATTTATGTGATCAAGATAGCAAAAAAAGCAAGTGTTCCGTTCCTTTAGCCAAAAAAAAGTGTCATCAATATTTTACTGATATGATAAATGCAATTCGAAAAATCTAATTGCATTATCAGGTGTTTCAATAATATACTATTCTGCTTGACAAATAAAAACAACTTATTTATTATTTCATTACTCAATAATATAGACAGAATAACAATGAGAATACAGCATAAGTTTCATATAATAGGGATGTTGTCACGCCCCGAACCCCTACGAGCTCGCGACATCCCCTGCTCCGGTCGAATTTGTGCGACATCCCAGGAACGTCGCCGACCCAACCCAAACATCAGAGCCACATGCGGAAGCGAATAACAAAACCCCGGACAAATAATGATGACAACAGGGTAGAACAGCAGAACCATCCAGCAACCACATATTCATACAACACCAAATGTATAAACATCATATTACAGACATGTACAACAAACCAACATCCGAAATCACTGTCATAACACAAGATCAGGGTCTGGTTAACTTAACTTCCCTATCGGATATCCCAAGTTATACAACCCCTAAAATGCCCTAGGGAAAAACCTAAGGGTCGCCCTTCTCCAATCCGTTCCTGATTCTTCGGGCTTGAGTCTCCGGACACTCACTTGTAGTCCCACCGGCACCAAAAGCGGTTCCTCGAACTTCAAAAAGAGGAGGCAGACTTCCGAGGTCTAGGGCTGAGGGTCTGAAAGTGGCGGTTATACAACCGTGAGACGAATCTCAATAAGTGTACAACCCCAAACCCCACGTAGTCACTCACATACCGCCAGACAAAAACACGCATAACACACAATCTATTAACCAAATTAACAATTACACACGACCTTACCTGGAATTCCTCATGCACGTCCCTGCAAGTTAGATAGTAACACAGCCAACATATTGCAGCAACGAATCATAGACGCGTGCGTGTCTCAATTATAAAATAAAATTCACTTGAGCACGTCCCATACCGTGCCTAGCAGTTTTACCCAATAATTAAGCATCACGTCGCGCGATACAAACACACTCGCACACGAACTCACACCACACGTCACTTTCTTAATTTCACTCGTCCCACCAATTCTTGCTCATTCTCAACCTTTCCACCACTACCGCGCCCGCGTAAAACGCATCAGGCCAACGGTCTTTTGACCTCGTCAGGCATCGTCACCCCGTCGGGCCGGGCATCGTCACCTCGTCAGGGACGGCATCGTTCCGCGTAAACATACACGCCTCAGGACGGAATCCTACACACACTTTCCTTCTACCGCGCCCGCGTAAAACGCATCAGGCCAACGGTCTTCTGACCACGTCAGGCATCGACACCTCGTCAGGCCGGGCATCGTCATATCGTCAGGGACTGCATCGTCCCCCGTAAACGTACACGCCTCAGGACGGATCCACTTTGCCAATCAATCTTACACATCCATACTTTAGTTCCACTCATATCACAGGTACCACACGGCCACTCAAACACGCTATCACACACGATCTCACACCTCCCATACACATCACAAATGCACATACTCTCATCACACGAACACATTCTACAACCCACATACACTTATCACACGAATTCAACGCATATTCACATTTCCACGCCACCACACCTCACGGTCACACACACGGCACACCACCGCATCACATTCATTCCAATGCACGATTCAAAACCAGCCCACCACAGCACACAAAACAATTAATCCAATAAACTCGATCAAACCAATACAATTCCAATTAATCGCACCATTCAACCCCGGTCAATCCTTAATATCACAGTCCTAACCGAACCTCCTAAACCTCGAATTTCCCTCGCCAACCAGTCCATAACCATCAATTATCCAGCCCCTAATTCAGTCCTAAACAACCACCAAATCAGTCACAAAATAGTCACAAATCCGTCTAAACCGGGTCCTAAACGAGCCTAGAAATACCCGAGGTCCTAAATGACATTTGGGGAAAACACTTACTCTAAAACGCGAGACAGAACGGGGCCGGAACGAGCTGGAACAGAACAGCGGCAGCAGCAGCAGCGGCGTCGCCGGCGTACGGACGGGTGAACAGTGAACTGTACGGACCTGCGTGAACAGTACTTCTGTACGGAACTGTACGGACAGGCTGGGACGCGCGCGCCGGCGAGGCGCCGGTCACAGCGACGACAGGCCGTACGGTCGGACCGTACGAACAGCTACAGTACCGACCGTACGAACACTGTACGGCCGCTATGAACAGGAACGTATAGGCTTGCTGGATAGCGGGGTGTCGACGGAACGGCGATCGGAGCTCCGGCGAAGCTCCGGCGTTACTGTTTGCAGACTGGAAAAGAGAAAAAGAGAGAAACAAGGCTATTTTGGGCAAAAACCGGGGCTGTGGTGGCTTCACAGAGGTGGAAATGGTTTCTGGTGATGCTGGCTCTGCGGGGACAGCTCCGGCGGGTACTGTTCCGGCGTGAACAGTACCGAAAAAGCAGAATCGCACAGAACAAAAATAGAAACGGACGAGGAAGAAGGGGAAAAATGAGAAGAAACTTTGCTGCAGCAGATCTGGCTCATGGGAGAGAGAGAGAGGAGAGAGAAATATGCTTATCTTAGTCAAAGACTAGAGCCTAGGGTGCCAAGTGTCAAAATCTTGGGCTATTGGACAATTTTATCCCTAATCTAATGGCCCAAATTTGATCTAATCCAAATAAGCAAGGGTAGAATGTTCATTTGCCATTAACCATGGTTGACCAGACCTGGTTTAGCCTTAACTAACCTTGGTTAATCCTAAAATTAAATCCAAATTTCGGAATTAATCAAAAATGGCCTAGGGGCATTTTCGTAATTTTCCGATCCCGAATCAAAATTTCAATTTTTGTCCATACCGGTCCTATATATTCATGGTAGACATAATCCGGTCTCGGAATTGCAAAATTCACTTTTTAAGCCCTCAAAAATAGACTGCGAAGTTCCGGGAATAAAATAATATTATTTTTTCAATTTTTGTCGAAATTCCATTTTTTGTCCGTAACGACTCCTGGTATGCATGGCCACCCAAAAATAGCGTCGACCTCGAAAAATAACCTCAAACAGCCTCCGAATCCAGCCTTAGTGCCCATAGGGGCAAAACCGTAATTTTCCCGGTCCTGAACCGAAATCCATTTTTTTTACAGAAATGTGTGGCCCCAAGGTTGGCCAAGCCAAAAACGTCATCTCCGCTCAAAATTGTCACTTTCAAAATTCTCGATTTCCGGGCCCGAATTCCAAGAAATGACTAAAATTGACTAATCGCGACTTTAGCTTATCTCTAGCTAACGGGTAGCTCATTAGGATTACGCGCTCTTGACCTGTGATCGATACTAAGTCAAATCATGTTTAAGTTTACTCTACCCAAGACGACCTCGATTGTCATATAATTGCAAGGGTCTATCACTAGTGCCCTTCGGACACGATCAATCAGATAGATCAATCTCGGTTGGCTCAAAACATTCCCTCGTCAATCCATATGGTCGAAGATCGAACCAAGGTCAAGTTCTTTGGTCATGCGAACTCAATCCTGTATTGGCCTTACCCCTAAGGTTAGCATCCCGAGAATGCGCGGGTCCCAGGTGAGATCTCACTATAGTGCATTGATCAATTTCATTTCTTAAATCCCAGGAAAAGGATCGAAAATTCAGACTATTACAGATGTGTCAAGAGAATACATATTACGTATGAAAGAATATTTAGTTTCATTTGACATTGCTCAAATAAAAAATTTATTATAAGTAAAATAAGGATAAGTTTCTAAACATTGAAATAAGAAAAATGTTCTAGGCGTTTCCAGTCTTCTATAAAATTTACATTTATCTTTCAAATATATATGCAATAACCGTGAGATACAATGATTGAAATCAATTTATTACTTTTGGGCCTATATATTGTTCTATGTTGTTATAAGCTAATGTTTCAAAGTTAATTAACGTAGTTCTTGTTAACAGCAATATCTATTGGTGAAAAGGCATATCCATTTATATAAGATTTGCAACTTCTCATATTACTATTCAATTAAATTATGTGTTTTTAATTTTTATTGAATAAAAAGTAATAATATAGAAAAACATAATTCTCACATGCAACGCTGGTGGTTACATACTAGTTAACCACAAAGATAAATTTCTGAATCTTTTTCTTTGCTTGCTCAAATTATGTTTTTCTCTCGTACAGAGACATCTAATAATGGTATGCTAGATGAATGAGTTTAATTGTTGTCAAAAATCTTTATGATTAATGGTAAGTGCGACTACTTTAATGTTTAACTGAAAGAGATGGGAGGTGGATATAATGGACATAACTTTGAGCGATAAATAGAGGTTTATGTACGTGCTATAAGATTTTATCCGGTATATGTCATAGCCATATTCTATATTGCGAATTTGCCTTCCACGAATCCATCCATCAAAATTGTCGACAATCTAACGATCTAGATTTTAATTTTCTCAACTAATTAAGTAATCGCCAAGCGGGTGTATATGATCATGCTTCTAGAGAAATCCAACTCTAACAAAACCTGCCATTGATAATACGTCTTAATATGGGAACATGTTAATGCAAATTGCGCAAGTCTATCCACACCAATAATGATCATGACTAAATATTTACCTATTTATAGAGCCAGTCATCTTTGGTGCTCCACGCCTTAGCCAACTGAATTTCTTCTTCTTTCTTACTAGTCCATCCTTCAAGTGCTTCAAAGCAAGTCCTTTGTGATGCCAATGAAATAAAGTTTCAGGCATAATACCTCAGTCTCATCTTTATGATTCTGTATTGATATGCATCCAATAATCATGTCTTACATACTCCAACCTTGCATGTAATTAAGAATCGGATCAGTGATTCACCAGAAAAATGCTTCATCCCTGGTAAGATCTCTCTCTCTCTCTCTCTCTCTCTCTCTCAAATGTTGATTATGATATCCTGGTTTTTTTTTGTCTGTATAACAGCAAGGCACCGGGGAGGACGGGCCAGAACTATTGCTGCTGTGAAGTTCCATCAACTCGAAGCACAACTTTGTTGCTGCAGATTGCCCGCGAGGTCGGATGTAGTCCAAGGGACTCACATATCAGCAACTTTGTTGCTGCAGATTGCCCGCGAGGTCGGATGAAGTTCCTCTTAAATTTGTATGTTGATTATTTTCTTTGAAGAAAATAATCTAGATTTTTTCTTTATTGGTGTATTCATAACGTAAAATATACTTCAATTGTTTACATATGGTCATTCAAACGTTCAGTATCAGATTTGCGAATTGGATAAACATCAGGGGCTATGGATCTGCAATAGTTATTTTATTTTGGTCCTTCCGTTCGACCTTTTAAATTTGTATGTTGATTATTTTCTTTGAAGAAAATAAATTTCTGTTGGTTCTTATATTTTAAATTCTCAAAAGTTTACGGGACGCAAGAAAATATATAAGAAGTAGAATGGAGAGAACTTGAACTATTTTTCTTACGTGAAGTTCACACGCTTCGCCAAGCATCTAAATAGTTGGTTGTTCTTATTTCGTTAACATAATTAACTACATGGTTAGACTCATATAAATTAAGAATAGGTCTTGCTCAAGTAATTCTAGATGTATTACCTCGTGGTTTGTACGGATTTGTATCATGAAAGTATTTGATTCCCTATATTTGGACTAGAAATAAAGATAAATTAGCAGTGTAAACGATACATAAATGTCTACCATTACGATTTATAACTTTCGACTAGAAATATTACTCCATAAGCTTTGTGTGCTTTCAGTATTTATTAGAAACAGTTAATAATCACGTTTGATATTGTACTGTCTAATTGTCGTTCATTATTCCATTAAAGAAATTATCAACAATCTAACCGCTGGACTTAAGTTTTTGCATATAGTTAAGTAATCAACACGGACGTACATTGTTATGATAACAGAACCTACCAATTATACTGTTTCCCATTAGGAAATGCAGTATATATAAATTAGGCAAGTGTATCCACACCAATAATGAGAATGATCGATAATTTTCCATATAATTCAACTCGCGTAGATAAAATTTCCTTAAATTTTGATGATTTTATTTAGGGCAAATTTCTTTGTTGGCATCCTCACCTTACAATTATGGGCGATTGTAGCATGAGCTGTATTTTTCGAGCATTTACCTGTATCTTTCTTGGCTTGTCACATGAGTCCCGAATTTCATCTTTATGTATGTGAAAAGAAGTATAAGTATCTTTATACACAGGACGCTTACTAATGAGTGCCCCATCTTCAAAATTGTAACCTTCCCATGGCAAATAAGCTACTGATACAATTTCTCCCAAACCAAGTTCGCCACCAACTATAGCGGCATCATCCGCTAAAATTTTCCCCTTTTATAATGCATTTACCCTGCAAAACTTGGGGTTTATTAAGCAATAACATTGTCATAACACATGACTCTTTCATACATTTACTGTTTGGCCAATAAAATGCGCATGTAATGTTTAACGTCTAGCCCTCTATTCTCTACTATTTTGGAATTGGTTCCATATAAAGCATAACTACTTTGGTACTCTAAAAGACTTCAACAACCCTATCTCATTCAATGATCGCATACTTCTCAAAGTAATAGTGTCTATAATGGCCTAGATCCTTCACAAATTACATCTCAAATCATGTCAAATTAGACGCTTATTAACCTCAGATAATACACCGATCCTACCAATGGTATATTAATCTTAATATAAGTGAAATTCACAAAACTTTGATGATCGCCAAAAAATGTCTCAAGGTGAACAATATAGGAAATGAAGCAAGTGGAAGATGAACAATATTCAAAGAAAAGAAAGAAAAAGAAAAAGAAAAGAAAAATAGAACCAAAAAATAAATGTAATATAAGCAAAACGATGTCGTTTTGCATAAATTTGTTCATGTCAAACACCCTCCATATCATGTTGGACAACTGGCGATGATTGGACATCTATGTTAGCATTTTCCAAACAAAATCAGCCAAAAGGGCTACATTAAAGTTTGCAAAGGCTTTGGACTACATCGACAAAATTTGAAAGTTTAGGATTAAATTGACAATCCTACCATAGACCTATAATTGATTGGGTAACTTTCAATTTATGTGATCAAGATAGCAAAAAAAGAAGTGTTCCATTCCTTTAGCCAAAAAAAAGTGTCATCAATATTTTACTGATATGATATATACAATTTGAAAATTTTAATTGCATTACCAGGTGTTTCAATAATATTCTATTCTTCTTGACAAATAAAAACAACTCATATATTATTTCATTACTCAATAATATAACAGGATAACTATGAAAATACAGCATAAGTTTCATATACTAGGGATGTGTACTCAAAAGAATACATATTACGTATTAAAGAATATTTAGTTTAATTTGACATTGCTGAAATAAAAAACTTATTATAAGCTTAAAATAAGGATAAGTTTCTAAACATTGAAATAAAAAAAATTCTAGGCGTTTCCAGTCTTCTTAAAATTTACATTTATCTTTCAAATATAGATGCAATAACCGTGAGATACAATGATTGAAATCAATTTATTACTTTTAGGCCTATTTATTGTTCTTTGTTGTTATAAAGCTAATGTTTTAAAGTTAATTAACGTTGTTCTTGGCAAGAGCAATATCTATTGGTGAAAAGGTATATCCAGTTATATAAGATTTGCAACTTCTCATATTACTATTCAATTAAATTATGTGTTTTTAATTTATATTGAATAAAAAGTCATTATATATAAAAACATAAATTTCATGTGCAACGCTAGTGGTTACCTTCTAGTTGACTACAAAGACAAATTTCCGCATCTTTTTCTTTGCTTTCTCAAATCATGTTTTTCTCTCAGAGACATATCTAATAATGATATACTAGATGAATGTGTTTAATTGTTGTCGGAAATCTTTATGATCAATGGTAAGTGCGACTACTTTAATGTATAACTGAAAGAGATGGGACGTAGATGGAACGAACATAACTTTGAGCGATAAATAAAAGTTTATCTAAGTGCTATAAGATTTGATCGGGTATGTATCATAGTCGTATTCTATATTGCGAATTTGCCGTCCACATATCCATCTATCAAAATCGTCAACAATCTAGTGGTCTAGAATTTAATTTTCTCAACTAGTTAAGTAATCACTGTGTGGGTGTATATAGTCACGCTTCTAGAGAAATCCAACTCTAACAAAAACTGCCATTAATAATACATCTTAGTATGGAAACGTGTTAAATGCAAATTGTGCAGGTCTATCTCCACCAATAATGAAGATGACCAAATATTTACCTATTTATGGAGCCCTTCGTCTTTTGGTGCTTCATGCCTTAGGCAACTGAATTTCTTCTTCTTTCTCGCTAGTCCTTCAAGTGCTTCAAACCAAGTCCTTTAGGCATCATACCTCATTCGCATCTTTGGAATTCTCTTTTTACATGCATCTGACAATCATGTCTCACATACTCCAACCTTGCATAGAATTAAGAATCGGATCAGTGATTCACCAGAAAAATGCTTATCCTTGGCATGATCTCTCTCTCCCTCACATGATGATTATTCCATCCTTGGTTTTTTTTTCTGTACAACAGCACGAGGCACTAGGGAAGATGGGAGAGATCACTTGTTGCAAGGATGTCCCCATCAATTCAAAGCGCTACTTTGTTGCTGCAGATTGCCCCCATGGTCCAATCCAGGCCAACGGAGTCGCTATAATGGCCATCTCAGCAGCCAAAGGGATATGAAGCTGAGAACGATAGTGGATGTCCCCGGGCAATATCCTCTGGTGCGTGAGAGAGTGCGAGGTTTGCTTCGGTTCCATGTTGTTGTCTGCATGGAATTCTGTCTTATAAAAGCGAACTGCTACTGGAAAACTTAGAGGAAGAGAACAGGGGAACAAGTTAAATGGTTGATGGGTTCCACGTTTCGTGTATCTGATGTAAAATTGTAGGAGAGCCGGTCATTTTGTATGGTGTGTGCGGGAGAGCCTTCCTCCACATTATGCAAAAACAACTTATCCTTTATATATTACTCCATGGATTAATTATAAAGTCATTTTTTTCCCTTATGCATATGCTATCACTCCTGAAGCATATATACCATGCGTTGAGTCTTGTACTTTCGCTAAGAGCTCTCATATGGAGAGTCATTCTACCGAGCGAGTCTCGTAACTTGGCAATGCTTTTACATAAATTAGTTTAACCAAAGAACGTCCAAATTCAGATGACAATAAATTTTCACTTAATTCGACGACTAATCAAAGTTTTGCAATTAGTTTGGTCATAGTGTATAGTATAATTTTGTTGCTTCAATATGAACTCTTTTAATTGTTTAATATCAAGGCAGAGAATTGTAGGCTATTGTTGTAGCTAGGGGTGAGTATGGTTCCGAGGTAGAACCTAAAACTTGAGAACCGGACTCATGGGAATCTATAGGTTTTAGGTTCCAAAATATGCAGGGTTAGTTCCATGTTCCAAAAATTAAAAAATTTGTTTCAATGGGTAGGTTCCAGGTTCTAAATAAGTTGGACCTGGACCTAAAACCTTAAACCTAAAAGAGTTTTTTTATGTTTTTTCTTGATCTATGTTTTTAGATAATCCTACGGTATTTCATGGTATTAAATAATTAGTGTACAATCTGAAATCACTTGTTTGAGTTTTTATTTTATGACTTATTAATATTTTATAGTATTCGTATGTCTAAATATAAGTTGTGGTTAGTAGATCATAGCAACAAGTGATAGTCATTAAAAGTGATAATTCACTGCAATTGTTCAATTAATAATATAGATGGAACCTGGGTAGAACCATTGAACCTGTGATATGATAGGTTCCGGGTTCTAAAAAATAAGGAATCTATTATCATGGGTAAGTTCTAGGTGGAACCTATACAAAACATGGAACCACTTACCCTTAATATCGATTCACGAATTTCATTTTAATTATATTTATTTGAATTATAATGCTAGGAGAATTAGTCTTTTGTATTTTTTTTGGTGAATGACAAGCTTATTCAATATTGTTATGTTCATTTTCATAATGAAATAAAATAAAAAAAGAACCCGTTAAACTTTGTGACAGGATAAGTTTCAAGCTCCAAAAAATGAGGAATATGTACCCAAAGGTAGGTTCTAGGTAAGGAACCTGGAACTACTCACCCCTAGTTGTAGCTGTCCATTTTTCATTTCAAACCTTTGGCTCTAGGATAGTTATGTTGGTCCTTTAAATTCAACCTCGTTTAGAAAAAAATAAGCAAATCCTTGCCATCCTTCTAGTTCGCAACGCCCACGTTGGTGCCTCAAGTCGAAAGTTATCTCAGTGTTTATCATAAATCAGCGTTTATATTCTCCTAAAACCAGTTTAGAAAAAAATGAAATATTAACATGGATACTTCATTAGCTTAAATATGCTTTCAACAAACAGAGATCTAATTAAAGTAAAGTGGATCAATTTTGAGGAGCCATTTCTGTTTGTTTTCTCTTTTATATTCATATTTCGATAATTTCTTTGAAGAAAATAAATTTCTATGGGTTCTTATTTTTTCTAATCTCAAAATCCTATCAAACAAACATATCACACACTCACTTGTGGAAAAGTGTCAGAAAAGTCCTAAACTTTTTGTATTTTTACCAATTGAGTCATAAATCTTTTTTTATAATAATTAAATCATAAACTTTTTGTTTTTGTGTCAATTCACTCCTTCCAGCTAATTTTGGCCAACTTGCTGACATGGACGCCGGCTGGCTGGCGGCCGGTTACCGACGCTAATATAGATAAGTTTTAATAATATTTTAATTTTTTTAAAAAAATTATTATTTTTTTATTTTTTCCGTTCTTTTTTTTCCCCTTCCCTCCCTCCTTCCTCCAACTAGTCACTGGTTCGGCAACTGGCCAGAGGCCAAAGGCTAGCGAGGTCTCTAACGAGCCACCGCGACCATGGGCGAGGCTCGCCCTCGCCGAATCGCAGCCTCGTGCTAGGCCGGCAAGGTTGTGCCTCACCCAGCCACTAGTGAGGGCAAGGACGAGGGCAAGGACGAGGGCAAGGCGAGCCTCGCCCATGACTAGCAAAGTTGACCTCACCACCTTTGTCAAGTCATCGGACCGGCGATCGGCTAGAGGAAGGAGGGAGAGGAGGAAAAAAAAGAAAAAGAAAATAAATAAATAAATAAATAAATGTTCAAAATAATTAAAATATTATTAAAAGTTATCCACGTCAGTGCCGATCGTGTCACGTAGACCGGCCGGCATCCATGTTAGCAAAATATGACCAAAATTAGCCGAAAGGACTAAATTGACACAAAGACAAAATGTTTAGGACTTAATTGGTACCAAAAAAAGATTTAGGACTTAATTAGTATCAATGCAAAAGGTTTATGACTTTTTTTATACTTTTCCCATTGAAGAGGACTAAAAACAATCCATGCACTAAATATGGAGTTATTCATTGTACTTACAATTTTGGTATATAAAAAGAAAAAATTTAATAATTAATACAAAGACGATATAATCTATTTTTCTTTAGCGAAGTTCATGCGATTCGCCAATCGTCTCAGAATTAGGATGCATTTACTTTGTTTAACATGAAAATATGCGTGGTTAGACTCGTATGAATTAAGAAAAGTTGTGGCTTGAGTTGTTTTAGAAGCACGACCTTGTGGATTGTGCAAATTCTGTATCAGGTGGTATTATTTTCTCTATTTTAAATAGGATTAGTATCAAAATACACCCGCCATATGAATATAAAGTTTTAAAAGCAGCTCATCCACTATTATTATATTTAGCGCTTTGAAGGTATTTGGGATTGCAATCAAAAGATATAATTGCAATCATTAAAATTTGAATTGGAATTTTTTTCAAATAATAAAAGAAATTCCCGCATTATTTTGGCAAAAGAAGTATTCGATTATTATGAAAATGAAAATGAGGAGAACGAGTGTAACCCTGTAGGACTATAATGCCTTTTTATATGATTTTCCTTTGCAAGTAATATTAAATCGATTACATTAATCAATATTGAAAGTTTTTTTCTCATGGATAAATGACCTTTGAAGTATGAAAGAAACTAATTATTGTGTTTATTCCTCCCGAAAATGCGGAATAGTATATGCTAGATACATTAATGAGTTTGGTCGTTGTTGGAAATCCTTCAAATCGATACTGAAGTATTATTACTTTTGATAAATGAATAAGAAAAACACGCACGCTTGACATTATGCTATATACCTTTTGTCTAAAAACATTACTCAATAACTTTTTTGTGCTTTGAGTATTTACCATATACGCCTAATAACCATGTTTGATATAATTGTGGTTGGTTACCAACAATCTAACGGCTGAAATTTAATTTTTCCATATAGTTAAGAAATCATTTGGGATATACATTGCCATGTTTGCACGGAAAATAAATTATAACAGAACCTACCAATTATACTATTGCCCATAAAAATCCAGTCGTGTAGACAACGATTGCCTTTAATTGTGCTGATTTTATTTAATGGCAATCTTTTATGTGTATATCCTAACCCTACAACTATGGTCGATTGTAGCATGAGCTGTATTTTCTGCTTAAATTAGATGAATTAGCATATGCCATCACCTTTCTCTCAAAATTACAGCAATCCAACCACCAAAAATTAATGCCATAACATATTACTCATTCGTACATTTACTATCTGGCCAATAATATACATATGTAATGTTTAATGTCTAACCCTTAATTCTCTGGTGCTGTGGATTTGTTTCTATACAATGAATAATTGCTTTGGTATTCTAAAAGACATCAACGACCCTATATCTTTCAATGATTGTATAGTTCTCAAAGTACTAGTATCCATAACGGCCAGATCCTTTACAAATTAAACCTCTAATAATATCATATTATACACTTATTAACCTCAGATAATACACCGATCAAAGAATGCAAGATTAATCTTAACATAAGAAAAATTCACAAAGCTTTCGTTGTGCACTGTGATCTTAGAAGCTTGATCCCCTACTCTCCTCAATTCAATCAATCTGCAAACACGCGGTACCAAACACCTTTTACATTTTTTAGAAGATTTTTTGGCCAAATAAGCTGTTAAATCTCCATAGAGATAAAAGTATTTGTTTCCACGGCAAGAGTAGAACGATAACTTTTTTTTTTTTGCGTAAAGTTAAGAATTAGAACGATAACTTTGCCTTTTTCATTTTCCAATAGAGAAGCACAGTTTTCTTTTGCCAATAATCAGTAATGTTAATACTACATGATATCTCTGGCGTAAATTTGTCGCTAAATGCTTTTAGAGAGTATTTCTCTCAATCCTTTGTTCTTACTAAGGTTATCCTGTCTAGGAACCATACCCTATAATATACATGAGAGCAATGAGTTTGATTGATGTTAAAAATCCTTCTAATTGACTGAGATTGTACTTATAAAGTAGAAAAGAAATCGACAATTTACAGCTTTTAGTTGCATATAATAATCCTGAGATTGAGTGAGTGCCTTTGAGCATTTTATCGGTGCATCTTATGACTACATTGAATGTTCATCATTGAATTGCCACATCTGCAATTTCGATCAAGCAAAATCATCAATAATTTGAGGTCCGGTACATTGATTTTTTTAATAGTCAAGTAATGACCAAACTATGTGCATTGTCACACTAGTGGATTATACAGTTAATACCTAACCTACCATTTGTCGAGTCTCTTGGTATGTGAATGAATTGAATGCAGAAGGTGTATCCACCGTTAATGAGAATGGCCAATATTTTGCTTATTTATACAACTCTTATCTTTTGATTCTCCCCAATTCAATATCTTATTCCTCTTGAGCCACAATCTTGCCACTCTCCTCACTTGCAACCATCTTTATCAGCATATGATGAAGTTGTTTGGTCGACCTCTACAGTCTTTTCCTCAAGAAACCTATTGATGCATCGAAATTCTTGTCGTTTGTTTCATCAAATATTATGGTCCATCATATGACAAACACTCCTAATTTCAATAGGAGATGCATTATTATGCGCTCTAACCTGAAAATTCGGATCGTGAGTTTACCAAAATAAGCTATTCGCATGACTTCATCTTCATTAAAGGTATAAATTTCCAAAAGTAACATCTTTTTAGCTTAAATATTTTTATCTTAATATGACTGAATATCATTCCTACGTACAATTTGGATCGTTGATCCAACTTTCCATCACTCCCTTATTGCAGCAATTGGTGGCTCCCTGGACAAATAGAGTTAAGAGCTTGGCCGAGGACTCCTTTGAAGAAAAGAAGTTTCGAAATGTAGGGCAACATGGTTGGCGAACCTACACCCTATCTTGTCACCAGTTTCCTACGAAAATTTTTTTCAATAAATCCTAAATCTATTACTCTTTTATCA